>OY751422.1:3100480-4300480 GCA_963565655.1 Aleiodes testaceus
TTACAATCGGAATCCTAAATTTTAGACTTTCTAATTATCTTGTTACATGAATTCCAAAAGTAATTGTCTGATCCTTCCCATGGATTTATTTGGAAAATTTAAGCTATTACATTGATATCCACATTTTGATCGATTTTTCCCACATCCTAGGGGTCCAATTCAAATACATAGAAGTACTGGAACCGGAAATGGTCCAAGGATTTGGCATCAGTGTGAGCGGTCGACGATTTCTTGATTCTGGAGACTTAGTTCGCGGCACGGAAGAGGAGTCAACTATCGGACCTCCAATGAATCCTGAATATGTAAAACTTCAGCGATCAAAAGTTGAAGTTGACTTTGCACAATCAACTACACCACTCTTTCATAATGAGCGACTAGAAGAGCATCATCAATTATTATCTGGATTTGGGATTTTTCTTGAAACTTTAAACACAAATGAAACATTTATCAGCCTTCGAACCTATGAAGCACTATGAAAATTAGAGACATCCGAAAAGAAGAATTGAAGCAGGAATGACGTTCCCGGAAGAAATTACTAAAAATACATATTTTCTATTCCATATATTTGTTATCATGATCACTATCAAGTGTGAATAATGTAAGAATTTTCTGTCTTTGTCATTAAGTTGGAATGTAAAACACTACTAATCCCTTTATAATAAAATAGATGGGACTGAGTGAAGTTAGCTGCAGATACATTTATTTAAATCCAAGCTATTCAAGATATTCACAAAAACAAACTTCTTGGACATTCGTGAGAGAAAACGGTATATGTTATTCGGCTGCGAACCTCGAGCTTTTCAGATTGTCGTTCAGTTCGCGCACTCGGCATGGTCGAGTTTAGCATCATGACATAATATACTTTCTTTTGAAAAAATTTACCTTTCCAGAATTCGAAAAAAATCAGCTTTTAGGGAATACCTCCGATCCACATAAATCCATAGCAAATGAGCTTACCTTTCTCCTCGAATCGGAATTGTTACACTACGACCAATAGAACCAGAGATATTGTCAAAAAAGTGTTTTTTTTTTCGTTTCTGGTGAATATCTTTGTGGATCATGGAGATACGGCGCTTTCGGCAAGATTTTAAGGGGTTTACCTCCCAAAAAATCGAAAAAATTAGTTTTCTGGGAATATCTCTGGTTGTGCAGAACCAGAGATATTCTCGAAAGACATGTTGGTCGTAGCGTAAAAATTCTGATTCGAGGTGAAAGGTGCGCTCATTTGCCATGGATTCATGTGGTTTCAAAATTAAAAATAAGATTTTTTGCCAAGAGCCTTCCATTAAAAAAAGGGTCCTTGGTTTGAAGATTCAATTTAGTTTATAAACGTACACCATTGAACTAAGCGCACGCTCCGCACGCATTCCACTCTAGTTTATTATCAAATAATAGTCATATTTTCAAGCTGTCACATATAGAAACAGCCAATGTTGGGAAGAGAAAGAAAGCTCTTGAAGAACAAAAAGAAAAGATAGTTCACGAGAATCTAAATTTTGTGAAATGTTCGACTGAATTATCTTTTGACTGAAGGATATGAAAGGAACATGAACGTCAATTCACTTCAAAGAGTGAGGACACTTTATTCTCATTTCTACTGGGCAAATTCAAATTCTGATTGACTCAATAGAAATCGTCGTGAGTTTCCGTGTATATCTTCAGCCTATGAGTTAAAAAAATAATGATTTTATAAATCTGAATGTCAAAGCAAAAATGTTCTGTGGGAAAAATTGATCGTTGCTGTTTTCATAAACTTCAATGTCAAATTCCTCATATTTGACCTTGTTTTTTTTAATCTTCTATACTCGTTTTACGTTTTGCAAATAATATAGTGATGGAAAATTCCTGAAGTGTGTTATCAATACGTAACTAATCTGAAAAGGGGAATAAGATCGTATGAAGTAATGGAATAAATGAGAAACCTTCTGCGTACTGACTTACACGTTTTGGTGAAAAAAAGTGATTGGAGATGATGAGGTATGCTGTGCAACACAATGAGCAGGCCTGCACAAAAAAATGCGGAAGATGCTTCAGCACGTCTGTATTTTTGGGGATTTTTCAAAAGTTTTCAGGAAACTCAAGTAATACAAAGGAGCGGGGGCTCTTGCCTGCAGAGAAAGGCATTTTTTTACGCTTAAAAAAAAATTGACATTTATAACGTAATTAGGAACATTGTGCTTTAAAATGTTCCACGTCGATGAACACTACAGGAAATGGAGCTTCGGTTTTCCTCCACGTAGCTCACGAATATGGACTCGTGAGACTACACTATGATAAGAATATCAAAGGTATATAAAAGACCCAAATGTGAAATCAGAACTAAGTTTGCACAGTGGATATCCATAGAATTACAGAAAGAAATATTCACGTCTGAAGTTGAAAATGGTGAAGGTACAAATTTTGATAGTGTTCCTTATATTCAATTTTTCGAACTGTCGCTGTGGATATTTATTGAAAGAAGGTAATTAACTTGTTAGGAGTGGTCTTTTAGGTCTCTGCTGAGTTCATATTTAGTAAAAACAAAAAAAAAATTATAAATATTATGTATCGACGTTTGGGTCCCTGTGTGAGGCCCTCTCCAGGATACTAATTTTATTCATCTATCAATTGATTAACCGAATTAAAATGACAAAAAATATTGCAGACTATTATAATCATTAACAAATTATAATGGTATTTTTTAATTTTTTACATTTTTACTTCATAAATTAGAGAATTTCTTTGATTCATTATGCTGTTGGTCTGGTGTTATGTCTACATTTTAATACATGACCTTAAATACTGCTTTTTTCTTTCTTCTTTTTCATTATGTTCTTTACAAAAACCCTCGAGAGTTCTGTAAATAAATTATCTTTGAAAATAACACATTATTAAAAAGTAATTAACTGATTATTCATAGAATAAACAACAGACATCCGATAAAATAACTAGTGTTATCAATAACCATAATTTCAAAGAAATAATAATAAAGAAACTGATTTGCTAAAGTCAGAAAGTTTTTCGAATAATCAATTTTATCTATTTCAGAGGAATCTGTTGTTGAATTCGGACTTTATCGAAAGATTCTCTACGAGTACTCAACAGAATTGGCTGGTGATAGTTCCTGCTGGTACATGGTTGCAGAAAGTCCTCGTTCTAGGTATCGCGTACGACCGATCCCCGAAGCTGATATCTGTAGAGGTCGATTAACTAGTTGCGCATGGGCGGGAGACGTCACTATGTGCAAATCGGTGAGGAAATAGTAATAAATGCTCAGGGACAGAGAGCTTATCCGCCAAAAAGCTCAATCAATTTGGCCACTAAACTATTACCCCTACTCATTAGTTATATCTAGAGTGGGAAAGTTCGGTATCGTTTTTGCCCAGACTGAACTTAGCCGCATCAGCTGGTTATATCTCAATTCCAATTTGGAAATATCAAATTAACATTCCACAAATTTCATGATTGTTTTGTCCCCTCATAGGTCCTCTCCGAGGGGACCTGGAGGGGACCTCAGAGGAAGCAGCTACCTTTGCGGATCACAAAATCTTCCAAAACAATCATGAAATACCTGAAATATCAATGTGACATTCCCGAATTGGGATTGGAACATGATCATTTGCTGTGGCTAAGTGCAGTCTGGGTAAAACCATACCGTAATTCCCGGCCCTAGTTATATCGATGGTATTTACTGAATTTAATGAATTCCATTGCATGTTTGTGATTATAATCATAATTCGCGAAAGATCGTCCGATGTCCGAATATAATAAAGGGGACTCAAGTAGTGACTGACAGAACAGGATAAATCGACTTGACTTGTCGATCGTGTTTTATGGAATATTTCCCCAAAACATGTTGTAGTAATGATGATTCCAATAGGTATTAGGTGACTTCAAGGTCCAGTGGATTAGCGAAAGCCGACCGGGAGCGCAATTTACTTACTCCCCTGGAGATTCTATGTCTTGCCCTAAAGAAAGCGCTCTGGAATTGTATGAAACAGACCATCTACATAGCGTTTGCCACTGTGAGTGCGTCCAAACTAACTGGGGAGTTCACTTGGGCCTGATTCGAAGTAGAGAAATCGATAATTAGTAAGTTAGGTCATAATGAATAATTCTTTTTTTCCAGATGTCACATTCCGTTTTGTTTGTCCCTAGTGTTATAATCGCTATAAGATTTATTGTCCGCGCCAACGTACTTTACCTCCAACCAGCCGAAGGTAAATTAGAAACCGACCGAAAAATTTCTGGATTTTCTTGGATACATCTTCCAAACGATCCATCTGAATTGCAGGGGGTGGATGAAGATTCTGCCAACTTCTTTTTGCAGGATTTGATATTAGAGGACGGTCATGCTTTAACAGGTGAGGATTCTTTTAAGCACTTATTTGATGTAGAATCTTAACAGTGATTCTAGTGAGAATATTTGGGAATTTCCGGTAAAAAAGCACATGGCGGAATTTATTTCGTCCTTTTTCAATTCCATCGTTCAGGCAAAAACTGATTGGGTAAGTCTTCTGAATTTTCAAATCAGGAACGTCGCCGGTTCGTAAAAGTCTTTTGAAAAAAAAATGAGACAAATCTTAGAAATCAAAAAAAATATTCAATTAGCTTATTAACCTGCTTAATATTAACCGTTCTAAATATTTTGTTACATGGATTCCATCAGAAATTGTTTCAACCTTCCAATGGATTCATTTAAAATATTCAAACTCTATTATATTGATATCTACATTTTGATCTATTTTTTCTAACATCCCAGGAGTTAAATTTGAATACATGGAAGTAGAGAAATCAAAAATGGTCAAAGGATTCGGCATCAGTGCGAGCGGTCGGCCGTTTTTGAATTCTGGGCACTTAGTTTGGGGGAGGGAAAAGAAGATACCTAGCAGACATCCAAGGAATCTTGAATTTGTAAAACTTCAGCGATCAGAATTAGAAGTTGACTATGCACAATCAACTACACCACTCTTTCATAATGAGCGACTAGAAGAGCATCACCAATTATTATCCGGATTTGGTGTTTTTCTTAATACTTCGGAAACAAATGAAAGAGTCATCAGCCTTCGAACCCATGAAGCAATATGAAAATTGGAGACATCCGAAAAGAAGATAGCGAGAAGGACTAAAGCAGGAATGACGTTAATGAAAGGAGCTACTATAAATACATATTCTCTATTAAATATATTTGTTATCATGATAACTATCAGGAGTGAATAATGTAAGAATTTTCTGACTCTGTCATGAAATCAAAATGTAAAACACTATTCCTTCATCATTGAATAATGGTAATATCATATTGGTGAAAAAACACTGTTTTCTCCTAACTTTTTGATCCATGATTTTTGCTAATCACCAGATCGACCAATAAAGAAAAGCATTTAAGCGGGAATATGATGGTAAAACAGAGTACCCACTGTTATTATACAACATTCTATTGTGCATAACCCGCATAAACTTATTTTCTATCACGAAAAAATCCCTAGATCTAGTGGAAAGAAAAGGGCTAGAAACGGCAAAGGGGTGCATCGTAAGAGGCAAAATGGCGGAGATTACACAAAATTATGCTAATAGAGAGGTATTGTAAAGTGTACGGTGGTGAAATGTTTTTCATTTTATTGGAGTTGAACCGCGGTTTGTGAGGATATAGCAGTGGTAGTAGTAAGAGGAGGTTCGAAAAAAAGGGGGTGAGGGTTATCCTCCACACTGGCTCGTATAACCGAAACAAAAGCTTAGCTAACGCAGAGACAAAGGGGCAATGGGTGAGGTGGATATCTCCGGGGCACACATGCAACGGATTTAACTGCTTCCCCCAGCACCCAGGCATTACTCTTGCCGGGTTTCTTTTATTCGTTCACCACTATAGCCCCTGTATCAACTCTCATTCTCTCCTTTCTTCTCTTTCCTTCTCTCTCTCTTTCTCTCTTCTTGCACATAACTGCGGAACGTGTTTTCAAAATGGCGCGTACTGAGCTCTATATTTTATATATAACGAAAAAAAAAAAAACCAATGACTACGTTTCACCGGTATACCGCCTTCATGTTATATACTAGCATACACCTTTTAAGAGCCACGGTATTATGACAAAATTAACCCAACGGAACTGAGAGAAATAGAAAGGGAACTAGAGGGGAAAGAGGCTGACTTACAATTAATTAATCGGCCCGCGGGAACCCTCCCTGTAATTCACGCGCGGCAAGTCAAACTTAATTAATTATCCCCGGTGACTTTGTCGAAGGGGTGGAGCAAGGATTCGGGCCGAAAAACGATTTAACGTTGAGAGAGAAAATTACGCACCTCTATGTATATCTAAACTCAATATTTTCGTGTTGAATTCATGTAATTAAATTTATTGTATATCAAGTTAAAGTTTATTATTTCAGTAATTATTCTTTTATTCAAATTATTAGTTATTCTCTTATTTTTATCTCCTAATTTGAGTGAATGCATCGACGGAAGGATGAAAAATTACAGAGTCATTCTCTATTAGCAGACAATTGAGGTTCAATTAATTATCCATTTAGACAGCCCAGAAGGAATAGAATTTAAAGCCACCTCGAGCTGAATCTATGGGAATTTCTATTAATCCATAGCTTTAAAAATATTAAGAGACTTATTATTATTTTATTTTTTTTCCATTATGCATTTGAGAACGTTTAATTTTTTTCCTCTCATTCTAATTGGTACAACGAAATAGTGAATAAACTATTATAATGAGAGATTGATCGTGAAAGAGGACGTTATTAACCCCACTGTCGTAACTTTCTTTCTCTCCATTGTTCGTTCCAATTCGTTATTACATTGCTTGTGAAGAGGACCCAAATTGGTTGATCAGTTCAACTTGAAGAGTGAGAAGAAGGATTAAATAATGGAGGAGGTGAAAAAAAAAAATTGAATTCAGAGATGTGCTGCAGCTACCGAACTGTCTTGACCTTCGGCAATCGTCAAAAGGTTCTCAAAAGAGCCGCATTCAACCTCAGCTGTCTAGAGCTCATTTGTTATAACACTAGGAACTGTGCATTTCACCTGTTATACACCCTTACCTTTCCATCATCCGCTCCATCTGAATTTGGAAGAAAAAAATAAGCTCATACTCTAATAATAATATTAATAATAATAATGAATTATGACATTTTAATCTGAAAAATATTCTGATGATTATTTTCTATGAGTTATTTCCTCTCAAAGTATCCAAATTGTCATAAAAAATTGCATTAGCCTTCGATTTCCATGAGAAAATTGCCTATGGTAGCTACTGAGAAAGTTTGAATTAAACAATGGCTACCGAATTACAATCCAACAAAACCACCGACAAAGCTGCCATCACTTTTTTTTTTTTTTTTTTTTCATTCTTTCTCATTCAATATATGAATATAAATATATATATATTCAAATTCCACCAAGTGAATATGCTGGATGATATTTTTTTTAAAACCTTTTTATATTGTTTTGTGTTTGCTCAACCATGATTGGACGGTACGGAAATTGACCGAAGATTGCGGCCGACCAACGTTTGCTCTGCGGCCTCACGATCTTAACTCTTTTCGACTCTTTCTCCCTCTTTCTCTCTCATAGCTACCGCAAAAATATTTATTCATCTCACCTCATCTCTCTGATTCATCTCCAATGCTTCAGCGTAATCACATTGAAACAAAAACGATAATTTTTCTTTATTCTATTTACCAAAAATATATTTTTCCTCCACATGATTATTATAATGATTTTTTTCCCCTCAAAAATGATTGTTGATCGGAGTAATCGGATCATCAGTAGGCACTATCCGTTCACAATCAAGAAGGAAAAATGACAAATTCCACGCACATATAGCTCAATGAGAGTGAGAGAGAGACTGTGGGACGTAATCGAGGTGGTTGGATCAATCTTAGACATACATTGGTCGGAGGTATCAAATTGCCGGTGCACAAGCTCCTGCCGATGCCAGTACGAATCCATATCGATTTGCGGATCGATTGCAGCAGAACCGCTATCACTGACGCACACACATACATATGCATATAAATATTGCATACTAAATATAAATTAGAGACAAGCCAACCAAGTGACGTGGACATGTAGACGAGATCGTATTACATTTATAAAGGGATGTGATTAACACAAGGTAAATGAATATAATGCTGCAGCAACCGCAGAATTCTCGGTAGGAACAACAACGTTTCATTCTTCCAATTTCCCTTTTTTTCTTCACCTTCTTACATTTATTCAAGTTATCTTAGTTAAAACTTTCATGATAAACTCGGTGTGGTTTAATTCCTACGTGCAGGAACGTATGGAAAAATAGATGAATGTAAAAATGATTATTTATTCATTTCTATGTACACGTTTGAACGTTTGAGATTAGTTGTTAGCCATGCAGAATGCATCATACGATACATATGGGAACGTTAACTCTGTGGTTTGAAGCCCGCCGCGTGTGGCATGAAGCAGAGTCCATGTTAATGTCGTTCAACGGAGAAGCAGGCAGATAGAAAGAGTCAAGAAGCCAAGTGGACGTGAAGATACCACGCGGGACACTCGAGTGAGACCATCATTGATACAGGTATCGTGTAACTGATGTCATCAGAGAACTCTCTCAAATGCAAACGTTTGATTACACCAATTCCATTGGAACGATCAATTACAATGTGTTGGGGAGGCAAGTGGACCCTACCTGGACGACATTCTTCATTTTACTTCATCCATCTTTTCTTGCGGTTCAACGGATTTTTTTCAAATTTTTATCCGTTCCACTTAAGGAGGTGCGAGCGATCTATATACACGGGGGAAAAATTCTCCCAAAAATTACAAAAATTCGTTAAGAACCAAGATATTAAAGGTCGCGCCCTGGATAACGATTTTATCATTAAATTTAATCATTTGGACCTCCTCGGAATATTGACACAATGAATTCCATCAACTATCATCATGACAATGATAATAATAACGGACTTGAGATGAGATGCCTCGAGGTAGAAAGAGAAGCATTCTATGATTGCAGACTTTAACAAAGCGTTGTATTTATTATTATTTCAATTAGTCTCCAGCAGTATATACTCCATTTTGAAGTGCGCGATTTAGTACTTAATGATTGTGGAAGGTGTGAATTGGCTACAGTGCATCGTGAAAGCAATCAGAAGAGAGGGGTACATTATCTTAGTAATAAACATAGATTGGCCAAAGGGCGAAGCCTGGATATACCCGCAAAAAATCCCTTCGAGGGCTATATAATTTTTCACTCTGCCTTCCTCAGTCTATTTGGTCCGGTTGTCCGGGATGCTACTTGCTTGCGTCCACGGAACATTCATCATGGAGTATGGAAAAAAAAAAGAGGAGAAAAGGATCAGAGCAATGGACGCTGTGGAAGAATCGTAGCCTTATAAAAAATTAATTACCTTCATTAGCTAACCAAGGAGAGTCTGGTATTTGAATCACATCAATGGCAGACAAAATGTATTCCATTACGAGTGTCTCGAAAATTCATTACTCTCCTGACGAAATTCCAAATCAATTGAAGGCGGAATCCAGTTAGATTATTCAATAATAGTGTAATGAGGGGTAGAAAATAAGTACTTTAGAATAAAAGTAGGCGTCAACGAGAAATATTATGTATGTATAGTATGTTGGTGTGCGAGTATGAAGTCCGGTGAATGCTGCAATCAGAGGCAATTATAAATTTTATTATTTCGCTCGTGCCGGTAAGGCAGCTGCGGTGGTGAAACGCAAGGTTGCCAGCACCTCTTCGTTCATTCCACTCTGTTCCCGTCACAAACCTTCCAACCTCCCCCACCAATCCTCTTAATATCTCTCTCTCTCTTTCTCTCCATTCTCCTGCAGTTTAGCCACACATTGCATCGCATAGCTTACACAGAAAAGATTATACAATGCAACCCTTCTTTTTCTTAATGACTCGGAGAAGCCGTCAACGTCTCAGAGAATTCTCGTATTTTATTTAATTTCCACTGGCACCCTATAGTTCGCTATTAATTGACATCATTCCGTGCTAAGTTTGCCGCAAATTCATCTACCAACTTACCGGGTACCCCGTCGTCACCGGCTAAATTCGATTCAAAGACGCTCAGCACGTTCATTTCAAATTTATTTCATTTAACATCGACCTTCTTACTCAATTATTTATTTTTATTTACAATAATTAGTCAAATTTTCTCTGGCTTAATGATTTAAAAACTGCTATTTCACAATGCTAGTTGATGCTATTTCACTTTGCATAAAGTGTACAGGTGCATAAAGGAGAAACGTTATTAGTACATATGCGGTAAATTGTATATTGTGAATGGTAATTTTTGAGAGGCAAATTAAACTCAAATTCAACAATAAATATCGTCGTTACAGTCTTTTACTTCTGCTCAATGACACTCTTAATTAACAACAAATATAGTTACTTAATTGAGTAATTCTCCTCTTCCTCTCATCTTTTTTTTCCTACTTTAAATTAAAATAATACGTTGATTGGTATACTTGGATCGCAATATCCAGTAATAAAATTTACCACTGAAATTTTCGTGTAAACGTGCTCAATACAAATTTTACAGTTGGCTGGTAACGAGTTTAGGTGTGTATTTGTTGTATGCAGAAAATTATGATCAGAAAGTGGAGAATCATTGATCATAAAGAAAGAAAAAAAAAAAGAAGTTGGACAGTAGGAGAAAGATGCAGTCGATTATATAGGAATCCCTCATATGTGCACATATTTTCTGAATCAGTCTGAGTAGTAAAAGAGTAAAAGAGAGGGATAACTTTGTCGGCTCAACCATGTCAGTAGCAATCATATTGGTAATTCGTTGGTTGATTGTCCCTGACCGCAACTCTGGTCTCGTGAATCTCTGGTAGATGCCTTCTCATTTTATTTCCTGCCTTATTTAGCCGATGATAAATTCTAACGGGCAAATATGCCACATATATCTATATATGTGAATCAGAAGAGGGGTATAGCAAGATTATATGCATATAATATATGTGGAAGAGTGCTATATTTGTATATAAGGGATCAAAGGATCAGCATAAACGATCCAATCAGTCGAGTAATTTGTCGTGATTGCGTGGAATTTGTGGAGACCATCAGTAGTTCAACAGTGGCTGTTTGCTACCGTGTCGACTACTCTTTTTCATTTTACCACCGAAACATTTTCAATTGTTTATTGTAATGATTAACATCATTGCTGTACTGTTATTATTATTAAATTTCATTTGCGTCGGTATTATATTACGAGTTTCCATTCAGGGATAATTCAAATGTGATTCTCTGTGATGATCAAAGGATACTAGTATAAGAGGGCATTCTCAAATTACCGATTAGGGTCTCGAATTATTAAATTAGGATGATACAGTGTCCTGTGTCCTGAACGATTATTCAGTCCTCTCAAACATTTTAAGATGATCTCAGTGTCGTTAGGCTCACGTGATGTGTACGGTCAATTAAAGATCGGGATCATCACTCGAGTCCCCGAGAGAGCCTCGGCAACCTGTATCGGGTTACAGTACCCACGTGGGAGGTCCAATGCATCTTTTCCGTAAATATGAGTCCTTGGAACGTTGTAAGAGGCTTCCATGTGCTTTTTTTTCATTCTTCATTCTCTGCTCCACTATTTTTGCCACTTACATGATGCTGGCTTATTGTGATTTTTTGAGAGAAAAAAAAATAAAGCCCGAGGCACTGAACTTTATCAAAAAATCTTCATGCTAATCATCCAACACATACGCTTTTTTATTTCCTGAATGAAAATTAAAATCATTTCAGAGGGCGACGAAGCGGATAGAGTACCGTTGTTCTCGTATTTCACTCGATTTAAATTTATTATCATAATTCATTAAAACTTACATGAAAAAAAAATGAGTTCAAATGAATTTAATTGAGATTAATGAAGAAAAAAGAAACATCCACCATCTTATTGAACAAATCGACACATTTATTATGATTATTATATGAGTTGGGAGTTACTGCGGGATTTTTATGATAAACCGTTACGAATTTTTGACAGATTGGTAGAATAAAAGTTTGGGGTTAAGAATCTGAGAAATCACTGATTTTTGTAAAATACCTCTTTATTGTCCCGCTGGGAAATGGCCATAAATGAAAAGTTAAATGCAAACAGTGGAGTCACAATGACAGACTAAACTGACCACAATCCCCTAAACTCACTATTCCAGGCTTGTTGACTAAAATAAAGGGTTTTACATTAACGAAACTCAAAAGGTTCTCGGTTGAAAAACCCGTTGCTCTACGCTCATCAATTCGTCACGAGTCTTAACTCCTCTGTCGTTTATTACCATTTTCCCCATTGTATATAAGTATATATTTGTGCTTACTCTAACTGGATTTGTACGGAATTTATATTTGGTCGTCGATCAAAAATTTTATTTGAAAATAATAATAATAACGTACTGTTATGACCCATAATTATTGTATTAATTAGATAATAAAAAGTTCAAGATATTAATGAGTTCAACTTACTTCACATATTATTTGACAAGTTTAATCATGTTGCAATGTGACACTGATAATTCATTATAAGAACCGAATTCTCTGAGGTTCGGGGGTCCGTTCTCAGACAGAGAACGTACGTATTTTATACCTATTATTCATAGTGAATTCAACCAATTTATTCAAGTAAATAAATATCTATTCCTTTATAATAAAACCGAGCTGAAGAGTCTGACCACTATAGAGGGAAATCTCTAAGGATAAGCCCATAGAACCAATTCCATTGTGAATCCTGCAGATTTATTTTTTCGGGTTTTTCAATGACGAGAATTGCAGGTGACTTCCGAATGTTTGTTTGTTTCAATTCAAACTTTTGAACAAAATGACTAGTCTATACTTGTTTATATTTAATAAATTCAATTAATGAATGCCTTGTTCAAAGAATCAACTGCAATTGTAATAAGGATAATCATCATAATGGTGAAATGAAAAAATCATATTCAACCGCATTAACTCGACATATTCATCGATAATCTATCTATCTGTCCTGTTTGAACCGTGAGAAAGCGATTCACGAGTGGAGAACGATTATGTCGCGGTTAGCACGCAATGCAGTGAGATCCGAGCACTAGATAGCGAGGATCATTGATGTGCAATAATCCTAAGAGAAACATAGATGTAAATAATATGAGTGAACGACACACACTGTAACTGGATTTTCATGCAATGCCAATGATTATAGTGATAACAAGCGATTCTCTTTATATTATTCTTCAATACCGTTGTGGAGATGCAGCAAAAAAGAGGGAAAAAATTCTATAATGAGGAGAAAAAAAAATCAATGCAAACAGAGAAAAAAGTTATAATATTAAACAAAATGCATTCGCATGATTACATGATTACGAAGAGTTGAGGTGGAGTGGTAGGTGTTGGCTAGGGATGATAGTGGTGGTAGCAGGCAGAATGTATGAACGCGTTGGGCTTGACCGGTACGACGAGGTATGTCGATTCGATAGAGATAGAGGCGTACGACTGTAATAGATAGAAAGATTATATTGCAATTGGTAAAGGTATAATATTTTCCTCTATCGGCGAACCGTGGGGGATTAGTGTAAAATTACAGTGATATGAAAGTGGACGTGCTTCAACGCAGATTCATCTCTTTGTCTTTCATTTTTATCGCTCTATCTCTATTGCATTTAAAGCCACACAATAACCGTCCTTTGGGTGTGTATATTTACAGGAATTCAATTCTGAATTGGAGAGAAGTATCGTTAGTGTTATTGCAATTGGAATTTTGGATTAATACAAATTAAATAGAATTCAGATGATTATTAAAGCGGTATTCTCTATTGAAATATTAATAATGAAATACTCTGAGAATTAATATGAAAAAATACAAATTGTACAATTCTTCTGTTCTCCTTTCTCCTCGATGTGACATTTAAAATATAATTAGGCCAACTCATGACTGAGGAATATTCGAGCAATGGTAAGATGATGATGATGATGATGAAGATGATGAGAATGGGAGAAAAAGGGGATAAACCATATAGTGAAAGCGCGCGCACACGCAGGGGTTGTGAAGCATCAGAGGACCCTTGAAACCGTTGTTTACGCGGCGGAAGTAGGCTATAATCAGGCCATGGCGCACAAAACCACAAACCAGACGATATTACTGTCATTTGAGGGGTTCGAAAATACTCGAACGATAGGCTCAGACTATTCGCTTCTCCATAATCTGTATTTATCCTCATATATAGATCCGGTTTTTTATTCTATAACCATCTTTAATTATCCCTCACACGTAGGATGGTCAGTAAAGTCACATGGCAATTGAATGGCTTGAAATAAAAATGGTGTTTTGTACTTTATCACATGAGAACTTTTTTTTTTTTTTTTGGCTGAGTGACAATTTTTTCTGGCGCTTCAATGTAATGGTGTATAGAGCTAATAAATGCAGAAGGGGCAAGAAATTGAGTTCATAATGGGAACGAGTATACGAGATAAATGAATGGCAAAACAAAAGCCAGAGGAAAGGCGTGGCTAAACTCAGGGGTATTAAGCCTCTCCGAGGAGGCGCACGGATCAGCTAGACCACACAGACCATTGTCATGCGCGTGTTATTGTTGTAATTGCCAGGGTTAACTTAATTGGATTCAACTTGAATCTTCCCGAATCCTTCTTTGAGGAAAATCCGACCGAGGGATTGGAGAATTTGAAAAATCATAATGATGACGGATTGTGGTGCTTCAGAATATGAAGATGTAACAGTTGAGGATTCATAGCTAACGCGATTTTCTGGTGTCAGTTAACGTTCCGTGAAACAAGTCAGTTCTCATGCCTCTGTCACTTGTCTTGAGTGCAATGGCTCGACTAAAACATCACCATGTTTGATACTCAAGAATTTTTCATTCCCCCTCTCTTTGCCTCTTTTTTTTCCTCTTCTTCGGTGGCTCGTGGTTTTTCTGCTATTCTATTCGACACATTTGACAAATTGTTTGTATTCAGGCGTCACTGAGTCTGGCTGTTCTTGGATGAAAAATTATTTTTTAATTAAAAAATAAAAAACAGTAAGTGACAAAAATTGCAATTTAATAATTCTTTCCTCCTCTCTCGAATTATTATTGTAATTAAAATGAATAACCGGCACGCTGCCAAATTAACTTCTAATAGCCTTTTTATATTATTATTATTATTATTATTATTATTATTATTTTTTGCGCTTGTTCATTTTCATCTCCTTCCACTTCGTCACACTGCGTGGTAGTTAAAGAATGGCAGTCTCAACATCATCAATAAATGTCAAAGAATTATGTACCCACTCCAGTCTCGATACTCAGCCTCCTATTTACTTCAAGCGCAGTGCTTTAATTATCTTTTCCACTCTTGGATTGTCGCCTTGTTGATGATGTGAAATGAAATGTAATTTTACTAGTAATAGTGTAGTAGCAAAAGTTCAAAATATTCATCGAAATGATTTGAATGCAGTCACTTTATGAGAAAATTATTTAAAAAATCCTGAATTCATTTGAAATGAAAGGGAAAATCGACAGAGTTTTTTCAGTGAAAATATTCATTTTATCATGATTTTAGTGAAAAGCTTCCAATCATGGGAAATACCCATGGAAAGTCATTTAAGTGAATTACTATTTGGAATCGGAATTTGTTAAGTAATAGAATATTTTTCAGTAACATCCCTGTACCATAGGAAAAGAAGAGACCAATGTATTATACAAAAATTACGCATAAGACACACAAACCTCACTCATATTCACCTAATCACGAAGGACCCGCCAAATATATGTCAACGTTGCAATGAAATATTGTCAGTAAAGCATATACTTCTCGAATGCTAACCCACTTTACATATAAGAACCAAACTGGCACTCCCAAGGAATCTGAAAGATCTTCTGAACCCCAAAGAAGTACAATTAAAAACAATAGAATACCTTACAGAACTAGAAATCATAGACAACAAATAACATATCTTGAATATTGAAATGTTTCTTTTCTTTTCTCTTACAAACGCTGTGAAGATTATAATTACCGCTAATGACCTTAGCAGTTAAAAAGCGACATTAACTGAATTTTAATTAAAAGAAAAAAAAAAAATTTACACTCATTTCACTCTTTTGGCTACTGATCAGTAGATGTTTCATTAAACGTGCATGAAAATAAAACGACATGGTGAATAGAGAACACGAAGCAGCACGGAGAAAGAATAAAGAAAATAAGAAAGGTGTATAGAGTAGGCCGCAAGGAATTCGAATTAATATTCGGCGCTGACGTACGAAATTACAGGCGCAGTCCGCGGTACGTTCTCCCCGCTAGGAAATAAATGAGACGACGATCATCCTGTCCGTCCACCGATGATCATGACAATGCTCCTTTTCTTCTTTAAAAGTAATTGCGTGTTTCATTATCTCACCATTGAAATTGTCGATAATGTCTCCTCTTTTTTTTATCCTTCCCAATAATTTCTTTCTTATTATTTCAATTTTTTTTGAAATTCTTTTTTTTTTTAAATTCTTCATCGAGTGAGAAAGCTGAAAAGTTCAGGGAGTTTTCACCTGTTAAGTGAGGCTCATTGTCTGCAAGATAATTTGGTTAAAGTAACTAATCGTTTGGTCCTTTTCAACTTGCCGCAGTCTCAAGGGAGTTGGCAACCGTGTACCGACAATGACCGAGTGGCTCAGAGAAGAGGGCCCACAGTGCGCGGTACCTTTTCTCATAATTAATAGTTCTTTTCCACAGGACCTACTACTTTTGCCTAAATGATTTATCATTAATCATCTCAACCCCCGACATACGTTTGACATCTGGCTATATAGAGTTATATAGATCTTTCGTTAAATTAATCCAGGCAAAAAAATATTGAATAATATTTTGAGAAAAAGCAAATTGCTTTAAAATATTAAAAAATGATATTTCAGATATTTTATGATTGTTTTGAAAGATTTCGTGATCTGCAAAGGACAAAACAATCATGAAATTTGTTGAATGTTAATTTGACATTTCCAAATTGGAATTGAAACATAATCATCTGATGCGGCTAAGTTCAGTCTGGGCAAAACCGATATCGAATTTCTCCGCTTTATTTATAAAGTTGTCACCTACATTATCAATTAATGAGAATAGAGTCAGTAGATACTAAGTTTTGCGCCATGTGCTACACGAGTGCAATATAAAAGTGCTCTATAGATTTACCTAACCACTTGGCTCTGTTATCCGATGTAGAATAATGAGCCATGTGAAGCAGCAATGAATTTTGTCACGCGTAGTCATTAAAGCACAAACATTTTATGTTAGAGTTATTTAAAAATATGAAAATCGCGTGATATCCTTGTTACAGAACGAGGGGTAATCGTAGCTATTTGAAGAATTCACTGGTATTTAAAATCTTCTATTATTTCAGTTTATTACAAAGTTTCAAAAAGAAGTTTTAATAATCCAATGGCGTAACGTAATTAGCCTCACTCCGAAACAAAAACCTATAACGATTAAAAATGTGAGATTAAAAGACGATTGGTTTCTTCCTGGTTGTTTTCCTTCAGTCTTTAAAATATATTGAATTAGCCACTTGGAACTGATTCCAAATGTCGATAAAATTTTCACTATCTATGTGATCCTTAACATTCTTACCCCAACTCACGAACCTCGTAATTGCACCACCAAAAGAGACTCCATCTGTTATCCAACAAAAGTTTACCCAAACGTTATGTTGAATAGTCACAAATAGGGGTACACTCTAATCTCTAAATCGTTTCCTCACTAATCTGATTCAATTCCAATTATAATATTCAAATTAACTCCAAAAACATGTGTGTCTTTATCAACAAAAGTGAAAAATAAATAAACATAATGAAGTGAATGTCTGTTGACTAAACATTCGTTAATTATCATGATGTCTTAATGACTCATTACCTACAATTGCCGAAAATGTCATAAATTTATTGTCCTCTTATCTACAATTTAATGAATAAAATTATTCATTAGCGCATGTTACTTCGAAAATTGTCTGCATGTGTGTGCCGTTGATTTGATAAAGTTTACGGAAAAATATTAATTCTAAAGAGATACACGCGCTACAAGTGTGCTGAGTATGCTCATGGAAGAGTGAAAACGGAAGTCGGAGCAATTAACGATATAAGTGGTCCGTTGGTCTTGAGTTTGAGATAACATCAGAGAGAGAGGGAGAAAGGTACAGATAGAATGAGAGGGCCAGTGCTTTGGCTCCTTGACGCACGATGAAGAAAGATAGCGATGACGGCAGGTGCTTCTCCATTCAGCATGGACACATTACACGCTCTTACTAGTCTTTTGCCTTTTGTGTTTTTTTTTTTCTTCAAACTTGAGGGAGATTATTAATTTTTGCCGTTTTTCACTGGTGCGTTTACCTTTGAGAATTGAAACAAACAAGGTATCAGGATGCGCCACTTTTCGCACTATGTTCAGGCGAGTTTTGAGGATAGGCCCGAAGCCTAACAACAGCTTAATGTAGTCTCGGACGGGTTAACCACATCCTTTTTTTTTTTTCTTTGTACCGACGTCTTTGGTTTCTCAGAATGAAGCAGTCCGAAATTTCACTTTTGTTTGAACTCGTTTTTGTGATTTTTTTCTTTGTAAAAATTGGATGACTTTTATTCTGTCATGAGAAAGAGAGGAAATATCGTTTAGGGTGTCTCATTGACTTTACCGAGAGTTTGTAACGGTGGATAAATACGTAGTTCTCTCTTGAGTACCTCGGTTCGATGATTCTACTCGGTAGAAAATCGTTAGCCGTCGACGAACTGACCGCTAATGGGAACTGAATTAATTTTACGTAATTGAAAACGACCGAAGGGAAAATACTTGGTTTACCCTAATAGCTCAACGAAATGAGCCCTTTTCCCCTGTGGGTGCTAGATAATTGACGGCGTCTCAACTACCGGAAGCAGCATACATGCATCATCATGTACGTGAATTCGAGCATTGAATTCTTTTTAAATTTTCAGGTATGAATTACGTAAATTAATAAACAACAAACATCATAATGATTACTTATTTCTTTTCTTTTTCATGGAAAAATTAATCACTGAATAAATTTAGTATAATATATTTTCAATATAATAATTTTTGCTATACAGACATTATTATACAAAGCATAGGTTCGCTATTATCTCCTTGCTGCAGAATTAAAACTAATTGCACGGCAAAGAAGTTATGTTTTCATTCTTCAATTTTTTTTTTTATTTATTTTTTTTTTTCATTTTCTTCAATTTACTGTTTTCCTCGAACACATTCGATGTGTCGATGATTGTTTTTAATATCTCACTTCTTATTACACAATCGTAATTCATAGTCGCAATCTCCCCATCATGAATTCATATTTTCCATCATAAAATCTACTTTTATACATTCATAATACTGGTAATTTCTCATTGAATAAAAAAAGAAAAAGAAATAATAAAGAAGGAGATAAATTAAAAGAAAAAACACTTTTGCGAATGACCATTAATTATTGAGTTAAACGTGATTTCAATTCAATGAGTAGTTGAAAGAAGAAAACACCAGAAAGGGCTTCTCTCTGCTCATTAAACGAATTTACATTTCTCAAATTTAAAAAATATTCTTCTTTTTCTGTCAATAGAATTGTTCTTTTTTTCCTTCTCTATTCCATTGACTTTAACATTTATCAAAGTACTCTCTGATTATTTTCCAAATGCATTGACGTTGTTTCACATTCACATAATATGCTTCCGTTTCTCACTCACAGTGCTCAATTTTATGTACATGTAACTACTTATATATCTAAAACTGAATGACAGCGAAGCCTACAATCGTACAGTCGTATCATGTATTTATGTACAACATATTCTCCTTTACTCCATTTAATGCATTCCATGACTCATGTTTTCCCTTTTTTACTGCATTGCATTAAATCGTTAATAATGGAAGTCTTTTAGTCAATTGAAGTCAGTACGAGTTTTCTTATAGGCGCAACCAGCCTGGGCATCAATTTTCTCATGATTTCGTGTCATTTAATGCATAAAAAAAACAGTTTTAAAACCTTCGGCAATGTTACACGAACTAATGTTATATTAATTGGTTCAGAATCACATTTATGTCTTACTTCATCACTTGGAATATTGTTCACAGAATTATTTTTGACACTTGACAATTCGGACAAAATCACCATGCCCATTTCATTGCTCTTATTCACAAAGTTGTATCACAACAACGTGGATGAGAAAATAAAAAGTGAGAAAAATATGTAAAAAGAATGAAAGTTTGTTTATCCAGTAGAACAATTGACACGAGCTGGCGGAGCGTTGACAAAAGCGCCTCGGTTAACCACACGTCACATCCTGCATATATATACATTTACAAGCATATATTCTCGTAAATCTCGAATATCAAAAACGGATCTCTATCTCTCTCTCTCTGGTGAATCCGTGGTGATGCCTTTGGTTGACAAAAAAAGGCCCGTCTACGATGGGAAAACCAGCAGGGCAAGTATCACCTTTCCTGTTTCCTCTGAATTGAGTTTGAAATGATAAAAAAGGACAGAGTGTGTCAAAATGGAAGAGGAAGAAGAAGAAAAAAAAGAAGACCAGAGAGTAGAGAAGGCTTCCAGCCACTTTGCTATTTGTCATTCAGTCAACATCGGACGATTCTTCGCTGGGATCATTCCAGGGTCGCTGAATTGATTGGATCGTGTCAAGTGAATCCTAGATATCGTGTATACTCTCATCTTCACTATCTACTCTCATACTTTGTGGGCTATCTTCTCGCGGTGGTGGGCTGCTTCTCTCGAGACTCTTGCTTCTTGCTCTATCCATACGTGACCCGTGTGTTCTATCCATGTGTTCTCTTTCTCTGGCTTCCTGCATCATTTCTGGACTCTCACGATTGTAGTAACTACTGAGATTCGATAGACTAGAGCTTGCAGCTAGACTACCAAGTGGTGCACTAGGACCAGCCAGCATCATTGTTGGTGGATAGAAACGATGGGCCATTGGTTTCTGCAACGTAACAGCAGCTGCTGTTACTTGCCGATAAAAGAGATCACTGTGTGGTGGTGCTGGTGCACCTGGATAAGTCCAGTATGCTGGTTGTGTTGGTACTCCAGTTCGATTGGCATACATATTCTGCAATGCCACATAACTGCCAGCTTCAGCCAGAATCTCATAGCTCACCAGTGTTTGACGTTTCCACTTTGTTCTGAATTTAGAAAGAAAAAAAAAAAAGTAAGACAAATGGTTATTTAATGTGTTTAGTGCCTTATGCTAATGTGACTATAAAATGAGTTTTTCAAGTTTGAAATAGTCGATTCATGGATACGATATCGAGACATCAGAGCCTGGAAAATTGCCGCCGGAAACTAATACGAATACTCGATTCTGTCCCTTATCATATCGTTCAATGATAGAGTATTTCAAGGCGTCAGAGTGAACTCCTGGAAGTTAAATTCTTACGAATCGCGTCGTGGAATCACGCACATGCATACACAGACTCATTTGACCCCGATAATACTTCTTAAATCTTACAAATTCGTATGTGTCTGTGTGTTTATGTCTCCTCCCTACAGAATAGTTTGAACATGGCTAAGAGTGGTCAGAATGCTTATAGCCTGAGAGAGACTTGGGTGTGGGCGCGTATGTAAATCCTGATCTGAGAAAATTACTCTAAAACGGGGTGGCGTGCCAGCAAGTGGTTACGTTGGCCACACTGCGGGCCTTATTATACTAACAAATAGCTCATGGAGTTCAGTGGCTAATCATCGCGTATCATGCCACGCACATACTATCCAAATGCTTTCAAGTTGTAGAATAGAAGAAAAGCTTTCAACTCTGGGCTCTGAGGATATAAAAGGCATTATTATTGAGTGATTTTAGATTTTTATTTTTCATCATACAATTATTCAAATGATACGATTTATTCATACAACCCCATTGAATCGAAGAATTTAACCCTTGATAATGGTGCTAGAGAGAGAGAGAGAGATGGAGACTCCCATGAATTTATAAGAGCATGATCATTTGTCACATTTGGAGGTGAGATCAGTAGGTAGAAAAAAAAGGGAGAGGAAAATTGAGATGCTCGATTATATGATGAGTAATGTTTTTTAATACCTCTTTCAAATTCAAGTATATGCGTATGCGCCTTTTGAGAGTGCAACCACAGTCTAAAGCACCCTTAATTGGCCTCGTGCACCCTCGGCTCTCAATGTGCACTCGAGCGGAATTGATTTATCACCATGAAAAATATTCTCAATACGCAAAAGGCAAATGCATTTTTATTACCTTTTTTTTTTTTCGACAAAGAAACCGTGCGAAAAATATTAAATCTGACGGTTATGAAACAATTAATTGATTGTAAATTGTTATTTTGTAAATAATATTGTAAAAGGAGAAACGTTATGATACGATTGAATTAATACAGCCTGGAATGGAAAATATGAATAATATAATAATTTTAATAAGAGTAACATTCGCGGTGTAGAGTTAATGCATTTATAATGGCGGAGTTCTGGTTTCTGGCCTAGGCACTCTTGCGGTCACGGCTATGTATTCAACGATAATCCAAACGACACACTAATGCTCTCAGAGTGCCACAGATAATAATAGTAAACGTTAGTAAGGGCGACATATTTTTTATTTGAAATTATTATTTGCCCCGTTGACTGTTGGGGAAATGAAACACATGTGTGTTTTCGAGAACTTTGAAGGGTGCCAACAAGCTGATATACACAAAAGAAAAAAAAAAGTAACGTATTCACTACTGTTGTCCATTGTGGTAAATAAATAAATGATACAACAGGACTTATCAATTCATCGTCGCGTCAGTCGTTTATGTATTCTATCTTTATAAAGGTTCCTTATGGAATTTCATTGTTATTATTATTATGATAATTAAATAATTAAATATTTATTATTAAAATAATTGAATAGATGCTTTCAAATTGTCTCAAATTTTATGTGTTTTTTCTTCAAAAAATAAATGTATTGAACATTTTTTTTTTTTTGGGACACGGGAATCAAAAGTTTTTGCAATCGCCGTTACAGCGTTAAATATTATTTTGTCGTGGGAAGTTTTATGTTTGATGGCTAACGTCTTCTTCCTGAATGCGGCAAACACCAGACTATTCTCACGGTTCGAGTGTCATAATATAACAGAAAATGTAATAATAATAAAGGATTGCAGGAGTGACAGAGGCAATTGGACTTTGTAACAGAATAGAGAAGACATACTAGGTTAATCATCGTTCGCAACATTGAAAAGTGAATAGTAATTGAGTATTAGACATGAAAAAAGGCAAGCGGAAGACGAGATTTTAAATAAAATTGTGGATGAAGTAAGTGGACAGTAAGTTGGCATAATTTTCTCGATGACTAATCACTTGGGCGTACGAAGCATTCGTAGATAGTTCATCGTGCGTGTAAGAGGAACCTGCCTTCCTCGGGAGGTAACTCGTAATTCTACAGAATTATGAGGTAGCCACTTCTCAACGGAGCATAACTATTCCATTGTTATTTTTTTAACTATTTCATTTAATTTATTTAGCACTGTCTATTGAAAAAGTGCTGAGATTTCATTTGATAATTTTTGCCCAAAATTTACACAAAATCAACGGGTATCCATTGTTTTCATAATTCCTCTCCAGATTTAATGTTAAATTAAATATTGCTCATATCTGCGCCTATAAATGCGTTTTAATATTATGTGCGTCACGCTATGGCACTTTTACCTCGTCTATTCTCGCTCTCTCTTCTTCCCGCATGCCCGCGATTAGTCGATAAGTAGAAACGATTTCTCGGGGAGGGTAATTTAACGACCCGTAACAATTGCCCGCCTCCTAAAGTTCTTAGAATGCTCCGCACAATTCTATATACAAGTATAAAATCTTGGATTACTTGCCCGAGTCTTTATCTACTTGAATATTATTTCACCCTGAATTGCAGTTTTATTTTCAAAGGAGAATTAAGGAATATCATTCGAAGGAACACTGCTAAAGATCGGAATGACTATGGAAAATGATGTTGTGTAGTTGAAATCGCGTTCGGTCCGTTCACATCGGTAGATTTTTTCATAATATTTTTCATCGAGTCACTCGGTGGCGCCTGGTTGACTCATCTTTCGTCATCGCCCTGTCTCCGCCTATCATCTTTGCAGCTCCCTCAGTCTCAGACCATTACTGTACGGTAGTTAGGGTTTTTGGCCTCTTTCAATAGGGTTCTAGCGCAACCGGAAAAAATTAAGATGATACGCCAACAATTTTCAAGAGCAGTTGTTTCTACATCCCCTTCGTTAAGAATCAAACGAAAAATGAAAATCATTGAATTTGTTCTGAGCTTCTTTGTTTTGTGAATAATATAAAGTGAAATATCCTAATAATTTTGCACTTATATTAGTAGTGAAATTCTATCAAAAATTACAATGGAAATTATGATGTAAAATTGTAAAATATGAGTAAGAAAAATTCCAAAATAACATCGTACTTTTGTTGTTTTGTTTTAAAAAGTAAAGATAACATATAAATATTGCATTATATTCGGCTTTAGAATAATTTTTTTTTAAATTATTATTTACGATGTAATATCGTAATTTTTCAATGGATTGAAAATATGAAAAACGTTTGTTATAATAACGATACCAACATCGTCAAAATTTTTACTTCAATCCTTAGGAAATGTGGAACACTTCCATCTTAATTCCTCGCCAATTAACTTAAATTTGTTTGTAGCAGTAGTAGAATTAATAATGAAGTGGACATGAGTATATACCTTCTGTTCTGATACCACGTCTTCACCTGCGTATCCGTCAATTGCAATTTGGCCGCAAGCTCCATTCTGTCCTGAACGCTCAAGTACTTTTGCCTCTCGAAACTCTTCTCGAGTGTCTGTAATTGGTGATCTGTGAAGGCTGTTCGTGCTTTCCGTTGTTTTTTATTACTCGGTGGTGTCACTGAGGGAGATGGTTTTGCATCCTCCTCCTTGATATCTGTTCATATGGAAAGGAAAAAAAAATCGTACCTTGAATTTTCATGTTATGGTATACGAGTTAAAGAAAACTGATAAAAACATAATTTATTGAGAGAAAGAGTTATTAATGTCTTTTATTTGCCCGTCAGAATGATTTGTCCTCATCGAACCCTTTTGTGTCTAGATGGAATCGATGGCGTCCAAAGTTTTTTTCACGCCCTTCTATCCAATGGCAATTTTCTTTTGTTCTTGATAATGTGTGGAGTGCAGTGGTGCGCACCCAAGACGCGATTGGCCGTCACGGTAGTCACAGAGTAGTCGCGCGTCCCCACTGATTGGACCACGCAGTCGCGCTGTTTATATCCCTCTAACTCGAGAAACGTACACTTTAAACTACGGCATTATTATATTTCTCATGACCGAATGTTAAAATAATTCCTTCTTTTTCTGAATGAAATTCGGAGAGATACTTGAAAGTTGTTTTCGACCCGAGGGAGAGAATATCTGAGAGAATAGATGACTGAGGCGCCTTTATCTCTAGTTTATAAACCAATTGAAACTGACATTGCTAGTTTGCCAAAGATAGACTACTGGTATATAAAATGACAATATAGTACATGTTGCTGAATTGAGTTAAGTCGGGGCAAAGCGATGGCTTTTAGTGCCTGTTTGATCAGCTAGATTCGCATGAACGATCTGGAATTTAGTCCACCATGTTTGAAAATGGCGGACAGCTCCCCCGAGGTGGAGGAAATAATCCGTGAGGAGAGAAAAACCCGGGCAAGAGAGGATGTATACTATATACTATATAGATAGATAACACGCACGGTGTGGTTGATAGTAGTAGTGGGCAAAAGTGGGTGGTGAAATGCCGGTTGCTTGGTGGAACACTCCGGGAACGGAGCTTGGAAAACTAAATTTACTATGTGATACACTTAGAGGAGTCCCGACGGTGGAGTTTTTCTTTTTGAGACACTTCCAAGACGTTAGCCGGAACTTTTTCCTCGAGTTTTTCACTGGATTTTTTTCCCCTTTTTTTTTCTTCGTGTCCCCCTGCCTCATCCTCTCTTGCCTCCGTAATTTTTCTTCCTCCTTTCAAAAAGTAACTCGAGAACGCCCTATGTCTCTTCTTTAAACTTTTTCTTGTCTACTTTGAGATACATTCGCACAACAATATTGTGCACAGAGATTATTACAATTTATTTTCTGTCCCCTTCGGTCCTCCATATTCTCATTTTTTTTTTTACCCTTTTACATTATATTACTTTATGATGCTACAGTATTTAGAGAAAGGTGCACATTAATTTGGAGGATATTGTAAAATACAACAGAGCATAATGATACAAAATTTTCCCAGGAATAGTGTAGAGTCAACGACCGGATGTATACACTCTGAAGAGACCATATACATATATATATGTGTGGATGGTAAAATAATAGTAATAATCGTTGAAAAATTAGTATGTCTGCATGTGTCGGTGTGGGATCGTCCCGATGCACAAAAGCGTGATTAACAGGATGTTTATCGAACAATTACGCCTCCGTGCAGGCGCAATTAGCAACGCGCCCGCGTCGTGATCGTCATCGCATCATGCTCCTGCGTGTTTTCCGTTGTGTATGATGGAATGAATATACACACTGTGTTACTTACAGTCACACTGCGAAAAAAAAAACTATAAAACTTTCCCCAAAGTGCCCTAAACTCGGATTTCAAAATTTCCCCTTTTTCCCCCGGTTTTTATGGAATCAGTAGAGGTTGGGCTCTTTACTTTGCCATTGTTCGAGTTTTACATGATTATTGTTTTATTTGACTTTTGTGGTGATATAGTCAGTCACCCCTGTGTTAAACCAAGAGGATAGATTTTCATGTGTCATGCAATCGTTGTTGAGTATGTACCGTGAAAAATTCATCGACATTCATATGAAGAGTAACCCTCGACTTTTATATAGATAAATAATTCATATTTGTGTGTGTGTGTGTAGTTGGGATACTTTAGTAACCCCTCCGTTGTATTGTGACGGTGAATTTATACCCCTGAATTCAGCCTCCGGCCGAATCTGACCCCTTAGGACAGTGCTCCTTACTCTGATGCTGTTGGAGCATAGTGGTATGGTTTTTATATTTTTTTTAATGGTTTTATGGAATTTTTGAGTTAATGAAAAGTGCCTGGGTCAAAAAATAGTTGACAGTGACGGAACAAATATGACGAATCAATATCTGGAAATAGGCGAGTACTAATTTTTAGTTATATAGGGAAATCATGGTGGAGTCGAGTCACGCGAAAGCTATGTTAGCAAGTAGCCAAAGGTCTCACCTATGCACACGTAGGGGAAGGTGGGGTGGAGAATACGTGAGTAGCAAAATAGACACATTTTAGTTTTATGCTTTTATATTTCACCGTCCTTAATGGGACAACATTAATTATTCGCGTAAATAAATATTTATTATTTTATAATAAAATTGAGTTGAAGTATCTGATCACTGTAGAGGGATAAACCCATAGAACCTACTCTTGGACAATTCCAGTTCTAAAAGTGTGAAAAATCCTGAAATTTCCTCTCCTTTTCATGTGAATTTTCATTTAACGAATTCAAAAAATCCCAAAAAATAAACACTCATTAAATTTTTT
Source organism: Aleiodes testaceus (assembly GCA_963565655.1). Lineage (NCBI taxonomy): Eukaryota > Metazoa > Arthropoda > Insecta > Hymenoptera > Braconidae > Aleiodes > Aleiodes testaceus. The sequence goes on from OY751422.1 coordinate 3,127,994, forward strand.
TATGAATGGAAAATGTAAATGAACAAAATCCTCCCAAGACTTACATTACATCCGAAAAACATAAATAAATAAATAACTACTGATGAGAAGTAAATACACGCTGTAGTGAGGTCAAGCCCGACAATGCAAGGGGTTAAGAGGCTTATTCGTGAATCTCGTTAAAGGCGTTGAAATTATACGCGAATCCCAACGACTACTCTCTCATCCACAACACATGACATTTTTTTTCGCTTCTGACGAGTGAATTCGCGCGGGCGAAAGTCGCTGTACTCCCGAATCATTAATATTCATTCATCATTATCGCACTGTGTGAAAAACCCCCTAATCGTATTTACCCCTTTTATTACATTAAAATATTCAATTTTCAAATAAATAGTAGAGAATAAAAATGCGTATAATCCTACAGGTGATGAGATAACATTGTATTTCAGTAAAAGAACTCGACAAATGTGTCTCAGCAGCCGTTCGAGTCATGATACAATTCAATGTCTAAACGCTTGCCAATCATTTCCGGTTCTCGGATTAGTCCAGTCTTGTATTATATGGGTATATGGGACATGAGAATTGACGTGAATTCTGGTGGACTCTCCCACCGACAAGCCGTGAAACTGGCGTTTCGTGTATACATACCAGGTATAGGTGAGACGAGAGTGACGTTTTATAACGGGCGAGCCACGCTGCTAAGCGGATTAACTTGATTCGTACACGCGCGCTTGCCTGTTGAAGACTATATCCTCTCTTCTCTGGCACTTTCTCGCTCCTCGTAAATTTTAAATCATTGTGACTTTTCATGGCCCCTTTTATCATTATTATAATATATTTATTTTCGAAGGTTCTCCGTTTACTAAAATTCCAGGTGTCTTTTTTTTTCTTCTCTTTATTAGTCTATTTGCAATTTTGTCTCTGGTAATTTTGAATTATTGTGCACAATTTTCAGCCGTCATTTGATAACACGAGGAACTCGTTGAAGCGTGTTATTAGATAAAGAAAACGTTATTCTTCGTATCGTTAATAAATGTACTTTTGCATATCTTTTTTGTCTATGCATTTCTTGTTTTTCAAAAGAGTCATTAAGCACTGTATAATCACGCCTGGATACAATTTTTAATCTGGCTTTCTGTCTTTGTAGAATAATTATCACAAACAAATGACTTTTTTTGTACAATTTGACGGAGTTTTTATTTTCCTCATGTTATTTTGAAGAAGTAGAAATATAAAAGAATAATCAATGACAGTAATAACAGGCCTTTATCTCATGTATTCCAGAAAACGAGGAAACGAGAAATTTATATAAACGTTTTAACAGCCTCCCTGTCATTATACATCATTGCCGAATGAAGTTTTAGATATTCCAAGATTACCAGAGAAAATTGGAGAAAAAAATACGAATGAATTGGAAGACTAGTGAGAAAGACAAATATTTTTAATGTTACGTTGGATGAAAAAAGATGGTTGATGGCCTTTCCCAGTCCCAGGTATGAATGGAAACAAATGGAGGTACATAATTAGAGCGCGTACGTTATTAAATACCCCAAATGTCTAAAACCTGGTGTTAGTGGTTTAATCTCCCGGAAGTACTGGACCACTCCCAATAGCTTATTTGTTTATTCATCAATTTGGTTAAATGGAAGATTAAAAATGAAAATTTGAGAAATAAATTACCATTAGGGGGAATGGAGTCTCCATCGTGCTGACTTGCGTCTCTCGCCTCCTCTCTTTTTCTCTTCAAATTTTGGCTTTTCAATGAGCGCTCGACTTTAAGACTGAGATCACGTGGAGCTGATGACGGACTGCTCGGTGGCTCATGGCACTGTAAACTCGAGGGACTCGGTGCGTCGGCGAGAATATCAGTTATCATAAACCTAGATCTGTGTGGCATCGTCGCTGATACGTCAGATCTTTCAATATTTCCGTTACTACTGTTGCTATTATTGTTATTCGAATTATTTGATAATCTATCGATGCTCTCAATTGCACGATGATGCGCCTCTAAACCGGCTAAGCGGCTGAGATTTAATCCACCACCGGTATTACCACCACCGGCCTGTACTGTGATGCCACTCAACGCGGCAACGTGATGACTCTGATGATGAACCGTCATGGCGAGCCCCAATGACAAACTGCTACTTCTATCACCTTGTGACAGAATTTTGCCGACGGTATGACTTCACTCCTCACTAAGAACATTCATTCACCAAATTATCCAACTTTTATTTATTATTATAATTTAATTTATGATTTTTTTTCTCACCAACTCAATTAATCAAATTATCAATTATAAATCATGAAAATCCAATTTTCAGTGATTCTCTATTACTTATTATTGTTTTTTAATAATTATGAATTCTGGCGCTTCCTTCGGATCACAATTAAGGGCTTGCTTTTGCGCTCCACTCGGTTCCTTTACTTAATTGCTAATTGGCCACTTAACATAATTGCCGCGCACAGAAGCGCGCTTGTTGACCATTTCCGCTTTCCAGTCCTTTTTTTCTCCTCTTCTCTACTTTTTTCTTTCCTCGCTTCTTTTTTTTTCCCTATTTTATCACAGCATTTACTCCATATGAGTTGTCAAGTTTCAGATAATAATTCACAATTATTAAACATGCATTAAATGAACATTCAAACACTTATTTCTCTTCGTCAATGATTGTGGTTATAATTTGTTTTTTCCTTTCGAATCTCTCACTATCACGTTTTTCCTCCACAATCAAAGTGAAATTAATTAACAATAAAATTGCTAAATTAACATAATAATTACACGTAAACACATAAACAGTCTCAAATGATAAAAGTCACAGAATTATAAGAAAAAAACAACTTCACAATGCACTTTAGTTCAAAATGACAATCCAATAGTTTCCAAAAAATTCACAGATATCATAATATCAATAAAAATCATTTAAATAAAATCATAATAGCAATAATGATGATGATAATAATAATATCCAGGGTAATCCGAATAAATGCGACGAGTATACGTTCTTCGTATCGTCGAGCATGCGAACGTGTGCATTGAGCTAGCTCGACTGAGGTGGTAGGCCTTCAACAGAGTTACTCAAACCGTCCAAGGTACTACTCTGCATGGGCGGCCATATCGTGTTCGGGTAACGCCCCGCATTCACCCCACTTTGTATTTGGCTCCGCCAATGGGTAAACGTTGTAGTAACGAGCCCGCCAATGGTGAACACGTAAACCTTGATTCTCCGTTCACGTCTCTCCATCCACGAGTATACGCCCAAGTAATTTGAAATGTGTTTCAGCAGTAATTCGATATAAAATTGTAGTTAATATCTTTCATTATGGTCGGTCGTGCCGAGGGGGATGACTAAAAGAGAAGAGGGGCAAGAGCCGGAGAGACAAGGGGGTGGGAGGGGAGGGAGGTCAGCAGGGCTTCACGATGAAAACGAGCACGAGGAGAGTATTAGAGAAGAAAAGGAGAAATAACAAAAAAAAGAGACAATAATAGGGAGTAGGAGGGAGTGGATATTATTGCAAAAAGGAGTTTGCTGTGTGCGCGCGTGAGAGTTGTGCAAAATCTATGGCAGTCGAGGGATAAACCACCCCTTGATTTAATGAGTTTGTGTCTGTACTTGCTGGCATCTTCCAATTCTCAATCTCTACGATTTTCTCTCCTCTCGCATTCATCCCCTCTATCAGCCATTGAGTCAAAGTATTTGAGGATCGATGCCCTAAATGTTTACCAGTTGAATAATTACCGTGAATTTCACAGTTTTATTTCAATAATTCTGCATTGATTTTCATTTCTAATTTTACTACATTATACCTCTACTTTTTTCCTGTCAACTTTAATCATAACAAAAACCTGAGAGTCGCACGAGTGCCTGCGACAAAACGCCAGGCTCATCCTGTGTATGTTTATGTATATACATGTACACAAATATATACCGGAGTAACGCAATCGTCAAGGCGTGACAGAGAGAAGCGCGTACACAGAGCTCACAAGTGAAAAAAACTAAATGACTGTACATGCACAAACAATCAGTAACTACTGTCAACTTACACGTGTAAACAATTTTTAAAATTATAGCAGGTGTATGTCAAGAAATAAAGTACTTTTAATGCAGATAATAAACTGTAAAATAACTTGAAAACTAAAAATAGTACAAAACAATTATCATCTATCCGAAGAATCAGAGATATTTTGGTAAGAGAAACGAGATTGAAAACTTATAGGAAGACAGTAGAACAAACGAGAGGGGAATTAACGAGCGTTTAAAGCGTTTCTGAAAACTCTCAGAGATAAGAATCCTCAGCAGAGTGTCGGTTATATAAAAAAGAGAAAAAAAAAAATGAAGGGAGGTAGAAAACACATGCGTGCTCTCGGCAGTAAAGAGCCAACGACCATATAACAAAATTGCCAATTGCGTGTGTATGTGCATAAAAGTAGAATATCGGCAGTATACATCCGGCTGTGGCAATACTGCTAGTAGAATTGTGTAAAACTCACGTATGACAAGTATATGAGGTATAACCGGACGCGAAACGTTTTCGCGCGAATTTGAGGGCGACTTATTCGCGTTCATCAGCACGCATGACACTTTGCCCTGCGCGTATATACAACAATGGACTATATACAATATTTCCCCTCCATTATCCCTGGAGTTTCGGGGGGAGAAAGAGGCAGTCTACGAATAAACATCAAGATAGAGTGAGTCAGTGTGTACGACACTACGAAACGGCGCGCGAAACGTCGCCGGCTTGTTTGTGCTGCTCGCGCTTACACGCACATAGCAATCCCACTCTTAGGTATAAGCTCTTGAAGCCCCGGGTCTATGGTATAACTCGTCTACCGTGTCCGATGCATATTCATACGGTAATACATTACGGCGGCGTACGGCCAGCCAGCGTCGATCTTAGATTAAGGTAAACGCCGGTTAAGTTAACGGCTAAACTCCATAAGTTCCCCTCTCTGTAATTCTACATACTCTATCTATTTATCGATAGGTGGGGGAAAATGGACACATTTTATTTATTTTTTGTAATTTGTTTAAAGATATAAGCCCTCTTTAATCTTCAATTTATAGTAATTTATAGTAACTTAATATTATATTATAGGGAGATATAGCCATGTAAATTTGCACACCAAACTGTACAAAAAAAGAAATTTATGTACAATTCTGGAAATAAAAATAACTATGAGCCCTCTTCAGGGGATGTATTTATATTTTTACCTAAAAGTGGACTATTATTATTGATTTTGAAGATGTTGGACATAACCTCTAATTTCCCGCTCTTTTTTTTCATGCAAAAGAAAGGGGAAAATTTTTATTCTTCATGAAAATGGAAAGAGCAAGTGCAGAAGCTTTAAGGTTCATCACTTGGAAGAGTAGGTGGTGAGGAAATTGCCGAAAGATTTTGTATCTAAAACGAGAAGACAGGCTTGCGTTCACGAGGGGATTATATCAAGAGCAATCTCAGGTTACGTCTACGAGCCCTCCATTACCGGCAATTTGCATTGATAGTCAAAAGTAACGGGCTCAAAACCGATCTAAAAGCCACTTTGCCACTAACGTCTCGGATTTCGTCCTGAGTAATACCCTCACTTTGCATAGAGTGAAAAAATGAGTGAATTTTAACCCCAAACAGTGGAGGAAAAATTTCCTATATAATGACTCACTTTTATTTACCGGAAAATGAAAGAAAATTAAGTATTGATAAATCGTTACTCCAATTATCCTTCATTCCACACTGATTTTGTACTTATATTTAAATCCCATTCTTTTCTGTAGCAATTAAGAGAATATTTGCATTGGAGGGTGGTGATTTCCTGCAGGTGTTTCAACATTTGCTTGCTTCCTATATATGGTAGCCAATAATACATAGAGACGAGTGGCGTGTATGACACATGAAATACAAGGGGGTTTTGTCCCTCGTGGGGGTTCTTTCATGGATACAAAAGTGGAGAGGTTGGGGTGAGAATTACATTGGTATAGCTCGGTACTCAGATGTATACATGTATATACAAACCCTCTCTCTCACTTTTTCTGACCCGCTAGTAGATCTTTCTCATACTGATAAAACTGTATAATGAACTTAATCGCTTTACTTACTTCCCTGAGCGAAATTTTTTCGTTATTCTTCATGAGCTCCTGATTACATCGACACGACTAATCTTAACCTTGGTCTATGCCTGATATTTAATGAAATTTTAGTTTTTATGTAAAGTGTAGTATCCAAAAATTGACTATCTTAATATCATTATTAAAACAAAGGTTTTTAGTTATTTTAAGCAATTGAAAAATTACGATATTCCATTGTAATTTTTGGTAGAATTGCACATGCACGCATAATCTACGCATAAAGAGGCAAAACAGTTGTCTAGATTTTGGCTCTTATTATACTTACTTCTTAAGGAGCACGGAGTACGAATGATATTGTTCTGAATTAAAGCAAAGTCTCACGCCGACTGGCTAAGCATGGCTCCTCATTTGCATAGAAACGGCGAGTAAACTCAAGAGAGACTGAGCTTACATCGAGGTAACAGCGTGTAAAATAAGCGCTAAGTTTTCAAGACAACGTGTCAACGTCTTCTAGAAACAACACACAAACCCAAGAGCCAACTTGTTCCTTCTCTGCCACGAGTGACTTCCTTGGTTGCCTTGAGCATTGTCTTTTCTGAGATTGTTATTCAGTTAAAACGTGCGCCTTTGAGGACACTGGACTTCCGTCCAACGTTGTGCCTTTAGAACACTTCCCACTTGTCAATCATGACTATGAGAGAACGCTTTACTTTCCCCATTTTAGTGAGAAAACACAACGGAGCTGAAAATTAATAATGCCATTATTGTTTTTTTTTTTCCAAGTTTCCCCTTTTATATAATAAAACTCTTAGTGTCATTAAAAGAACTAGTGTGTTTGTTCTCCTGTAAAAATACTTTGAAAGCAAAGAAAGAAAAATGGAGAGGTAAAAATATGCTAACAAAAAGTATAATGATAATAAAGAATAATCCGTGGTATGTATATACATATAGGTGGTGCACGCGTGGTTACCTTCGTCGACCCTGGGACGAAGCGTAACACGCGATCTTCTTGTTAGTAGCGTTATGTGCCGTTAAAACCGACATAATCGCGCCTTTGAAGGGAAGGAACCATGGAAATCTTAACTCTCAGGTAATTACCCTAAAAATCATTTTCCACCAGCTTCGTTGGGTATAAATATGAAAAAAAAATTAATCATTTTAAATTCATTCAAATTAAAAGTAAAAGTGAATTTTTATTAATGAAAAAGAAACAAAATGAAGAAGGAAGAATCACAGCTCCTCGAGTCATTGTTCTGCTTTTCAATTTATTATTATTTTTTTCAACAATTTCGCTTGGTAATTAAACCAATTACTGCAGTGTCTGATGGAGAAATGAGCCGGGTATAATATAAACGTTCGCTCGCATAAACCTCACAGGAAGATACGTCTTACGTAAAGGTAATTGGAGAAATAACACTGGAGGATTTCCTAAAACGATAATTAACGAGTTATTAAGAACAGTCTAAAACCTCATCGACATGAGTACATCATTATACACACGTATGTAACTACAATTTGCGTTTCACACGAAGTGTATAAAACTGACTGTAGTAGAATCTTTTTGTGTGATCCACCGTGAGGATAATATTCTCGTGCATGCACTTTTCATGTGGTTTTTTCTCTCTCATTTTTGTTCACTACTGTGTGTGGATAAAAGTTTTTATCATGTCATAGACGTAACGACACTCAACAATGTGTCTTCAAGACAGGATGCAATTAACAATGTTATTATTAAAATTGTAAATATTTCAGAAAATCCCTGTATTAATTCATAAAATACGTGCAATTGATTAATTCAAATTTATCATGAATAATGAATAAATTATAATTGCTAATAATATATTATTTATACGAAAATTACACGATATAATGAGGACTAGTCTTTGAGTAACAGTGGTAATTAACCGCTGGTTATTAACAAAGAAACTCAATTTCAGTTAATTCATTCTTCAGGAAAGTGATGAAATTTCGAGAGGGTAGACATAGAAATGGGAATAATATAGGGAGAAAAATGAGGAGTATGAGTGTGCTGAGAGGTGATGCGCTGTTGAAACGCGTGATTGCACGTCCCGGGCTGGACCATGATGGCCGCTCTGTGCACGGCTATTGGCTCCTCAGTAATCACACACTCTCCCTCTTTGGACGCGGCGTCTCCAGCACTCACTAAAATACTGAAAGAGAAGTGCATCCAAGCCAGTCCCATGTGTTACCGCCACTGAGATCATCACAGCTATCATTATCCGATCATTTTCATCTTTTGTTTTTATTTCCTTTGGCAAACTCGACATTTAATTTAAATCATTCCTCTACAATTTCCATCCTCTCTCTTTTCCTCCATTATTATTATTGTAATTATTATTGTAGTATTATTGCGATATGAGAATTTGGATTTTTATAAATTTTCGAATGAAAAAAATTGTAAAACTCGGTTTTTATCATTGAGTTTTTTTTTTAATTCTGAATGAGCTCTTTTAATGCCGACAAAATTCAGAAAAAAAAAATTAACAAAATGTGACTCTATTGAGTTAGGCGAGGAGAAGTATATTAGATGGTCTGAATGAAAGAGGAAAAAAGAAATGAGACAATCGTCCGGGATTCTGAATGGGTGTAATCTTGCCCCCCGAGGCTCTTCACGTGAAATTAAGAGAAAAAAAAAAGAAACATAAAAGCCGATGTTAAGAGGATTAATAGAAGGAAATAAAAAGAGAGCAAATAATAATAAAGTGGCATTCTCTTCTGCGTCCCATGAAATTACGTGAAATGAAATGACACACTTGGTTGGATCATTTTGAAGATTTTTTATTTATTATTGTAGATTCGAATCTATGGCACTGATTTTTGTATTCTGCGTTTCCTTTTGAATAGACTTCGAAACTTGACCACAATTCAAATGGCTATAATTTTAATAATCAAATGTATGAAACGTCATTTAATTTTGATAATCATTGAATGAGCTCGAGAGGACCATGGGAACGAAAACAAGAAAGAGATGAAAAGCCAATCGAAATCCTCGGTCATGTCGTGACCAGCCTCAAAATAAACACAATCATTATAAAAAAATTCAATGAGAAATTATCCATATATGAAATGGAATCGATATTCGAGGGAAAATGGAGTTCCCTTATGTTCTTTCTATCCCACCTGTTTCATAAAAAAAAAATACTCCGATGAATCTCAACTTTTCTCCATACTCCACCCCTTCTCCCCTTATTTTCATTGATAATTAAAACGAAAAAATTATCAAACGATTTCCTTCCTCCTTCGACGTTTTTTTTTTTTTTCCAAATAATAGTATGTTTCCTCAGTAAACAATAGTCTCTCGAAATACACGCTGCGAGAGTCATGGAAACAGGAGTACAGGAAAACCGCACTCGGGTTGGACAGTCGCATACGCTTAAGCGAAACAATTAGGTGATATTATCACGGCCGCCACTAACACACCGCGTGCATTCTGTCCCCCTTGTGTTATGCCCCCAAGCGAGCCGGAAACAACGGAAAGAGAGAGGGGGGCAAATACATCCAGAGAGGCGAACGTGTGTATAGAACAGAGGTAAATGAGGGAGAAGAGAGCCCACCAAAGAGACAGAGGTGAAGTGAAGGGGGTTAGCCACTTCCGGTGGCGCTCATTAACGCCCGCTACGGATTTGTTAACTCGTAATTGCGCCCGCTTAATTCGATTTGACGCATTACGCGTCATTTTCACTCACGTTTATTTTATCTAATTATTTGCCCAGAAATACCAAAGCACAAAGAAATCATACTCATCACTTTTTTTTTTTTCGTTAATTCACCTGCAGGTGTATTTTCTGAATTTTAATTGCATTCTCGTTCATCAACATCAGCGTTGGATTTTGTGTATTCAACGGAAATACTTAGGGTTAGTTTCAATTAGCTAAAGTTGGCCCTTTTTTTTTTGTTTTTTTTTTTCATTCTTTGAGATAGACTTCAGGCTCACGCCCCTGAATGAGGTGGCAATTTCTGGCACAACTGTCATTCAATTTCCCAAGTGTATTCAACACCGGATGTTGGAATTATTTGAAAAGAAAGAAAAAAAAGAAACCTCAAATTGTGAAGATGGTCCTATTAAAAAGAGATTTCGAGGATAAAAGGACTAAATAAAATAATTTCTATGTTTCTAACGTATTTCCTTCGATTCTCAGGGACATTGTTTCTTTTTTCTTCTGAAAATACAGATGACTACTGGGAGTACAATGAGAATTCTTACCCCTGCGGTGTGGAAATCATCAGACTTATGCCACTGGCCACACAGTGAGTTTCAACGAAACAATGAAACACGAGAGTATTGAAATCAATGACAGATGGAATATAACTATTGTGTAACTGAATTGTTGGAATAGATCCATCATACTGCTGCTTTTCAATCAATAAAAGGCAAATAATTGTTTCATATTATATTGTGAAAGAAATGAATTTGTAATGAAAGGAAGAGGACAAACGAGCGAAAAGTAAGACGAAGGAAGTTGCGGTTGTGAAGTGCGACAGGCAGTATCGTACTTTCTCACTCGAATAATCACGAATGGTGAAGAATTCCATGGACTTGAATAAAAACTTCAATTTCCATAGATTTGATCGAACAGCGATAATCGATATCGAAATCCGGTCACGTCTGAATTTCATTGGTTAATTGAAATGTCAAGAGTTCTGAGGTTATGTTCGTTAGAAAGAATTATTTTGGTTGAACTTTGATTTAACGACTTTTTTATTTTAAGATAAACAAATGAGTGAATAACGTGTGATGCCTCTCTTCATTTTTTCACAAACATGCATCAAAATTTGCTTTTTTCCGAAAACTCACCTCACGCTTAAATGCCATTGGTTAATCGAAATTCCACGAGCTGCGCGGGATATTCAAAAGAATCTCCGGGAACTATTCCGAATGATTTTTGATTGATACAACCGTTTATAATTCAAGACATTTTTTTTCGATAAATCATGACGCGTAAAAACCCGCATAAATATTCGTTAGGTTAAAGGCACAATCCGTTTAAAAAAAAACAGAAAAAGCCTATCACGACGAGTGAATGATTATTATGAATAATAATTCGGATGTTTTAAATAAAATATGAAATGAAGAAAGAGTGAAAGTGATACAAAATAACCGGTCGATTACTTCTGATCGTTAATAACTGCGCTACCGGATTTTAAATTGATGACGCTGACATTTACTCGCAAATAATGAAAATAATAAGAAAAATAATAATAAATTGGGAGATAATGTATTATCACATAGTCGACTCTACTCAGTCAGAATTTCATTTTGATGATTGGTAAAGGTAAAGGTGTGGAAAACAGTAAGCGTCTTCATTAGAACCGGAGATTCAGAAAAGGAGTCGAAAGACGATTTCACACTCACACAATATACACAACCAAGGTGGATAGAAAGAGTAAGGAAGCGAGATGAGAGGTAGTGGGGGATGATTGATGCTACACAGTTATCAGTAACATGGACCCGAGAGATAGCCCATAGCCAGGCACTCATTACGACGACATGAAATGCTCATATTATCATTATTTTTATTAAAAACCGTTCAAGCCTGTTTTCCACTGATGATCAAAATGAAACCAGCCAACTCACCAACTTCAAACATGTTTCTTCTTTTCCCTCATAATTCTTTGTTTATTTAATTCTATTTGTTGATAATTCATAATTACAAATTAAATATCACGATAATGAGGCATTACATTTGAAGAAAAATACCTTTTTAATCGTTCATTGTCTTTATTTATGTACTTAAAATTACATTTACTTTTTATTTTTTCGAATTCAAAGAATTTTACGAGCTTGTCTCCACAAAACTGTTATCAACACGACAAGCTTTACTAATTTCCTCTCGACGCCTATAGTATCCAACTTTTTCACTTTATCTCTTTGACATTTTTACACTTTTATTGTTATTATTATTTTTAAATATTTGGTATAAACTGCAGTGGAATGGTGATCGAGCAATCAATATAGGTGAATGCTTGGAGTACGCCCACGTCTGACACAAATTTCAACGCTTTTTAATTTACTGTGAAAGTTGAGAATCGATAAACATGTGAAGAAATTATTGAATCATTGTTGTATTACGTGATACAAAAAAAAACTAAAGTACACATTACGATGGTAACATTGTGATCCATTGACTTGACAATGATTTCTTTTAAAATTTACTATTTACGTTCAAATTTTCACGATTTTAATATCGTTATTGTAACAAACGTTTTTCGTATTTTCAATCAATTGAAACATTACGATATTACATCGTAAATAATGATGGAAAAAGAGGATTATTTTAAAGCCAAATATCATGAAATATTTATGTGTTATTTTTATTTTTGAAAAGTTCATGTTACTTTGGAATTTTCTTTACTCAAATACATTTCTGTTGTCACTCACATATTCTAAGATTATACATCATAATTATTGATACACTGTATAAGATTGTTAAATAATTGAATCAATATACCAAAATACCATTGTTATTTAATCACTGAATATTTGACTTCACAGTTTATTCAGTCTCCGCTTTTTTATGCATAGGATATCTACGAAGACGATTAGTACTGGGACCTGGGTTATCGGAACAACGTCCAAACATTCACTTTGCGTCCCTTGTTGGACTGCTCGCCCACCTAATCACGGCTCTATTTCGATCTCACTAAAGTGGGACTCTTTTAAGAGGCTATCCATGTTGTCTCGTCTCACCCTCAACAGTTTACGGCTCTTTAATCGACCAAAAATTTGTTGAGGTAAAAATCTCTCTCTTACATCCTCACACCCGGCCCCCATTAAATTTACTCTCTCAATTTAATCTTTCAATTTCATTCTCTATCGTCTTCCCTTTTTTTTTCTCTTTATTTATTATTCTTTTTTTACACTCAAAATTATTTATTTCGATGCTCTATGGTCGTTGTAATTGTCTCAGCACTTCTGTGTTCTAATTACTGTGATCAGTTTCCGTCCACCTGCCTTCTCGCATCAGGTACCACATGATCTGATAAAAATATATATTCTCTCTCTCTCTCTTTTTAAAAGTGATAGTGATCTACCAAAGTCCAACGAAAATAACTTTGCGTGTGTCTGTGTGTGTGTGTGTGGGTTTGCTTTTTATTACCTGAACTTGTGCACAACTAAACGGAATAACAGAAATTGTTTCGAGCTACTATTCAAATTTTCACACTAGTTTTGATGATTAAGTTGGAATTATAATCTATTGATTCACCTGTTCCAAGGACATGATTCATTTTTTTATTATACATGGGTCAATGATACTTGGAATGGAGGAAAAAACGATTCATTTCGATTCGATCGATTGGTGAAAAGAAAAAGCTAATGGTTTGCGTGTTGTATTATTGGCTACCACAATTTCCATTCATGCGTTCTTCATTGTATTATGAATATTTCGAAATTCCAAAGTTTTTAAAAGAAATAATGAAAGTTGAGAAAGAATGATAATGAAATTTTACAATAGAACTTCCGATTTCCGGTGATGAATGGAAGGAAGTTGGGAAAAAAAATCTGGTGTTCGGATTTATTTCAACAAGCAATATCCAGAGCCAGGAAGAAAGGAGGATCGCGTGCCGGAGGATCTTTAACGATTCATCGATATTGTGGGCAACAGTTGGGAGCAATCGACTCTGTGGTCATTTCACGTCATGTGTTTCTTCTTTTTTTTTCCAAGTTATTGTATATGTGAAAGAGACGAAGAAATAAAAGGAGGGACAAATCGGAAATGTCCGTGCATATGTCTAATAGGCGATCGTGGATGACCACAGAGGGATATGTGGTATTCATAAAAATCACAGAAACACTCGTTGACGAGGAGATAACCACAATTTGTTGCGCATCTGTTAGATTTTTCGCGACATTCAGGATTAACAGGAAGGAAAAGTATAAGCTTAAATTCATCAAAATCTCTCTTTCTTTTTTTTTCACATCCATTTTCTCACTATAAATAAATTATTTATTATTTTTTCGTGGTACATAGAGGCATCATGAGGCATGTTGCCAGTGGCCACTGATGCCAGCAAACAAAATTCCTTGGTGTATCGTACATGAGATAAAATATACATGAATTTTTTTCCACCTATTCCCCCTCACTCAGTGTATAGAGATATTCAAATCTCGGATCGAATAACTCTGAGCAAGATATCGACACTAGGCGGCCCCGAAGTGGTCTCCAACCATGAATATCATGACTGACCAAATACTCTCTAGCCTCAACGGACTCAACCAAATACCAATTTCTCTTTGAATTCTATCTCTCTTTTATACCTTATTTTGAAGTTCTCAAAAAATTTCACTTTACTTGTATTAACAACTACAACTGACGAATTTGAATTGATTATTCACAATATTTATAATAATTTATTTAAAGCATGATTCAAGGACATTTATTTTTTTCAAAGATAACAAGTGGATAATAGTATTGCTTTCCAACTGATATAGCTTTTCCTGATAATACTTTAGCAATATGCTTCCGAATGGAAGTTATTCAATCAATTTCTCCATCAAAAGCACTGATATAACTTTTTCGAAACCATCATCAAAATATCAAACTTTGACAAATTCACTGAAACAGCAATAACTCGAGAACTAATTATGCAAATAAGCTGAAAATTGACAGGCATCTAACTGATACAACACTTGAGATGATATATGAGTATAAATAAAATCAGTTGGATAGTTTCCAGAAATTTCATTAAAAACTGATTTTCGAAAAATGGACATATCTCAAAAAGTACTGATCCGATTCTCTTCAAATAAAGCTTGAAAAACAGAGTTCGTTGAGAGCAAGTTTTCGACAAAATATGAAATTTTTCTATAAAACCGTTTTACTGTAGTTCAGACTGTTATACACATACGGACACACATACACACACACACATGCGCTAGAAATATCATTTTCTTTCTCTTTAGACCATTTTAAGTATCTTCTATTAAAAAAATTAGAATTGAAAATTGTCATGATTACATAGCTTCCATTCGGAAGCAAAACTATAGAAATTCAAGAATTTCGCTCCATTTCTTTTTCATTTATTCCCCGATCCTTTATCGTCATTATTACCACCTCTATCACTCTCTGAATGCCTCTGATGAAAACCAAGCAGAATTTCATAGAGGGGTATAAAGTCCCCCCCCCCCCCCCTCTCTGCGCGTTCATAGCGAACATTAGTTGCGTGTGGTCGCTACAATATTCTTCGTGACACTACTGTGAATAAGTAGCCAGACAAAACGATGGAACCCACTGTCCTTGTCAACTCGGCATTAAAACACACGATAACTCTGTCTGACACTGAAATGTATAAAGCCATGGAAGCAACGTGCAATTGTTGTTACAAATTCGTCATGGTCCATATACCATACACCATATAAAGCAATCAAACCGAGTTATTTAAAATCAGTTATAGTAGAATTATTTCAATTTCAGAATAAACCCATTGCTATTCTAATTCATTTTCTATAACGGGTACACCAAGAAATTATAGTATTTCAACTGTGAAAGGAATTTATTAATTCAATCATGCAATTTTAGCTGAGTTTCAAATCATGGAATGCTTGATAATGCACATTACTATTATGAATTATTTTTCATTTCAATTTAAAGATTAATGCACAATTTTTGTAATTGTAACTGTTAATTTTGCCTTTCTTATTCAATCAAAGTCACGGCTCAGTGTTTCAAGTGTCTTTTTCATTTTATTCGCCCACTTGATTCTTGAGAGTAGTTGAGCATTGACAATGAATACTAGTGGCAAAAATACAAAATGACAAAGGTAAAATTATTTGATATATCAAGTGGTAAAGGGAAATTGTGAAGAGAAATACATGCTCAGAGTACTTTCAACGTCTGGTTAGTGTATTTAAAATGGATACGCCTTCTATGCTTCAGTGGTTCATAGATTTTTCAAGTACTATATATGTGTAATATGTGCAGAAAGAAAGTTGAATTGAACGGAGTTTGGCTCCCTCATTGGTGATGCCACGTTTCGTGGTAATTTTTCTCAACTATACGATTTAGCGTGCCACTTGACAGGACGTACGACGTTACGGGGTAATCAAAGTGCCATTACCCATGGGAAATTGTAACCCTCAATAATACGCTTGTATATGTGTATATAGAAACGAGATCTCTCTCTCTATATATATACGTATATACGCGTTACCCCATAGAGTTGAGAGTCAATTGGTGAAAAATGACCAAACACCAACTTTCATCGTCTCCCTTATTTTCTTTTTGTTTTCCTCTTAATTGAGTAGACATTCATTTTTATAATATCGAAGAAAACAGAGATTATAAGCTAAAAAAAGATTTATAGAAAGAGCACATCTCCAATAGTTTTGGAGATATTCCTCAAAAAAATATTAAAAGTATTATATTGAGGATAGAAAAATGGTAAAAATTACCAAAAATAGGTATAATTGGTGCTAAAAGTTTTGTCTCACCAAAAAAAATTATTGAATTTATTAAATTCAATTAATTGAGAAATTATTTTCATTAATTGGAAAAAACTGTTTAAGACCAATGATATCAATATTCATTATTTATATCTATTTCTAATTTATAAGCATGAAACCATTTTGTTTTCATGTTTTTCCATTTCGAAATGGAAAGTCTCCTGACAAACCATTTCTTCATTTACGTATATATCTAGTACCATTAAGACTGTACTATCCAATGTTATAGTAGGATCCCGGACTGAAGTCCCAACCCATGCATACCAATTGGCCACAACCTAACAACGGTTAACCGCAACCAGTCGAGCCGTTGCTAATCAGAAAATCACACTCCACGGAAATCCCAGTGGATCTTTACCGGCGAGCCCGTTTGCGGTATTCCTGTACTCCATCTAGTTGCATATATCGATTTCCCTCTCTAGACGACAATTTTCCCTCTCTCTCCATCTCCAATTTGATTTAACATCATTTACACTTAATTCATGGGAACATTTTTTCTCTCCAGAGTCATCAAGTCCTTATTTCGAAATCTTTCTTTTTCATCCTCATTATTATTGTTATTCTTGAGAAAAGAGAGGGAAAGTGCAAGAGAGTGTATACGAAGGACTGTGAAGTGAACGTCACGGAATACAAGTGCCCTTGAGATTGTGGCATACATCCCCCTGCGTCAAGGCTCTCACGGACGTTAACTGAAATTGAGCGGTTATACATTGAACGAGTCAAGGGTCACCCTACAATGAGTACTGAATGAGTTTAATACATTTACAAGCACTTGGCAATTGTTTTCAAGTGATCGCTGGGGCGAGGCTCTCTGACTTGAGGGGTCGTTCTAACTTAGAATATACAGAGGGAAGTTTAACCCCTGAAAATGTAACTATACCATTATGTGTGAGTATGGTTGGAAAAAAAAGTGTTAATAATTGTGTCGTATATTATGGGATGAAATGGACATTTGGGAATACTTGAGACGTGTCATTGCAAATATTCCGAATTTTTTTGATGTAACAGAATAAAAAAAAGTGCATGAAATCGGATGAATTTGGAAAAAAAGGGGGAAATCGGTGAATTAAGCAAGTTTTACCGTATTCACGTATCCGGTATCATAAATAACATTTTCCCTCTTCCGCCCTCTCAGAAACTGAGAGCCGCCCTCTTCTCGTAGCTGGCCAAGTCTCTTGCTCAATGGGGAAAATAAAATTTGCAAAAGGGCTTTCTCAACTGATCATTCATCTTTTTTCTCCAAACGGTGAAAAACGTTCCGCCAATTTCCACGAAACTACTGATAAATTTAATGTAAAGGCTCATAGTTCCAGCTGGATTTGCCAACTCCCTTTTCCCTCTTTTGAAAAATCAAACGATAAAATACACTAATCCAATAGAATTTAATTTAAACTGAAAATCTATGTGACGGCAAAAGAATGACGAAACTAATTCATCCAGTTTTATGGAACGATGCTAATAATAATCTCCAAAAGTTCCGGTGTGCTTGTATTTCGTCACAGACGTGTGTGCTATGAGACCCTTTTGTTGCCAGAGACGTTTTTATGGATTATTGATGGTTGAAAACCACGGTACGCGCTCGACCCCATCACTTATCCCCAAAAATCCATCGAACCGTCCACCCACGTCCAAGCCTTGCAGCATAATAATATAATTACGTGCGTGTTGACAAATTGAATTGATTTCAATGTATTCTTTTCATTCATGGCTTCATATACCCTCTGACGCTTCGTTATAAATATTTCATACTATATATATTCTATTCTTCTTGATTTTATGAGGAATCACCTCTTTTCAAATCATTATTTCAACGGAAAAATCAATTGATAAAATCACCACATAATAATAATAATAATAATAATGTTAACATAACTCCATCCATTTATGAAGTATCAATAAGACTTATTTCCGTGTAGAATATTTTTTTCTCAATGTATTGATGGAGTTAGGCAGAAGGGAAGTGATGTTAAATCCTGAGTTTCTGGGCGTTGGTTTGGGGGCAAAACTATTCTAGGTTGCGGCCCGCGACGAATCCGATCGTATTTTCATCGACGCCAAATTGGCAATATCCTCGACGGTGACGATTCCTGAATTATGCATTACCCAGGGGCCCGTCGCTTCAAAGTTTATCCGTAGCGCTCATTTCCATCGGAGCCAACCTCCTCCTCTACCTCCTCATCCTCCTCCTATCTTTCCCCCGGATTATTCCTCGGCAACGCGGATAGAAACGTCACTTACGTTTCGCGAACGATCACTAGCTAGCTAGGTATGTGGGAGGGGCACAATCGTTGAGCCAATCCGCGTTGCCCGCAACTCACCGACTATAATCGGATAGACAGTCGAGTAATAAAGTCTCTTTATTCAATCGCCTTCTTTTACAAATATAGATGAATAAAAATGTATGTATATTATTTTTTTTTAGAGCAATAATGGTATAATGGAAGTCTATAGAGACAATTTTTTTACGTTATCCCGTAAAATTGTTATTATTGTAATAATATGGAGATTTTTCTTTTTCTAGGTTGAAGGAAAAAAAATATAGGAAAGTGGCAGTAGCACCTCGTTAATGCCTCAGAGTCAGGGATAATCACGTTATTTATTGTTGGTGGCTTTCTTCAGATGCTACTGGACAATACACAAGTGTCTTCCCTCTTTCAATGAGTAATAAAAATAAGTACATGATCCCCAAACATTGGAATATAGTATTTTGTGAAAATATGATGAAAATCAAGGAACAATGCTTCGGAGTTGTTTATTAAATGTTTTTATTTAATTTTGAGATTTTTTAAGTTGGTTAGATGATGATGAGTTTGGTGGACAGTAGAAGACACGTTCTTTTGGACAATAGTATTTGGATTTAATTGGACAAGAGTCTATTGGTAATTTCGATTTAGTTTTAACACTTTCTGGAGCACATGGACAAGCACCTGGATGGAGTTTTGGCGGTGGTGGACATGGACAAAGGGTTACTGGTTCTGAGGGGGGTTTTGGAAGGCCCATTGACATTAACAAATTACTTTCAGCTATTCCATTTTCATCTGCTCCATTCTGAGTTTTCAGTCGCTTTGGACAAATACCCATAGACCCAAATTTCGAGGGGGGACAAGTGATTTTGGAATAATCAATTTTTTCCTCGATAAATTTTTCCACCACAATAGGAGGCTTCTCTTCTATGAGTTCAGGACACTTTATTTTTTCTGGATAACAGCTTGTTCTCCTCTCTTTTGGACACTCTGCAGATGATTTTGGTTTATTATTATCTTTCACTTTATCAGAACAAATTTCAGTTACCGTTCTGCATTTCCGAGTTTTCCAGTCGTCTGATTCACTCGATGTTGACATTTTCCGTTTACTCATGAAACCAGTTAACTTGGCCCAAAAGCCCTTGGCTGCTTTTTCTTTGGGTGCTTTTTCTTTGGAGGGACTTGATGATGGTTTTTTCGATCCACATTTACTTGTAGGTGCCTTTGTATCTGGAGGACATTTTGGGCACTCAGGCACTGGCGGACATTTTATGATGACTGAAGGTGTGGGAGGCACACATTCTGGCATCTTTGGTAGCTTTGGTACTGGTGGACATTTTTGATACACAACTTTGGGTGGTGTTTCAACAGGCTTAGCTGGTGGACAGGGTGGTAGTTCCTTTTTCGAAAGACAGCTTGTTCCAACAGGCTTAGGTGGACAGGGTGGTGGGTCCTTTTTCGGAAGACAGCTTGTTTCAACTGGCTTAGGTGGACAGGGTGGTGGGTCCTTTTTCGGAGGACAGCTCGTTTCAACTGGCTTAGGTGGACATGGTGGTGGGTCCTTTTTCGGAAGACAACTTGTTTCAACTGGCTTAGGTGGACAGGGTGGTGGGTCCTTTTTCGGAAGACAACTCTTTTCAACCGGTTTTTCAGGTGGACATTTTGGTTTCCCTCCTGGTGGATCACATCCTGATTTCCCACTTGAGAATCTAATTGGGACAATGCAATGTCTCTTGAAATCACTAATTACTCCGAGTCTCTTGAGTGTACTGTAATTCCTAATATGAATGCCTCCAAGTCTACAGCTCCTCTGTGATTGAGAACAAAGTATGAGAGCAATTTCCTCATGAGCCGTTCTGCAGCACGTACCCTCGGAGTCAGTGGGGCATTTGTTCAAATTACACGGTCTCTTCGGTGGGCACTTGACGCAAAATGGCTCCCTAGGAGTTCTCGGCTTGGGTGGATAGCCAGGTTTCTTCATGGGCACGCATGGACCTTCGGGCGGATCGCAGGGACCTCTTGTAGGTCTGCCGGGGTCACCCTCGCCACAGTCTGGCTCGCCAAAGTATATTTTTAGCTTCTGCAAATTCTAAAATCAACAGAAAGAAAGCAATACAGTTATCAAGGTACAGAATTCAACAGCACCTTTTTCTGAATAACTAGAATTATAATTGAACTAATTTGGCATCCACCTCCATCAGATTTTTTTCATATTCGTACCTTTCACTCAATCATCTGTATCTTGTAATTCCTTTGATTTCCGAGAGCGTTTTGAAGTTTTCTTATTTACAATTTCCTCCGTTTCAATCTCATCCTCATATGCCTCGCCTTGAGGGTAATAATCATCATTCCATATTCTGTCAATTGGCGACATCAATAAGTTCAATGGGGACTGAAATATCAACATTGCAGCTTGATTTTTTCCTGCTTTGGAGATTCTTCATATTTTGCGATATTATTTACACTCTTATGGTTTTTAATTTCAAGGTGGAGGAGGTGGAGTCATAATTATAATAAAACTTTAATTTTTACTGACTTTAATATATTTATCAATACTGAAAACTGAGCTTCTCTGGTTTCTATTCTGTCACAACTGCGAAGTAAGTAAACTTCATTGATTGCGATTCCTATTATTTGCGTCCAAAATTCTTCCAGAGAAACTCAGTTACGTTATGAAAGTGCAACAATACTTACATGATTCAAAATTGGCTGCAATCTATCATTATTAATTTTGTTATTATTGACATCGAAAGTCCTCGGGTTTATCTGGAATTAAATAATCCATTAAATGAAATTCCAATATTTTTTAAGTTTATTCAATAATATTTAACGTACTAAATCCAAATTCAATTCACGATTAGTAAAGTGAGAAATCGGTACGTCAATTGGTGGTACTCTTCCTTTTTCCGTTCCAACATGAATAATAACCGGTTTTTTAACAACTTTATTCGAAATTAAAGTTTTTATTCCAGAATAACAACTACGTTTGCCAAATGTGATGAAAATTGAATTTCCTGTGCGTTGTAACATTTTAAATATTTTATTGTAAAAGTACACTTAAAATTTCGACTGTCTCTAAATATGAGATTTTCTCAAATAGATAATAAATGAATTGGTTGCCTAGCAACAACGATTTTTACATGTTTTTTGAAATATACCGCTGAATAGAAACGTCAGCTTCCATCTAACGAAAATTAGTTATATTCTATTGTGTTATTCTTTGTTATGTTGAGTCGATAATTTATCAGCTAAGGCATAAGCAAATGACTGTAGATAAAATAGATTCCATTGTTATCATTAATCGGTCATTCAGCATAGGAAAGAAGTATCAAGGCAATACATTTCGATCTCCGGTGAATTAATCGAATTTTAAAAAACTCGAAAAGTCAATTCACCAAGTTCACTCAAGTTTATTCAATTATTATAAAATTAATATCCTTCATCCGACCAGTTAATAATATAGTCCGGGTATTTTTTCTTAAGTAAATTCACAGAAACCTGATGATCAGCTTTACCAAATCCCTAAAAAATAATTAATTAAATCAATAAAATTTCTCAATACCAATTACCTATTAATGTCTAAAAATGAGGATAATGTACCTGAGAATATCCGTAGACTTTGATAGATTTTTCATTCGCATTATGATTGATTCTTCCTCCACCAACGCATTCAGTATCTAATCCAGGTCCGAATTTCTTTAATTCATTACCAATGTCCTCGTAAATGTCAGCTGTAACAATACATTTGACATTAAATTCATGTTTTTTTTATACCTATTTTTCAAGTAAATATAGGGGAAAACTCATTTTCATGAAATGAGCTGTAGGCGAAGGTCGATAAAAAAAATAATTAGAACCCCATAAATCGATGGCAAATGATCTCCCCTTTCATTAAAGACCCCAACTCGTTGCAATTAATAGAGCCAGAGTTATCTGTAGAAAAAGTGTTTTTTTTTTCTATCAATAGAAAGGATTTAGAGCTTTGCATCGTGTCCAAAAAAACCTCAAACACATTTTTCACGGGGAATTATCCCAGATTTCCAATGGAATCGTTAAAAATAAAGAAAATCCCGTGTCGAACCGTTTTGTTGGAATGCCTATTTTACATTCCCTTCTCCCCATTAAAAGATGAGGAGTAAGATTATACCCGGAATGTATATTATCTGGAATTCAGTTTTACTAAAATTACAGTGGTGCTATTAATATCTTCATAGTCATCTATTGTATTATCCACTGATATTCATGGATAGAGTGCGGATTAATTAATTCTTGAGAGTTTCTAGGAAAATTGTAGCTCAAAAATGGAACAAAGAAAGATTATTTTTCAATCTAAATTTAAAATTTCTATTTTACTCTATTCTCCCATATTTATTTGAGAATATGTGCAGTTCTGTTGCATCATTTGCTTCCTGCGATTTTAATAACCACAAATTTCGTATTCATGCACTAATTATCATATATTGATAGGAAATTAATCAATAAATTCATATAATTTGAGTAAATAGATAACATGTACCACTTAATACTTTGTTGATAGTCATAATAAGATATTGGGGTCTGTTTTATCCGAAGTTTTACATGCTTCAAGAAAGTTTGATGAAAATAAAGGAGACGAGGAAAATAGCCGGAAGCAAAAATGGTCAGGAATTACCGGAAATCGATAAACCTACACTCAGTGGGTAGTAAAAGCCGGAGTAAGTACTTTGTTAAGTGCGAAATTTTGTTCGCCTAATGTTTCTTTTTTTTTTTTATTCAATCATTAATTCCAATGATTGCTGAAGCATTTCGCAATCAATGGAATTAAAATTGGAATCACGAGGTTAAATTATCGATATTGATTTTAATCTTCACATGTGCATAGAGAGGAAAATAATAAAAACAATTAAATGAATTATTTCAATAATCATTAAAATAGACGAATATTTCATTTGTTTAAAATTAATGAAACAAATGATAAATTATGCATATTTTATTGCAATTGAAAAAAATTAATTATAGACCATTGCAACAATTCATTTAATCATTTTTACCCTTTTTCTCAGTGTGAGAAATATTTCAATTTCGTTGAATATTAAATAAATTTAGTTGCATCAACAAAAATAATTTTCACGCTGTAGTTCACCCACTGCAGAATAGAAGCTCGCTTTTAGTTAGTAACGAGGTGACGACAAAAGGAAAGTACATAGAGACCATAGAATTGAGCTGACTCGGGGGATATAATACCACGTTGGAAAATTACGACCCTCGTCCAAACAATTCTCATCCCACAGTTACATTATATCCTTCATACATATGCGGCCATATGGGCCAAAGATAACATAGTTAAATTAAACATCTCTCGAGATGATTTTTTTGAAAACCTGAATCATTAAAATAGTGCATTATAAATTTTTCTTCATAAATAATTGAGTTTCTTTGTGTAAAATAAGCATGTGTGACTTTTCGTTAATTTTTTAACACAAAAAAGGAACATTGACTGAACAGGCATCAAATTTTTAGGATGATTGATTATCGAACCTCCTTGAATATAAACGTGACCCTCGTAGTTCGACCTCGAACTCTCGACGCGATCCAAATTTAGGATAAAAATTTATGAATAAATTTAACAGAATCTCTTCACATACACATGTAAATCTCCGAGATCCAGTATTTTTTATTAAATTTAATCCTCTATTTTATCTCGATTCTTTGATGCAAGGTTAATGAGAATATTCTTCATCCCATGGATACATTACTCTTTAATCATTCGGATTAAAGCTGTACGGAGTTTTAGGGGGAAATAAATCATCGGGTGAAATCGGAGAGAAAATATTGTGTGAATAGTTTGGGCACGCGCAAATAACCCGGACGCCTGCGTGAACTTTTCTTTCATCAGTATTCGGCAAACCGTCTGAAGCTTCGGTTCGGTCTGGCCCTGCATTGACTCGTTCTCCTCGGTCTTCCGTTTTCCTCGGAGTCTGCGTCCGAATCTCATCAACTCGAAACACTTTACGAAAGGCGGTAAACTTTTCCGGTGAAATATTAATTAATTAACAAAGTTTTAGTGTGAAAAATTTTAAATCCGTATTTCTTATTACATCTGATTACGAAAGGAATTAATAATAATGGATAAAATATGAGTGGACAACATTGTATAACGGGTAATATATTTTTGCGCCAAGACAAATAAGGAATCACTAAATATTTACTTTTCTTATGCAATCACGTGTATTCGTACATCGCTCGGATGAATAGTAGATAATTTACTGGCTACTGAAGAGCTTATTCAATGAAACTAGATAAACAGACATGAAATATTATTTCGTTCAAAAACTATAGAAACCTTGTTGAATGCACCTGTGAATTCTCATCTGCGTGCTTTGAAGAATAAATTTATGGCTACTTCATAGACCAATATAAATTCTCCGCAGTTCTATTTCAGAGAATAATATTTTGATTATTTCATTATTTTTTTTAAGAATATCTCCAAAATTATTGGATTTTATAATTAAACTTTTTTTTTTTTTTCGTTGAAAGTTTCTCAACAATTTGAACGAAATTTTGAAAAAAATTATGCTTTCAACTTGTTACATATAATATGAGAAAAAAGTAATCATATTTCTTAAAAATGAAGACTCACTATAGCACCATGTAGAAAAGAATGAAAATTGAGGAGTAAGGGCTCTTAATAGTGGAGAATGTGTCTCGAGCAAGAAGACAATGAGCTATGAAAAATGAATAAACTTACAGAACACTCTGCCGGAATGTTCCATCAGTTAGAGCACTAGGATGATATTCGAGTGGGTGGGCTCTTTGGTTGGCTCAGAGTTTATGTGCTTCAGGAAAGAGCACGAGTATTTTTCATGGATCAGGAATATGAATTTTTTAGTATCTCAATTTTTCCCCGTAATCCTCGAGTTTCAAATGAAAAGAGTTATCGCTCACGACACTCAGCTTGCTTCGTCTTTGCATTCACTCATTCTTTTTACCTATCATCCATGACTATATGCATCACTTCTCTCTGAAATCCTTTTTGTTCGTAAGCAATTTCGAAATTAGCCTACAGAAAATAACAGAACCGTAGGATCATAGTTTCTCGCTGCAAATGCAAATGAGAATTTAAATAATTGAAAATCCGAAGAAACTGATTCTCTCGTATTTATAGAGAGAATGTAAGATGGATTGAATTTACCTCAAATCCACTTCCAGCATTTCTCCTCCTCTTGCACACAAAACTTCTATAATATACCAAATAAGCTCCAATAAAGAAGTCTTCAAAGGTTAAAAAAAGAAACACTTCCTACATTATAAAAGAAACAAGTGGAACGAACCAATACTTTTCTCCGGAAAAATAAATCCCCTCTATCCCAATATAATATTGATGTTTCTTCCCCTTGTATTTTTGTATTCGACGTCTCACATTATTATTGATTCATTAAAACCTGAAAATTCTTCTGCTTCTAGAGTCTCCTTTATTCATGAACTTGATGAAATAATAATACAAAATTCAGTCAATTGAATTTCGTGGAGGGAAAAATCTCAAGGACAACCAGAGTTCCACAATTCAGTAGAGCAATAGAATTAATTTAGCTTTGTCTTATTGTTTCATTTGATCTTTGTCGGCTTCAAAATCAATTACATTTGGCCCGCATGGAAATGCAAGAAAAATTCAATTCAAATGAATCACTTCAACGAGTGACAATGGAATGAGCTCTATTCAATATGCACAATACAATTGAAATATACACAGAAGGATGCCCAAGTATCGGGAAATGACTGCATGAAATTGCGGTAAGAGCAATAAGACATATTATTAGAATACTCTAATATTGAGAGAAAAAAGAGCGGATTTTATTGAGCTCTTATAATAAAAAAAATCTGCGTTCATTCGAGCTCAATGGAGGCTAACGAAGCAGAGAGTATCAAACTAATGTGTCCAAAAGAAGATGACAAGATTGAAGACAGTGAAGTGGTCTGTAAAGAAGAGATAAATCAGTTGCCGAAATCCAACATACAAACAGATAGGTAAACAGAATCAGATTATCTCTTTACCCTTTATTTCCATTGTTTCCTTTACGTCTAATTATTTTTGCATTTATTTCTCTTCAATTATATTTTCCTATGAGGAACATGACTAATAAGGATTAACCCACATGAAAAAGAGATGAATAAATTGCCAATTAATACTTCAATCAATTTGCTCTTTTCCAGTTATAAACAAACTTTGAACTTACTTCTTGAATCAACTAGAACTATGATAAATTCATAAAGTTCAATCATGAAAAGCTTTCAGCTCCTTCCATTAAGACTAACATTGCTTGGGGTCGAGCCCCAACTGTTTGCTTCCATTAATTCTTATTCTCCACTTGTTTAGAGTATTCAAGAGATATCTACCAAACAATAAACTGAGGCTCTACATAATTAATAGAGATTTAGTAGTGAATGATGGAAAAATTGATAAACTACAGGGTGTCATTGTAGTGGAACCTGATTATGTTCAAGGCAAGAGAGTGAGTTAAATATACACAGTCATTCCCCTTTTTTTTCTTGAAGAATTGAAGAAGTATGGATTTAAGGATCGTCCTTGTCCAACAGGTATATGCCCAAGTAACTCTGACTGCTCGGCTCAGTCGAGAGGAGGAAGAAGTCATGGGAGTGAAGTTCTGCAATGAAATACCATTCTGTTTCACACAGCTGTATCCACCGTATTTGAATGATGGCCAACCAGAGCCAACGACACCACTGCAGGTAATTTAATACCTTTGTGATAGCCGTATTTAACTCAGGATACAGTATCATCAATAGTAATTACCGTTGGAACAGGCTGAACGTTGATTACAAAGTCACAAATCATTCGGCAGTATTATATACATAAATATCCCACACTCATATTGCACGTAATGTAAATTTACATTAAGTACAATTCATATTTATATCAATTATTCAAATAACCATGTCTCTTTCGTTCCTTCATGTGCTTTTAATTCAACTTCCTCCATCAGTGATTGTCAGTTATGGTACCTAATCGATATTGAAGATTGACTGCTAATAGGGATGCCTTGAATGACCAATTGATCAGAATTGGTGTTTTCGGAATTCAATATTTCTGAATATGAAACGTAATAGTTTGAAGATGACGACGGTGACGTCAACGTCGAGACCTGACCTTGGCCCCGAACGTGACCCAGGCTCACCTGGCACACTACCAATTTTAGTAAATACGCACACCAAGCGATCCACAAGTGTCCAATTCTGTTTCAAATAGAAGCTAATAAAGAGGAAATTCATGAAATTCATCTGATTAATAAAATCACAGTCTACATCCAAGCTCTATATAATCTTCTATCCGATAAGAAGCTTTAAAATAGAAAAATTGAATAGAGTCCCTTTTCCTGTTGCATTATATATAGAGTAAAGTCTTCAGCAAATACGTTTATGTAACGAGAAAGAGACTAAGAGTCTTCGCAAAATCTGAAGAGCCACTGCAAAAGGAAGATGAGAAAATGTGAACGTTTTCATTCTCAATGGAGAATAACTAAAAAATTTATTTCTCTTGGGAAAAAAAACTGTAATAGACGAATGTTTTAGAGTATCAAGGATTGAGTTAAAATTATCTTCATAAAATAAAGAAAATGTTTTGGTCTCAGGAATACTCTCGATCAATATAGCTTCGGTAATAAATAAAGAGTGTTTTTCCCTTGAGTAAAGTCCTTCTTTGCAAAAGATATGACTTTCAAAGCGATCCCTGGGGAATAAAACGTCCTGTATAATCTCAGGACGCCTTCTCAACCATTGAGTTTCTGACTGAATGGTGAAATTGAATGCCTGAAGAGAATTGTTAATTAGACATAATAAATATGATGAAAAACAGAGATAAATTTGAATTTAATTATAGTCACGACATTATGTTCAACAGGAAGCACTTATTCGAAGTAGAGGACCAAATGCCTATCCTTTTGCTGTCGAAGTACCACCAGTTGCACCACCATCGATCCGTTTACGACCACCTCAAAAATATAATGGTGCACCCCTCGGAACGAGCTATGAATTCAGAGCCTGGGTTGGTCAGTTGATTGATAATTTTTTCACTATCTTCTCATTTTCTGGCAATGAATATTTAATTACTGCTTTCCATTGCGCAATTTATCGAATGAAACATATCATGAATGTTTGAATTCAGCTGAGCGCCCTGATGAAAAACACGACGATACTTCAACGGTCCGCATGGGAATTACGGTAATACAACGTGGTCTACCATCACCGTGGCCCAGCACAAATCTTTATTCCTCCATACCACGGGTGCACAAATGCGATCCACTTACGATATATACAGCAACAGGTAAAAGCCATATTTTCTGCAGGCCATGAAAATAAGTAATGTAGAAATCTGTGAGTCGAAGAAATATTTGATTTTCAGATGTGCCGGTACCTACGGCTACAGTGAGAAGGAGACTGCTGCTCAGTGAAGGTTCCATCAGATTAGAGGCACGATTAGATCGAGCAATTTATGCTCAAGGAGATCCAATATCTGTTCATGTATACATTGCTAATGATAGTCACAGGTCTATCAAAAGAATTGAGGTAAAACGAGGATCTTTTTCATTATATCATTATATCATGCAGACTAACTTTCTCTTTTTCCATTATCATTGAAGATACTGGCATTACAGCACGTGGAGGTATGTATGTTCAACAATGGAATCTTCAAAAATGCAGTCGCCTCGGAAATCGAACAAGAAAGTTGTCCACTGGGGCCAGGAACTACTCTGACAAAGACTTACAATTTGAAGCCAAAAGAGGGCTCGCCAAAGCACTGGATTGCATTAGAGGAAACATATTCCAGAGCTGAACCAAGTCTTGCTTCAACTATTATATGTTCCGAGGTCAGTGAGAAGGACAGAAACCCGTACTATGCTATCAATGTTTCTTATTACGTTCAGGTAAGTTGGAATTGTCTACTTTTTCCTCCTCTATTTATCTGGAGCTCTGAAAACCATAATTCAAACATATCATTCAATGGTTATTCAGGTGAAACTTCTAATGTCTTTGATATGTGAGAAAATTTCGGTGAAACTACCATTTACGTTGATACGTGAAAGCACTGAGTCTACGGTCACGAGTTTTTCTCCATCCGAACGAAATTCACAAGGTCAAATATCTAGTGATACGAAGAATGGAGATGAAAGAGCCTTGAAAGTTGAAGAGACTAGTAGCACGAGACATCACCAAATGAATGTCTTAAAAAACAGCCATAGTACCAGGAAGAACACTTGAGGTCAGATTGGGGTATACGGTAGCATACCCCAGGAACGAAAAGAAGAACAGGAGAGCAGTGAGAATAAAGTTTTGAGAAATGTAAAAAGTCCTGCTGCTAAGGGAAACTGTCGACAGAGTTTCAGTTTAGAGAGAGCCTGTTCCTGCTGCTGCTTTCGCAGAACATCGTAGTATATTTGAACTGATGGAGGGAAAGAGTATTTCTATCCATCAGTTCACATTTCATTTTCCCGTAATAAAGTGAATCGAGAAAAAAGAAATATTCATTGCTATTTTTGATTAATTAAGTTCATAAAAAGGTGTTTTAATTCGAATGATTGATTTCAAACCATTTGCCTTGATTAGGGGTCAAATTGAGGAACATCAATCATTTTTTAACCCTCGAAGCAGACGATGATTGTATTTGAAAGTACATTGTTTTACCATAAAACTCCATAATCTGCACTTTGACGAATTGTGTATTTCCCGAGATATAATCATTAGAAAATAAAGTGACCTCATGTGTGCTTAAAAGTTCTGTTTGGCAGTGTTCGCTCTGAGGGTTAAAAAAGTTCATGTAAATTATTAAATTACTGAGATTATAATTGGATACTTATTGAATCCTAAATATCAGAGGTCCATATTTTTTCGATGAGATGAAGGGAAGTACTATACATACCATGCCACTGGGATCTAGCGTAGCCTCGGACAATAGGTTTGCTCTGTTTATTATTGTCATCATGAACGTGAACCAAAATGTATTTGAATACACCATCGGGATCAATATCGACATCAGGAATCTGATCGAGTGGTTGGGACATTATTAATGCTTTTCTTAATAAAGACACTTTATCTGGAACAATTTCTCGAAGTTATTTTTACATACACTGAACATAACCTCTTCAAGAATGCTCTGAGAATTATTATGTATTAATAATGACATTGTTAAAATCCCTGTGATAATCAATATCTCATAAATACTAATTTATGAGTTGTTATTACAATTGATAAGGATTTCATAAGGCCATAATAGTGGAATACAATACCTGGCTTGAGTATATGACGATTAACCGATGTTATTGTTTCACTAAAAAGACGGAGAGCCATTTCTCCCTCGGTAAGTAATTGCCGAGGGAGAAATGGTTCCGATTGAATAATAATTAATTTATTGTGAATTTTTCTTGTTTTTACCGCATAGTTAGCAGAAATGTGATGGATTGAGGTGAAAAATAGTGCAAATGATGTAGAATCGTTGAGTGAATATTACAGTATAGTTTATTTCATTTGGGAAAAATGTTAATTATTATTATTATTATTTTTTCATCGGGCAAGTCACGTAAAAAGCAATAAAGTGATAACTAATAGGATTCCTTTTACTGAACATCATTTTGTTAATCTTAATTATTTTCACATCAGTCTAGTTCAGGCTTTTTATCTCCTCTAGTACGTCATCCGCATCATATCCACTCATGATACCCTTTCGCATAAGTGTTTTGCGTTTTTCGTCATTTGGGGTGTGTATGAGCTAATTTAGTTCTTTAGTATCCAGTGTTTTTTTTACATTGCGGAATTTGTTGACACTACCTGCCAAGACGTCAAAAACATTCTCTTTTACAAGTCTTAACTAGAAACAGTTTTTATTAATATTATTGCCCTTTAGCAGTTTAGTAATATTTTTGATATTTGAATCCATGAATTGGAGGGGTGCTTCAATACCTTCCTATTGGGTTTCTGAGCCTCTCGTTTATTCCGTGAGCTGGCGCCACTAGTATTTGTTCTGCTGGGCGTGTTTTCAGCATTTCCCCCTGTCGGTACTGTAGGTCTCTCATCTTCTTCCATGCCATTCAGTGGATCGAATTGGTTAATCGATTGGAAGTTGATATAATCATTAGTATCTGTGGAATTTGCAGTCTTTCGGGGTTTCATGGAATCATTTGAATTATTTTTAGTTGCATCTTATGTATTGTCTGCGAATCTATCTATTGAGGATAAAGATGATCTCGCTTTATTTAGGTTAGATTTAATGGCTTTTGCATTCTGTTGCTTGAACAAAGAATCAAGAGTGAACGAATTTGTATCTTTTTTCAATTGTTTGGCCGCCTTCTTCATGCTAATGAATGAAGAAAGGGAAAATATTCACTGTTTTTTACGTTTTGTACATTTTTAATATAATTTTTTATATTTTCATATCATAACAGAGTCAAAGAATCCTCTCATGAACTACTGATAATTATGACAACAATGATATTCAATAATAAGAATATATCGAGGGGTTGGTCACTGGTGAAGTCATGGTGTCACACAGCGATGAAGTCAATTTGAAATCACATGAAGTCATTGAAATCAGTGAAATCAATGAAGTCAAGTGATTTCCACTTTGTGAAATCACTGAAGTCAAATGATTTCAATTTTTTGTAATCAATTGTGAAGTCACTGAAATCACTTGAAATCAATGAAATCAAGTGAAGTTACTAAAATTTCGTATTTTAGTTTCGGACAGTATCGAAAAATTATTTCCTCCCCCATAATGACTGAAAGTGGGGATTTGAAATTAGCAAATAATATTTTTAAGGCTGTTAAAAAATATTTCGAATTGATAAAATTCAAATATTATAATTTTTTCAAATTAATATGAAAAGCTTTTATTTTAATACGATAAGAGCCCGCTTTCCCCCATCCTCTTTTATTCGTGAAATTTCATTTATTGTGATTTCAATGATTTCTTTCCATTTGAAGTCACTGACTACAAATTAATGAAGTCATTGGAAATCAATTGCAGTCATGAAGTCACGTTAATCAGCGCTTGAAGTCATTGACTTCAATCAGACACTGAATTCACATGAAGTCGACTGCATTTTGAAGTCATGGTGTCACTCAATTCACCAGTGACCAGCTCCTCGGTATAAACGTAGGCCGTTTTCCTGACTGCCATCTGTATGTTATAGAGTCACCCCACTCTGATTATGATGTACGACCATTTGTTGGAAAGAGTGGATGCGATTGTGAATATGGAGCATGTAAATGGATGGGGCTGGAATAAAAATGAGAGAAAGAGTGGAATTTCAGCTCTAAAGTTAATTTTAATGGCTCTTGCATCATGTTTTTTTTGAACAGAGAGTCAAGAGTGACCGAATTCGTATCTTTTTTCAATTCTTTGGCCGCTTTTTCCATAATAATGAATTCAGAAAATAAAATATTCACTACTCTTTACATTTTATTTTTTACATTTCAATATCATAACAGAGTCAAAAAATCCTTATATGAACTACTGATAATTAAAATAACAATGATATTCAATAATAATAATATAGCACATCATTATTATCCTAATGGAATTAATTCCATCCGTCTTTTCTATCTTCTTGGATTCTGTAATTCAATAGTGAATTGGTAAACAAGGTCAAGTCGTATAAGATTACCATAGATACTTGACCTTCTTTACCACTTCATGACAGAATTATCAATTCGTGAAACCGTAGGGAAAGGAATTTTTCTCCCGAGCGTATACTTTCCAAGAAAACTCCAAATCCAGATAGTGGATTTTGATAAGCTTCATTGATTGGTGGATTATGGAAAAGTGGTACAGTTGTTTGTCCAAAATCAGACATATCTGATAGATGAAGTTTTACATATTGATGATTCACTATAGATCGTGCGCTTAAAGGCTCTCCTATCTTATTTATAGGTGTGTTGTCAGACGACTCATATCTGGAAAATTCGGAAAATCAAGAACATGATAATGATTTTTTGGGCCTGACTTCATCAATTTATTAAACAATTTTATTTACCGATCATCCTGTGGTGCAGGCTGAATTGTCAATGTAGTTCCAGGTCCCAAATTCAATTGACCATTTCTTGCATACGGTTGACCACTTACACGTATGCCAAATCCTTTGACCTTTTTGGGGTTTTCTGTTTCCATGTAAATAAACTGAATTCCTAGAATATGAAATAAATGGATCAAAATAAAGACGTGAATATAATCAAAATGATTTTTTTTCAATGAATTCATCCAGTTCTTACCTGTTAGAACATAATTTGAATCTAATTTTAAATCATCCAGGAAAAAGTTAGCAGAATCATGATCTACAGTGTGAATTTTACGTCGTCCAGTTGGTAAAGGTACCCAAGAAATATCAGTAACTTCAAGGAAACCATTCAATTGTCCTTCAGCTGGTTGCAGGTAGAGTACATTATCATGCACAATGAATCTCATACCAATAATAACACTAGGGACAAATGAAATGAATTTAAAATTTGAAAAATAATGAATTATTCTATTATAAAGTAATTTACTAATTATCCGCTTTTCTACTTTGCATCAGTCCTAAATGAACACCCCAGTTATTGTGAGCACAGTCACAGCAGCAGACGCTGCGACCCTCCTGTGTACTATATGTTGCCACACCTTTACTCGGAGAACAAGTATCAGGTGTTCCATAAGTAGAGGTCTTCCCATCCAACACTGAGCGAAGCCACCGAATTTTTTGCTGACCTACTGTCTATTTGAATCACACACATAACTGTTGTTACTATTAATATCAAGGAAACGTTTCATTCATTCATGGATATCAATATTATTATGGTCTCACCGATGCACAGGCTGTGGTTTTATCCAGCCATGCACAGCGTATGTATTTACCATTACAGACATAATTTTTGATGAATGGTCGTACTACATATTTATCATGAGGTGCTTCGGCAACCATATGCCGGCAGGAATTATCACCTCCCCAATATATATCATAATCATAAAGCACTTTTTGGAAAATTCCCAATTCGACCAAGGATTCACCTAAAATAGATAAAATTGATTAATTGAACATTTCTATGATTCTAATGAATTCATCGATACTTAGTTATTAAATGTAATCATTGAGGCATTAAAATTCATGGAAATAAACCTAAAATTTAACAATGATTCGCGTATAATTTGAACATTTTTTGCAAAATCATCTCAAAAAATCTTCATAATATCGACGCGAAGGAATTTACTACAGTCGAAAAAAAAACTATCGACTCAACCGTTATTATTGTTTTCTGAAATATTTGAAAAATTAAACATTGAATAAGCTCAAGTTTTCTTTATGGTATCACAATTTTATGTGGTTGAGAGTCCTTATTAATGAGTCAATTTAGAATGAAGGAATCAGCGATTTGCCATTATCAGCCAAAACGATCATTCCTGTATTTTATGAATAATTAGTTTCTCACCTGCTTCCAAGAAATGTCGACAAAAAGAATTAGGAATACTGAATGCAAGAAGCACAATCAAAAATTGTCCCTTCATCGTTTTCAATTTAGGACGTGTATGAATTACTTATTATAATACTCTGGATATTAACTGTAGCAACTGATTTCAGCTAGGACATTTGGTCCCCTTAAATACCCCTTTATTCTCTTATCGTGGTAAAGCCTCATAAATCTAAGTCTACATTAGACCATGCGAGTGTATTTGTGATTTTTGGACTACGTCAAAGTAAACTGAGTGTTTGCTCGATGTAAAGTTAATCGTCATGGAATATTTTGAAATTCAATTTTTTTTTTCATTTCATCACGACCACAAGCTAACAATCAATTATAAAAAAAACCTAGAGAATTTAGTTTTGGAAATTATTGTTCGGAAAAAATGAAATTCTGAAACGCCAAAAATGAGACGGTTTCTTTGAAAAATTATCATGAAAATATTGATGAGAATGATGGAAAAGATACTCTTAATTCTGATATTAACAACTGTTCCATTGCAATTTTATAATTCATTGAATAATCAGTGTATTATGCTACTTCAGTATTTCTAATTGAGGTTTTATTATGTAAAGTGACTGGTTGATTGGAAATCGATGCATATAAATCGAATCCATATTTGGTCGTAATATGATGGAGAAGGGTGCGTGAAATCTCACGCATAAGAAGTGAAACTTCATGTGTTATAATGGGGAAATTCAATTAATCCAGCCAAGATAGTTTGTAGTTACCAAGGGATTAACGAGCATTTGAGCATTTCTTGCTGACGTAAGGTTACTTCATCAATTACCTTTAACGTATTGTGATGATAAATAAATGACCGGAGATGTCAATGCATTCAACTACTTCATTATAAAGTCTACTTTATGATAAAGAAATAACAGATTTCTGAAATTTTCCATCACTGCATTTTTTTCAAGTCGTTAAACACGTGTAGAAAATAAAGAGACAATCTAGAGAGTGAGGAATTTGACATTGAAGTTTATGAAAAGAGAATCGATCGATTCTTTTTCCACAGAACGACTTTTCCTTAGACTTCTATGTTGAAAAAAAAAAACAAATTGAGTTAGAAATGCATTCCTATAAGATTTTTTTTGCTCTTCATATGCGCTAGTTGATCTACTTTATCATAAAGAGATATCATAATTCTGAAATTTCAGCTCACTGTTTTTTTTGCAAGTCGTTAAACACGTGTAGGAAATAAATAGACAATCTTGGATGTAAGGAATTTGACATTGAAGTTCATGAAAAGAGAATCAATCGATTCTTTCATTTTTTGGAAATCGATAAGAACCTAATTATTCATAAAATGCAGGAATGATCGTTTTTGCTGATAATGGAAAATTACTGATTCCTTTATCCTAAATTCAGTCACGAAAACTGACTTTCAACCACATAGAATTGCGATTCCATGAAGAAAACTCGAGTTCATTTAATGCTTAATATTACAAATATTTTTTGAAAAAAAATAACGGTTGAGTCCATACGATAATTTTTTTCTTTTGCTCTAGTTCATTTTCATAATTTCTTATACCTTAATTATCACATTTGATAACTAGGTATTAATCAAATCGCTGAAGTCATGAAAATGTTCAAATAATCATCTTTATCTATTTTAGGAGATTCTTACATCGAATTTGGAATATTTCAACGAATACTCTACAGTGTAAACGTAGGCCGTCCTCCTGACTGCCATCTGTATGTTATAGAGTCACTCCAATCTGATTATGATGCACGACCATTCGTTGGAAAGAGTGGATGCGATTGTGAATATGGAGCATGTAAATGGATGGGTGCTGCTACTGCCGGTGCATTGATGAGTCCCTAATATCATAATATTCACGCACTCATGCAATATTTTCCTATTGCTGGCTAAAATAGTAATA
Source organism: Aleiodes testaceus (assembly GCA_963565655.1). Classification (NCBI taxonomy): domain Eukaryota; kingdom Metazoa; phylum Arthropoda; class Insecta; order Hymenoptera; family Braconidae; genus Aleiodes; species Aleiodes testaceus. Next base: position 3,165,102 of record OY751422.1, read on the forward strand.
ATGATTCTAATAGACAATGAATCGAGGTTTATGAACCTAAAGATAATTGTCCTGCAGGTAAAGGTGTAACTAAGGTGTTATTATGACTGTACATACATTAACCGAAGTTTCACAGTCTCTGCCAAGTGTATGGTCGCAATAAAAAGCTGATTATGTATCACTTGAAAAATATTTATTGATTCCCTTCTTACAAAATTATAATTTCCTGCTGAAATGAATTCGGAGTACAAATTAGAATAAATCATTAGCATTCATAAAAAATGCTGAGGCCTCATAATTGCACTTTCATGTCTATAAATAATAATCTTCCTGATAGTTGACTTGACGGGGTGCTCCTCGAAGTATTGGTACGTCATAGGCTAGGTAGAGAAAAGCTTGCAGTATGTGATTGATTGCCCTCCACCAGGCGTTCATTTTATACTTCAGCTCCTCCAAGATAGGAAGTCCAATTCTCTTCCTAGGTGGTTCAGGGATTCTGTAATAGCGAAAGAACAATTATCTTTCATCTAATTTCGTTCACATGATTTTATGGCACAAGTGCGAAAAAGTACGGTTTTTCACACTTGTCTCATGAAAAACGTCTCTTTCGCATTTTCCTTTACTATTATCTATTACATTCTATATTTACCCATTGATATCTAATTTTTCTCTCGTCTGGTTTTTATATGTATACATATAGCAGGCAGGATCGGTACTAATTGTCATGACTCTATGCATCTTTTCAATTGGCACTGGTATGCTACTCTGGTATTTATCAATAGTAACATTATTACTCGAGTTTTCCTCAGAATAAGTTACTTCTCCCTCTAATACCGTGAGGGAAACGTTCGAAAAGTCGCTATTGAAATAATTTTCCATCTGCATACCAGAATAATCAGCAATGAAGAGAACATCTGTGTAATTAGACCAAGTATAAACGTTTCGAGTTATCTCTTCCATTTTCCGTCGATACGAATTGTACTGAGTTAAAAGTGGCATGAGAAAACTGACAGGTTTGAATGGAGACCAGTTGACTGCCAACAAATCAACATTTGGATCGAAGACTCTCTGTTGAAATCTGCCATTAAGAGAGCATCTTACGTCAATATAAATACTCAAATTTTGGGATAGCTTTGACAATTCATCTCCATGTTTGCTGGTTCTTTGTGAATTCAATATTTCTTGTTTCTTTTTCAATAAATTATGCTTCAAACATTCAGAGTATTGAATTGCCATGTCCCCATGTTTCGACCATCTATCGTTTTGCACCCAAGCCTGAGGATCTACAAAATGATCCTCATTATTTTCATTGTCATGAACTCGAATTACTATTAGAATTGTATCCCATGAGTGGATCATCATGTCCCAAGAGTATCCATACAATCCAGGCACCCAATTATTGTATCCTTTTGTTATGAAATGAGAATAAGGCAAAAAAAATTGTAGAAAAATATGAAGAAGTAGAAACGAAACTAAGACCTTTTGTTTCTTCTTTGGTTTTGAAGATTTCAATTTTTCTCCTTCATTATTTGAATATTTGTATTGACCCTTATCAATGGTTCTTTCTGCTGAATATGCAGATGTCCCTTGACATTTGTTATCATCTTTTGTTTTTGATGGATTCATTTCACTATTCCCCTTTGATCTTATTGACTTCTTGAATAAAGAAATTATTTTTCTTGGCCAATCTACATGACAAAAGAGTCCCATTGTAGCCAAGCAAACATATGGAAACATGCCAATTGTGAAGAGTCTCGAATTCATGAGATGGAAACTAGCACACAGAAACATTGCAGGTATTCTTGTTTTATCAAATAGCAACCAGAATCCAACAGTGAGATCGAAGATAAATCCAAACCAGTGAACAATAAGGAAGTCGATTTGTTCGGTTGTTAAAAAAATTTTGAAAGGATCAAACACCCAGTGGGTTGACAAATTCATCATTGAGTAGCCTTCAAGCCATTCTCTACTGGATTTTTTTAATCCAGCCAAGAAATATAGAGCAAAAAATTGAAATTTTAATATAAAATAATTCCACAGTGGCACTAACTCTGGCTTCCTCGTTAATTTTGCGTCCAATGACCAGTATCTATTGGCATCACTTGCCCAATATAATATTCCAACAATGCCATAAAGATAGGAATGATTATTCCATAAACTCTTATCTAGAAGAAAGATATACCAGTATGGAATGACGAAGAAAGCAGCAGCTAGCTTGAAGTAAAATCCTAGCATTATTCCAAAGGCTCCAATCCACATTAAACTATAAATAACAATCATGTATGGTAATGGTGGTGGTTTCATGCCATGAATTAGAGGAAAACGACATGTATAGGGGTCTCCCCATTTCAGATCTATGTCTGCGAGTCCTCTTTCTTCCACTACGTCAATTACCATACACAAACCTGGAACAATTTAGAGACTTTAGAAGATTATTCTTTCAATTCAGTAGCGAAGAGGTGAAAACATAAAAATCACTCTGTTGTGACTTACCAAAAAGTGCTCGTGAAACTCCAAGACTCGCTGCATCTGTCGGCCGATGAAGAAACTCAACGAAATTGTCATAGCTTTTAAAATTCTTTGATTCAAGACCCATCAGTCTTCCCAATTTTTCCATCTCTTTTCCCAAGGAGAAATTCCAATTTGATTTTCTGCCACTCTCATCCTCTTTATTGTCCTCCATTCACTTTTAAATGCAAGATTTCCTATTTCTCTCGTTCTCTGAAAAAATCATTGTCTTTTATCTCTATTATTACAGTAAATTGTTCATTACACTGAAGCCACCGATTTAGACAATTGTATGATCTCTATATATAAACAGCGAATGTCAAGGTGTATATCCAGAAGGAACACATATATACACATAATGTTCAATCGGTGCGTCAGTGGAGATAAATGATACAGTTATTACTGTAATGTTCGCACATTCAAAATTACAAATGAATATTCCAAAAAAAAAGTCATCATCAAAACTATCCAATTTATCTTCAAATTAAAATTATAATAATTTAAATAACTTATTTTACTAAATGAAAAATGTTCTTTGTCCACTACTTACGGTCTTCAATTGGTCCGAATGACTTACGCGAGATGACACTTGTTTTCAATTCGAGTTCGCAATACACGTACAAAGTATATGACAAGTCCGTCCAAGATATGAGAAAAAATTAAACTGAGCGTCGTTCAGAGGCACCGGAGAACTGTCTGTTGCATCGCCTGGGCAACGTGCCCCTGACTATTGACCCGCGCCAGCGCAATTATGCTTAATCAGGAGTAACTCCATCGAAAAGTCTATCTGAGTGTGATAAAGATGACTTTTGACAGTCTCTAAATATTCGTATTTTTTCACTCATGAGCAACTCTTTTTGCCAGTACAAATTGATATGCATGAGACTTCAATTCCAATTATTTCCATCTTGATGCACTCCCCTCTTAGTCTAGAGTCTGTCGAGGCGATTAACACTCTCGTCAATGGGTTTGCATGGAATGGAGGCGTTTCAGACGTGGAATAGGAAGAAAAGAGTATTATACTTCAATAGATGGCTATAACTTTGTCTTTTAATAGGAAATAAATGGAGAAAAAAGAAAGGGAGTCTCAACGGCCATTTCAAGATTAGACAATGGACTTATTTATTTTAGCACGCCCCTCAATCTGTTTCTTTATGTGATTCTTCAATTGATTGAAAAAAAATCAAAATGAAAATTTTTTACATAGTGAAATATGATGCAAAAAAATGTATTATTCTAAAGCCAAATATAATGCAATATTCATACGTTATCTTTACTCTTGAAAATTTCAAATATGACAGTGCTGTCTCTCAATAAATACCATTAGAGATGACCAAACGTACGATGTTACTTTGGTCATATTTTACACATATTTTACGAATTTATTCAATAGAATTTACGATGAAAGATCGTGAAAATTACAATATTCTCGTTCGAGTCCATCAATATAATATTTCCATTGTAATTTTTGGTGGAATTTTTTTCCATATATTCAATGCACTAAGTGTTTATGGTAAACGGTAGACATGACCTGCTTCCATTTATTCACTCAATCCAGCGATGAGCAAATAAAGACACGAAGATCTACATATCACTCCCCTTTCCTCAATTGTCATTTTCATTTCAACGTATTTTGATTTACTAAAACTCAATAATGTATGCTCAAGAAGAAAGGCGAATCATCGTGTCTCTAACCAAATGCACCTGGAGTTGAATTGCCACTATTTGCTTAGGCTATTTATCATGGTTTATTATTTTTCATTGTTGACTGAAGTATAGGAGTCATCTATTGTCACATTTCCACATCTTTGATGGAGGGGAAATTGGAAGACAACAAAAGATAACTCTGAATGCTCGTGCTCATACGATGGAGAATTAACAAAACCATGTCTGATCGAATTTACATATTATATTTCTACGGATCCTTGAATTTAAAGTGTCCAATTACAAGGCTAATCAATTCCCCTATTTTTTTCAATATTCCCATATAATGCATTTATCATGAATAAATAAAAATAAAATATTCTTGTGGAAGAAAGGTTGCACGACTAAACAGATAGGACAAAATACCCATGATAGTCAGGCTGAATATCATGATCATATTAACTTTATTGCAAACATTGATGAAAGAATAAATAATAATGAGACAAATAACATAATGAAAAAAAATGTATAACAAAATGAAGATTTGGAAATAGCAACAGAACTATGTGTACATATGCGGCAATTTTTCGTTATAATTTGTTGCGTCAAGTATTATTTCACGTGCATTTCACGTCCCTCTGGGTAGAAATCCTCACATTAAATTTGGGGGGTAACTTCCTTCATGCGGGGAGGAAGAGGTGTAACAATGGAACCCTTTATCCAACCCCGTACGCACCCAGACAACATCCATACATCATCATTCATGTTGGTTGGAAAGAGAATGGTAAAAAGAGTACTGGGAGCATTTACCTAGAGGGGATGGACAAACAAGCGGTACACTATTTATTTAAAAAATCCCCATAAATAATGTTTATGCATATGAAACAATCCAAACAAATTGACAGGTTTAATTAATGTTATTTGGAGAATACGATTTTCTCATTGTCTCCATGAACTTAAACATAAAAAATTAAAAACTACATTCTCGATCGAATGACATTCAGTAAAAAGATTCAATGGATGAAAAATGGAGATAAATATTTTCATACGTCATCTCCATTGTAGGAAAATATAGTGTACGTCCTTTAATCCGTTTCATTTTTGAAAGAATAAAAAAAGTAACCCCTTCACTATGTCATAGCATGGATGACTGATTGTAAAACCATAGAGTAACCCGCAGAATAAGGGGCTGGAATAAAAATGAGAGACAGGGTGGAATTTGAGCTTTAAAATTAATCCTTGTAATCGACGTGTAATCCTTTAAAACTCCGTGACGTAGTATTATGGTTCAGGATCAAATAAATGGCCGGAATAATTATTCATTCTGTTCATGGTGATTTGAAGAAGTGAAAAAACAGAATTCCTCCAACTTCTTGCATAAATAAATCCATTAATAACAATAAAGTTCACTTAATTTGTTTTTTAATGAATAATCTGCTGAAATAAATTCTAGATTGATAAAATAATCGGATAAATGAAATTCAGATCGCATTAGTAAATCGTTAGGAAACCTTGCTCATGATTCGTCAACCGAAGGAATGAGATTACGTTTCTCGCTTCATCTAGAAATTTCCACCCCCCTCCACTTCCATTGTCTGCCATTAAGAGTTTTCACAGTTCCATTTTGCTGGCGCGTTCGCCTGTGAAGATGTTTCTAGGTGTACATCATATATATCAAAAAAGGGGACCAGAATCACACTGAGGGGAGACAGGTAACTGCAGGGAATGACAAAGAGGGGAGCAAAAAAATCTGCAATATCACTTGAAAAGATAGGGGATACATCGGATATTTTGTTGAACTTGTCTTGGCAAAAAGCATCGGTGCATTATTTTTAGGGGGGGAAGAACTCCCGAGAGACTTTTTTCACGTTACATCCAACACAATGTGAATAATAATAATAATGATAATGATGAAAATTGTATTCGTTTATTTATCTACACTCTGAGAGGCAATGAAAAAAGAATAGGGGAAAAAGTGTCCATTAGAAAGCAACGACGCGTGTTTCTATTTTGTTGGCCAGTATTATTTTTATCGTAAAGCTGCAACTGTTTCACTTTCACCAGCACAATTTCAAGAACAGGCCACTTAATTTTCAAGGGTTTTTTTCATTCACAATGCTCATGCAGGAGCATCTGTAATTGTTGAATTTTTCAAGTTTTCTCTAGTCTTCTGGAGATATTGAAATTCAAACATAATGATAATAGTATGGTAACTAGGAATTAATGCGGGAGATTATGATCGTCAGGTTCATTGTTGATTCGATGAGGAATTAATGGTAGGGACTCTGGTGTTGACGTCAAAAGGCGTTACTCGCATGGCTTGATTCACCTGGTGCGGTGGTAAACGTATAGACAGAATCACGGAAGGAAACCTTCGGAATAAGATTCTTTGGATTTTTTATGCAATTTTTTTTAGCAGAAACAAGAAACATTAAATTTCATCATTTTACAATGGAAACATAGGAAAATATTATATTGATGGACTCGAACGGAAGAAAATAAAACAAAGTCTTATACAGTGTATCAAAAATTATGATGCTGAAGTTTACAGACACATCAATTTTATTTAATCATCAGTTTTTTGAGAATATCTCAAAAACTAAGCGAGATAGAGCAATTTTTATGATGACATTTTTTGTAGCCCTTAAAATTCTCTACAAAAAAGGTTTCTATGAAAATTGCTCGAACTCGCTTAGTTTCCGAGATATTTTCAAAAACCTGTCCATGGAAAAAATTGATTTATCTGCAAATTTCAATGTCATCAAAAATTACGATTCAAAATCGTTGAATATGTGAGTGACAATAGAAATTTATCTGAGTAAAGAAAATTCCAAAGTAACATCGTACTTTTGGTCATTTACAATGGTATTTATTGAGAGTTAGCTCTGCCATATTTGAACTTTTCAAAAGTAAAGATAACATATAAATATTGCATTATATTTGGCTTTAGAATAATACATTTTTTAAAATTATTCTTTACCATGTAATATCGTAATTTTTCAATTACTTAAAAATACGAAAAAAGTTTATTATAATAACGATATTAACATCATAATTTTTTACATCAATTAATTCAAATAAATAATTCCTAGTGACCCATAAATTTACGTTTTTTCTTCTGAAAACTATTCATGAATTAAAATTCTATTCATTGCGCAGAATCACCCCCGAAGCTATTCACGTGGTCGGTAAACACTCATGTCGTTGTTAAATAGCTCCGAGCTATTCTCTCAATACATGAGAATAAATATTCGAGGAATACACAATCAGGAAAATTAAATTATCACGTATATGGTTGATTCAGAAAGAACAAATAGAGCCACGTGCTTCAACCATGAAATAATCATGAGACATTAGATTATAGAAGAAATAGTCTCCCAGCACGTGTCACGAATTAAATACACAAACACTGTAATCGGCATTGAAAAAGCTAATGATATCTCAATTATCGTATGTACTGGTAGACAGAATCTGTTGAGCGTTAGCACGCGACTGCGATCGATTCCATGAGATTTCACACCAGCGGTCACGTGACTGGGCTCTTCATGTGAGCTCTAATATGTAATTTCCATGTTACATGCATAAAATTTTCTATTTGAGCGATTTGATTGATTTTGCATTTCATTGAAAAAAAACTCTTCACGTAGACTTCTAAAAATTAAAAATTCGTGCCATATGGATAAGATAAATTCTCCACTTGAGAATATCTTTATCATTTTCATAAAGCCCCTTAAAATGCCACGTGATAGGATTATTTTATGATGTTTTTTCAAGGATCCATGATATCTCGGACTATCATGAATTGTTTAATCCATTTGCGGTGTATCTCATGCTGGAACGTGTGACGAACAAGTGGTATTTTAGGGGTGAGAACTTTTGGAGAACACGTGCCGACGCGTGGCAAGGATAAACGCCTTCGTCTCCACTTAAGTAAACCGCATGTATTGAATGTATCGTGAAGTTAAATGGTTTGTTTGTGAGTTTAACTGGAGATTCACTGAATTTATTATTGATCATTTGCCAATTGTATAATTATTTGAGTATTCTTTATATTATATTTTTTCATTATCGAGCGACTTTTGGGAAACTTTAATTTTTATCCATGACGAAAATCTACTCATGCATATAATGGAAACATTATATTGAAGTTTATGCGAGGACACACGTAACTCTATATCAAATAGCATAAATACCTTGAAATTGTACGAGTTGGTGGTCTATTAGCTTCAAGAGGGGAAACTGTGACCAATCGATTCGCTACTGCTTTTTGACATTCCCCGGCTATAACACATAGCTCGTGTAATTCTATACTATTTCATATACACACGAAACTAAAGAGAAAATTTCATACTCAGGGGAAAAAAATTATTAGTACTGCAGGATGTGAAAAATTTCAACCGTAAATCAATTTTTTGTTCATTCCAAATTAAAAAAAAAAAAAATCGGTATCTTTAAAGGGAAATCAGGAAGGGCGATTTCCGTTTTCATCATTACAGCTCATTCAATTCCACCGGAAATATCCCCTCACGCACAATTTTTATTATCCAATTTTATAATTTTTCTCATAATAAAAAAAATGTAGAAAAAAAAAACATGTGGATACTCAAATTTTCAAGAGTGCGAAAATCCCTTCGTTTCATTTTCATTTCTCAAAACATTTTTCCAAAAGGTTTCACCGCACATTTATCTTTTCTCAACCGCTAAACATTTGTAGCTGCCGCTGATGTGTGCACCGAGGTGGTCTTGACGATTGAGAAGCCGCAAAGGAAACTTTTTAAAATGCTCCGCCCATACAAAATACATTCGAAGAATTGTATCATTTTTTTTGTCAATTTCATACCTTTTTTCCCCTTAATTTTTATGAAATTCTCACACATTCAGTGGTGAAGTGGTAAACAAGGTTAAGTGTACATGGTATCCCTATATGACTTGACCTTGTTTACCACTTCACTACTGAATTTATCGCTTTGGACACATTGGTTCAGATTTTTCGATGGTGTTCCATGACTCTGCACGAATTTTCCAAAAATAATCACAAAAAAATTGAAGAATATTGTATACACAATTTTCGAAATTATGACAAGCATTGCACTTTTTTTTGTAATCATTGAACTTGATTTTAGTGTAGAGTACTAAATAAATGGTAAATATCATAAAATCCTTTGGTGAGATTTTTGGCATGTGATTAAAATAATTATGATTATCAGTATGACTACATTACTGTTATTGAAGTTCTACTATTAAATTCTTCTTCGTATCAGTTTCATACATTTTTATTGTTACAAAAATCATATTTTTCTCTCACTGTCCAAATGATTTGGAATCAATAAATAGTATTTGTGACTCTGGGGCGCCAACGATAATAGAAAAATAAGAACCACTGGCGTTCATATGTAGAACTCTATCGAAGTATGGACAGATGGCATGGTTTTGCCCCCAATACTTGGAGTCTATTCGTCTACCAGCACCGCTACCAACACAACCATAATCCAGCGTCATGTATCTCGTTGCAACTACAGGCCTGACATCGTGCATGTGTGTGCGTGAATTTTCCATTTTGGGGGAGGCTTATAAGAGCACCAGCTCGCAGCTAAACAATAGTCAAATCAGGGTATGGTTCTGCTCGAGGGGTGCCGTGGGTGTTTAATGAGCTACCGGGGTTTTTAGCTCTGAGGGAGCGATCTTTACCCGGAAATACAAGGGGGGTGTCGATGAACTCGCTGTTGTATATTGTGACGAGGAAAGAATCTTCGACCACTTGACTACGGACATCTCAAGTGATTGAATAGCATCAAAGTCCTTTGGTCACTATTATAGATACCATAACTATGATGAGAGAATTTTTTGAACTGTGCAACTAAAAAAACCTCGACTATAAAATATAGTTATTGAAAATGAGCAAAATTATTCATTTAATTCTCATTATTTAGTATATGATGAAGGTATTGCAGTTGTATGTGTGGCTTTCTTTATGACCATTGCATGGGCTCCAATATCTGTTTATGTAGCGAGTGACGTCATGTAAACCATAGGAGAAGAAGAAATCCATGGTACTCAAATTTATCCTTCTAGTCTTCAGTCTTTGGTAACACTTTGTATTGACAAGTGGTTCAATCAATGCTCAGATCCCAACTCAACAATTAGTAAAAGTCCTTTTTTAATGCCTTGCCTATCTCAAATATTCCAATAATAGTCACTGTGAACTCATTTTTTTAGCAAGTATAGATATAATATAGTACACATGACTATTATTCTAGTTGCAATTCCTATTCTAAAAGAGTAAAGTTTATATGAATCTGAATTTCGTGAAATTTAGAAGCAGTTGACACTCTTGTATGGTCAATAAATGAGAATGAAATGGAACATGGGGTTTCATGGGCCAATGGAGATTCTACGCTTTCAGGTTGGGTGGAAGATTAAAATCTGGTATAGTATATTACGATACAAGTACAAAGAGTGATTCCGGACGAGTGTGAGGATTACTACACGAGCCGAAAACGAGGGCTGTAATCACACAAGTTGAAAACAACATTTTTTTAATATGTATTGGACGACATTTCATGATATTAGTGTGAAAAAGTTCCCTTTTTCACACTTGTGTCATAAAATATCTCAAAAAAAGGGTGAAACGCAGAAAATAAAGTAAATAATTAATGTAATTCATAAATTCTCCTCCGAATTTGTTTCTCAAACCAAAACATAGGTTTTTGATCATAAAAAATAATTATTCGACCAGACATTTTGAATCCATGAAAAATATGATGTTTCAATTTTGAAATAAAATATTTTTCCATGATTTCTCAGTTATTGTATCGATTTTTCTTCTTTTCAGGATCAATCAATTACATACAATAGAAAAAAAAACTGAAACTCGATATTCAAAAAATCTTATATTACAATCCTCGTAAATTATACTACAAAAAAAATTGACAGCAAATTCAAAAATACAATTTGAGTACACAAAAGTACCTTGTTTTATAAATTTGATCCTAAGTATGGCCTTTTATCTCTTAGAATAACGTAGTAGTCATTCATTGCCCATCTGAATGAGGAACTCTAGTGCAATACGAGATAAAATCTACTCTGCATCATGTAATCCAGCTTATGTGGCCCTACCAGTTCGATAAAATGATTCTTTCTCTTTTAAATTTCCACCCTCCTCTCAACCCCAAACGATAGCATTTTGTACTATCGTCCATCTTAAATCCTTCAGCATCCATGTAATTCGAGGCTATAAGAGCACTAGAACCTTTTTTTATCAATGAAATAGATGGAAAAAAAATTGAGTTGAAACTCATGAATTATTTTTGTGAAAACAGTAGTGAATTAGTAAACAAGGTCAAGTCATACAGGAATACAATTTGTACTTAACTTTGTTCACCACTTCCCTACTGAATTACCCTTTCTTTCACATTTAATTGATTATTTAATCGGTGACACTGTTTAGTTATCAGTTTTGATAGCACTACGTCATTGGTTGATGAATGCTAAAATCGAGGCTGCCTGGGGGCATTCTTCAAGTAAATTATAGTCTTGAATGGCGGCACAACGAGGGGTTGGTTGGCACGCGTACACGAAGGTCTACACCTGCCCTTTGCAGACATCTGCCCCCTCCCTACTCTCGGTACTTTTATCGTTTCAGAGTCAAATGCTTTCTGCATTCAGCTCCTATTTATTACTATGGGGTTCATTATTATTATTTTTTTCATATCAATCAAGTAGAAGTGAATTGAAACTCTTCAACAAACAGAGAGAATTGTTTATGAAATTTCGTGAAAATTTCGGTAGAGTGACGTGGAGATTTCAAAGGATCTATGAGATAAATAAGGTTTTTTGTGCAGTGTAGGGAGTACATGCGATGTTGTAGTATCGGATGAAGGATGCGCCTCGGTAAAGCAGTGTGGGCTTTGTTCCATGGTTTACCACAAAAGCCTGCAAATGCCAAATCGAGATGAAAAGCCGTGAATACCCCCCAGGGCTTTCTCTTACCTCGACAGCCAGATGTGGAAATACGATGCCGAAAGATCTTATTTATTTGTTTTTTTTTTCTCATTCTATTCATTTTTTCTATCACAACTTCATTAGTATCGTGATTATCGTGATTTTAAAATCAGGAATTATAGAATGTGTGATTTGGAAAATTTTCGATTTCTTGAAAATGGGGGAGATGGAGCCATTAATCATCGATTAAGTACTCAACAATCGGTCAGGATAATTTCACGAATTTTTGTGAATTTAGGAAATACTATTCTCTTCCCCCTCTAAGTCTCTGGATTCGTGTCTTTACAGTAGTTGGGGTGTATACTACCACCCCTCTTGGTTAGGAATAAGGGAACTATTCCACCAGTATGTCATCGTACAGACCAGCACCCCTGTACAATAAAAGTCCATAAGACCGATCGATATATGCGCTCGACGGTATGCTCATGGCGTTACGTTGAATCACTGCCACTCTTTTTCATTATTTTTGATTTCTTCGAAATAATTTCATGGCTCACAACTTTGTGCACATCATTTATTATCATAATTTCCTCTTTTTTTTCCGTCGTATTATGGAAAATTGAGGACTCTAAAGGTTTGGGGGTAGGGACACCTTTTCGGAAAACCGTCTGTTCATTTGTTCTCCCGTGTACACAAGAGATGTATCGCCACATTAAATCCAGCTACTAAACATAGATTTTTGGGGAAAAACTGTCGAATTGTGTGGATAACGGATTCGTTGCAGCTTGCTCAATGCGTTTGCAAATAGAGTATGTATGATCATGTCTGAGGGTCAATAGACCATGAAAAATTGGAAAAATGAATTTTCCATGCTTTGAGTAAATATTTCTTCAATATTTTCTAATTCTAATATTTTTATTTATGATTATCTTTCGTGTATATTATCATGTTGAATTGATTTCAGAAAGGCGAGAAAAGTGCACAAACGACGCGTGCTTCGGCACGTGTGTACCCTCTGCTTTCAATTACACATACCATGCCTGTAAAGTGAATAAAATGTATGTCATCAATGAATCACTCCAATAATTCAACATGAATACAAATAAATTCTTTCAAAATATCGTTTTTTTATTTATCAAAAAAAATCCAATTCTGTACAATAGAGAAAATATTTATCTAAACGTTTCCTTCTTACTCTAAGAGCACAATTCTGTAGGCGTCACTTATATACTATTCAATTCCCATTAAAATCATTATACATATTAATTGTAAATAATTGAGATCCACTGAAAGGGTTTTTTCATGCTGACTAGAATTAATTTCAGACCCTAAGACAATTCCAATGGCAGTTAATTAATCTACAATTCTAATCCAAAATTCTTAGACTCGAGTAATAAAAATATTCTCTTACAAAGTAGTTAACGATATTTTTCAATTATCATCATTATTATTTTTGGATTAAATCTCAATAAACACGCATGCTCGTTAATTGTCACTTGAATGATGAGTTATTAAATAAATTTTCCACAATTATTCAAAAACAATATTTGAATTGAGCACTGACACTTCATGGTTCATTCACTGAAGCTCAAAGACACTGATACATATTATTGTGATGAGCAAGTAGCTGCGGTTGGGCCATTTGGTGCTGTTGATGGGGATTATACATTCTTTGGTCGTAGCAGGGTTGATACTGAATGGGTGGACTGATGCTTTGGTCACTGTAGCAGTCGTACTCTTGCCATTCTGGCATGAAACGTTCCTGAGGATAGGGATAATTGTTGTGACCAGGTCCAAGTCGCTTCTGAGCTGCAACAGCACAGCTTCCCGTTGATGAAGTAATCATGTTGCCAGTTTCGCTGATGCTGACGGTGACGTTGCCTACGTTCACAGTTATTTCACCAGCTTGAGAATTACCCAAAGTTTGGGACAATGCCCAGATGTAATTATGAGCAAATCTGAGTGTTTCGATTTTCGTGAGTTTGGTGTCTTCTGGAAATGTTGGAAGAGCCATTCGCAGACGTTCCAAGGCGTCATTGAGAGTGTGCATGCGATGACGCTCACGATCATTCGCTTTTATTCTTCGGTTTCGTTTCAAACGCATGACCTTTAATTAAATTGAAAAAATTAGGCTATTAATGAATTTATTCAAATAACGTTTTGGAGGATTTTTAATTGATGGATGGAGTTGACTTACTTGTGTAGGACTTTTGCAGCGAGTATTTCTTGTTTTCTTCTTTTTCTCTCCTTTCATAGGTGGATACAGAGGATCTGATGATATTTCGTGTTTCGGGGACTCGAAACTCACGTCAAATCCGGAATCTGATGAGCTTGAGAGCTCGTCGAATCCATTCTCACTGCAGAAAGAATACTCGGAGGACATTTTCAATCTGTGAAATAAAATTAATTACCTCTTTAATATTATTATTTTTTAATTAAATAAAATATTGTATCAATTAATACAATAATACTTACATTAACTAAATGATAATCCAATTGCAAGAAACAAATCACTACGAATCTTTTATCTCACTGTCACGAAAATTCGGGTATTTAGTTATCTCCATTCGAATTTGAAATTCAAATTATACAAAGTAAGAAGAATGAGTCCCACACGACCCGATAAACTCGGGGTACGAATGAGTACTGTATACGTGCTAAGGGTCTCCAGTGGCATATATAGTAGTGACTATCGGGGGTAGCACTCGTACCCCCCTCCCCACCTTATACTACAATATATTGAGAGCCCCCTAGCTACTGTATATGGGGCACCATGCTGAATGAGACAGAAGTACTCTCCCCATCCACCCTGCAATCGTATGGAGCAGTTTCCCCGCCCCCATTCGTTTTTTTTTCTTTTTACACTTTTTTCTCTCTCTCACTCCTCCCCTCTTTCTATGAAATTCTATGACGTGTGCCATGTTATTAAGGAATAGACTCATGATATTCCTTGGAAAATCATTTGTCGCAGTTTTTGGGGGATATTCCATTTGTGGATTTTTTTTTTATATTTTGAGTCGAGAAATGCAGAGTTTTTGAAAAATTTACATAATTTAGTAGTGAAGTGGTAAACAAGGTTAAGTATATGTGGTATTCCTGCATGACTTAAACTTGTTTACCACTTCACTACTGAATTGAAACTTTTTCAAAAAAAAAAAACAGTTTTTTAGTCCATAAAAGTAAATTTTTATTTTACTTCTGTTGTCCATTAAATTTCATTTTCCTTCAAATTTATCAGAAAAAACGCTTTATTGATTATTAATTTTTTGGAATCGCATGTAATGTGACAAACCTGAATGACGTGATACTGATAAACGCCTTATTGGAAAAAACAAGTGTAGATAATGTAATGATGAGCATATGGCGAGATATACTATTACTATAGTAACACTAACTCTTTTATCAAACCCTCGAAAATACTAAAAATGAATTTATGATTATTCTGAGATTGAAATGGACATATCACAGGTTCGAAGCTTTATTTTATGAAAATAACTCAAAAACATGGGAAAAAATGCGCAAAAAACTCTGCATCTTAAAAAGGAAATAATACACGTGTTTTGCTAAAAATATCTTCAATTTTTTAACTGAAATATGAAAAAATCTTTATCTCAACCCGTTCTATTCAAATGGAACGAAAAAACAATTAATTTATTCATCTGAAAATGATTCAAATCGACAAGAAATTTTAAGCATTAAAATATTTTCGACAGTTCCCATTTTTCCTCAATTTGGAGTGTTTTCTATTTTGCTTGAAGAAGTAGAATAGTTACGTGCCTCATTTTACCCATTTTACCCCTCTACCATTTGCCTCGAGTACGTGTGAATCTTATTTCCATTATTCGAGGTATCCAGTAATTTACAATTACATACTTGGCATGCGTTTACTTTCACTACACCATATTACGAAGTTATTAAACAAAAATTCTTCAGTTAACTGTAATTCTTCAGAATTTTCCAGACAAATCGATTCTATTTCATCACTAGTTTTTTCAAGATATCTTGGAAACTAAGCGAGATAGCGAAATTGTTATAGAAACCTTTCTTGTAGAGAATTTCAAGAGCTACAAAAAAGGTTATTATAAAAATCCCTCTATCTCGCGTAGTTTCCGAGATATCTTGAAAAAACTGATAATAAAATAAAGTATAAATGTAATAGAATAAATAAATAACAAAATGTATAATCATAACCCAGAAAAGGGTTCGATCGATGCAATTCCAATAAAAGCAGATAATTTAAAGCATGAAATTGATCTTGCTGACACATGGTATGAAAAATATATTGGAAATTACACGAGAGATTTGGCCGGTAGGCGTGAAAAATCCAAAATCAAATAAAAAGGAAAACTCAGGTTTCTTTTGTCTCCATGAATGGATGGAAAAAAAAAGATAAAAAAGGGTTTCGTGTGTTCAATTTAGTTATGCCGATTGATACGCTCCGATTGGATAATTTATTGGCCAAGAAGAGAAGGGATTATTGGTTGTAATTCATCGACCAGATGTTGTCATTTTTACAATAAAATATAAAAAAAATTCAGGGTAAAATCATCAATTTTTTTCTGTTTCATGAAATTAATGTAAATTTTTCACAACTCGGAGCAGTTGTGACAAGAGGCCTGTTCCAAGTGATTGATCCGATTTCATTCCATCATCATATTAATAATGTCATGACATCCTTGACAGATCATCAGTTATGATGGAGATTTCCCTAAATTCAAGTGTTGTAAGTGCTAAATTTTCCGAATTCAACATATTTATAAATAGACGAGAGAAGTGAAAAAGAAGTAAAGCCACCTGGTTTACCTCTACGATCGATCATGCGTTGAGACCTCTAATGGTATCCGGTTCTGAAAGCCAAAAATCAGTAATTTATTAAATTACATAAACACAAATATGTGAAAATATTGTATCAATAATTTCCTTCCAATCAAGTTTAATTACCTCTTTTTTTTCACCTATTTATTATTATAATTTTATTAAAAGAATGAAGGCCATTAATAATTGCAGTAATTTATGCAAAAGTTAAATTTACCAAAAAAAAAATGCATCAACTCTCCGATTACTTAGCTTAATGATCATTAGGATGCATATTATTAGTTCATTACCTTGAGAATAATTATATGAAAAACTATTATTCACTTAATTTTCATTAATCATTGCTGATTTGAAAAAAAATAGTGAATTTATTGAATTAATGTGACCATTTCTGAGCACAAATTCATCAAAAAAATCACAAAAAATTCCATTAACATTGAATTTAATTTTAATTAATAAAAATTCTCTCTCCAATCTCACCTGTATAATTCACAAATTATCTTAAAAAACCCATACACCTTTCATAGTGAACGTGTAGAAGCATTCTCCTCCTTTTTAATAAGAATTCTATCCTTGTTGCATCTGGCTACACGACCTGTTATGCTCGAAGTTATCTCGAAGAGTCTATAGACTCGCCTTATTTCAAAGACAGTCCTGTCTTTCTTTCTCACTCCCATTTCTCCTACTGCCCCTCAGGGGCCATGAGCATACCTCCTTGCGATGCAGTATTCGCTTGCCCATTGCCTCGTATACACCGTTTACCCTCGACACAAAACAGGATACTCAATTCTCACTCTAAAAATATTATGATGAAAAAAAAGTGATTTGTTTTTAAAGAATCCAGAGTTTGCGGATCGATGAGGATCCGGTGAGATTACAATGGAGTGATTTTCTCATTTCATGTGTCACGTTTGAATTCATATTGGTAAATAGTGAAGATTTATTTAAAAAAATTATTATTACCATTATTATTATTAAGTTTAATTTGACCTATTAATGGAAGTGTTTGTCCTTGAATAATGATTTTGCAGTGAAATATTAATAAACATTCACATCTTGAAATTCTCCACGTGTAATGTAATACAGTATGTAACGGTTATTTTTCCTCCCGTTCGATTAAAGACTCTGGGATACGAGGCCACAAGGAAAGCGGTGAAGAAGACAGTTAGACGAATGTGCCGTTAATCATGTCTCTCCTCAGTGTAATGACAATACGTGCGTGTTTATGTTATTTATACGATGAAAACGAGTCTCTTATGAGGATGACATAGATGTGGGGAATTGGATTCTCATGGACCCATTATTGGCGAATGTTTTTGCATTGGATCGTAACTAATGATGAGAGTTTATTCGATGGAAAATGCAGAATTGTTGGAGATTCCGATGCATGGAAGAAGGGAAAACCCTGATTTTTTACAATTAATCATCCATTATTATTTCTCACTCAATTATATAAAAGATTTTCATAATATTACAGGGGAAAATTATGTAAAGAGTTTTGTGTACGAACGGAAGAGAATTGAGATTCAACAGATTACTATCTGACTTCCATTCCATTCTCACCGCAAAAAGTAAGAGCCCCTCTCTCGAGTTACGGCATTTTGCTTAGACGCACCTCTATGCCTCTATAGATCTCAGTACAATTATATTACACAACATTGTTACCTTTCTCAATTAAAAGAGGCATTGTCCCATCAATAGACATCAAAATGAATCCAAAGTTTTCCATCTTCTCAAGTATTTCTCGAGGGTAATTATTATCACTGGAGTTTATTCAAAATCACATGCATCAGAATTATGAAAGTATACATGAATTATTCTTTGTAGTTTATAATACTAGAGTTGAGGTATATAACTTACTTCCAGTCGAGTTCTACAGATCTCTATTTCTCACAAACTCTACTTTTGCATCTTAGAAAGTGCATAATTTCTTTGTTTACAATGAGAAACTGAAGAAAATCGGGGCCAATAAGATGATGACTTTTTTTTTCTGTCTCTCTGAACCAAAAATGGAAGCTGGCTTCTAATGACTTTTCTTGAGATTTTATTTTTCCTTACTTTTCTGAGGAAATAAACGCGACAGTCTGCACGTCTAGACAATTCTGCCTTTATTAGGAAAAATGAGAGGAAATGGTACGAACACTTCCATAAATGGTGAAGCAATTGGAGAAGAGCATGAGAATATCAATTAAATATGATACATTATTTAGGAGGACAATGATGACATTTTTACTCTTCTGGATGATGGCCCTGCCATCAATATGGGGCCAGGTGATCAATCGAGCACCTCACTTTGTCCACAGTGGTGATATGGCGAGATTGGCAGTTTCAGAAGGGACATTGCCTGGTGCTGCTGTTTACACGCTTCAGGGTGAAGATCCAGAAGGCTCGAAATTACATTATTCCATCAGTGGAGAATATTTTACAGTAAACAGGGAAACTGGAGTTGTTACTTTGAGGAAAGCATTAGATCGTGAGGTTCAGGATCTCATTGAAGTCATCATAAGTATCACTGGTAAATTCTCTTCAATTCCTTCATTATTTCTTGAACATCATTTCATCATTAGTTTTTTTACGATATCTCGGGAACGAAGTGAGATAGAGTCATTTTTATAATCACCTTTTTTGTAGCTCCTGAAATTCTCTACCAAAAAGGTTTCTATGAAAATTGCTCTATCTCGCTTAGTTTCCAAGATATCTTAAAAAAACTAACGATGACCTTGTTTTGTAATGCACGTATGTTAATATTGATATTGATTAATTTTTCATGAATAGATGAGGGTATTGCCAATTCAGAACCGAATACTGTGTCCCTGAGGAGAGAGATTGCAGTTCTAGATGAGAATGATAATCCACCTACTTACCATGGACGGCCATACGCAACTCGGATATTGGAGAGTGCGAAAATTGGGAGTTTTTTATTTCCAGAAGAGACAATCATGGTCACTGATCGTGACGGTGGAGTTAACGCCGATGTTGATGTCAAGTGCGTTCCCGTATCAACTGATGACGACACTTGCTCTGTATTCAACGTCACGACTGAGAAGGTCTGTAAATATTGAAGGAGAAAATGGCCATCAAATTACACTAAAATAAAGTAAATACTATAATTTATTATTTTATTTCAGCTTTCAGAAGGAAAGTATGACGTCAGAATAACAGTAATTCAGTCCCTCAATTACGAACGCCGAAACTCCTACCTAATAACATTATTAGCAATCGATGGAGCAAGTGATCCATCGAAAAAACTCCAAGCACGTGCAACAGTAGCTGTTGATATATTGGATGTGCAGGATCAGCCTCCGATATTCCTGAATGCTCCTTACAGTGCTGCTATTGCTGAGAATACGTCTCCTGGACACACAGTCTTAACAATCAGAGCTCGTGACGGTGATACTGGTGAATCTCGATCAATCAGACTGAGTCTCGAAGACGATGACTTCAATCATTTCAACTTAAAATTATCTAGAGAAGGAGACATAACAATTGGAACACTCGTAACGACAGACAATGCTTTGGATCGTGAAGAGACTCGAATTCTCCATGATGGTGGGATTTACACCTTCAAAGTCAGAGCAACTGAATTGATAAACGATGAAATACCAGCGGATTCAGCGACTTCAGTTGTTACAATTGTTGTCACTGACGTCGATGACTTATCCCCAATGTTCAATAATGACTATTTTGATATCAAAGTTTTTGAGGACATTGGCATGGACACACCACTACCTGGTTTGAATATGGTAGTCAGTGATAATGACGTTGGGGATAATGCAAAGTTCATTTTGGGTCTCAGAGATGCTCCTGGTTATGCAGGAATCAGTCGAGCGTTCACAGTTATTCCAGAACAATCTCAGGGTCGTGTCCCCGTAGTTATCAAAGCACGTGATCCTAAAGTATTGGATTATGATGTTGAAGATATATCTAAACGAGAATTGGAATTCGATGTGACAGCATCAGTTGATGAACGAGTTGCTGCATTTGCTAGGGTTCACATAAGGCTCATGGATGCAAATGATCACAGTCCAGAATTTTCACAATCCGTCTACAAACTTCCAGTAAGAGAGGATGCTCCATCAGGTGCTAAATTCGGGGACATTGTTGCTAAGGACCTTGACAGTGGATCCTTCGGAGAACTGACTTACACTCTCCGAGGATTTGGCGCTGATAAATTCAGGACTGATTCTAAGAATGGAGGAATTTGGGTGGCCAAACACTTGGATTATGAAACTCAAAAATCGTATTCATTGACGATGGAAGCGAGGGATGGAGGAGATCGTGTAACAACTGTCAATGTTATCATTGATATAGCAGATGTGAATGATAATAGTCCAGCTTTCGAGCAGAAAGAATACTCGAGAACTGTCAGAGAAGGTGCCACTAGTTTTGAGCCTCAATTTTTCGTGCGAGCGACTGATGTTGATGGACCAGCGCATGGAAATGGAAACCTAACTTATTCTATAAATCGTTCCAATGATGTGGGGCAAGATATATTCAGAATAAATCCAGCGACAGGTGAAATAACAATGAAACAACCAGTTAGATCTGGAGACACTGAACGAGGTCTGTATGAATTGGATATTCGAGCTACTGATCACGGATATCCTCCATTGTATTCTGAAACAAAGGTCTTCATCAGAGTTGGAGTGCCTGGTAATCAGCGCCCAATCTTCCGTGGTAATTATAAAGGTGGTCCAGGTGTAAACAGTTATCGAGCAAGACTCCTGGAAAATGCTAGCCCAGGTACTGAGGTTATTAAAGTAGTAGCCAATGATCCTGATGGAAGAGACAGTCTTCTGCAGTATTACATTGCGTCTGGAGCTAAAGATAATTTCGTTATCGACTCTAGCTCTGGTATCATAACGGTATCTCCTGATGCTAGACTTGATCTTGACATAGGCAGTGATAAATACGAAGTTATCATTCACGCTGTTGATTCGGGAACGCCCGTCCGAGAAACAGCGACTACAACCGTAACTGTTAACATCTTGGATGTAAATAACAAACCTCCTAAATTCAAGAATTCTACGTATTTAGTTTATGTATCAGAACGAGCTGCAATTGGTGAACATATCCTCAGAGTCTCAGCTGTTGATCCTGACGTGGACGCCAGTATTGAGTATACAATGGTTGAACCAGTGAAAGCCGTTGATAAAACTGGAGTAGCCTTGAAGAGTCCAATTCCTTATGACTACAAAACTGCATTCAGAATAAATTCAACTACTGGCTCAATCACTGTTAACAGAGTTCTGGATTATCAAATTATGGCAGTTATTATTTTAACTGTGCAAGCCAAGGACGTCAATGCTGTTGTCAATAAAGAGAAGCAAGTGGATACTGTTGAAGTAACAATCTACATTCAAGCATTCAGTGATGATAATCCAGTTTTCTTGAATCCTGGATGGTCAGTCAATAATCCAATTATTCGTGTCAGTGTTCCTGAAGAACAGCCACTGGGAACAACACTATTGATGCTCTCTGCAAAAGAATCATCTGGACATCCAGTTCAGAGATTCGAGCTTGTCCGAGAAGAGAATGATGAAGGATATGTTAATGTCGGAGTTCAAAGTGGAAATGTAGTGTTGAATAAAAGATTGGATTACGAATCTTTGAGTGAAAAGTTTATAAAATTCAGAGTTAGAGCATTGGCTAGGGATTACGACATCACTCGAACTATGACTGAAGCTACTGTCATAATTGAGATTCAGGATGTCAATGATAATAGCCCAATTTTCACGCATAATGAATATAAAATATCGGTTTTAGAGAATTCTAAACCTTCGAAAATCATTCTGAATGTTCGAGCCATGGACATGGACAGTTCAAACACTGATGAAGAGATTCAGAGAGGCTACGGCGAAGTCAGATATATGTTAACTGGTGAAAATGCTAATTTGTTTGAAATTGATGCAGTAAGTGGGAATATTCAGATTGCCAGAAATTCGTCGTTAGACAGGGAAAGGCAATCGGTCCTGAGATTTTATGTGGTGGCATCAGATATTCCTGGTGGTGGTGCTGAACAGAGGACAACAAGGGCATTGATAACCGTGGATGTTTTGGATGTCAATGATAATGCCCCTAGTTTCTCCCAAGATTCTTACACTGCTGTAATACCAGAAAATGCACCACTCGGTGTAAGTATCGTTAACATCACTGCCAGTGACCCAGACGAGGGAAAAGGAGGTGAGATTCACTTTGAAATAATCGATGAAGGTGAAGCCAATGGTCTCTTCTCGATAAATCACGAAACCGGAGAAATTGTATCCGCAAAGAAGCTAACTGGAAAAGGGAGAATTGATCCTTATAATATGAGAATTAGAGCACAAGATAATGAACATCCTGTACTATACTCTGATGTGTCTCTAACCCTCTACATTGGAGATGTAGTGAGCAATGACGGAGTTCCATTATTCATTCGCCCAACATTAGAAGAAATCGCTTACATATCCGAAAATTCCACAATAGGCAGTCCAGTCTTTCACGTCGTGGCATCAGATCCTGACGATCCAAATCTTCCCAACGGAAGAATAACATTCAAATTTCTAGAAGACGGGAACTTTGGAAATGATGCGAGTGCTTTTAGGATAAATGGAGAGACTGGATTGATAACAACGAGGAAGCTTTTGGATAGAGAAGTGAAGGACAGTTATACTCTTATTTTAGTAGCTCAAGATCTTGGGAATCCTCCTCAGCAAGCATCTAGAGTACTGCAGGTCGTTATTAACGACATTGACGATCATAAACCGCATTTTAAAAGAAGTCTAGACAGTCCTCCGATAGAATTACATGTGCTCGAAGAAGTTCCAGTTGGAACGAAAATTGGGATTATTGAAGCTATTGATGAAGACATTGGGGAGAATGGAATGATTGATTATGTAATTATTTATGGGAATGAGGCGGGTTTGTTTGCTATAGAGCGTCTCGATAATAATTCAGCGATAATCAAATCAGCTGGTCGATTGGATCGAGAAGCGGCGGTGAAACATTTATTGACGATTAAGTGTTACAAATATCCTGTGAACAAATCAAATGTTATTCCTAAACCTTATAATCGTCAGGATCCATCTGAGAGACAAGTATCGATTCACATCATCGACATTGATGATAATAAACCGAGATTCAAGAAAGATAATATTACGATAGGTGTGAGATTGAATGTCCCCATTGATACGAGTTTAATCACTCTGGAAGCCTACGACGAAGATGCGAATGCAGCTCCGATTAATTATATAATGAACAAAATATCATTCATCTCTTTAGCAGAATCAACGATGAATAGAAAGGAAATTCCGTCTTATTTATCTTTAAATTCGCAAACTGGGGAGTTGAGGACAACGGGCTCGATGGCTGGATTTGCTGATGGTTTTATGGAGATTCCCATAACAGCTAATAATTCTATAGTACCAGGAAGAGAAACAAATGCAACTCTTCGGATATTTTTATTGAGAGACAGAGATATGTTGAAATTTGTGTTTTCTAAACCTCCAGTTGAAGTCAGGAAGATACTCGAAGACTTTGAACGTGCTGTACAGAATGCTTTAGCTCTCCCCATTACAGTTAATGTTTATGATACCCAATTTTATTCAAAAGACGATAATTCATTGGACTTCTCATCAACGAGCTCATGCTTTCAAATGGTTGGACACGAAGCTTATGATTTGGAGGAAATGAGAGCATTGCTGAGGGATCCGAAGAATTTAGAATTGCAAAAAGTTTATGAAAAATTCCATGTGGAGAATGTGCAACATTGTGCAGCTCTTGTAGCACGAACTGATGCTTCGATGACGCAAGTTTGGGTCCTTGCTATAGCAGCATTGGTTGGTATAGCTACGATTATCTCCAGTTGTGCATTATCTGGCATGCACGCCAAGTAAGTTGAAATATTATTTAACATTTTTTTTCATAATGAGTAAATCCTTTGATTCTTTACTGTAATAGCCACATTTTTAATGTAATTGTTTTATTGAATTTCAAGGTACAAGCGTCAGCTGAAACATGCACGTTTGAGAGAACAAACGAGACCACCACTCAGTTATGTTTCTTCAGCGCCAGGAATGATGAACGCTCAATCGCATACGACTATCGGCACTCTCGGACGTGGAACGATAGTTGCATTAGGTCCACATGAAGGGCCTTATGAATGGGGAGGGGATACAACACTCTATCACCCTAGTACTTTATCAAGAGGATGAAATGTTATTTTTTTTTAAAATTAAAGACACTGTGGTGCTCAAACGCAATATAGCTTCAATTAAGCTTGTGAATAAGAGAAAGTGAGTTAGTGAATGAATGTTCCGGGATGTGTACATGGAAATTAGAATAAGCCATGATTATTTGTAATATAGAATCTTAATTAGTGATTATATGAATTACGAAAACTGTACATTTTGCAATATATTTAAACGATTTTTTTTTTATTTAATTTTATGATTGGTGTTTCTAGAGATTAATTATAAATTCAGGCTATCTCGTCTTTCAGCTGGATTTCGTAGTCCGTTCTTGGATTTATTTTGAGAAGCCTTTCATAAAAATGTCAAGGTAACCACGGGCTTGGTCGGCCAATGAATTTCCTCGCCCATATCAATTCATAATCATTAAGAAAAAAAGTGCAAAAGATTTATTACACCTATTATTCGTATAATGTCAAAATTTTATTATTTTATGTTGTTTCTTTTAAAACACTACTGATGATTGAAGAGGATTTAATCCATTGCTATTAAGCCATCCGCAAATTTTTGAAAACCTTCGACTGAAGTTATATCCTTCGTTTCCTCCTCCTTTATACTTTCAGTTGTACTTTGATTAAGTCTCTCTGCGTTCATGTGATCCATGTTACCTTTATCGTTGCTGAGAATATCTTGATTCCTTTCAGTTACCTCATCTGGCATTTCCAGAATACTTTCTTCGTATTTACTGAATTGCGAATCATTAAGTTCAGTTCCAATATTTTCTCCTTTCGATTCTTCAATTGCTGAGTGATCGGTCAGTTGTTTGGTAATAGCATCCAATGGTGACATTATTCTATTCATAAATTCCTCTTGATCCTCTGGATTTATCATCTCGGATCTCTGCAGAATGTCTTTCCTTAAAATGAAACGAAAATTTAATATCTCTACTCACTTGAAAAATTACATAATTAAGTATTTTGGAGTTTGTCATTGACTCTAATCATTAATGTTTTTTTTTATCCACTTTCAATTTTCAGTGAAAGTTTTGCACATTCTATTTTATTAAAGGTATGAAAGTGAAGATTCTTATCCAAGCGTAAATACCTCGATCAGAAAGAATTACTCGTGTGATTGACATATCTTCTTCAAACAAGGAATCAATTTGTCTTAGAAAAAAAAATCACACGCGAGCATTCATAATAATTACCCTTTGCATGTAATATATATTAAATGCTGAACATAGGTCAAAATAGACATTTCAATAAAAATTAAGATAAAGATCATTGAATGATGAAATCTTTTGATTTTTCAAAAAAATTCACTTTCTTATGAATAAAAAAACTAATTTACACTTGTTTTTTTTACCTGCTGAATTTATTCTTCTTCCTGGGATACAAATTCAGATGAAATATCATCTGTTGTCGTTCATCTTCCTCTGAACTTCCCGGCTGATTAGCTGGAATAGCAACAACTGGAATCGGCTGTGCCTGAGATCCATAAAGTCGCTGGCCTCGATTGTGTGTAAACGGTTTCCTCGAATCAGGCGAATACTCCTCTGAATAATCATTAGGTGCAGGTTTGAACCGTGATACTCTTGTGTTTGATGATTGGTCGTTGATATCCGTGATAGGATAGATGTCCAACATGACGCTGAATGGTTTAGCTTTTTTCTTTCTCCCGTAATTTCCAGAATAAGCCGCGGTATTGTCATAGGATTCAATCGGTGGTGGTAGTGATGGTATCGGTGGTCTCATCATCAAAGGACGTTTCATATAAGATTCGTAATAGGGATTATACCGAGTAAGTCCGGAAGGTGAAAATCTGAAGAGAACAAGTCCTTCAATATTAATTGAAAATTAATTTAAAAAACTAATAATTAAAATGATTATTTCCTTAATTCATACCGGACATTATTTGGTGCTAAAAGATTAACATCCGCTGGATGTTTCGGTTTGTAAGGATAAAAAGGATCATTATGTATTATTGAAAATGATGAACTTCCA
Source organism: Aleiodes testaceus (assembly GCA_963565655.1). Lineage (NCBI taxonomy): Eukaryota > Metazoa > Arthropoda > Insecta > Hymenoptera > Braconidae > Aleiodes > Aleiodes testaceus. Next base: position 3,192,160 of record OY751422.1, read on the forward strand.
GAATCTTCTGTGTCTTCAGCTTCTCCAGATGGTGAAAATTCCGATTTCTCACTGTTTCCATCAATACCTGGATAAAAATCGTACTTTTTCGGGTTTACATAGACTCCGGTGAATTTGATACCACGTTTCATGCTTTTCGGTTCATTAGTCAAGTATTTTATGATATCCTGAATGTTCCGAGAATTGTGGGGATATCTGTATTGTGTTAATTGAGGGAATTTGAGGCGTTTGAAGGATGTAGGGGTGGGATTGGTTAATTTGAAATGAAATGGAGCTGGTTTAGTGTCTTCTGAAATTTCTTCATTAACAGGCGCTCCATGTGGATACCTGAAAAACAATAAATTCGTTAATTTCTTTTATTTCAATTTGAAGGTATTGTGGTTATTCACATTTGTCGAACTCGATAGACGACCGCATGATTATTAAACATTCGCTTCGATTCCATTTCTTCTTCGTCGACGTCATCCCTCTCTCCTGACTCTAAAAGTTTCTTCCTCAGCTTGAAATTCTCCAGACTTTGTGCTCGTGGTTCAGATGCATCAAGTTCGAGACTCTCCCCTTTTTCATCAGCTATTTTCGGGGTATCAATGAAGGATAATGTTTCAACGTCGTCATCATCAGATCTGTGCTCGATCGCTGTCAATCTCTCGGAATCGGGGTTTGAGGAAGCTGATGGTATCGTTGTTGTAGTTGTTGTGATTTTAGTGGTAATTCTTTTTGAATAATTCGAGGACTTTTTCAGGGCATTTTGGAGTATATAAATGTGCTTAGTTTCTTGACTAACTTTGCTGCTCGTCGATGCACCAGATGCAAAATCGTAAATGAAAATAGCTGCCTGCATCAGAAGTTAAACTAACAATTAAGTAATTCATAACTAAATAATTTAAAAAAATGAGTTTTCGTCACTTTCCCTCTGAGTTTAATTGCATTTTCTCCTCAATTTTTTTAATTTGAGAAAAAAAATTGAGTTTTTGATGATTTTCTAATTTTATCATGTGCTATTGGAACAGTGCAAGTAATTCTCCTTGTATTGCCTCGCGAAAAAAATTGAATTTATTATTAAAAATAACTAATTCGTGTCAGTGCACAGTTAACGCCCTATATGTGAAGTATAACAGAAATCTTTGGATTCAGCGACACGATCGGTCGTCACGCATTACGATCACCTTTGAATTGCTTTACTAAGAGAAAATGTGTTAAAAAAAGTCTCGTGATTTTTTTTCTTGTTCTTCTCCAGTAATTTCGAATTCGATTAAAGAGAAAAATTTGATGATAATACAGTGCATCATAATATACTGATAATAGAGTGCATTTCAATTAAATAACTAATTATCATAAATTTAATTAAACAATTACCAAGATAACGGTGACAATCGCCATAACAACAATCACAAATTTCTTAACAACTGATCCGTATTTACTTGTACTGTATCTATCAGTACGATCTGAGTACAAGCCAAGTTCTGAGCTACTGATAGCTGATCTTCGTCCGTTTTCGAACATTTCACGTGATTCAAGTTTCACGCGAATCCAATCATAATTGATAAACTACTAATTTTGACACTTTTTTCGAGAAAATAATGAACTAAATACTAAATGATGTGTAGTTGGTACGTTTGCAGCTCACTCACTAAATAAAAGTGAAGAACTTGCATCCATGCAGTTTTCAGAGATACATTATAATGTGCACATGAAATAAGGATTTTCATGGTTGTGGGGGCGGATGAAGTAGTAGGAGAAAACGTGAATGTATGAACTACTTACTAAATGATTTTGTGAATTCAGTATCCATGAAGATGATGAAGAAAAGAAGAAGACTTTATTTAATTCCGAAATAAATCAATGCAATCGATATAGTTTGTTGAAAAACATGATTTTATTATGTCTCATAAACATAATTACATCGAGAATCAATATATCTAGTCAGCGTATAAGAGTATAGAAATTGGCATAAAATTTCTTCAAGATTAGTACAAGTTAATTGAATAAAGATGAGTATTGTACATTTGTGACGGTAATTGAGTATTAAATTGAGGCAAATTGAAATTTCATAATTGTTACATTTTTCACCAATTTTTGAATATATTTTCTGTAAATTCAAAATAATTACAGGTTCAATTGAATGTGTTGAATTCTATGATTTCTCCAGTAGCTTTCTGCTCTTATTTGCATTTATTCTCGGAGCTATTTAAAGAAAAATGGAACATCCGGAATTGGATAATTGTATCCAACTTGTGGCCTTGAAGTTGGTGGAGCTAGAGTTGGTACTGGTCCAGGTTTTCCGGTCGGTGGAGGATATGTAGTTGTACGGAGAGTAGTACTGTACAAGGGAGTTGGGAATGGTGGTGGAGTGACTGTTTTGTAAGTTGGTCTTGGTGATGATGGAGGAAGATAAGGTGGTGGTCTTGTTGTTGGAAGAATGGAAGGTGTCTGAGTTACTGGTGGGTCGTATCTCGTCGTTGACGGAGTCTGAGGAGGCACATATCTCGTTGTTGGTTGAGTCACAGGTGGAACGTATCTCGTCGTTCGCTGAGTCACAGGTGGTACATATCTCGTCGTTGGTTGAGTCACAGGTGGTACATATCTCGTCGTTGGCTGCGTCACAGGGGGAACGTATCTCGTCGTTCGCTGAGTTACAGGTGGAACATATCTCGTCGTTGGCTGAGTTACAGGTGGAACATATCTCGTCGTTGGCTGAGTTACAGGTGGAACATATCTCGTCGTTCGCTGAGTAACGGGAGGCACATATCTCGTCGTTGGTTGCGTCACTGGTGGCACATATCTCGTCGTCTGCTGGGTAGGTGGTGTTCGACGTGTAGTCGGTTCTTCAGGAGGAAGATAACCAGGTGGAGTTGTTGACCTATGGGGTGGTCTAGTAGGTGGAGGAAGGTATTCAGGTGTAGTTGGTCTCGGAGGGGGCCTAGTTGTAGGCGGAGGAGGGGGACGCCTGGTCGTAATCGGACGAGGTGTAGTAGGAGGAGGAGGAGGTGGAGGACGTCTAGTTGTAACCGGCGGAGGTGTAGGAGGAGGAGGTGGAGGACGCCTGGTGGTAAGAGCCGGTGGAGTTGTGCGCACAGGAGGTGAACGAGTAGTTGTTTGAATTGGAGGAAGATACTCTGGTGGATTTGTCCTTGGCGGTTCAAACGATGGCCTGGTAGGTGGTGGCGATGGATATCTAGTGGGAGGAGGTGATGGACGAGGTATTTTCACAGGTGGTGGAAGGTAGTCTGGAGGACCAGGTTGATTTGGTGGAGGTGGTGGCCTCTTCACTGGTGGTGGAGTAGTCCGAACGGGATCATAAATTGGGGGAGGTGGTCTCTTGGTGGTAGGTACCAATGGAGGTAGATAATCTGGTGGAGTTGTTCTTGTCGGCACTTGGGGAGGTCTGGTTGGTGGTGGAGGACGTGGAGTAGTTGGTCGTGAGACTGGCGGCGGATTCTTAACGGGTGGATTTTTCACTGGTGGTAAATAGTCAGCTGGTGGATACGTTGGAGATCGTGTAGGAGGCGGAGTTGATGGCCTTACTGGTCTTGGGGTTGTTGGTTGGATAACAATTGGAGGAAGATACTCTGGTGGTTGGGTAGTTGGTCTTGGAGGCGGCCTTGGTGGTGGTGGTGGCGGTGGAGGTGGTCGTGGTGGAGGAGGACGTTTTGTTGTTGGTGGAGGTGTAGGCGGGAAAGGTTGTCTAGGCTTCGTATAAGTGTACCCCTCATCAGGTGAATACGGCTGTGGCGTTGTTGGCCGCGGTGTACTCACTGGTCTCAGAGTAGACTAATGGGAAATTATTATAGATACATTATTCGGAAATTGGTTTTAAGGAAATTTGCCGCAGAGATAAATGTCTTCTTACCTGATCAACAAATGGTGGTTGTGGCCTCTGAGTTGTGGGCTGGGGTCTGTATGGTGGCTGCGTTTGGGGTGGCCTATATGGAGGCTGAGTTACTAATGGTCTCTGAGTTGTAGGCTGCGGTCTGTACGGTGGCTGCGTTTGGGGTGGCCTATATGGAGGCTGAGTTACTAATGGCCTCTGAGTTGTAGGCTGCGGCCGGTATGGTGGCTGCGTCGGAACTGTAGGCTGAGGTCTGTACGGAGGCTGCGTTACTGGTGGTCTCCCTGTTGGTGGGAATGGTTCCTTAGGTTTGACATAAGTGTATCCCTCATCAGTAGGTGAGGGTGTTCGTGGAGGTTGAGTAACTAATGGTCTCTGAGTTGTAGGCTGCGGTCTGTACGGTGGCTGCGTTTGAGGTGGCCTATATGGAGGCTGAGTTACTAATGGCCTCTGAGTTGTAGGCTGCGGTCTGTACGGTGGCTGCGTTTGAGGTGGCCTATATGGAGGCTGAGTTACTAATGGCCTCTGAGTTGTAGGCTGCGGTCTGTATGGTGGCTGCGTCGGAACTGTAGGCTGAGGTCTGTACGGAGGCTGCGTTACTGGTGGTCTCCCTGTTGGTGGGAATGGTTCCTTTGGTCTGACATAAGTGTATCCCTCATCAGTAGGTGCAGGTGTCTGTGGAGGCCGAGTAACCAATGGCCTCTGAGTTGTTGGTTGAGGTCTATATGGAGGTTGTGTCGGAGGTGGTCGATAAGGAGGCTGAGTTACTAAAGGCCTCTGGGTTGTTGGTTGTGGCCTATATGGTGGCTGCGTTTGGGGTGGCCTATAAGGAGGCTGAGTTTCTAATGGCCTCTGAGTTGTAGGCTGCGGTCTGTATGGTGGCTGCGTCGGAACTGTAGGCTGAGGTCTGTATGGAGGCTGAGTCACTGGTGGTCTTCCTGTTGGTGGGAATGGTTCCTTTGGTCTGACATAAGTGTATCCCTCATCAGTAGGTACGGATATCGGAGGTATGAATGGTTTGGGAGTACTTTGTGGCTTCTGCGTTGTAAATGGCGGCTCTGGCTTTGGATACGTATAGCCAGGAGTAGATGGGAATGGCTGACGAGTCGTTGGTCGTCGTGGAACAGTTGGCCGCGGAGTTATCTGATTCAATTCATATTATATATATATCGATTAATTGGTATCAAAGACAGATATCAAATCCTGACTTCGGGAACAAAGTGGCGTAAGTCCTATGTATGAGCATCGCACATACGCCTCTTAGTTCCTGACGCCACGAAATCATTACAAGTTATTACCTCGTCATAACTTGGAGGCCGTGTTGACGGTTGAAATGGTGGCTCTGGTCTCGGATAAGTGTATCCCTCAGTAGTTATTGGCCTCCTCGTAGTTGTTGATGGGACTGGAACTCTCCTCGTCGTTGGCGAGAAAGTAACCCTTGGTGTTGTGTAACGTGGTGTCGTTTCCGGGTATCTATTTTGCGAAATTATGATAATTAGAAGGCAATCAAATTTCGAATTATCTACTTATGAGTATATATGATAATTAATTCTAAAAAGAAAACTGCTTACAGAGGCGGTAAAGTTAGAGGGTTTTGGGGTGGATTATAATAGTATCCATCGAATGTAGTCTGCGCTCCAGAACTGCTGTCAATCGCCCTTTTGGTTTTGCCATGCGATTGACACGTGGAGAGCACCACCACCAAGGTGGAAGCCCATAACACCTTCCACTGTAACAAAGTTTTCTACTTATTAAAGCGAATATATTTCTCATGTCTGAATGCCTACAGACTTGAAGGGTAAATTTTTTCTGATTCTCGAAAGAACCGCTTTAGCGAGATCAGCAAATGAGTACTTGTAATTAGGGAACGTGCTCGAGAAAAAAAAAATCCAATAACCTTTAACAATTATAATTTATATGAACGAATTGGTACTGTATCTTCAGATTAGTACGAGCGCTTTGTAAAGGTTATAGTGAGTAGATAACTACCGACCACCTCAATTGAAAGCCATGAAATTATTGCATTCATGTAATATCGATAGAAAATTGAGTCATTGAGTGTAAATCACTGGGATGATATCTATTCCATTCATGAATCTCCATTCATCCAGCTCAAAGTTTATTCTTCAAGATTCCAAATAAATCTGTGACGTTTTTTGTACTCATCCTACTCATTTATATTATGATAAATGAAAAAAAATTCCCGGCTTAAGATTTTATGAGATTTCATGCTGTAAATATAAAACTGGAGAAAGTTTTGAAATCTTCGTGCTTCGGATGCTGCCAAGAGGCAAATACGATGACCAATATTGTTGATGTTGGCCTTTATAAAAGACCCACTGGTGTTTGAGTCATATATATATATATGTATACATATAAAGGCGTCGACTCTTGTGTAATATCGTATGAAGAAGACCAGGTTCTTGATTATATCATCGAGGCCCAGAGGGGACAGACTACTAAATAAAATGAAAAAAAAAAACTCGTATTTCGGATACATTAATGGCATTCTTCGAATATTTTGTATGAATAATCAAGAATAGCACATCAGCTTTTGATTGCCATAGAATATTTAAAAAATTGTCAATTCTAAAGAGAGACATGCACGTTGAAAGTAAGTTCAAAGGAACAATAAACTTGAGAATTCAATATATGTTGAAATTATGTAAGTGTAAGTTTTTCTTTCAGCAGTCTGAGGAAGCCTCAACAATAAGTAAGTGTCTTTAAATAATTGACGGAATGTTTTACTTATTATTGAAGAATAAAATGATTCATTCCTTTCAGCATTCATGAGATCTTACCATTTTGAACGATAGTTACCAAGATAGAGACTGAAAGCGTGACTCTGAATCGTGATAAATTCTCGTATAAGAATCTCTATAGGGTATCCTCGGCATTATATATTTTCCGCGCGAAAGGTTAAGAAAAAATGACGTTGAAAATAGGCTGACGAAGCGTAACTTTGTACTGATGCTGCATACAATTTAGCCAACTCTGTATGTACTTTGGATTTTCATTGATTATGGGTTGAATGGAAATTTGTGGAATTGAGAGTCTATTTTGAGGTAATTTCGAGGAGTTGAGAGGTTCGTGCTATTAATTTATTGGCTTCTGGAAATCCGCAATGAAGCGCCGGAGACCTTCACCTGTTGAGTTTCACCTCAGACAATGTGGGGAGAGAGATGAGAGCTTACATACACATGAAAGCAAACAAATCTTCTAAATTATGGATTAATTTGAGAGAAAAATCATCAAAAGGATCAATTAGGTATGGAACAAAATTTACAATTCATGAATGAAAAAACAATAATAATAATAATATTTTTTTTGTTTCAGAGCATGGAGAACTTCATGATTAACCAGTATTCCAAGACATGTGCTTGCTACCTATTTTTAATTCATGAGTAAACGATATTTCGATTTAAATTTGAAGAAGAATAATGTCCTCTTATGTAAGGCACATTAGGCAAAAGTGGAACTAATGTAGGACTGATCTTTTACTAACGCTTGAGTAACTGTGGGATTTTCATTCCGTAGACAGGGACCTTTGAAACTATTGCAAACTCCTAATGATTTTGTTTTTTCGTTAGTACATCATTAACTAACTTCTCATTCCTTCAAAAGTAAAAGTGAGGACTTTATAATTTCATTATAATATTAACGATTTTATTCAATGTTATGACGAATTAAGACAGATACCTAATACCGAGTGATATTAAATAATTGCGTAATTTTAATTGATTATCTGTCAAATGAGAACTTAATAATGTAATTCAATTATAGTATTACGTTGTTTCCAACAATTTTAAATGAATAATATATTCAAGATATGAAGAAACTAAACGGTAGCATGAATTGTCTAATTTCACTAGTTGTGATGTCACTCTCGATCAGAAAACTTTCTTCAAATATTAACAAATCAGTTTAGTGTTCGATCTCCAAAACTAGGGCATTGCTATTCTTTCCAAATGAATAAATAAAAATGAATTCTGTCATATAATTGAAGTTCAGATGTAAATGGTAAAGCACCGATCCGTCAATATGTTAAAATACATTCACTAGACTTTCTGTAATAGACGTGAAGCGGATAATCTCGGTTATTCGCAACCAGTAACCTTTAGTGTCTATTTCTTCTGAAGAAAACGAAAGGAGAATCTCTCTCAGTCTCAAAGACATGAAGAAAGACAACGAATTTTAAAATTATCATTTGTTTTCAATAATTCAATAATTACATATTAACACCTTGTTTTAATTTTAAAAAAACACAATTTAATTTAATCACGATTTTCCTCTAAAATCATCACATTTTCATTATTATCACACTACTTACCATTCTCTTTCAATAACACGTTAAAAAATCGCTGAGATTCAAAATTAATAAATGTTACACCACTTAAAAAAAAAAAAATAAAGATATTATCCCGACTCACGGGAAGAACGACTCGGGTATCCCGGGAGTTCAACTTTTTGTACGAATGACCATCGTAGAGCATTTATAGGATTCATCCGATCCTTCTCCCCCTTGTGATGACACGAGGGGGGCTAGTGGGGATAAAGCGGTAAACGTTGGTCCATACACAAGATCTCGTATGTTGAATGCTGGAGATGTAGCTTTGTCCTTGTTTTTCACACTGATGAGAAAGGCGTATGAGAGCAGAGGGAGATAATTAAATGAGAATCATTGGAGATGTTCATGGTGATTGAAGGGAGATAGTCTTTTAAGCCATAAGATCCAAAGTCTTGCGACAAATGTTATTTTCAGTATGCTTTTTCTTTTTTTTATGGATTTAAGTGAAAGAAAGGTGATTATAAAGAGATCAGTGCTCCATTAGTTTGATGATCATCAAGATGTTTCGAGTCTTGTTATGCTTTTGAAGAGTTTGAGAAACAGAAAGTGATGGATCGAGCAATTTAGGGGAATTTGTCCATTCGTAGGAAAAACGTGTGTCTCATGGACAGATTCGAGGCAATTTGGGCCCACACGAAATCCAAGGACACTGTCCTCTTAATTCCCGAATTAAAAAAACTGGTATTCAGAAATTTCTAAGTATTCAGAGTTTCGCTAGTCATTATAGCCATCATCACTAAATCATTACGTATGGGACGACCTTTAGGTATTTCGTAAACACCAAAATAAATATTTCCCTCCAATAAAAAATTGTATTTTAATGAAAACTCAATATTTTAGAATAAATAAAATTCTGAACTTGACCTGAAAACAAATAAATTTATCCCATGATGATGCGAATATCAACGAAATCACTTGGAATTATGATATTGGACTCCTACGAAGGTCGCATACCTCCCTTTCTCTCATTTACTTCCAAATATCTTGGATGTAAAGGTTGAATTATATTATTCAGGTCGAACATGTTGTACATCGTCTGCCGGTGAAAAAAAAAAACGTTTTTTTCCTTCCTTTTTTCTTAAATAAAAACTCGTCCCTCTATCTTGATTTTGGCAAATTAATTCCATTAATTGTTGCTTGTCATTGTCATTTGCATTTATTTTTTTTTCCATAAAAGATTACAAAAAGGCAGGTGAAAATTTTTTGTTTTGTGTTTCGTCGGGTATAAGAAAAATTAAACATTTAAATTTTTGTTGGTGTCGTTTGTCAAGAGTGTCCATGAAGAAGCAGAGTATCGTCGATAGCAGTTAATAGTATCCGTGTCCATAATATCCGTGAAGTCCAAAACCGGGGTATCCTGTAATGCCCATTAATAATATGAGAATATTGAGAAAAAAAAGTAGCAAGAATGATGTAACTGCTTCAATACTTGACAAATATTTTCTTTAAAATGTGTTCTTTTTTTGAGGATTATTGAAGCAATTGCTTTCATCATTTTTACCACTTTTTTTTCTCAGTCTTTTGTGGAGATTACCATAGCCCCCATAGCCTCCATAGCCTCCATAGCCATGTCCATAGAATGGGTATCTGTATCCATAGCCTAATCCATAGCCATATCCCCCAAGGCCATAGCCTCCAAGGTATCCAGGACGTGCGAATGCTGCTCCAATGATGACCAATAGAACTACCAGAGTAAACTTCAAAAATTCATTAAAATTAATTTATTCAAATTTGAAAATACCAATTTATGAATAAATTATTATTCTACTGGAATACTCACGATTTTTGGGTAAGCCATGCTGTCGATGGTAATGCGGATCCTCACAGGATTAGAATAATCAGAAACTTGACTCAAGAATGTCCTTTTGTCGTCGTATCGACTGCTTTTATGCTACTCCTCACTTCCTCCCCAGGCCCCACCCGCACTCCATAAGAACATGTGGTTTTCTTTCTTACATATCGCTTACACGCACAGGTGCAATAGGTAATAATAGTTTCCATTGTGTTGCAGTAGCCATAAGAATTATGTGAATGAACATATTATGAAATAAACAATACACAACTGTCATCGTTCATAGTTTCTTTTCCCTTTCTCTTCCTATTTTGCCTCATTCGTGTACCTTGACATCCAAAATTCTTCCCATACATGTTAATCATGGATAATTAATAATTGCCCGAGTGCATCACCGCTCCTGCCCAGTTCTATGATAAGTATCAATGAAGAATAAGAGTTTGCATGCAATTTTTTTTTTCATGAGAATTGTTGTGAATAATAATTAGTTTAATTGACGAGCGTAAGATATTTTTTTTCTTCATTAACCAGGATATGAATTTAATTATAATTATTTTGTCACCGTAAATTATGTATATTTCTTAATATTCCAAAATTTATTGAATTTTTTTATGAAATTTATTTGATATAATTCTGTACTTTTATCATTTTCATGAATAATTAACTTCTTTGCAAAGGAAAATGATGAAACAAATAATATTCATTTTAAAAATTTTATATTTATTAATAATAATACACATTGTATTCAAAGTGAAAAATACAAAAATATTATGAAGGTAAGAAAACGTGATTTAATTACAAGATATAGTTAATTTATTCTTTATATTCATATATATGTATATAATGTGACACAAAACAATAGAATGAATTACATAAATGGATAATTATATTCAAGCTTTGCCATTGATAGATCGTTTAGCTGGAATGTTCGAGTTTATCAGGAATCCTCCATCTGGACGGAACCGAACATCAGAATAATCATCTAGTGCTGGAAAAAATTGACTCGGACCGAAAAAATCAACAGGAGCTACAGTTGAAGTCTCATGATCCTTTCTATCTCCTTCTGATATATTTTCCAATTTTTCAGAATTTTTCGAGGCTGCTGGTAGTGGTCCTGAGGCACTTCCATTACTAGAATTGATTCCTAAAGAAGCTGGAACAGAAGAAGGCCTTGAAACCCCAGAATTTCCAGAATTCCTTCCTCCTGGATAAAATTGTTGGAAATTCGAGAGATCTGGTCTTCTGAAACCATCTTCAGCTGGATTCTGAAATCTCTGATTTGGTAGAAAATCAAAATTATTAGGTGCATATCCTTGGAATGGAAAAGATCCTGGAAAATTATCAAATCTTCTATAATTATTCAATGAATTTGGATAATTATTGATTCTCAAGTCTTGACGAAAATTACTATCTCTGTCTTGACCATTTTGTCCTGGATAATTGGCAAATGGAAAACGAGGATCCTGCGATCTGAATGGAGAATTGAATCCATCTAAAAATTGTTCTGGAAATCTATTATCATATCCGAATCTCTGGAAATTCCTGAATCTATCAGAATCCTCGATATTTTGGAAGGGTCTATTGGCTCGATTCTGAAACTCTGAATCTGCAGGATTTCTTCCACCACCTTGCTGAATAGCGTTTTCATTTCCTCTCAATTCCGACGGAAATGCAGATGGACCAAAAGGACTGAAGGCTCTTTGATATTCAGGATTTCCAGAAATCGCCTGATTACCACCAAAAAATCCATCATTGAATCTCCTCCCATTAAACTGTGGCCCAGCCTCAGGAAAATTAAAGTTGTTTCTGATGTCATATGGAAACTGATTCTGAGCAGCTCTTGCTGAATCTAATTGAGGAAATTCGGGTCGTTCATCAGGCTTAAACTTAAGTTTATCAGCATTACTTGGTGTTGAAGAAGTTTCTGTTGTTCTTGGTTTTCTCGTAGTACTCGACATGAATTTCATAGGTTTCACCTTTGGAGTTGTTCTTGGCTTCACTGTGGATGATGCTGGAATACTTGACGCTCCAATTGTATCAGTTAAAACTGTGCGAAGTATCTTGCCTCCTCCTAAATCTTTAATCAATGCTGGAAACCGGTTGATTTCAATGTTACCACCTATTCCTGTATAATTAAAAATAAATAAAAGTTAATGATTATTTTTTTCAATGAATCTACATTTATTAATAAATGAAGAAGTTAATTTTCAACTCATAACTCACCAGCAATTGATTTTTCAGCAGCGTATACATTATTCAGTAGTTCTGAGCTCACCAGCGTGTACAAGATAAACTAAAAAAATTATTTAAATTAATATGATTTAATAATTTAAAAAAAAAATTGTGCATTTACACAATAGATCAGGTATCTCTATTCTTTACATTGGATTGATTAGCATTGATTTAAAAATAAATGAAAAAAATCTATTTGAATATGCGTAAATACTCACGTTTATTGCGTGATTGTACATGGTGCGTGCTTCTCGCATAGACTAAAGGGTTTCCATCGTTTTCTCCGTCATATATACTTTCCCTGATCCTTAAACACTACTCACGACAATTTGAGTAATTCACACTGATGCCATTTTTACATGAAAGAATTCATGCACGTGCATTTTTTTTTATTCAATGGAAACACAGTTTCTCTTGATAAAAGAGAGAAATAATTTTAATTTAATTCTTTCCCTCTTTTGTTTTTCTATTAAATATTTAGAAGTGACACATGAAATCATTCGCATTGAAATAAAAGCCTGTTATTATGAAGAAACTTTATTAATGATCACTTGTATTCATAATTTACGTAATACGCAAGTAGAATATTGAAAAATAATGTTTATGATATTGTGAATGATTTTGAAAAAAATCTTCCTAACTAAATAAATGAATAAATCAAATTGAAAAAGGATTTATTTATAGAAAAGTATTTTGATATCGCTCTTGAACTTCATGATTTATATGCTTTACGTTGAAGAGTGTAAAAAGTATCAGAGTGGCACTGATTTCTTTTCGTGGTGGTAATTACAGTCAATTATAGAAACATGAATGCGAGTTAATAGCCTATTTGATTGAGAGTGCCAACTACTCCGGGTGCAATGACACCGGGGAGTCTATAAATTTGTACTGGTCCATTTCTTCGTTCAGCTAGGCGTGCAGTTGCACGATAATTCGGAGTTATGATGATTCGAGATGGGAATTGAGCCGCTAATCTTTGCCGGTTCAAATTCTGAGGATAATTGTATTTTTCTAACATTCCGGATATACTTCCGTAAGGAATTCCGCCTGGAAAATGAAAAAAAAAAAAAACAATATTAATGGATTTTGCATATTAAAAAATGAGTTTAATGAGTTTTTTTTAATAATTTTCGAATATTCGTTATTTGAATGTTCGAAAAGTAGTGAAAGGAAGCTGAATAATAGAAATTACCACTACTGTCCTCTGGCAGTATCAATGAATATTGAGAAAGAAATTTGAAGATAACTTATTGACGTTCGATACATTATTACATTATTCATGCAAAAAAAATGTGCTAAAGTCCCAAAAAATTTGAATAATTTCATTGAATGATTGATAATTTACAATATTTTTCTTGCAATTTAATTGAATTTTTTACACAAGTTTAGACAATTTGACAAAATTTGCAATGACCCGCTCAATCGGTAATGACGTAATTATGCAACAATTATTTATCATTTATAAACTTCTAGAATATTCAATTTTACTCAAATAAATTCCAAAAAACTGCATATTGTTAATCGTTAAATGAAGTTTTTTAAAAAAAAATCGAATTCCGGAATTTTTTTTAGTTTTTCCCAAAAACTGAGTATTCCCTCAAATAATTGAATTTATGAATTGTCTCTTTAATTGAAAATACTCACCGTATGCTAAACCATCCGTCATTCTCACAATTCCAGCACTATCAGCATCAACATAGGCAATCATCACGATGAAACCGAAAATGCACTGAAATACCAACGGAATTCCATAAATTAAAGATTAGAGAATAATTAATAATTTATATAATGCTAATGAGGTAAGTATGGTTAAACCTTTACGGAGATCATCTTAGCTGCAGGAATAACGCACAACTGAATGCAAAAACAAATGAACCAATGAAAGAGTTATATAGAAAAGACGTGTACTTGATATATCCTCCAGTCTCCTATGAGAATTTCTTTTCGAGACTAATTATCATTTGTCGATCGACAACTGTAACTTGAAGCAGTAATACAATAAATCTAGTGGAGGCTAATATCTTAACCTTCGAGTAATACTATTCTATGTTGCCTCTCACATTTCCATCAAGGTTCCACTTTATATCCTATGCTCATTACTATTATTTGTTTTACAGATTGGAAGATTCTTCATGGGATTCTCTTGATGGAATATCAAAAAATCTGATCCTTGATTCGTACCCAGCAATTAATGAGTTTGTCGGAATGCGGATAGAAAATTCAGTTTCATGGAGTTCTCAGGAAATTTAATAATTATTATAGAAATTGGCATAACTCTACGATTATTTCCACTGAATTCTAAGGAAACTATTTGAGATGTATTTTTTTTTAAATTCGATTACAAAATATTTTTAGGAATATTTTTTGATTTTATTAAATTTGAGCCAAAATTGTTTCTTCAAGTACAAATGTAGATCATAAAAATAAATATTTTGATGCGAAATTTAGGGTAAACAGTCTACACAATTGAGCACGTGACGATGGAGAGGGGAGAGTGAATCCTGTGTCCAACAATTCGTCTTTATCTGATCAGTATAATCGGAACTCATGTGCAAAGCTGGGAATAATATTTGCGAATAAGAATATTCAAAATTTTCTTCGTTATTAGTGAGTATAAAGAGGCAAATTATGTCAGAATTTCACAAGAAGCATCGTGCACTAATGCAACGTCTCCAATCCCCAAAAGAAGACAAAGAGAATGTCTCGAGTAAAGGAGTATCCATCAATGGAGATCCCCCGGTTATCAAAGCAGTGAAACTTGATGAGAATATCAGAAAACAGTACGAGGTGAAGGGAGCCATTCCCAAAAGATTTGCTGGACCCAAAAGTGACATCAACAATGAAAATTCCTCAAATTTCAAGACACGTAAAACCCATGACTCGTGTTTACCACAAAAAAACATTATTTATCCATCAAAATTGTCAAAATTCGTGGGAAAAGGATTTTTACAAACAAAATTCCAAGTTTTTCATCAAGACAACACAGACATCAAATCAGGAGAACTCCAATACATAAAATTCGAATCTGATGTCTCCAAAGTGTCATCAACGTTTTTGGAGAATGAAAGGAAGAATAATGAATCCATTTTTGCTTGTGAAAATGAAAAGGTAGCAGCAAAGACGGCATTTAAGAGAGCGAAGGATTTTTTTTCGGTTCATGAAGGTAAAGCTGTTGACATTAAACCAAAACATCCACAGCTACAGAAGGTGAGGGATATTGAGGGGCAGAATGGGAAATTTGATAATCTTACACCACACGATGGACTTCCACCTCAGCCTAAAAAGGTAATTTTAAGAAAATTAAATGATGAAATACAGAAGCAATGAAAATTTTATATCGTCACCTCAGGAACAAAGAGACGTAAGTGCTATGTTTAAGTATAGTACTTACGCCAGTTTGTTTCTGAGAAGATTAATTCATTTCCATTGACAGTTTATGTTGATTTTTTTTTGAGAATTCAAGGTGAACTCCAAAAAATCACTTTAACTCTTAACTACAGAATTTTAATTATTTTTTTTTTAATGGACAGTGAAATATTCTCTTTGATAACACAGAAAATGTACATAATTATGAGGAATTTTTCATGGAATTATTTACAATCAGGTCAAGCTGTCATACAGAGAAGCTGCTCATGGGAACAAGGATAATAAAATTGTCACAGCCTCTGTCCTCTCGCCACGTGATCGACTGGGAGCAGAGGATTTTGAAGAGTTCATGAATTCGGTGGAGAAAAAGGATAAACGTCGTTCATTCTTTCCAAATTATCGTGATCGGAATGCAAGTACCCATAATAGACAGGCTGTTGTAAGTTTCATCATACGTCGGGGTGTGAGTACAATTTTTATAATTATTACAAATTTCCTTATTTGCTCCATCAAATTATGGTGAAAAAAGTGGGGAAGATATTCCAATATTATAATCAAACTATTCTACAAGTCTTCCACCTTTTTTTCATTTTTTTTACACAATTTTTCATAATAATATAATACAATTCAAGTGTAATAATGCATTTTTTCGCATTTGTGTCACAAAATTATTATTGCAACTTTTTATTTACAGTCTCAGAATCATCTTTCATCTTACCTCATCTACCAAGCAGTTCGTATTTTCGATGATGTCCTGCAATCACAATTAATTCCACAAGAGAATCTCCAATTGTTCATGATCACAGCCCTCTGGATTGCCATGAAAAAGGATTACTTTGCACCTCGCATGCCAGGTGCTCAAAGAATGACGACGGGTTTTTCTCGTGAACTTTACACTGAAAAGGATTTGGTGTCATGTGAGACGAACATCCTGACGTCTTTGAGTTTTGATTTCTCTTATCCCGATGTAATGTCCATCTTAAGCTACTTCATTATCTCTCTGGAATATGCTAATTTAATTTCGGATGCACAATATCAAATGATTTATTATTCTGGAGGATATATGGTAATGATAGTAATAATTAATTAGAGAACATGAATATTGAAAAAAAAAAAATTCATTGATTCTTTAATATCTTGGGAGTGAATTTTCATAATTCCATGAGATTTGCACGTTTTTGATTATTTTGTCTTGAATTCTGTTAATGTGAATTATTCTATGATTATAGATTGATTTGGCTCTTCTTGATGAGGATCTAATGAAAACTCCAGTGTGTCTGCTAGCTGCTGCAGCTGCTGAGTTATCTGCTATTATTGTCATGGAACAAGAGGAGACTATCAACACAGCGATTCTCTCAAAACGATGGCGTGCACAAGCCGCCTCAAGACGTTTTAATGAACAACAGATCAAGCGTATCCGCACAATTATCATCCGTGATATAATCGAATCAAAAAGTCCAACATCAACACTCCATATAGTTTACAAAAAATCTATGCGCTCGAGATATGGAAGAGTCTCCTCCAAACTTGTTGCGAAAATTGAAAAAATCAATTGCCAGTGAATCCATTTTATTAATCTTTTATTTCAAAACTCGCAGGAAGAATTATTATTTTTTTTTTATATTTTAAAATCTATATTCTTTAATGTGAAATGTGTTATTCCTGAGAAATTTCGAATTTTTCGGATTTTTTAGAATTTTGCGAATCAATTTTATGTGTTTGTGTTATTGAAGAAAAAAGTTTTTAATCAAGTGAATTAATATATTAGCGAAATAATTTATTTGAATATTGAGACGACTCTACTATTTATTTCCAAATCTTCATGATTATCCAATAATTGTTTTATATTTATAATATTGCATGTGATTTTAAAATAATGTATCTTAAATATTTTCAATAATTTCGAGCGTCAAAACTAAAATCTCTCTATTTCACTCATCACCTCCTCTCTACCCCATAATAATTGATACTTAATACTATAAAATTATACAAAATAATAATTCACTCTCTATTCACAACGATAATTGAATTCAGGTCGAGGTTATCATGACGATAGATTAACGAATATTCTTTCTATGATGTGAGGAAATTACAATGATTTTTGTATAAGTGAAGGTAACAGGGAATGATTCATCCCATTACATTGATAAATTATGATGAGATATCCTCAACATAAGTATACAACCGTTGATCCGGTTCTTTAATGTATTTAACTTTCAGCTGCACATTGGAGTGGATCTCTTCTTCACTTCCTTTCTGGCTTATTTCTGTTGGAAGTGGAGTAGATTCTTCCTCAACTTCTTTCGCTTCTATCCCCTTTTCTCTGCCGATAAAATCTCCTCCTTTTCCTGACGATGCTGATGTGGACTGATACTCATTAGCTTCTGTCGAAGGACTTGTGGTCATTGCCAATTTGGATCTCGGTGACTTTCTCTGACGCGAATTATTTGATCTTGAAGTCTGCATTGAACTGAAT
The DNA here is from genome assembly GCA_963565655.1 of Aleiodes testaceus. NCBI lineage: Eukaryota > Metazoa > Arthropoda > Insecta > Hymenoptera > Braconidae > Aleiodes > Aleiodes testaceus. Next base: position 3,210,203 of record OY751422.1, read on the forward strand.
GTTGTGGTGGTCGTTGTTCTCATTGGTAACCGACGTCGGCTTCTAGGAGTTGAATTAGCAGACTCAGAATTTCCGGTCAATTTACGAGCATTCGGTCTTGAATTTTCCTGAATAATCATAGATTCACTAGCTACTGGACTATTCGTTCGTTTGTATTTTTCCATAATGATCTTCTTCGAAATATTCCTCGGTCTAACTGTGTAAATCTGTCTTGCATGATGAGTAGTCGTTTGGATAATCGGAGTGGTTGCTTCCATCTTTTCTGTAAAAGTGGATGATGTTGGTGGTATTTGCGGAGTTAAAGTGGTTACCTCAATCTCCTTCGAAGTTTCATTTATATTCACATTCAGAAAATCTATTATTGATTTTGCGATATTTTCAACATCAGCCCCAGATAATCTCGATTCATTCTTGTGGTATTCAGAATTGTCTTCATCGCTATCAAGAAATTCTGATGATCTAAAACGTTTATCTGCGTAATTATTTTCGTATAATCTGCGCCAACGTTCTAAAGGATACAAAATCCTGAAATTCAGTCCAGTTTCGGAGGACAATTGATCCTCATCAGATTCGTCATATAAATAATGATTATTATCTCTCTTCAGGTTTCTCCCATTATTTTTAGATAATTTTCCGCTTCTTTTCCATGGAAATTTAAATCTGCCTCTCGATTCTCCAGAATTTTCACTTTCATCCCATGGAAACACGTATTTCGATGAAATCCCAGATTCCCTTCTATCTTCATCCTCATGAGATTCATAATGCTTTCCTCTGTTCAATTCATAAAGTGGAGGATTGAACGGAGGATGATAAAACGCTGGTTTATTAATCCTCGGTCCTAAATCCGCATATTTTGGGTCATAGTAATTTTCCGCTGGGGAAAAGGGACGACCACTGAACCTCTCAAAACTTTCCTCAGCCTCCGATGTTGTATCAACGTTCTTCTCTTCATTCGAATAGGATTCTTCTGATGATGGCTTCTCTATTTGATCATCATGACTCTCTTCTGTTCCTTCTTCTGATTCAGAATGATCATCATCTTCCTTTGCACCATCATTCTGAGTCTTTTGGACAATGGAAAATACACCCACAGTTTCATTAATGATTTTTGGGGATTCAGTGGCTCTTTCTTCTTTATTTTCAGCAATTTCAGGAACATCAGATGAAGCTTCTGTCGTAAAATTCTCGAATTTCTCATTAGGATTAGAGTATCGAGGTTCTTTTCTTCTTGTTTTCACTGTCGTTGTCCTTTCACTATCAAATTTATCATATTTCAGTAAATCCCGAGGTTCAGAGAATCGTATGCGATCGTTAACCGTGTAAACAGGCTTTTTAGTCGATTTTTCCACAGCATCAACATTTCGTTTATGAAGTCTAGTCTTTGATGATGATTCTCTTGGTCGAACTCTATGAACGAATTTGTGCTTGTGTTTATGTGGAACCGGTGGCTTCAGATCTTTAATTTCAAATGAATCTCCCTTTTTTTTTAATCTACTCGATTTCATACGAGCCAGGTTCTTTATTGTCCCCATTACATCCTCATAGACTTGTTTTTCGTAAGGAGAAAGGGGAGTTGTGGTTGGATGCTTTCTTCTCAGTTTCTTTCTTCTAAAAACCGAATCACGATCTAATGTTTCATTGGATTTTAATCTCGATGGATTATTTTTACTTTCACTTCGATACGAATCGACGAATTCAGGCTTCTTCGATACCCTGTGATTTGCAGGAGCTCTTGATTTTTTAGATTTTTTAGGGATTCTGGATCGGAATTTTTGGAAATCGAATTCCTGCAGAGGCTCATATGTGTCAATTCGTTCTTCCATAAAAAGCGGATTGTCCAGAGGCTTTTTATCAAAGTATTTCGCCTTGAAACAAGACAATTTTTCACCCAATCCATGAAGTCGTGGGAGATTCACAGTTTTTTCATTTAATTCTTCATTATTCTCCATTTTCTCAGGTATTTCCGATAAATCAGGATCCACGTCATCACATTTCATGTATTCATCCCGAGAATCATAAAATTCCATTCCTCCATGAGTTTTTCTTGGGACTTGAAGAGGATTTAAAACGTATTTCAATGTTGAACTCCTGGAAACTCGTTTATCATTGTAAAATGGATATTTTTCGTCATCTACCTCTGATTTTTCTGTTACAGATTCATTAATCAATTTTTCGTGATCATCAGAAATGTCGAAAAACTCTGGAACAGAAGTTTCATTAATTTGTCTCTGTTTATTCTTTGATTCATCAGAATTACTCTTGTCTTCGTCACTTTCTTCAGGAAATCGTGATTCAATTTCTCTGTTGACAATTAAATCCACAACGCTCGGTGCATCATTCAATAAATCACTTCCACGTTTATTCCTCAAACGATAAGATTTTCGAACATCTTTATCTAATAATAATTTCGCCAATCTTTTATTCCCATGAGTCTGAATTTCTTCATTAATCATTGATGAAGGTTCTTCAATGTTGCTTTTGAAATTAGAAAATTCCAAATATTGACTACTGCTCATTGGTGACGGTGGCAACATTCTAGTAAGATCCACTCCTTCATAAATATTCGATCTTTGTGGATTCCTGAAGTTCCCTCTCATAAACGACAGAAAAGGCAGAAGAGGGAAACGATGAGGTCGAGGTGGGGGTGAATAGTATTCTACAGCAATTGGAGTAACACTTTCCTTTATTAACGATTGATTGACTTCCTTTGGTCCAGGATTCTCCTCCAGAAGACAAGGATTCTGCCGAAGATAATCAGCATAGGTAACTTCACCCAATGGAGGCATAAATGGAGGTTTTATCACTCTCAGATCACCTGCAAGCTCAGAATTTATCGTATTCGGATCTATATCATCATTAAGCCGTGAAAAATCATTTTCTGATCCAATTCTTTTGGATTCATTGGACAATTCAGCACAGGGCTTTGGTGCAGGTCTTATAAGCAATTGATATTCAGGTTTTTTTGAATTATGAGAGTAATTATCTTCATCTGCACTTGTTGTTGCTTCGATTTCTTCAGATGATTCGGGTGAACTTTTGTTTGCACTTGAATATTCTGCTGCAGTTAAATCTCTTATTGCTTTCGATGGTTTTCGGTATTTTGGTCTATTCGCAATTTCTTTTATTGAATTGTTCAATTTAAATGGAGGTTGACTCGTTTCTGTGGTTTCCTCGATTATATCCGTTGACTCCGAGGATTCTTTCGTATTGCTCATATTTTTCCTTCCTACTTTTTCTATGATTTCCAATGGTAAACGCTCGGTCACTGGATCCCGAGTGAATGACTCTTCTTTTTTTTCCTCGATATCTATTTCATAAACGTTCAAGTTTGTTGGATTCGTTTCAATTTCACTGGACTCTCCTGATGATTGATACCATGATTTCACGGTATCATTCTCCATTAAAAAATTAGAATCCGTTGTTACCTCAATTGAAGACAATTGTTCTGGTTTTTCTGTTTTAAAAAATTCCCAGAATATTTTTCCGTAATTCACAGTAGTTGGCAGTGAAGATGACCTTTTAATCGTGTCTCCATAATCAGAAATATTCATTATTTTTGGGGTCATTTCGTCTGATCTAACCGCATATTCATCACTGTATTCACTTGAATCATCAACATTATTTGAAGCCTCAGTTTCTATTTTTTCCTCAGGATAATTTCTTTCTAAATCTCTTTCCAATTTAAAACCTTCTTTTTGCACGAAATATTTGGGATAGAGTTGAGTTTGTGGCCACCATTCCCTTTCCACATTTTTTAATTTCTTTCTCTCGTTTTTCCTTTTAATTTTCGTATTCACCACTTTTGGTTCAATCACAGAGGCTTCAGAGGACTGTTCCAAATTTTCTCTGTATTCACCTTTTTTTGGAGAATATAATGGCGTAGTTTCGTATTTTTCCAAGTTTTTAGCATACCCTTCATGAAAATCAGCATCTCTCAAATGAGCACCATGATCATAAGCAGCATCCTCAAACCCTTCTTCAGTGTATACAGTATTGACTTTTTTTTTAGACACAACAGCTCGTAGTCTTCCAGCATTATCCTTCTCTTCATCAGTAGTAGCATCTAGCAGTGCATGGTATCTAGGAAGACGTTTGACACTGTGATGACCCCTGACCTGAGCATATGTCTTGGTTGGAATGAAATCAAGTGAAATATTCTTGTCTGGTGGAGGCTTTGCCCATTGACCTGGTGCCTCATAATTCACTTCTTCCAGAGGCTCTGAATGATCATCTAAATTCTCAATCGCCTCTTTCTCATGAGATTCAGCATCAGTCTCCAATGAGACAGTCACCGAATGGATATTCGCAATTTGGAGATTAAAAATAAGGAGCAGTAAATAATTAAATTTCATTTTTACACAATTATCGTAGTCATAACACGGTATTAATTGAAACAATGTGATTTTAATTTAGTGTATTCATCCAGCTGGAGAACAATTGAAATAAACACTTTACTCTACTGAGTTTCACAACGTTACTGTTGATCAGTCCACTATGGTGCTTGTTCCGTTAGCAGACAAAATTGCTTGTGGTTTCTAATCATCTTGGATCAGACAACTGTTACGGACTATTCGCCACGCGATCACCGCACTCTAATTTATATTTTCTTTGTGCTGACAAAGAAATAAGTGTTGGGAGAGACAGAGCGTTAATTTTCTTATTTGTAAAATTATTTGAGTAGGGAAAATCTGGGGGAAAACGAGAATATTCTGTATTCTGTTATAATTGATTATTTTAATTTGTTTATTTGTTATTCTCCAGAATAATTTACACAAAATAGCTTCCTCAATAGAAAATAAATTATAAAAAAAAAACGGTAGTAACAATAAATTGAAGAAAGTTCTTCCTCATTCTCCCTTCAATTATCTTAGAAAAATAAATTAAATGATTCGGAATAAATATTTTAAGTTATGACCTTTCATTGTCTAACATTGGCAATGAATCATTATTAAGAATTTTTAAAAAATTAACAGTAAAATGAAGTTTTTCAGGTACTTTAAATATAATTTCCCTTAAATTTACGTTGAAATCATGGGTTTCCAGGAGTTTTCATTTGATTCTAAAGAAGATGCTGATGGTTGCATAGATGAAGGCTCTTGTGCCTGAAGCATAGAAGCTTCAGGCTTGAAAAAATCAATAATCGGATGATAATTATAATTGACTCGTTTATTCGGCTCTTGATATTCTTCGTCGAATCCACCATTATGTAGTTTTGAAGAATCCGTGTCTTGATCATACGGTTGATTGAACCTATTTCAAAAAACAAAAGTCACGATAAATTAGAAAAGAGAAAAACTCAATTAGAAAGTTGAAATAAATTAGAATATTAACCAAGTATTAGCTGGAGTAGAAGATGTTTCCTCAATTTCAGCTGTAGATTGTCTTCTGTAAGGTCTATTGGTTCTCAGTGGTCTATTAATTCCCTTGATAATAGGCCCTTTGTAACCAGGGGCTCTGGTATTGGGTGCATGCTGCTGAGGAAGTTTATCGAATGGTTTTGATATTCCGGAAGAGGACGAAGGTTTTTTTGGTCGGGGTCTATTGGGTAGAGTGTAACTGGGACGAAGAGAACTACCAGCATCAAGAATAGGCTTGGATCCTCCTGAAGATGAAACTGTGAATTTTTAATTTTCATTATTGACACTTTTAACAAAGAATGAAGAACTTGTGAATTTCTTTATACCGAAATTGTTGTCAAGACTCGAAGGTCTTATTTTCGTGAGGTAACTGGAGGGACGCTTGAAAGTGTCTTCTTCAATCTGTTCAGTTGCCAAGACAGCACCAGGAAATTTCTCTTCAACCGGCGATTGTGGATCCTTCTGCAGAGGAGGGTAGAGCTCTGTATAACCATGGACATGACAGCTACAGCATGAGGGGACCTTGAAGATGTCCATGTGAAGACCTAAATTGCTGTCCCATGTCAATAGTCTGTGATAATTGTAGACTTGCACGCAAGATGAACGATAATTTTCGGATATGAATGAGCAGGCACCTTTGGGTTTGCTGAAAATTAAATGAAAATTCAGTTTAATTTTCTACTCGAGTAAATATGCTGAGTCTGAGAAGTAATATTAAATTTCTCATAATTCAATTTGTTCCGCAAAAAATAAATTCATAAGACTTTCATATTATTATCAGATTATTACTTACGAACACTTTTCTAAACGTAGAGTTTGCGTGTGCTCTCCAGTGTTAATTATATATTTCCAAACGCCGGAAACTGCTCTGGCTAATTGAGGACGTGCGTACATGATTTGAGACGGACAAGTGAAACCCTCCTCTACATTATCATAAGGCGATGGATAATCCGATCTTCTGTTTCATAATAAAATAAAAATGAATCAATGAGTAAATAAATAATTTCATTTTCTTTAAGAATAACTTTCAATTATTTCAAATTAATTTGTTTCTCAAGATTTGTTACTAAAATTTTCTCATTTTCTTTGATTTCTATTTACTTTATTTGATATTGATTTTTTTTCCTCTTCGATCTAAATAATTAGAAAGCCTGACCAATTGAAGACAATAGATGATGCAATTTATGAGGATAAATGCATGTGTAGAAATAATCGTTGAAAATTTTTCAAATATATGAGAATACAATTGTTGTCAACACAATAGAGTAGAATAGAATGCAATAGAATAATTATGATTAACTGGAAAAATACGTATTGGATGGGAAAATTGAGTTCTGAGTGAAACTCCAGTTTTTCCATCTACTTTCGAAAATTTTCAGTTGAAATCATTTAAGACTCACCTTTTAATTTCATTGTTCTCATATTTGCTTTCATATCTACTATCGAAGTGACTCTCCAATGGCGATGCCTTTGGATGATCATCATTCACATTTTGAGGATTATAATCACTCAAAAGTGCTGTTACCATTTCCTTATTTCCTCTGATACTCCTTATTATAGCTTCACTAAAAATCATAATCCAATTAAAATCATGTAATCGCTATGAATTTTATTGAAACAGCATGAAAACTCACTGTGGATAATTAGTCGTTTCCAGGCACAGAGTTTTCGTGAAAAACGTACAATCACTCTCGGTTGGTGGTATTCGTAAATCCTTAACTTCCTGGGGCTTACGACTTGGTCTTTTTGATGATCGAAGAGGTCCTTCAACTTGATAAAAGTAAATTATCAAATTTTTACATTAGAAAAGAATACGAAATAAATGAATTTAAAGTCTGTACCTGGAAAAACGTTTCTTCGGTTGGAAGATGGTGGTCTTCTTGGTGGACTGAGCCTGTAGAAAGGTCTCCCATGGCTCCCAGGACGTGGTGCTCTAAGTTCCTGTGCCTAATCATTTTTTATTCATTAGAAATTCAGTAGAAAACGTGGCTATTCTCTTTCAACACTTTTTTGAGAATATCTCTGAAACTACTGGAGATACGACTTTTTTACCCGAATCTTTTTCTGTAGCCCTTGAAATTCTCTACAAAAAATGTTTCTTGCAAAATCGCTCTATCTCGCTTAGTTTCTGAGATATTCGAGTGAGAATAAATCACTAAAATAAGTCAATTTTTCCTGTTTCACCTCATTACTACGGAATTATAGAAATTATTGTTTATGTTAATAATCGCGTAGAACAACATATTTTATCCATCATCCGAAATTACTCAACTCAATTTTCTCCAGTCACGCGCTGATTAGAGTCTAGAACGGTTGTTCCTCAATTTCAAAGAGCGTTGAGTGTGAAAATTTATAGCAAAATTCGATTAAAGTGAATAAAATAATTATTTGAAGAATAAAAAAATGAATATTCCCATAATGACATATGGAATGTTAATTTCAAATGTATTGAAAGAAATCTACGATTTTCTGAATGATTTCTTTGGGTTAATGCGTATAGATAAGCAGGAAAACTATTCAGAGTTATTCCAATAAATATCTCCATTTAAACTTTGCCAGATATATTTTAGAAAGTCGATTTCGTTTTTTTTCGAACTGGTTTTTACGCTTTTTCTTCAAATTCACCTCGGGCATTGCTTCTCCTAGGTCTTCATCGTCATCTTCACCTCTCACTTCGTCTTCACCATCGTCTTCTTTTCCTTGTCTCTTGCTCGCTGCTCGCTCTTCAGATATTTTTCTAACTATACCCGCACTCGAGGCAATGTCAAGATCTCTCGTAGTGTTTTGACCCATTTTTCTGATTGTTGATGGAGAATCATTGGTTTCAGATGTTTTGGAAGGTCCAGGTTGGTGCTCTCTTTTATTAGCAGGTGTCATGATCTGAAATGGGAAATTCGATAATTAATTAGCATAATGCATCCATTTTATGATGATAAAATGGTAAAATTGAATAGTTTTATCAAAAACGTTTTTGCCCCAATCTTGTTTTGTGCCTTTTGAAATTCTCTACAAAAAAAATTAGGACAATCATCAATATCATCAATATTTTTCACTGACTGAAACATTCTTCGCCCGTTCAAGGTTATCGTTGATTTCTGAAGAAAATTTCCTTTCATTCAGAGATGGACCTCTGAATGAATGCTCTTTGATTCTCGTTGATTCATCATGTGCTCTCGTTCTTGCAAAGATAATTACCAAAACCTGAAAACAAAGAATCAAATAAATTCTCAAGAATATAAGATAAAATAAATAAACCTGAATGAGAATGTTTAACGAGGTGAAATCTCTTCAAACAGTCTCGTAGAACTGAAATTTATTAGAGAAAATGGACCTTTCATTTTTGAATATAAATGAAAGAAATGAAAAGTTAAGCCGGAGGTTGTCGGAAATGTAAATGCATTTACCTACTTTTAAATATAAAAATGAATGAAAAAACATTTCGAATCCTAGTACAAACGATGACCCACAAAAAATAAACGAAATTCGATTAATTTAAGATGGAATTAATTCATCGAATTAAAAGACTCATTAGCACAAAATTAATGCAACTAATTTTACATAAAAAAGATAACTTACCAAAGGCACAATAATTAATTGTAAAATCCTCATTTTAAATCATGAAGAAGATCAATTAAATCACAATCACTGGTAATCACAAATTTAATCCAAATAACTGATATATTTAATGTTAAATGTGTTTATTGTGGCAATAAGTCTCGCCCACACTGATTTCCAAAGTATGAATTTCACTGAGCGCACATCTCTTCTTCAGCAGCACAGTTGGCTCCTTCGGTCTTCCTCGGTGGCTTTCCTCATACAACTGAGGCTTACATTCACCGCTCTTGTGTTACTCATTAATTTTACTGTTACAGGTGTCCAGCGTGTGTATCTTTCTCGGTTAGTTTTTGTAGGTCAAAAATCGTTTGGGACACGAGCTGCCAAAGATTATGGGTTCTCAAGAATTGAGTGGGGAGGAATGAGGCGATCGAGACGATCGAGATCATCATGATGATGATAATTATTATCATTCTCGGGGAGAAAAAGTATATTGAATATGCCAATGGCTATTGAAAATGTTGAGAAAATGAGAAGAAAAGGGTTGGAAAGAATTATCAAGTAAAATATAGAATTTAGCGAAAAATTAAACCTTAGTCATGGCCGAGAGAGCAATTTCTTAGACTCGGTGGTACATATTTAGCAGTGGGAGCCTGGTAAGTCGGTCGCAACGCTACTCAACTTCCAGAGAAGACTTCTATGAGTTTATGGGAATAAAAGAAAAGATGAAACTAAAAGGAATCAGGGAAAAACGAGCTGTGAAACTTTCAGATTCGTTTTTTTGAGATATCTCGGAAACTAAGTGAGATAGAGCAATTTTTATAATAACCTTTTTTGTGAAGAATTTGAAGAGCTGCAAAAAAGGTTCTTATAAAAATCGCCCTATCTCACTTAGTTCCAGAGATATTAAGAAAAAACTGAAAAAAAAAACGTTTTTTCTAAAAACATCAAATTCTTGTTTTCTGGAGAAATTAAAATTTCGGAAGAAGACGATCAATTGGTAATGATGCTTATCGTCCCATTCGATTTTCTCCTTCTCTTTCAACTTACTTTCTTTTCCTTTCATTACATTCCGCTTCGTTTTAGATACATCGACCACGTGGAAACATTGCGGTAGGTAATACCTATAGAACTGGGGTACAAGGTGACTACAACGAGCAGAGTTTACTGATGGCAGTCTTCTTGGATGCTACAAGTAAGAATGCAATGTGAAGCGATGAAACTGCACGGTACACTAGTATTATTCTTGAGAAAGTCACCGAGGGAATTACGAGTAGCTCTAAAAGATAAGCAAGGACACGCTTCTGCGTGAATCCGACAGGAGTTTGAGGTAGGTGGAGAATGCAGTTGCGTGTTTAACAGAGGTGAAAATCTCGCTTTCTGTGTCTTTCATATGTTACAAAAAAAAACGCAATTGATATACATCTTATTTAAAGATCAACGTTTCACCTGATTGTTCATAAATACACTAATAAAAATAAGTACACGGGAAATTTCATTTGACATCCCATCAAGGCACGTATACCGGTGAAAGCTTACAATGATTCTTCTTGACATACTTCAGAAAAAAGAGCTCATAAGTTGTTATTTTATCTTCAATTAAATATCTAAATAAATAGATTCACAACAAAAAAAATTACATAAAATATTTGCAATACTACACGTGCCCTTTGGATACTGAGGCCCTAACAATTTGTTCAATTCACCGATTTAATTGGCACACATGATAATGTAAACAAGCGTTGTTGAACGTATAAGCCCCCGAACGTACAAGGATACTCGCTAAACTAACTACAAAGTCACATGGTAGAGTTTTAATTAATTTAATTAGCGCGGACATTGCAAGCCGAGCGATTGCAATCCAAATGCATCTGCTAGGAATCTCTTCGGTTCAGTACTAAGGACTCTGGAACCTTGAAGGCTTGCTTTGGTGAATTATTTACTTGGTCGACGACTCTGATTTCGTGCTGAGATACAACAGATTCTTTCTTATTTCAATCAGGCTTGCTCTTTACATGTTTAATTAATTAATTGTTCAGAATTGGGCAAGGTGCTAATTAAACACACGTTAAGAGTTTTATTTTATTTTTATATCCATTTATTATTACTTTTATTGTTAATGTTAATATTATTATTATTAATATAATTATTATTATTCTGTTTTTTTTTTCATCTGCTTAAAAAATTACAGTGAAATAAAGCTGATAAGATTTTTTTTTAATTGTGAATTGAGTTTAAGTAGTTTAATGTGGATTTTTCATGATTTTAATTTTTCTGATGTTTCTTCTTATCAATTTTTTGTAATAAACGGAATCTTGAAAGCCTTTCGAACCAGCCTGACTGCTTCGTTAAATTCAATTGGTATAAAATCTTAATTGGGGCTTAGAAAACTTTAATGTTAATTGAATTGATTTTTTTGTTTCAATTTTTAAATAATCATAGCTCTATATAGAAACTTGATTATAATGAACTGACGAACGTTAAATTTCATGTGAATAATACAAATACCAATATAAGGGACATCAGTTTTTTTAAATTGGATTATATAAATATTTTTAATGGAAAAAAAAAGACTTTGAAGATTATAGTCTAGTGTTTGGTCCTATTTAAAATTTTTCTGTAATATTGGAATTGAATCATCATTTCAAGGCGCGTCAAAAGACTAGAATTATTAAGAATAATCTTAAATTTCTACAAATATAATGTATATAAAATATATAAAATTATTCATTTTTCAAATGAATAATATTATTTGTTGAACAAATACATTATTATCCTAATGAACTATATTTAAAATTTTAAACAAAATTCATGAAATAACTTGAAATGATTGTTAATATATTCTATTTGTACAGCGATATGTTTGATTGTAAAAAAATATAATAAAGAGGTTTGCTACTGAAGCATCGATAAAAATGATTAACATACAAATGTAAATTAAAGAATACAATGAATGATAAAAACTCATGAAATAACTTAAAACTAAAGGAATTATCATCAATAATCGAATGCATAATAATAAGCAGAAAAAATGAAATAATTCAAATAAAAAAGTTCATTAATTGACTCTGATACACTCTATCATCCACATTTATTCAATCTCTAATGATAAATAAAGTTTTAATTGTCAATTATTGAGACAAATTGTTGTCAGTCGGTACATTCAGAAGCAAAACTCTCAAGATCTACGTAATGTCCATGCATATTATCCTCGAGTAACTGAGCAAGATCCCTTCTGAGTGTTTGAAACTCAGCTCGACGATCAGGATCGGCATGCCAGCATCTGGCAATCACCCTGAAGAGCTCACTGTGACAGTGTGAGGGCCTCTCCAGTCTGTAGCCATTCTGTACGTTCCGCATGACTTCCCGGGCCGCCATATCCGGGTATGGTGTAGAGCCTGCAAAAGATAGGCATTAAAATTAAAATAAAAACTGACATTGTTTGCTCTCTCAGGTAATATTAAAGTGCAGTATTACCTAGAGTCACAATCTCCCACATGAGTATTCCGAAACTCCAGACATCTGTTTTAGTTGTGAATAAGGAATAAATTAAAGACTCTGGGGCCATCCATCTTATTGGTAAGGCATTTCTACCGTGTCTCGTTTCAATACACTCGCCGTCCTCATTGGCGAATCTTGACATACCAAAATCAGCTATTTTACAGAGTTTATTGTGATCAACTAAAACGTTTCTCGCTGCAAGATCACGATGAATTATCTGAAAGAAGATTATTCAATGTAATTATGGTTGAATTGGAGGAAAAAATTATTAATGCGAATTACGTCAATTGCATGACGCATTGCTGATCTTTTTTTATTGACTCACTTTTATAATTGCTTGCATTCATTTTCAAGTAATCAAATGTTGTGTACCTTTTTTGAGGCGAGGTATTCCATTCCACGGGCGACACAATAACCGAATACTGTGAGGTCCCTGGATGTTAGGGCTGCTGAATCTTCGCTGAAGTTGTAAAAGTCTTGTCTGGTTCGATGATCCCTCAAGTAGGCTAACAGCTTCCCGTACATTACGTACTCCAATATTAAATAATGTGGCTCTGAAAAATAAATTAATGTTATTTTTTGTATTCTGCATTCTTAAATTTGATAAATAAAATTGAGCATGAGCATGACGAAATCAATTGGAATTGATGTGAAAGCATTTTATGTACGTGGCACGTGCGTTCAATAATCAATAATCGCTGATGCAAACACAATTCGTCAAAGGCAATGCATTCCGAGAAAACCTTATCGTTTCGAGTTTTGAGTTATAAAAATCATGCAAGTGTGCCGATAAATTTTCTAGGAATAGAAATGAGAACGGAATAGTATTGAGAAATTTTCGTTTTTTTTTAAATAAATATTCGTTTAAAAAAAAGTGATAAATAAAATATGTTTATGGAGAATATCTCTTTAATTTTTTTTTAATTTCACAAAACCCATTAATTCTCATATGACACTCATGTATAGTTGAAGATAAAACTCATGTGTCTTCTTTGCAGAGTGAAGAATGAAAAAGATAATTTACAGGGACACATTTCTCACAAAATACTATTGAAATTCGTTACGAAAAACATCTTAATGTTCACACTTGTACAGGGCTTAATAGTAAATATTCCCATTGTTGGTTAAAATTTATCATCTTTTTATTTTGCAGTATGTAATTCCCAAAAGAATGTTTGGGAGTTATAAATTTCACAATGAGTCTTCTTGTGCGGTTTTGGACGGTCTGAAACTGGCTATTGTGTTAATAGTATATGGGATAAAAAAAGAATACATGATGTGTACCACTTCACAATGATTCTTGAGGTAACTTTAGGGCGCACCCTTCTTCTTGTTACTAGGGTCGGCAATAATATTTGAAAGTATGATGTGGGCCTGTTAATTTTAGTCTAAGTGGGCGGACTCACGAAGTAAATTCTCAGTATATCATTTTTATGTGAATCTTCAGTTGCAGTTGAGAAGAGACTTGGTGCAAAATTGCGTATAATTTTAATTTTTATCATGATTTTTTATTACCAACAGTTTTATATCGTGAATTAAAATTAATAATACTCATCACAATTTATATTATTTTAATTGGCACATGAAAATTACTGTGCAAGAATATATACAGTGAATAATTGATCATGACACGTGACCATGAATATTATCACGTGAATGATTTAAAACGAATGGAAAAAAGGATAATCATAATTTCTATCAACTCAAGAAGAATTGAGAAGAATTGTAAAAAGATTGAAGTGGGGAGAACAGGCTGGTGACGTGAGAAGAAACTCTGCACGCGGACTTAATGTGCATATTGTGCAGCTTACACAGGTAAAGTATTGTGACTGTCACGGAACGTGTATCCAAGTTCATATGCAAATTAATTCAGGAATATCCGTAAAAGACGAGATGTAATGATTCGTGTCTCATCTATTATCAGGCGCATCTTCTTGACCAATATATTATTCTACATAGTAGCATTTTCTACCTAATTACGGAACCAATAGCGAATTAATTGAGTAATAAACTATCAACAATAATAAATCATGAATTTATTTAATTAACTCACCTTCTTCAGTACAGCAGCCCAGTAAAGTAACGACATTAGGATGATTACCAAGCTGCTGCATTATCTCCAATTCCTTAATTAAATCCTCTTTCTCTCTCGCTGATGCACCTTCCTTAACTGTTTTAACAGCAACGAGCCTTGTTGTACCTTGATGACCAGTTAAATCATCAGCCTCGGCTTTCCAAACTTGGCCAAAGTTTCCCTGACCAAGAACCGTTTGTAATCTCAATTTATCACGTGGAAACTCCCATCGTGATTCTTGAGACTGTGGGGGTGGTGGTTTTTCTGTCTCATGACACTATTCAGAAGAGAAAAAATAACTCAAATTAAATTGAAGAAACAATTTCCTCTGAAGTATATAATTTACTTCTTTGATGATTATATAAAACGATGAGAGTTATTGCTCCATTTAAACTAACCAGATGTTGTATCCTTGGTAATTTAGTTATCGCTTTTTCGATTGAGGTCTTGAAAACTCCATTCTCAAGATTCAGACCGTCTTTCCTGCAACTTATCTCTGATGACGTATCTGATTCCTCCAGCACCTGTAAAAACAAATAAAATCCATTAGTTTTACCCACAGGTCCATGTTATCTACATCTTCTCTATAAAATAAATGACATCCATATAGAAAGTCATGATAATAATAATTAACTAATAACTAGTATCTTTTCTTAGTCTAGTCTATTGTATCAAAATGGCTAATCCTGGACAAATCATTAACGATAATTGCGTTATTATCTGCGAAACAACACCATAAGTGTAGAGTAGAGATGAATAAGAATAAATTTAAAAAAATAATATTGTATGAGAACGTTCAACCTCGTCAGCTTTTTCAAGGTTGTCATGTAATTTCAATTGATTTTTTGACGCCTTAAATTTATTCAACAATGTAATTCAAGGAAATCCGGTGTCTTCTCCCTTATTTTGTCTTCATGAAATATGAATCTTCATTTTTAAATGTTGGTTTATTGAAAATTTACCGAGAAGAAATCAGGCCCAAGGATGACACGTTTGAAGTAATGACTGGCCTCAATTGTAGGACGAATTTCCCGTTTTTGCATTGAAATTTAATAATCAACAATCAACCAAGGAAGAAGATCCAATCACACACGTGAATAAAACACCTCATGTACACTTTCATTACGTTCTTATCGTTTGAAAAATATCTACAATGGTTTAAATCGAAATAAATCGCTATATAATTGGATTTTTTTCCTCTCTTTTTTTCCAATAAAGATGATAAAGATGGAATGAAAAAAAAAAAAAAACGAAATGACGGTAACAATAGTACTAAACATAGTCTTCTACAAAATTATATAATGCTTCCGGTAGATTTTACCTTTCTATTTCTTATGATCAGTCTTCTAAGGATGAGTCCAACACCAACAGCAATTGGGAAGACAACTAATGTAGCTAGAATATAACTAACAATCGCAACAGTCTCTTGAGTAGCAAGAGTATCACTATCATGTCTCTTTGTTATTACTTCACTGACATTAAATGGCTCTTCAGGACTCACTGCAATAATACCAGGTTCAAAGTAACTTTTATTTAATTCCGGATGATAGCCACTATACTCTGGTGGACCTGGTTTATAAAAAAATTGTCTAGTACGAGTTTTATTAGCAGCCGATGTATTCGAAGATTTCTCAGTGACTTTAATTTCCTGATCACTTTCTTCTTTACGTTTATTGGGTCGCGTTAAATTCACAAGGTCACTCTCATTGGAATGAAGAACTCGATGATACTCATTCTTGGATGGATCTTCGGTATCACTTTTCATTCCGATATTATCTGTGATAGGATTGGAAACAGTCGTGTGAGGCTCTGTGTTCCTTTCGGAACTAGCCGGAAGAGCAGTAGTAGTTTCTGTCCCGGGATTTTTCATAGTTCCATTGAAGATGCTGGAGGTATTATAAAGGTGCATGATAGGCAGGACATCGTCTTTATCCTTGGTTTTATCAGAGAGGTTTCTTCCTCTGACTTCCGGTGATCTTTCATCAGGGGGCGATGGTTCGGTCTTAATTACCCCGGAGTCAAAACCCACTCGCTCGTCATCTGACTTTGCCTCTTCTGGAGGTAATGTTGTTGCTGGTACTTCAGGCTTCATGGCTGTCTGGGATCTATACCTCTTCTGGATCTCCGAAGGATCCAACTCTTTGGCAACACCGAAGGGCCTCTCCAACACCTTTGGATTATCCAAGGTCATTGCCTCCCCCGGTAAATCCTCATTCCGAATTTCATCCTGTTCACTCAAAATAATCGGCGTCACTGGAAAAACCGGTAGATTCACGTTTTTCCTTGATATCTCGATATTACCATCAGTCGTGCTCTCTATCTGATCACTCAAATTTTCGTGCGTCATATTCATACGTTCACTACCACTTGAATCTTCAACAATTGATGATTTATCATTGATCGTTTCATTTGAATTACTCAGTTTTGGCACATCAATGAGATTCTTTGATGGTACATTCAGAGTACCTGATGACAAAATCACCTGATGCTCAATTTGCTTATCCATCACGTCAGTATTTACTGTTTGGTTGTAGAAAGTCATCGCATTACCACCGGATGTTTTATTATCCATTGACGTGAACATGAGCCTTTCCTCACTCTTCGTGCTGTTTATCCTACCAATACCAGAATATCGTTGTCTCTTCTCGAATTCTTTACTTTTATTACCAAACACAACACCATTTATCTTTCCATCATTATCATCCCTCGGTGCTGTATAATTCCATCGTACCGTTGAAGCACCATGCCAATCTGCTTGATCAGTTATTGCCAAAATTTTTGGTGTCGTAGATTGAATTAAATGAATTGTTGTATTGCGCGTTATATTTTTTTGCTGCAGTGCTTTTTTGTCACGTTCTTTTCCCACCGATGTACTTGTTTCAACGGCGGCCGAACCAGCACTGAAACCAAGTGGCGCGCGCGCCTCCTCTATACCTGCAATGCCAGATAGTGGAGGAAGCAGTTCAACAGAAGCAGTAACAGCAGCAGCATCATCGTCATAATTTTTTTCTTTTATTTGTATGGCTTTGAGTCTTTCTGTTTTCAGCATTGTCATTGCAGTCTTTTCGCTCGATGCAGATGCAGTATAGTTTCGAGATAAATACGTCGAATTTGTCATTGTGTATGCATTGGCTTCTATCTGTGGCATTGAAAGACCAGATAATGACAGTGTGTCAGGTGTTGTAGTTTCGTCTGTGGTGTCATGATGTAATGATGCTGCCTTGACTGATGCATTCGTTGAAATTGTTGGCATTATGGTTGTTCCGTAATTTTCTTCTCGGTCTGAAACTTTCGGCGATCTCCCGGGCATTGGCTCGGTTACTACTATTCTCAAGGACGAATGGAGCTGATAGAGATTATCTGATAACATCGACATACTTGGATTGAGTTCGTTGAGCATTGATGATTCGGTTAAGGTTATTCCGGTTGATGACTTCACGGGGGATGTTACTGGGTTAATTGACATCCATGTTGATAATCTTGTTAGTTTTCGGAGTTCGTCGTTCTCGGTTGTTGTTTTTAATGAATTCATGGCAGTGCTTGTTTTTTCGTGGAAATAAGGTATTTTTGTGGTTGCTTCTTCATCAGCTGGATCTTCAATTCGTGAAAGCAATTGACTTTCTGCTGTTCGAGATAAAATTGTTTGCTGCTTCTGAGTCTCAGCTGGTATCACCTCATCACTTGGATAATTCTCGTAATTCAGTTCTTCTGGGTATGGAACTGGTGTAACGTAAGACGAAATTAATTTAATCTCTTTTGGAAACTGGATTGAATGAGTCGTATGATTAACTTGCCGGTGACTTCCTTCAACTTGATGGGTAATCGGTAAGTGGTCTGATTCCATTCCAGTCAGACTCTTATTTGTTAAAATTATGTTTGTTACTATTGTTGGATCTGAAGGCCGCACTGGTGGTTTTCTAAAGTATCCAGTATTTCTGAATATATTCTTTATCTTTGGATTCTTTTTAGTTTCAATAGTTGATTTTTCAAGTGCAGTATTCATTTCCTCATTCATTACCTCGAGTTTCGGTACACTACTCAATGTTGTACTGAATTTTCTCAAATTAAGTCTCCTACGTAAATTCGAGTTTGGTGATACTGAAGTGGTTTCAATTGAATTATTACTCGTTGTATTTTCTGGATTAATTTTTTGACCGAAATACAAGAACTGCGTCATATCCTCAACCGGAATGTTACTTTCTACCGGTCTGAAATGATTGTATAAAGATTCCGGCATTACAACTGTCTTTTTTCTTCTCGTACTTTCCTCTGGATTCCTCTGGATTCGCAAAGAAAGCCCCGAGTTTCTCGTTACATTCAATTCATTTTTATAACTTAATACTGTGTCATTAGTTTCCGGAATTATTGTTGATGTATCCTCAACATTAATCAATGGCTCCTCAACAATTTCCATTTTCGATGAACTTATCTCTGTGTCCTCATTGTTTTCACTAGCTGTTTCCGGTTTCGTCATTAGGGCAGTGATAAAAAAACCATTTCGTGTCTCTTGTGCCTCTAACATATCTCCAGAATCCTCAGAGACATTAGCAATTGGTTTGAATGTTCTAGGACTGACTGATCTGGGACTCGTTATCTGACGTCTTCTTGCTGCTAAAATATTGCGCAAGGCCTGTTCACGCCTGGCTTTGTTGGCTGGTGCTTTCACCTGAAGTGGCACTCGCTCTTGTTTATGTTCCGTCGTGGCATCTGCAAGCATACAATTAATACATTATTTTTAACAATAAAAAAGTTTGTATTATTGGAGTTTAATAGTCATAATGGTCGTATTGCTCTCTCAATTCCATTAAATCATGCATGTAAGTGGACGTCCATTGCGAGGCTAAGCGACGCCAGCAATTCATGGTCACAGGACCCTAAGGTCAAAGACCAATGGAGATACTGTTGGTATCTCTTCATTATATGTGAAGAAGCACTAAGCGGAGGTTTCTCCGACGGTTTTATTGGCAATTTGACCTGATCCTCCTGACCTACCAGTAAAGTTTGAGATTTTTCAAGGGAATCTAATGTTTCCTGGTGAAATTCACAGGAAAAAATTTATAACGCGTAAAATAGAACAGATTATTTTTATTTTTTCAACTGAAAAATCTACTCAAAATTACAATAGAAAACGAAAGCATTGTAATCTTTTCATCGTAAATTTGATTGAACAAATTCTGCTACTGAAAATAATAGTCTCATACATTTTATCAAAAATTACAATGTGAAATCGTGAAATATGCCAATTATTATTTGCCAAAAATAATTCTTTATTAATTTCTGCAATTATCCTCACAATCTTCTTTTTTTTTCCAAATGGCAACATTTTACCCCACTTTTCTCCATGATAATAGCAATTACTGGGACATTTCCAAAGCGTTTTATTTGCACATGCACGTGCCACTCTATGTACACGAGATAGACTCAGAAGTTCTATGTTCCATTGCTCCATGCAATCTCCTCTTTCAGCTTCCCTCAGTTGAGATGGTACTTACGCCTACACAATTGTAAAATATACATTCCGTTTTCCCTTAACGTCTGGCCAACTATGATTTACGTATACACCAATAGCACTACCATTCCCTCCACTTTTTCCGCATACTACACACTTGTGTGTTATACATTCAGAGTCAACCTGCTAGAAGACCAAGATAAATCATCTCCAAACATGCACAATTATGTATTTTCTCGCTCCATAATGCTATTGGTGAATTGGAGAATGAAGCTGTTATTCTCATATTGTCAATTTCACATTCCCAAGTCATACATTTTATATAAAGACACTATTATTATTGTTTATATATTATTTTTAAGACTATTGAGTCGTAAATTTTTTTAAATTCCCATTACAGATGAAAAAAAACACATCGTATCTATTCACGTATCTTAAAAAGTGAGATTCTCGGGTGAAATATTATGATTCTTTGTGCGGTCACGCTGAGAAGATAACCCTAGAGACTTACGGAGACGCTGAAAGAAAAAGCATCCCTCGTGGCCATCCACGGATTTTGCATGGAGAAAACGAAAGACTCGAAGAGAAGAGACTAGATTCACGAATTAGATTCTCTTTCCCTTTTGTCCTGTCTACCTCTATTCTCATCTGTGTGTATAATGATTTTTTTTAACTTCTTTTTCTTCTCCTTCTGTTTCTTCTTCTTCTTCTCAACTTTTTTCTTCATTTTGGGATCTCATTCTGGACAAAACTTTTGCCGTCATATTCCAAAAGGATAAGATCTTATGTAAGCAAGTAGATGGCATGAGTGTTTTGCTAATTTAATGCAATCGATTTCACTGCATCAGTTTTTTGGAGATATCTCGGAAACTAAGTGAGATAGAGGAATTTTCATAGAGACCTTTTTTATAGCTCTTGAAAATCTCTATAAAAAAGGTCATTACGAAAATTACGCTATCTCGCTTAGTTCTTGAGGTACGTCAAGAAAACTAATGGTGAAGTCGAGTAATATCAAAAACCTCTTTGCAACAAAATTCACGTGCTTTTGTCTGAATGTATGAACTATTAAGTGTTCTGTACATCTATTGGATAAAGAATGACGCGATGACCAGTTTTATGTATCTGAGCCTCCTCTTTCGTGGAGCGTACATCCGTTTCCGGTGTATACACAGAGTTTAATACCAAAGGACATTCCGGTCAGCAGACACGCATATAACTCCGATGATAATTATGTAACGCGATTTACAGAGTTTATGGAGGAAAAACCTGTATTTATCCGGCTTTTTCAAAAGATAGAGATCTCAGAGTGGAAGAGACTAAAAAATCATTAATATCAATTTAATATGTTTACTTCTACAAATAATCAGAGACAAATTTCATATTAATTCCACATGAAATTGAGGAGTAATTACGATAGACATCGCTTGTATCTTCAAGTTTATTATTATTCTGAAACCGGAAGAACGACTAATCTACTTGATTTCTTCTGGGTCGACGAGTCTAGCATAACGGTATTGTAACCGCAACTAAAACTTATCGTTAGGCTATAAATCGGTGGAGATATCAGCCGTTGCTTTGATTTTATGTCCATCTCTCTCTCTCTCTTTCTCGCACTTTGATAATATCATTCACTCTTCCTGTGTTCATGGCAACTGATGGAAGTGGATAATGTTTGGTGATGAATATTCCATTTTTTTTTTTAAAGAAACTTCGAGTTATGTCAGAGGCACTAATTTCGTAATTATTGAAACGTTTTGAGGAGAATAGTGTAACAATCAAGTGATGGCTTGCAAGTTCCATGCTCGATCAAGATCATGGCCATATGCCGCTTACCATTCGCCAAGACAGTTATTCGCGGTCAACGCTCGAGCAATTTTCTACAATCATTATAAAAATACGTCGAGGCTGGATTATCCAAAGCCTGCTGCAGAGTCTGAATTGTTGGCCATGTATTATTTTTCAGAGTTTTAATGATTAATAATGCTTGGGGAATATTAAATCGGAATTTCATTTTTTTTAAAAAGAAGATTTTAATCTTTTGACTCAAGTAAAAGCGTGAAATCTGGAGATTTCGGATTTATTCATTGTTCATCATACAAAAGTGTCAATTGTCATGAGATTCATATCAACTTTCATTTTTTTTAATTCTTTAAAATCGAATCCTCTAATTAGCAATAGTGAATCATAATTATTTCCGGTTAGTGGCTTAATGAGGCCATGATGGCAAACAAGTTACGTAAAAGAATAAGGATAACTGGAGAACAAAGTGAAGTGGACGATAGGATGAGAATTACTGAAAACACAAAGCTAAAAATGTCAATTTTTGTGTCTTCACTTTTTCTCAAATATCTCGGAAACTAAAGGAGATAGAGCAATTTCACCCGAGTACTTTTTTGAAGCTCTTGAAATTCTCTATAAAAAAGGATTCTACAAAAATTTCGCTATCTCTCTCAGTTTCCGAGATATCCAACTGAGAATCATTGGAGAGTGGAAAAATCGAAAGAGGTCAATGAAGGGAAAAAATCATTCTCCAATTGTCCATTGGCAAGATAATAACTACATAGGTTTCGAAGATATGAATAGGCTATCGAATGGCCCGAGACAATGGTACTGTAAAATTCACGGGAAGCATCTGTGTGAAGATTAATGTGAAATACCCCGTGGGATATAAATAAACGGACGTTTCTTAGTTAAAAAAAAGGAGAGAGAAATTTACGAACATTGCTGAAAAACGTGTGCCTCCTTTCTGCCTCTTGTTTGTAAGTGTAGTGTGTCGTCAATGGAGAGAAAAATAAATATATATTGTAAATTGCCTAAAGGCCATTCTCCACAGTTCAACCATTGTAATCCTCCTTTTTTTTCCGGAATTTCTGTGGATTTTATTGCAGATACGATTTACAATTACACATTATGAATTAATTATAAATGATGTTGGAATAATTTGAAACATTTCTCTTTAGAAGAAGCAGAAATAATGTTTTTTTTTAGAAAGGTAGAAAAGGTATATTTGAGAGAAGGTGTTAAGGACATCTTGTAACGTGAGGATCTTGCCAGCAAGATATTTATTGTCCTTTATGTTTGTTTCACACAGTGGAAGGATTTTCTCTACTTGTTATTTTTTTTATCAGTTACAAAGATAAATAATTCTGAGTCCTTCTTCGGGTGATAATTTTGCCATTTTCGAGGATGCAATATGCCATGAAAGATTCGACAGTTAGAGAAACATGGAGAGAGGAAAGTTTAATTCACATCGATGGCGACATTGCGACATGAAGAAGCGCGTCTGGTTATTCTCACTTAACTAACTCTAGATGATAAAAAGATGTGGCAGTATCTAGAGCTGACAAACTCGGGGGAACTCTTCAGGTCTTTACGATGTTGGAAAGAGTGACGAGAAGAAAACCGACGTACGTTTATTTTAATTGGAGGCCCCTTTAGACACACATACACAGAGACAAACGAAAGAAGGGATATTTTCTTCTTCAAGGACTGTTGCCGCTGGTACTTGTACCTGCCCCTCACCTGTCATCCATTTTTTTTCAAATTTTTTCCTCCATCTCCCTGAAGAGATAACTCTCTGGTGAGAAGATGAACGTTTCGAATAATTGTCGGATTTTTTTTTCCCCCGGAATTCTTGGAAAATAAATGAAAGAATTTCACGTGTCATTCCGAAAATTACGATAAATATATTGTTGGATAATTGTGTGTTGAAACAATTGAATTTAAATGATTTTTTTTAGAATCGAATCAATCTCAATGATCAAGAGAAAATGCTGAATATTTCAAACTCATCCCTACATTTTTCAAACTGAATTTTCCCTCTCTCAATACTTCTTCAGAATAGGGTGGTGGCACCATAAAAGGCTCCGGCCGTTAACGCACGAGAATTCTTTTCTCCAGTATACGGGCATGACATGGCCAGCTATTAAAGTCATTACATTTAGTGCGGTGTCCAAGTGCCGTATAGTAATTATTATCATGGCATCTACTTTTGCATTACACATACATCCATGATGGCGTTAGTCTCCATTTAATGGATTCTCGAGATAAGAAGAATGAGAAATAATAATTCTAATGATGCTAAAATTTCAGATTAAAAAAAAATTACATTTTTTCAATAAAAAACTTCAATTTTTGATTGGAAAGAACGGGACGCAAGTGCTATGCTCATAAAGAGCACTTGCGCCATTTTGTTTCCACGATGATATAAAAGGAATCCTTTTGATAGAGGAACGTTGTTCCTGCCTCAGTACACTGAGATAAAGATAGAGGCAGAGTTAGTGAACAAGTGGAGAGGTGAATCCTACTCTCGGTATTCATGCCTTATACATAACTTGGTAGCTCCGCAGAAATTTTATGACCCCAATGGATAAGGGTCGCATAAGAACTTTAATATTACCTTTGAAAGCCTGTTGCGCGTCTCCACGAGTTCTATGGATCTAAAGACTCTTTTTGTAACTACTTAAAGTCGAATTTGATGATTCTCGGAAAGTGAGGAGGGTTTCCTGTGAAATCTGAGGATAAAATTATCCTCAATTTGATACTCAAGGAGTATCCGAGTTATTACCGAGGTGTTATGACCTGAGTAACGAAACGTATTACCAACAATTTCGTGGTACTGGTTTAAGGTAATTTGGTCATTAGACGAAGTTGAGGATTAAAATACGACATAAATAATGATTTTCGAATGTTTCTTTTGTTCATTTTGTTGCAGACACTAAAGCACTAATGCAAGCTGCTTTAAATTCTCAAGTAAAGTAAAGAGAAAATAATAGTATTCGTTTTTTAAATTAAATTACCAGAGCCGGGTATATGTCAAATTAATGTTTTATCCAACACTTCGTGCCTTTGGTAACCGTGAAGATGGAATACGAAATTTCTTGCATGCATAAGAATAGCACAGGGCTCTATTGAAAATCGAGTCTTGTACCGCCCACGAGTTAAAAGCTCTCCTTTCCCCCCATTGGCTTATCGTGTCTTCGACTACGTGATAACCCCATGGGCAATGTCTACCGCCGAGCAATATTTTCCAACTGTTTGTAACCCTACTAGCGTGCTACTATCTACGTTAAAGATGCATCTGCCTCGATCATTTATGCTAAATCCTACCTACAAGAATTGCTGTGGGTGGGCAAAATGGCGTACATGTACTGGCATTACGCAACAAATACAGGGGTTCACTAAATAAAAATTCAATTGTGAAGTATTTATAGTTATTATCGGTGTCGCCATCGATTTCCAACACCCAAGTAATGCTTACCCTTTTGGACGTTGTCAACTAGCCACGTCGATTTCTTATCGCAACTGGTTTATGATGTGACGATCCGATTTATCTGCCATTTATCGTGCAACCACCCTTCTTTCGAATCAATCAGGGAAAAGAATCTTATCAAAAATTACAATGGAAACAACGGAATTTTTTTTATTATCATTCGTCGTAAATTCAGTAGTGAAGGGGTGAACAAGGTTAAGTCATATAGGGATACTGTATATACTTAACGTTGTTTACCACTTCACTAGTGAATTCTATTGAATAAATTCTATTTTTTCCGAATATTTGATTCCTTGAGAGTTTCTCGGTTGTAAGTCCGGTGATTGACAATATTATAAAAATGGTGGGGAAATAATACAGAGTCTTATGCAGTGTATCAATAATTAGGATGTAAAATCGTTAAATATGTGAGTAACAATGGAAATGTACCGTGGTGGGACGAGTTTCTGACATTGCCCCTATAAGTGACAGTTTTCTCGTTGCTGACTGTATTTTTGATGATATCAAAGTTTATACATTTATATATATATATGTATAATCTCAGTATTCCCGAGTCTATTTAATGTTTAAACGTTTTTTATAACTTTGATGAGAAAAATATTATCCCACATTCGTTTTTGCGCTGATTTTCAAAGCTAATGTCAGAAATTGATCCGAGCATGCGTCATTTACTGGTCCATGTACATTTTACATGACTGTCAGAAACTGATCCAAAGAAACGAGATAATCATAACTTGAATATTAATTATTCTCGTTGAAATTAGAATGAATTTGATGGTTTATCAGAAACCGAAAACTGTGAGTTGAATGGTGAAATCATAAAATCGAAAATTGATAGAAAAACATAAAAAATTCTTAATGTGTCAGAAACTGATCCCACCACGGTATCTCCTATGGTATTCATTGAGAGGCAGCACTGTCATATTTGAACCTTTCAAAAGTAAAGATAACATATAAATATTGCATTATATTTAGCTTTAGAATAACCCTTTTTTTTAATTATTTTTAACGATGTAATATCGTAATCTTTCAATTGCTTAAAAATACGAAAAAAGTTTGTTATAATAACGATATTAACATCGTAAAAGCGATCATATTAAAGACTTTTTATTACCCTATCTATCAACTGCAGATAGTCTGAATCCAAGTGAAAGTGTGATATCAATCGAGAAAGGGATTTTTATGGAGGGTTTTATCGAGTTGATTCAAGTCGTGAGAAATTATCCTAAGCGCATTTCTATTTTCCACGGAGGAGGATCAGAATGGTAAAGAATTGTGATGCGTTTCTAGGTGCCAATACGAATCGTGCGAAAGTAATGGCTATAGATATACATTTGAGGATGATGATCAGTAAGAGGTACAGAGAGCGTTTGAAGTTGAATATACGAGGAAAAGTGAAAGGACTGAAAGCATTTTTGTGTCATTCCCCCAGCAGTCGTGAAGAGACACTGAATATATATATATATATATATAATATTTATTCAATTGTTGAATTCGTATACTATTCCCCGATGAATGGAACAAGAGAGTCATTGTCCTCGTGGGAATATTATTGATGATAGGATATAATCTGTGATGTAAAAAAAGAGGATTTCTGTTTTGAACGTCTGAAAGAACTTATAGTAGGAAGTCACGATGTTTTCTTTATACCTTAATTTTCTAAGATAATGCCAGATCTTTTTTATTCCTAGGAACATTTAATACCACTCAAGTAGGTGGAGACAGAGTCAAATTGAACCAGGCTAATCGGACAACGTGAAAAGGGAAATCTCAACACGACAATTCGTAATCCAAGAAGCTTTAATTATCCCCGGACTCGGAGAGGGCATTCTCGTTACCTAACGAATTAATGAGATAATTTTCTTATAAACCACAGCTCCATGTATACCTAAATGACGACAATGAGGGGACGCTTGTGGATAGTTTGTGTTGAAAGTTTTTGTGAATGCAAGGCCATGAAATTTTCACTCTTTAGGCATTGCACGGCTTTGTAACAATGCATTTACTCTACACTTATCTATTCTCTCTTTCTCCCTCATGGATTAATTACTGACGAAATCATAAACTTTATCTATTTCCAAAATTCAGTCTTTATTTGTTGGAATTATTTTAACGCTTTGATAACACGTTTAACGAAGATTCTATTTGTAGGTAATTGAGGATAAACTGAGAGAAAAAATTTAGTAAAAATCATGAAATTGACGTTGAAACGAATATTTCATATTTTGAACGAATAATTTCTCCCAACAATTAATTCCCTTCTTCATTTTTACGAAATTTACCTAGTTAACTATTTATTCTATTAGTTTCAAACAAATATCTGTTTCCAACAATAAAAATAATTATTGACTTTAATAAATGCATCAGTTTGAACAAATTTTTAGTCACTTGAAAGAAATATTTATTAAGCACTATTGAAATAAATCATTTAATCAATTTTACTATATTTTTTCTCTCAGTGTACTTCACGAGCACATTAACCCAGGGCAACAAAATGAAGTAGATAAAAACGTGGCCGATCAGACCGGATGCATCCCCACTGCGCTTCCGGTGATGCTTGGCTTTCCCACGGCGTTTTCTCTCCTCCTCTCCACATTGTGAATACATACATTGTGAGGCTGGAGAAATAGCCAGTGTGCACACACGTTATGGGTACTGAGTCTCAGGGTGGAGGTAGTTGAATCAAAAAATAAGTAGAAACCGGACTTTAATTAGACCGCCTTGGAGAAATACCTTAGAGACGCAAACTGGATTATAGATCCTCATGAAACAAGAGGAGAGATACACAGGTTGGAATAAGTTGAACGGATAAATTCCCCGCAAATTTTAGGCAAAAAACGCAAAAATAAACAATAAAGTATTCAGTTTTATTTTAATGTGAATTTTAAAAAAATGGGAGATAATCGAAGAAATCTTCGGTAAAAAGCACACGTCATCCTTTATTCGCCCATTTTACCCCACTCTCTATATAATATATTCTTCTCTGCCTTTCATAAACGTACAATACTCCGGAAAAAAGGCATAAATATTAAAAATCGTCGCAGGTGAATCAGTGAGGGATCGTTTTATAGTATTTGCATGTTTTATAGCTTCGATATACGCCCAGCGATAAAGCCCAGTATATGGGCGTGTTCTCTTCGTATAATAGCGAAGAGGAACATCCTTTTTCTTGACGTGAAATTCATACCGCGTCGCTTCTTCATTCGCAGGATGAGAAACATTCAAAGGAGAATAAAAAGATGATAGAAAAAAGGAGATCCCTGGATGCCTAACATTCAGAATTGTAGTCGGCAATTACGATTGTGCTAAGATTTAGGGTTAAGGGTCGAGGACGAATAGGGGGGGGGGGGGGGGGGGGGTGCTCCGAAAATCCTTCGCTTTATTCCCTCATTTCACTTTTCATCGAGAATTAATTGATTCATAAAGAAATTAAAAATAATAGTATGAGATGGATTAAACGTAGAACGATTATCGAGAATGCATATATATAGAGGATACGGGAGAAAAGGATATTCAGGTCGCATGTAGATCGTTTACAAAGAGATATATGATAGAGAAGTTCGCCTCTCACCTGTGGATACAAAACGCACGTGGGAAATATTATATGGCTTTTGCATTTACTGGAGAATATGTTTTAATTATTCTGTTATTAAATTAAATTTGAATAATTTTTGATTCATTTGAATGAAAAAAATGAGGTATCACGTGAAAAAATGTGCGTCAAATTAGAGAAAAAAATAATCGTGTATATAAATATGTAACACAGTCGGTGATTAATTTTTTCCTTTTTATTATTACTCATGAAAGAATCTGCTTTTGGTTAGCATGCCGACCATTGGCAGGAGTACTTCATCACCCGATACCACCGCTGAAATGAATGAGGATCTCAACAGAATGCAATCACCTTGAATAAACAACGACTTTCCTTCATCCCTTATCTAACGAAATCTTTGGATATTCTTGTTATTTTATTTTTTTTCATTAATTTACTTTTACGATTCTTCGATGACTCAATTATTTTTCTCCGAAGAGGAATCAAGGATTAATCGGAATTATGTACAAATTCGACCCTGACAGAATAATAGATTAAATAAATTTGTTTTAAAAAGTCAGTTTATTATTAATAAAGTTTCATACTCTCTAGACAATAAAATATTATTATTATTTTCTTTTTCAATGCCAAATTGTTTAAATAGTCCACAAACAATGCAATGTGACGCAGCCTCAATCATTATAATTTTTCCAATATTTTCCACCAGAGAAAACGATTAAGCAATTTTTTTAAAAATAGATAAAAACGACTGGAGATGTTTTCAGTGAGGGAAAATTGTTGACGGGTATAGATGGAAATGATAGCGCGAGAGGAACTCTGAGGCTCGGAGAGGGCTCGTTTTACTTTCAAGGATGAATCAGACGAGGCGCACGCATAACTAGTATCTCCAGTAAATCTCAAACGTCTCCATACAACGCATATAATAGTTGAGTATTACCAGTTTCTTTTTTTCCTTTTCCCTCAATTCTTCTTTTGTTATGTTACCTGGCACTTGGCTGAGCTTCAATGTATTCAGTATGAATTCACTCTTGGATTACAAAATTCAAAATAACTCCAAAGAAATTTCAAGTAAATTTACATAAAATTCAATTATTGAAAATAAAAAAATGAATTATTCTCTATAACTATTATATAATCAATAAAATTCAATAATTCAGTGCCAAAGTGGTGAACAAGGTTAACCACGATTTTTTGCGAAAGGACAATGACTTGCAAAGTTCTCCGTTTTATCATAATTATTAGCCTGCATAAAATAGCTAATAACGTGCTATGCAATATTTTAGTTAAAATGAAAAATAGAG
Organism: Aleiodes testaceus; assembly: GCA_963565655.1. Classification (NCBI taxonomy): domain Eukaryota; kingdom Metazoa; phylum Arthropoda; class Insecta; order Hymenoptera; family Braconidae; genus Aleiodes; species Aleiodes testaceus. The sequence continues at coordinate 3,240,265 of OY751422.1, forward strand.
CAAGTCAGTGGATGCAGGTGCGTTCACAGGGCACATTGCAAAAAGGCTAAGGAGTATGAGAGTATGTACGAGTTGGCTCTTGAAGCCGACGATTTTATCGAGAGGAAACCTGTTGGAAGAAGTGTTATTGCGGGGTGCCGTGTATCTCGCTTGTACGATCACTAATAAATTCCATGTGAGAGCAAGGCCTAGGGGCCTCTCGCATTTCAGTCTTCGAGAGGAGACGCTGCGCGCGCTCCGTCCGATTCTATGATTATCGTCTCCTCATCCAACGTCTTACCATCCTTGTTTTATACTTCCAACTCCTTGTGTCTTCGGTTCTGGGTATTTTTCATGAATCCGTAAATACGTTCAATTTGCACGAATGAAGATGTTCGGTTGGACTCTATCGATTGCTCTCAATCTGTACAATTTGTTATCCTTTTAATTCGAGAAAAGGGGCAATATCTTTTGACTATATATCATTGAATTCTTCCTCGTTAATTTGAAGATTAAATTAAATTAATTGACAGAAGTAGAGAAATAACGAATTCTTTAAAATGGAATTTAAAATAAAATTAAACTAAATTATGAGGCAATTGATCAGATTGAATATGAATGAAAATTATTGGCATATCTTGAGTACAAATTGGCTGTCATACCATGCTAATTGGTTGGGGAGTGTATTTCTTGGTATACATGAGAAATGACGCGGAAATTCCATAAGCAATCGCATATATTCAACGCGTCATATTTACCAGGATAATGGAGAATTTTTGTGCATGGAAAATGCTGGAGGTGCTTGTCCAGCAAGAAGTGTGGGCAGTCTTCCCATTCACCCTGGGCATTCTCCAAGTACAGAGTTAAAATAAGAAATAGAGAAATTCATGAAACGAAATAAAGGAAAAATGAGAATAAGAAGAAGTGAGGAACGTGCTGGGATGATTTGTTGTAGCCATCTTGAGTGTGGGTAAGACCGATCGTTTCTGCCTTTTCGATGGATAAAAAAATGAATTTTTTATTTTATAAAAATTATGATTCTTCGTAATGATAAATCAGAATTATGTGAATTTTTTGAGAATTTGTGGAATGAAAATGGAATCAATACTCCAACCGTATATATCAGTGTCCCAGAAACTGACCAGATGACAAATATGTCTCTGGCAGATATTATATCCTCAGCATCTTCTTTGCTGAGTGCTCCTGACCTCTGCTAAATTCACAGTTACTTGGCCTGACTCTTGTATCCTTCTATTCCAATGAGAATGTTATGTGTACACAGCAGAGGCGCACTGTCTCTCATTCAGCCTCTTATCGACCATAATCCTTTTTATCATTCACAATCCACTCCACACTTCTAAAATCAAACACTCGTTGAATAAATCCGACACATGTGGGTGTCTTGGCTTTCACCGCATTCATTAACACATTTGCACTAGTATAAGAAACTCTGTACACTTTGAAATATATCCTCATACATTTACCTCCAGTCATATGTGCAATTACACGCAAGTTGAAGTGGTTACAATAATTTGCCGGAATGTTTCATGAAAATTCGTGATGGAATTTCCGACAATCGTTTGAATCCCGTAATTTGACCTTTCCATTACAAAGATTTTTTTTTTTCGTGAAGGACTCCATAAAAAAGTCTAAAAAAAATCATGAATATGCTCAAATATGTTGACATTGTTGATGAATTTTTTCAGATTTTTCAGTAGAAGCCTTGACCCTCAAAAAAATTCCTAATCTTTCACCCTTCCCTATTTCACATAAAAAATGAGAAACAATTTTCTTTTCCTCTCATTGTTTTTCCCCTCGTGTATCTGCGTCCAATACGTAAGCTATTGATTCAAACGCTCAATAAAATATATATTTCAACGAGCCTCCTCCGAACAAGCCGTTGTAAACCATCGAAGCCTTATAAACAACGCACTTTGAAATCGTACGTTGTACCTGTCTGAGGGTAGCCAAAGTCCTTTACGATCATGCTAGTGCACTTTATAATAATAGTGAAAAAAATTAGGAGCAAGATGGGGTAAAAGATGTATGAGAGGTCGGAGAAAAGTACCAGCGTTCAAAGTACCATATACATATATATATATATATGAATGCAAATGGTCCTTCAACTCATTCTCTCGCATCCGGTGGAACGATGCACTCGCGTGAGCACACGCGAGCGAATACCGCGCTCGTTTTCTACCACCAGCAGAAAACTCATCCTCCCGTCGTTTTTATTCCAACAGCCCATTTATGTATAGCTAACCGATCTACGAATACCGTACCGAGACTATCGACTTTTTGCTGGATCACGACTGGCAATTGCGAGAATTGCATTAAAGGAGAAAAATAAAAAATGTTGGACAATTTACATTTATTTCTACGCTTTTTATTGACCACTTGCCAATGCCTCTCTTTTTTTTTTAGTGGATATTATTTCTCCTTTGGGATCATTTGGTATTTAGGAGGCACGATAAAAGGCTTATTCATTTCTTCAGTGTAAGTGTTAATAGATCATTGAAGTTTATTCAAGAATGAGAAATAGCACTTGAGCCAGTCGAAGGTCATGCTATCCCGAGAACGACACCTGTGCTGCTGAGACCAAGCAGTGACTCTGCGCTCTCGGACTATGGTGAAGAAAAACCGTGGTATCCAGCTGCGCCTTACGTTGTAACAGCCAGGAATAATCACCGAGGGGGGAGCGCCTAATGGCGCAAGAATTATCATATGAGCACCGCAAATAGAATTTCCCGGAGAAGAAGAAGAAGGAGACGTGGAGTATGGATGGAGGACGGGATTTGATTGAGTGAGTTTTACGTCCGGAAACCAAATGTTTTTCGGGGTTTTTGAGGTGAAGGAGTTTGGACATGAGTGGTACTAGTCGTTGAGTGTCTGGGGGAAAAAAAAAACGGATGAAAACGAATATATTATTTGTGATTAAAAAAAGTGTAAATTTGAAGAAGAATTAATGAATTATATTAAATATTTTGATTTTCATTACTTAATCAATTAATTTTTTCGTGATTTCTGATGAATTTTACAGGTTTTGAGGTTGAAAAAACGAATATTGTGAAGTGGTAAACGAGGTTAAGTATATTATGGTATTTCTATGACTTAACCTTGTTTACCACTTCACTACTAAATTGTTAATTGTTTGAAATTTGAAGAGAATTTAGTAGTTAATTTTCATATTCATGAAAATTGTTGTATTTTCATGGTTTTCTCCATGAAAATTCAGAAATGTCCTTGAACTCCAAAAAAACTTGGAATTTCGTAAACTTTTTCCAATTAAATCAAATTCAACGATTTTTTCCGGAAAATCAATTTTTTTTTTTTTTAATTCAGTGAAGTGGTAAACAAGGTTAAGTACACATGGTATCCCAATATGACTTAACCTTGTTTACCACTTCATATTTCCATTTCTTTTAAAAATTTTGCAGATTTTAATGTAAAATCATAAAAATTATGCACTGACCCATAAGAAATCGTGTTTCATTCAAAATTTAATTAATATTAAAATTTTTAAATTCACCTACTGACCCAAACTACTTTAAATCGAAATTTTCAGATGTGCATATAATTAACGCATCTACATGTGAATATTAAAATGAATGACGTTTGTCAACTTTCACAAAAATAATTTTAACACCATAAAATTAATCCATAAAAGTTAGGTTACGTACTGATTATTCAAAACTTTCACCTTTTGAAGAGTTCGGTTTAGAGTCAAATGAATTGTAAGCAATGTACGTAACATTTGAGTACTAATATTGCAAGAGGAAATTTGTAGTGGACCAACACTAGCATTGCGTTATTCGATATACATCAAATGTTGCACATAGACTTTGGCGAATGGTAGAATCGTAATCACACTGGGTTATACAAACACACAGGATGAATCGGGAAGCTTGTCGCTGGGATTTAAGACCTCCGGCAATAGTTTCTGTCTTTTCCTTATTTTTCATCATATATATGTATATATGCCGTGTTACTAGTACAGTACTTGCATGGGAACCATACGGTGAAAGGAATCGCGCGCTCCTCTGTCCATACAATGAGAATGTTCTAGGGTTGAAAATGGAAAAAATCTTTGGGAGGCTACAAGAAAACTAGAGAGAAATATTTTTAATTTTTATGATTCTGTAAAGAATCTGTATCGAATTATTATATAATGAATTTTATAGATTAAATACGTGCATCATGATGAGCTTCACGCAGAGTAGACGAAACGTTGGTGCTTGGATGATTGATTATTTTTGATTTTTTAACAATTTTCTGGGAGTGACCATGAAGACCGAATGTTTACCTTTTAATATAAAGAGAAATTTCATTTAACAAAAGTACTATCGTCACCTTAGGTTCAAGGAGGCAGAAGTCTTATGCATAAATACAGCACGTTCTGAGGCACGTGTGAACCGTCGTGACGTCACTACAACTATATTGTTATTATTATTATTAGAATTTTATTATTTCCAGTATCGTTAAAGTATTAGATTCTCTCAATTTCTTTATCGTTACCTTCGTAATTCCAAGTGGTGAATGAGGTTAAGTACATGCAGTATCCCTATACGACATGGCGAATTATTAATCATAGAAATTATAGATTCATACGGTTTGATTCACTTCTCGACAAGATAATATCAAGTTTTCATTTCTAAAGTTAGCATTAACAAATGCAAATTGTTGAGGTCTCCAACTATAATTTTATTGTTACTGAAATTATGATCTTTAACATTCAACAATCTCATTCACAATAATAATGATAATGAATTAATGAATGTGAATTTTTGATGACTAATTATCACGATAAATTCATGAAAAAAGGATGAAAGATGCCGTTGGGTTTCTCATACGATCGGAACGATTGATGATCCTCCACTCGAATGATAGGATAAAAGAAACAGAATAACCGAGAATTATTTCTCTTCGTATCTTCAATGATGCACATTTAAAGATGTATCTCCTTCTGGTTGCACTTCTATAGATCGATTTTAAAACGAGTTTTATGGATTCTATTCTGTCCCATGTTTTCAACTTTGAAATGTAATAATGATCTCAATACTCTCGTCATCTTGGGAGTTTGTACATATATATTCAGTTGCTCTGGTAGAGATACGAATAATGTGAGAGACGGGGGAAAAGAAGAAGTCTATAAGCATGGGTAGGACCGGTTCCCGATTTATACCCAAGAGTCATTTTATTCACGACGTAGTTAGTGCTACTGAGAATGAAAAAAAAAAGGAACAGAAGAGGGGAGAGAAGCTACATATTCTTTAACGATGCCCATACGAGAATGTCAAGACTGATGGGGATATAAGGGCTCGCCACAAATAGTACGCATCATTTTCAAACTTTCGCTCAAACAATTTCTCCTTTTCTTCGCTCAATGTATGCACTTAATTTGAGTGCATACTAAATGTCCAATTGCTGTAGCCAGTATCGAGAATTAAGCATACTATTAAATTACAGGGGGAAAAAAAAGAAAATTTGCATGCATACGGTGCAAGCAGTTATCTCAATGGTCATATGAATGCTCAAATGAGGTCTCGCCTCGGGAGGGATCCTCCAATAGATGAACCATTGATAAATTCCAATGGATAATAATAATTATGCAAAATACCACAATTTACAGTTTAAGAATATTGATTTAATTGAAAAAAAATTGTTTTAGTGAATTTAAATTTTCATGAATTTTTATAATTCTTTAGCAATTTTTTTAATGGCAAAATTCTCTGGAATTCAAATGGAATTGTTAATTGTTTGATCTGTCAAGGTTAAGGCTTGAAACATCAAACAATTAACAAATTTCAGTCAATTGATTTAAAGTGTTGTTAAATATTCAGTGATAATATGTAAAGTCGTATCCTAATATTAGTTTGACTCTCCGAATCTTTCACTCTGTGTGACTCGATCGGTCCACCAACTTTCGAGAAAACCATAGAATGGTTCTTTACACTCATTCTGTGGTTTTAAAATCATTCGTCAAGACCACGTAAAATAAAACATTAAGAATTTTACAGGTGAAGAGCGGTTTATCATTCCATTCCCCCCCTCGTGCTTTTACACTCAAACTGAACTTTCATCTTCGTCTGCGGTTGTCAGACAACGCCACAACTCACTTTTCTTCAAGTCTGACAATTTGCACTTTAGTCATATTATTACGTGTGTCTGATAAAGTACACGATATATTGGAAAATGCCTCCAAGTTTTAATAGAAAAAAGACTATACTTTAGATGAATAAACAGATGGTGGTTAGCTATTTTTGTTGTTCTTTTTGTCACACTGATTTTTCCACAAAATTGCTATTCTGATTGACATTTATATTCAACTGAGGAAAGAAAAGGAAATGAAGTTTGTGAATTAACATCAATAGTGAAGTGACTTAACCTTCTTTACCCCTTCACGATTGAAATGTGTGTATCTTCAGGCTCAGAATACAATAAATAAAATTTAAAAAGAAAGCAAAAGATTTTAATAATCTTTTACATTTTAGAATCATTGACATCATCTCTTTGATTATTTGAACCGCAATCAATAATAATCCATTGATCAGCTTAATGTGAAGATGGATGATTGGGTATTGTCTGAGTAACCTCGAGCTAGACCCCTGGAGTGTATGGAATGTGGGTAAATACGAGGTCAATCATAAAAGACATAAGAAACTGAATAGAGATTCGATTGAAATTATATTCCACAATTTGAAAAGAATCCGTTTATGAAAAACTCGGCTAATAACATTTGATTGATTCAATTTCCCAGAGGAATGTTAATGATAAAAAAAAAAAAACAATACAATAATGTTAATGAATTGTGAACGGTATGAAGTCGTGCTACCCAAAGTACGTGAGATTAAATCGATTGTCATTCCAGGGATCTCTATGATTTCGTAATGTGATCAAGTAGGCGCGCCGCAAGGGTCGCAGTCTCACAATCATCGATTCTGTGCAATTGAGTTTTCTCATTACTTCATAAAATTGACGGAAATTTTCATTGTAAACCCAACGAATCTTTAAAAACATTAGATTTGTATTAATTTAAAATGTATTTTTAACAATTACTCAGCGACAAATTACCTATCCCAGTGTCTCAGTTTTCGTATTACTTCCATTTGCTTTACGCTTCTATATTTTCTCCATTTTTTCTTCATCGTTTTACTCTTTTTCAATTGAAACGTGTATGCCCCGCGAGTCTCTCGTAATGACTAACGCAATTTTGCCATTAAAGTACCTCTCCGAGGATCAAGGACAGGTTCTCGACCGCTTGCGCTCAAGATCTCGATCATTTTTTATTCTCCTGCACCACCGTGTCGTGGTCGTCCCGAGAAATTCATCGAGCTGAAGATCTTACATAGGCGTATATCTCAAAATAGACGGACAGGAATTTTGATGAAGTGAAAAATTAATTAATAGAAGAAAGTGAAGTAAAACTTCTCAAAACCGATTAATTAAAATCAATTTACGCAATTTAGAAGACGAGTTTTCCCGCAAATTAATCATTGAATAATGTTATCCTGTCTGCGATATTGTCTCGAACACACCGGGATATCATTTAAGAGAAGGCGCATAATAAAAAGCCCAAACACAGTTGGACAAGCGTGTAATGCTCAAAGCAACTTTCACCCTGTCGTATATTTCTCGTCTTTTTCAAGTTCAAACGTTTTATTCAACTTGTTTCTGCCAACTCCACTTGTGTCCTATATCCGTGAAAATTAATATTTACGGATGGAGGACAAGGAGACATGGTGGTTATTCTTTTTTTTTCTAAAGAAGCAGACGATAATGAGGAAAAGACTCGAGTCCTAAGTAAATGACGATTGTGGTGAGCCTCATCTTGTGAATAATTTATGCAGAAGAAAAATGCACCTCCATGTACACACATTTCACAGGTGTTAACCATTGTTACGCAACATGAGAGATAGAATAACGCATAATAAATGACAATGTGTCCATAATTTAATGTTAACCTTAATTATCTTAGTGCCATAGAATTCAGGTATTTTGGAGAGGAAAAAAATAGTGACGAGGTAAAGTCCAATTCAATATAATTTTCTATCCCGTTTCTACTAGTGCCACATTAGTGCCAAGGTACTACATACCATTTCAAATCTCTCGCATTGTGACACAAACGATGTCTATCCCAAAGAAGCGTTGGATTGAAAAAAAATAAACGTAAAAAGACATTAAAGGTGCGTTTGTAAGCGCGTGCCGTTTATTCGAGTTACTACAAAGAGGCACCTTCTGGCAATGCCATTTTCGGTGTTAAAAAAAAAGTTAAACAGTCCATGGATGTTCAGTTTATGTCGTCATGTACGTTGCAATTGGTAGGATAGATAAAATCAATCACTTACAGAAATGAGAGGGAATATTCATGTGGCCGAGAGAATGCTCACCTGTAACATAAAGAATTAATTAAAGATAGTTAATTTATATTCTCTGTATTGCAAAAATTTCATGAGATTAAAGCACTTGGAAGAGGTTAAGAATACTCGATGACACTTGTGCGGTCAGCCTCACCCGGTTGCACACTCGAATAGAGTGGTGCCTCATAAAAACCTTCGTGGCTCTGCGGTGTGACCACGAAGCTACTCTCGTTTTCTTAATCTGTCATCTAATCTCGAGAAATAACTGAGTGGTAGTTTTAAAATCGGAGAACAGCCATTAAACGAAGAAAGATGTGATTAAAATCCGAGGGGTCTTGTATTGTGCAATTATGGAAGCCAAAGTGGGAAATTATTATTTTAAGATTTTTTCGATAGTGCGTGATAATATATTTTGAATTGTTTGAGTTTTTCGGTGGAAAAAAAAAGAGTTTCGCTTCTTATGAAAAGAGTCGCCGGTTAGGAATACATATTTCAGATAACCTATGTCTTCTGCAGACGTCTGCTACATAATTTGCGAAAAAAAAACTACTGACACACACACACACACACTGGGATAAATTCCACAGTCCTAGAAGACAAGAGTCGAGGAAAAAACTATACAATGTAATGTATGGATATGCCGAAAGACCCACAGAAATTCTTTAACCTCTTATTGCCTTTTTTTCTGCCCCTGAAAGTGTATTTTTTTATTTTCAAGTTCGTAAACCCGTCTCTGGATTCACTTCAAGGTTGAGCCCGAAATTGGCTACTAAACGTTTATAAGAATCTAGGGATAGTTTATTAACTGCCATTTGGCGAAACCTTTTTCAAGGACATGGGAATTTAGTAAATGAGTCCTGAGATATTTTTGGGGTTTATGATGAACAGTTATTCGATGACTAAGCTTCATGCAAATGTTGATGTTAATTAGAATTTGACCTCGAGACCTGAATTTTATGCAGAAGAAAAAGGATTTGAGATGTCTTATGCTTATTCGGGAGATTGAGAGAGAAATGACATGTTTATTTAGTGATGATGACCGTTAAATCGGTCAATCGGTGGACAACCCACACGGAGATTACTACAGCTGTATGAATTTGAGTTCGATAGACTGTATCTCATTGTACCGCTACAATGACCCAGAAATATGGGTTCTTTGGAAAGCAAACAAAATTGACCCAATTTTTTTCATCCTTTCCAAACATATTTAGTGTTTAAGAAAGATTTTTCAAAATAATTTTATTTAAAAAATTGTGAAAAAAAAAAAAATTCTCAGAATTTTTAAAAGAAATCATTTATCAAAAAATTCCATATTAATTTCAACATTTCATTATCAAACATTGTACGTCAGAGAACAGAATCATGCGTCAATCCCAACATTTAATTTCGTGTGTTGTTTATATTTGTATCATTGGCACATAAATCCCAAATATTTCCTTGAAAACCATTTTAAAAAAATGTTTACACATGATTCTTCACCAAAGTCCTCAAATTTATCAACGTTCCTCAATTTATCAATTTTGATGAGCTGTCACTCATCAGCTGACCTTTCCGTTAACTTTTTTGTCGATCGTTTTCCGTTTATTTCTCCAACACAAATGACAGGTTATAACGATTGACAAAAGAATCGAGTGGTAATAACGCGCGTCCTCGTGCCACATTTGTCCAAGAAGGCATACGAATAATTCTTCCTCCGCCTTCTTTTCAAAGCCTCTTACAATAATTTATGCTTATGAACATCGTATTTTTTATCCATACATCGACCATAAAAACAAAGACGTATTACTATTGAAAGACACTTTTATCTCCATAGGGTTTTTATGACCACCCTATCTCGGTCTGCTTTGTTGCGCTTTCAATGGCTATCAAGAAATTGTCAAGTCACTTCAAATGTCTTCGTCAAACTTATGTTTGTGTGATAAGGTAGCACATTGTGCAGACAAGTAGGCGGACTCTGAGAAATGTTCGTAAAGTCTCTCATGTATTAAAGAGTTTTATTCACTATTATTTTATTTAAATATAATTAATAACTATTTGCACACAATATTCTTTGGTAATTAAACAGATTTTTAAAACATTAATTAAGTATTGAAGTGGTAAACAAGGTTAAGTTATATAGAAATACCATTTATACTTAACCTTGTTTACCACTTCTCTATTGAATTAATTGAATGTAACTTAGTATAGAGCGAAAATAGAATACGAATCTATCTCTGAATAATTCAGTAGTGAAGTGGTAAACAAGGTTAAGTATACATGGTATCCCTATATGACTTAACCTCGTTTACCACTTCACCACTGAATTACTTTAAGTGAACTGTCTTCAAAGGTTCCTTTGGCTCAGTGAGGACAATTATTCTTCTTTGTTCCCCAAAATATTTTCCAATTGTTTATTAGTGATAAATAACTAATGCGACATTTCTTCAAGCGTTTATTCCTAAAAATCTCTCCTCGAAAATAATCTTCATACTTACTACTCAGAAACTCAATGTACAAATACATTCATACACGTATAACAATAATAATGTATACATAAAAGTGGTGAGTTTCCTGGGATAAACCATTGTTTAATATACGTGCGGCGTTTTGCACTATGGATGATTTCACAATCAAGCGTGGAATCATGACGTTGTTATGTTTATAAAGAATTGTCTTTACCACTTTTGTAAGGTTTAATGTATGTAGCCACAATGAGGAAAAAAGTGACAGAAAAGAAGAGTCATTTTCAAATTAAACTTTTTAAAAAATCGTTTAGTTACTTTTTTTTTTATTATTCTAGTATATCTTGAGAAGCGTTGGAGCGAATGCTGGAATTTATGCGAAGGAAACGTGATTGAGGAGGCAGCGAACGATTAATGGATGGGAGATCCTTTCGTTAAATTGCGCAATTCTACACCATTGAAACTAAATAGAAAATAGCATTTGAGATAAATCTTCACTACGCAAGTGGATTTTATTTTAAAAAATTTCAACACTTTGACGGTAAAGTGAATCATCGTGGAGAATTAAATAATTAAATATTGAAGAATGATGAAGGGAAAATGAAATCATTCAATTTTATTTAAATTTTGAAATTACTTAACGATGGAGATTAGAAAAATTTGAATAAAAAAGGTAGTGGAGACTGTGAATTACTGGATCATTCAATGAATCTCATTCCCACGTTCTAAACACCTTTGATAGGAAAAATAGATCAGTGTACTACTTTGTGGTAATAAAGATATATTAAATTGTGTATTAAATTACCAATGCGAGATAAATTATCGCAACATCTCCGAAAACCGCAGTTAAAAAAAAATTCTTTCCTGCAATAAATGTAATGTTATCGTCGAGTTTTTGAGTTCATTGGGTTTACTTTACTGAGTTACGTTATTACCACGAGAATATTGCATTACCAGACAGTGACATTGTATGTAATATCAAAAAATTATTTAATATTATATTTTTAGTGGAAAGAAAACATAAATATGATTAACCCTGTTTACCACTTCATCATTGAATTTTTCTTTGAATTCGTTTTCTTATATTTTTTCCATTCAAACTACTCTAAAATATAATTTGAAATGATAAAGCAAAAAAAAAACGAATGTATTTTATTTTCTATATTACTCTGACATTTTGACACTAGAGGTATTATACTGCATAACAATGTCTCTCAAATTCCTCTTTACAATATACTTTCCTCACTTGCTAGTCACGATTACTGTCGGCTCTCCGCTAACTACAAAGACAAACCCCTCGGGTTCACAACCTCACTATTTTTACAAAACTTAATCTTTTTAATTTAAAACCAATTGTCCTCGGTAAATTGTTTCCCGACATAAGGGCCCCACTGTTATCTCATTATTTCATGTATCTATGTAAAGTGTAAATGGTCCTCACGTTTAAATCTTCGAAAGTGAAGACATCATGTCATGAAAAAAATAAACGGAAATCAAATACAAAAATAATAGAATTTAAAAAAAATCATGCGAAACGAAATGGCTGCTGATACTTCGAAAGAGGGGTCAATTAGATTCCAGTAGAGAATAAGAATCACTGGAGACTAAAAATGAGATTCGTAATGCGGAACGTGATCACCCCGAGACACGAACCCGGCACCACAATATCTATAATCCTCAGGAGAGATTCTTCATGTGGATATCTGACTACTCATTGGTTCGTGATCGTGTTCAACTCGTGTGTTCGTGAAACACAAACACGTGTCCTCTCTCTTTCCATACAAAATCGTGCATTATTTGGAGTCGTGCGCCAACTACCTTCACATATACAATAAAAAAAAGAGCAGAATATAGTTACAATTTATTCTACACTGAAAGTGAAAACTTACGCGTTAAAAGAAATCATTTTTTAACTCTAATTCAGTGGTGAAGTGGTAAACAAGGTCAAGTCATATAGGAATACATGCTTAACCTTGTTTACCACTTCACCACTGAATTTTCCACAATTAATTCATAAAACTAAAAACTTTAACTCTGTTTATTTTCAGTTTTTTTTTAAATTCTAATTCAGTAGTGAAGTGGTAAACAAGGTCAAGTCATATAAGGATACATGCTTAACCTTGTTTACCACTTCACCACTGAATTTTCCACAATTAATTCATAAAATTATTTATATTTCATAGGCGTAGGTTAACTGTTTTAAACTCTTTTTATTTTCCAAAGCATAGCACGTGTGCGACAGGGTTTTTTCGATGCAGCTTTTGGGTGCGTGGGTTGTCTTCCGGGGGAACAGTTAATGGCATCATTGTTATCGATGATAACTATCCGCCTACAGTGTTAAAAAATAATAATAGCCGGGAGTATTCAATTTGCATTGAGAATGCTGAAAATCGAATTAATGTGATTTTAATTCATTTTTTTTAAATAATGCCGCCTCACTGTTTTTAATTTCTTATTTATGATACCAGGGTCATTAAAGTGTAATTAAATTATTCATTAATGAGTTTGGAAGAACAATTATCTGATTCTGTTTTCCTCATTAAAAATAACAAGAAAAAAACGAAAATAGGAATTTAGATTTTAGTAGTGAGTTTAAAAACGTAATCAACTGGAATCACCATCAACTTGTTGTCTCGCCTCGATCGTGCGTCGATTCTAAATCACTCTCGTCATTGTGTGTGGTAATCTGAAGGTCGAACGATTCCTGATTGTACAATAGCAGAAACCAAGCCCAACTACATATAAAATCCACCATGAGATCATTCGTTTCCTTATAATTAGACAGTCACTATCATTTGTTAATTATAATGTCTTAATTCTTGGAAAATTTATTATTCATCAGCCACGAGTATCACTCAGACCTTGATGACCTCAAAAATCCGTATTTTTCATCACTCGATCATTGAATTTATCGAATAACTATTTTATACAAGTTTCAGATGATAACCCAGCGTTAAAATAACATTAATAAACATGTTTCCAAGCGGTACACACCCCACTAGTGTCTTCTTCTTCTCCTTCTTCCTCCTCCTCTTTTTTTATTTTTTCATTTTCTTCGTCTTCTCCTTCTTCTACAGCGTAGGAAATAGTGTGGCCCAAGAAGATTTATCCGACATCGCCGGCCACAAATCAAAGAACAAAGTAACGTTCACCGTTGTCTCTTTCTCCTGCTCCTCTCTACCTCTTCCGCATTGTTAAAAAAAAAAAAGCATTGACTCTTGCACGCAATATATGTTGAATAAAATATAGAAAGAGAAGGTATAATACGAATACTTCAAGTCACATGAAAGAAATCCACATTAATCGATTTAACGATTTCACTGAATTAAATGAAGATTAAAAGTTTCATTTAATTTATCTATCATCTTGATTTCACGTTTTACAGATGCAATTTGTGAAAAAAGTATCTGTAATTACGCATCAAACGGGCGTTTCGCGTGAGAAACTGTCTTTTTGCACGATTTTTTTTCATTTAAATGTCTTTTTATAACCTTATTTTATCGATCGCTGCACGGAATCTTTCAATGAAACTCGTCTAGGGGCAATAAATTATCGTATCGTGAGAATGTCGAGAATGAATTATTAACTTTAGATTCTCATCTGCATCACAAACTTATTATATAAAGCTCTCAATTCGACCGGACCGAGATGGTCAATTTTCTAGAAATTAATTACTACAAAAAAAGAATGAACAAATTAATCACTTTCTCATTCACAGAAGAGAAGATGGACTTTAATGAGTGATTTGTACTGTCTGAAAAACACTACCACCTCGTTATACCGGAACGATCTATAGCGAGAGAGACCAATGAACAGGTGGGACACAGTCTGGGTCGGCTGAGGTCATTCTCATACTCACTTGTAACTGCAGTATTATAGTATATGATCTGAACAACTCTCATGCACATGGTCTTGGTGGCTGAACAGGTGACATGGGGTCAGAATGCTTGTACGTACGTGTGCCTAAAGTCACTTTCCTCTAATGGTTAATAGATCAAGGAGAATGGAAACTGACGGATCAGAAGATTGATCCTTTCATCGAGGATTTTGTAAATAAACGAATGAATTTTGCTTTAAATTTCTCACCCTAAAGTCATTGAGATTGATTACATGACGTGATCAAAATTCAGGAGTGGAGTGGTAAACAAGGTTAAGTGTATATGGTCTCCCTATATGACTTAACCTTGTTTACCACATCACTACTGAATTTAGGATCATGGAAATGCGGTTTAATGAATTATTTCTTTATTATTCAAGTTTAATTTATAGAGTTTTGTAGTTTTGTCAGATGGTTTTTTCTGTGAAAAATGTATTAAAGATTGAGGAATAATGAAGTGACTTTTTGAAACAAAAATAAAAACAATCTCCTATCTATCAATCGAATCAGCCTGTAATGGCAAAGGTTACTTCTCCTCGCAAATTCATTCTCGGAAGTCCCGAATAACCATATTCCCGAAGTCAATGCCGAGGATACACGCAACTGAAACCTTGAAGTATGTCAGTGTCATGGACACGTCTCAGGTTCGGGGGAGTTCCCCCTCGTGCGACACGAAAAACCAGTTTTCAATCACGTGGTGAGAGTGGAGAGAGACAGAATCACCGAGTCCCTGGGCCCACATTCATTTTTAATGTTTTGAAACAATATTGATGATGCGAGCGTGCTATTAACGGTTCCTACGTGCGAACACCTCCCTAAGTGCATTTGGCCGTGAGATACGGAGTGCAAGAGACTGAGATAAAAAATGGGGTAAGATGGGCATTCTGAAGGAATGATTTGATCTGCATCAAAAATTGATAAAATGAGAGGAAAGAAGATGAATGTAAAATATATTCAGAGGCCCTTGGGTCAGCGAAACTCGTTCACGATGAAAGTGCAATGAGAAGCGAAAGGCCACAGAAACCAGAGTTATGTACATCCCGGACTGGTGATTACCAAGCCGCATGTCGTGGGTGCACTTTCCCCAATGCTAATATAAATACATCTCAGACATGGAGGATTCACGGAGTGAAGAGATCTTATCTTTAGAGAATAGAAAATCTGCTCATCTCAAACGTAATTTCTTATCTAGATTTTAATATATTTTAGCACTAATAGTAGTGGATTTATTTTTTTTCATGTTATGTACATTTTGTGTTTATAGTTAAAATTTGGTAATAATTAAAGTCAGTGAAAGTACTAAAACTCCAACTAAAAGCTAAATGAAAAGTGATTCTATTTTATGATAGTATAGATCTTTGAGTAAAAAGTTCTAAGCGAAAATTCCTGTTTCTCGAAAACAACATGAACTCTCTCCATCTCACTTGCTCTGTACTGTGAATCCAATGTAATTCTACGAACTCCAAGGAACAACGTAACACGTAGCTTAGTAACCAGAGTATACATAAACACGAATGGAGATTCCCCTGATTCAGTAATAGCTGAAGGGAAAAGAAGGAAGGAAGAGTAACATGCCATGATAGGGAAGAGAATGCCACTGCCTTGCCACTTGTGGCTGCTTCGTCCACTTCAAGGTACCTCTTTGTTTTGGACGTTGGGTGAACAAGAGGAGAAGCAAAAAAAAATTATGAAAAACGAGTTCCAGAGGCTAGCCTGAGAGCCATCTCACATTACTCACAATCAGCAATGCTCTAAGTGACTTTATTTTACGTGAAAAATAAATAAAAATTAATGATTTTATGACCTGAGATGTTTGGAGCAATTAGTCCTGGGAGAATGAACAAATTCTGTGATTAATGATACCATTAACGTTTTTTTTTCGGTTTTAAGTATCAAGTAACTCAATGCTCAAGTTTACGTAGGTGTAATCCTACTGCAAGAGGTCTTGAAGCGCACCTGGACTATGAATTTAAAAAAATGATAAACAACAAACTCAAACATTCGTCTTCGGTTTTCTCAGGTTGCACAGATTTTCCAAAACCACGTAAATCCCGTACTCGATTTCTTTGCGGTTGAATTCCAATGGGTTCTTCACTTCTCCAGTCTCTTGTTGTAGGTTGTAACTGAGGTGGGAGAATAGAAGAAGGAAACGCGTAGTCAAGTAGTTGCCTGTGAGATCCTGATTTAGTGCCTGGTGTGTGTTAAAGATTGGAAACAGGTCTCTAAGGGACAATTTTCTTTCTTTCCTCCTTGCTCCTCCTCTTTCTTCAGAGTCAAGAGGAGGAGACATGCGAAGGATATAAGAAGAGATTCTCGTGTTACAAGAAGAGTGTTGAAGAAGAGGTACAATGAACTTTGAAGACACGTGATATTCGATATGGTTTGATGCTTCAGAGTTATTGCATCAAATACTTTTTTATTAAAAGAAAAAAGAGTCATTTATTGAGGATAAATTGGGGACAAATATGAAAGGATTAATTGAAAAAACGAACAATAGAAGCGATTGGGAAAGTACTTGGAAAGTTAATAAGAGAGAAATAATATCTTCAACTTATTAGACGGTTGGAAAAAGAATGCAATGTCGGAAAGTATCATCATGGCGAGTGAAGCCAATTTTACTCATTAAGACTAGATTCCTGCACGGAGCGCGTGTCCCAACCATTCCCCAGAATAGATCCTCCATGAGGATAGCCTGCATCCCAGAGAGAAAGAGCCTGAGATTCATTACAATTTTATTTCTCAATTATAGAAGGGGGGCTAAATTAAAGGGGAATGACTCCCGCAAAAATCAAATCTCCAAAGTGTAATCTTCATTTTCAATCAATTAATTTGAAATTAAGACTTTGTTAATTCAATCAGATACAAATATTCATGATTAAATTATCATTCCCATTATGATGTTCAGATGGATATTTAAGAAGCAAGATATTCAAATGCACCACCATAGAAGATACTTTCATGGTGTTAATAAGACCGTATTGTATTGAATACAAATGCAATACTTCTATGGATTTAACAACGTAACTCGAGATTTATCTCTAATTCAAATTTTATTGCATTCTCACTGTGACCCAGTGGGCATCTTTGAGTGTCGAATGGATATATGAAGAAAAAAAAACACACATTCACTTTAAAAACATTTTACCTTTCAGTGTATATATATATACACCGTAATCCTCCCCTCTTTATAATCGTGAATAAGTAATCTGCTAAAGAAAAAGGGAGAGTCACGCGTGTTCCACCAAACATGGATGAATCAAAGGCGCGTGGGATTATTCAATTCCACTGCCGCCGTTTACTGCACTGGACACGCATATAACTTGAATTATCTCTTTCCACAATCGCTCACACATCAGACAACCAGATATTATTATTCTTATTATTGAAGCAATAGTTCTCGATGATTCTTGAAAAAAATGAAAAACTTTGATATTTCGATAGATGGATTTAAATAGATAAATCCATTAATTTCAAAATTATCTCGTCATCTCAGAGGCAAAAAAATGATGAGATAATTTTTAAAAAAAAGGGTTAAATTGATATAAATTCTATCAGCACAAGTGTTACATCCCATCTAGTTAAATATTTTTTCAACATTCATTTATCTATATGTTTAATCTCAACCCCTTTATTTGGTTACTGGGGCTCTTATCTCGAATATACATGAGAGAGCACCTTGGGCACCACGTTCAACCGTGTGGCTATTACGGATACGGGCTTTCTTACAAGCATCTGAACAATATGATAGACATAACCTGTTGACCTCGGACGTTAACGAGAGATGCGCCCCGTGAGATTCTATAATGCATATGAAAGAAAAACTATTTTCCCTTCAACGCTGGATTATTATTGAAGTGATGCACGCGCGTTACTCTTCATGTGTTTCTTATTCCCTTCGTTCGGTATGATGTAATCACAGGCATTTGTGTCCAGTAAATTGCATTCGATCATCGAATCCACTCAGGTAATATCGCAGAGTATTATTTCCACTTTGTAGCAGAGAACATTGAGACAATTTGAATTGAAGAATATTCAATTGGCACTTGTTACTAAATTCAACCTTTTTTGTAAGAACATTGTAAAAATACTGTCTTCCTCCAATTGTTTGTCCTCAAGCACACTTTGGGCAGTTTATAACGCCTTAAAGAATAGGACAAATACAAGAATAATCCAAGTCTCCGAAAATACCCAACTTCCCTCCCATAACATTTCCGATCTCAACAAATAACTTGTACAAAGGACCTATTCAGTGCACAAACGTCACCACAAATACATATCAGAAAGTATCCTGACTCCTGAACCTTAAAACTCTAGGGGATTCTAAGGAATCATTGTGCAGCGTAACAATAATCTTAATCTCTTCCTCATTTCTATTAAGCAGCATTCACATTTATCATTATTTGCATGTCCCTTCAAAATCTAAGACAGACCCAGACTATCTAAAATTAATAAACAAACTATGGACCAAAACCTCCCAAAACACTGAGATTGACCTCTCATTTCTGCATTTTTTTGGTATATTTAATTTACTTAATTCTCTCATGATGATCAGAGGACAGGTGACTGGTCAGAGGACATGTACCACACAAGAAAAAGGTTGTAACGATGCAGACGATCAATCTTGAGAGCACACGGAAGGAGAATAGCTCATTCGCTAGACAACCTCAGAGATCCTATCCCACAGCCTCTTTCAACATTTCCCCTCCTTCAACTACTACTATTACCTCCAAAACGTGATCCAGATCAAGGCCACCTGATTATACCCATAACAACATGACTCTTTTATTTATTTACTGCATTCTGTGAACTTGAAGTATTCCCGCTAAATATGTGGATTTACATGAATTTTTCACATCTTTTGTCCTCTCAAATTGAGGACACTGCCATAACACGTTTAAATCATTTCCAAACTCCCATCAACATGCAGAGGAGCATAAACTCCAATCCTCTTTATCTCTCCTCGTTATTTTAAAAATAAATAATATACATGAAGAAGAAGCGCACCATGTTGTGTAGTAACTGTCCCAACACAGGAAAGAGAAACTTTCTAATGAGGTGCGAGTAAACAGTGTCTGTCCTCTACACAATGACCGCACCTATGTAAAAAACATGGATTTTCCATTGGAGGAAACGTTATCCACCAGAGCGCATCCTCATTGCAATGTCAACGATTACATGGACAGATGGTAATGGCCGAAAAACTATTGAGATGCACTTAGTTAATGTAAATGGGAGATCAATGCACCATCGTGAGAAATGGAGAAACAATTTATCGTAATCTCTCTTGCGCGTATTCCGTGACTTTAGCCATAAGGGGGGTAAATTAAAAAGTGTATAAGCGGTATAGAAGCACGCGATGATTCTCTCCAGTGTAGCTCTACTACAGGAGGCAATAAAAAGGGAAAAAAGCATGTGAGAAAAAAAGGAATTGATGGTCGCATGTTTCTTATTGCAGACGATAGAGGGAATGAAAAGCCAAGTTAACGCATGACTGTCTTAGGCAGTAGTTGGGGCAGGGGAAAGACATCAAAAGAATGTGGCCAAGAAAAAGAGGTACGGGTATCAAAGAGAACTTTCAGTGTCATGAGCTCACTCAACATACTTTTTTCCTCAGTACTATTTTATATATTTTAACTCATGAAAGAACTAGTCCAGACCTGTTTTACTAGATGTCAAGCCTTGTTTGAGTTGCTCCATCAATAGTACCAAGTTGATATGGGGAAAAATAAAATGAAATGGTTGGAAAAAAATAGGCATATCTCGTAATAGAACCAGAGGCACTTTTTCTCCGTCTCTTTTGCGCATAATGTACGTCATGAAGTTGAAATTCATTTCCGTTTGAAATTTATATGGTTTAATGGTATCCAGAACGCGACGAACATTGTTATTTCGAGTTTTAATAATATAATCACCAGAGCAATGCGATGGAGAGCTGTAAAGAGGAAATAGTCACACCTGTGCCACGCACCTGATGCAATAAACAGACCGATAAACTCTCAATCTGGCGTATCTTTGTTCTTCATAAAAAAAAGAAAAATTGCAAAGAAAGAATATTGTAAAATTTTTAATAAAATCGTCAATAATATGATTCACATTTTAATTACTTTCTAATCATGAATTAACGATAAACGTTTAAATTATCCTCCAAGCATTTTCACACGCTCTGTAATTGATTTAACATTGAGGAAACGTATTTTTCTAAGAATGTCACTATGCATATGCATAGAATGGTTAATACTAGTAATCCTTCTTTCACGCATAGCTAGAGGCTACGTGGAATAGATGCTGCCGGAAAATAATACCTCAACCGTCGCTGTGGCGACTGGATTTTTTTATAAATTCAATCACACCTAGTTAAATTCTTGGTGCTACAGTTTAATTTGCATTGTAAAGAATCACGGAATCAATTCAAAGCATCTTTACTAAGCACACATTTATAATAGCATTCGTTGGCAAGTCAGCAATTGTTTTAGCACGTCAATAGAAAGTATGTTGCCCCTTCGAGGATTTCGCAACACACGACCACGTGAACGCGCATCCACTTGCCGTATACATATACTGCATATAACGACCTATCGTAAGAGCAATAAACAACACATTTTCATAGTTATAATGGGGGGGAAAGTGGGGGAAAAACGCACGTTTTAGTGGAACAGTTGCGTTGAAATACTGCGGATATTTTTAAACAATTTTCTTGAATTTTTTTTTCTCAAATAATTCTCTCAATTATCCACGAAATTTCATGATATTGTATAGTGTCAATTTATTATTTTCGCCTCAGTTACTTTTAACTGACGGGTGAAACTTAACAAGTGCCTCGAATAAATTCTCTTTATCATATAAATGAGAACGTACATTTTTCAACTCTCAAAATTTCTAAATACTCTTCACCAAAACGATTTATCCTTGTCATGCTCGTTGTACCTGAGCAACGTCGTTTTTAATTTCATGTACGAGTGAATCAAACGAAGGTGAATCATGTCTCATTGATTCTTTTATATAAATCTGAATTAAAAGAATATTCTATGATTATTCATGGAGGATATTGAGCACTATTCTTTACGAGTAGTAAAAATTTTTAACAAAAAAATAGGAAATAATTAATTAGCAATAGTGCAAATGTTGGCAAGAGAATGCGCAACAGACGCAGAGGATAAAGTACTTTCACACGAAAGAAGGAGGCGAGAGCAAAGGTCGCATCAGTTGACTCTACCCGTATACTACCTCACTGCACCTCTTTTGGCTCCTTCATACTTTATTGTGGCAACAAAGTTCAGACGGCCATTGGCGATAGTCATTCAATTTTTTCCCATTTTTTAATCATCCTAATCCTCTCATCCATTATTTTCCAGACTTTCAACTATTTCAAAGTACAATTTAATGATGAACTTTCTTTATTTCAGTTCCATTGAAAAATGAGAAATGAGAGAAAAGAGATGAATACCTTTGTCCATAAATTGACGATGCTCCTTTGACGGTAGTATTTCTTCACGCACCTGGCTCTTTGACGTCGTATCACCAATCACAAGTAAAAATGCTGTTGCTGCGAGCATTAGGTGGTCTACCAGCATTTTGATGCAATGAAGAGTTATATTATTTTCTTATTGAAAAGAGCAAAATGCAGAAGGACACTATCAGCTCAAATCAGAGCTTAACTTCGTTTTTACGAAGCTTCAATCCAGATGATTACATTTTTTACATTATTCTAATATTATCACATTATTCATTCCAACTCACTCACTCTTACGAAAATCAAATTAATCCGAAACTCGTGTTTTTTGTTGAATCATTTTTGAATTTCATGAGTTCACTAAAATTTCAGTCTACGACATTTTTTATTAAATGAAAGTGAATAGAGTTTTTGAGACGTTTTAGGACTATTGGAATTTCTCTTCTTTGCCATTAAAAAATTTTCGCGTATAATTATTATAATATTGTTTACGCGGAGTGCTACCAGTGTTTTTGAGGAAGTGCCTGGCGCACAAGCCCATGCCGCACTGGTAGAGGCCATCAGGTGTTTTCTAGCGGTCGAGACCAAAGTTTCGAGCGACACCTAGCGTACTCTCACTCAACCTTTTTACATTATAACTTGTTGCCGGAGTTTTGCGGTTTCTATCCTCTTTCACGATTCGCATGATGAAAAATTTTCATTCATGAGAGGCGAATCGGTCAAGCACACTTGTAATACAAATATCCATGTAATTATTGAGGTATTGTAAAATTTATTTTATTTATAATTTTTCGTAATTTTAGTTGCAGGGATTCAATTGAGTGAATTTATTCTCGATGAAAGTGAAAGGAAAAACTCGAAAAAGGAAATATGGACGAGAGAATCGACCAAGTCGCGTGTCACCTTCTGAGATATTGCAGAATCGAGGGAGACTCTCCAAGTCACTTCCTGCCATGTATTATAATCCCTTTCTATGGAACTGTTGGCGTAATTATTATACGAAATCGGAGAATCGAGAGGTCTTCTCTCAGACAATCAACAAAAAGGAGTAAAAGGATTTTTTTTTTATTTCAGAAAAGAATATTGAGGTTCTTCACATGGACATTCTCATCAAACGGTTCGAAGTAGAGATTTTTGAATGATTTCATTGAAAAACTGAGGAAATTTTAGGTAAAAAAAATCACTTTTCTGTTGGAGGTGATCTCCAATTAAAGGTGAGTTCATCTCCCATTGATTTATGTCCATTCGAGGAATTTTTAATGATTTTTTTAATTATTTATTTTTAGAAATCGGTTTTGGCTCTTCATCTATTTGAAGAATCCATAATTTCTTTCAACAGCTCCATACTTCCATGGGAAATAAGATCGCCTTTCTTTTGGAAATCACCGAAAAAGTGAAATTTATGAAAATCGAAAAGGTTTTCACCTCCAATTATGGACCAAAAACTCTAATTAAAAATAAATCAATTATGGTACATGATTTCCATCGAAGATTGAGGAAGAACTTATCCTCAACATTTTCATTGATTCCGGATAATTTCCATGATTCAAAAATTAATAAGTCTCAGTGACTGTCGAAAGGATTCATCAAATGAAAGTAACTGAGATGAAAGTTTCTCCAAATTTAAACTCAAACTCTTATCTAATCTCATTTATATGATAAACACAGGAGAATATAATCACTAATGACTCGTTTTCTCATCTTTATATTTTTAATTTTGGTAAGAATTACCATGTGCCACATTGAGATTCTGCATAGAATTAGTTATTGCGATAATAGCCTATGCATATATAGATATATTCCGAGTGAGAGAGGAAGAAAGAGGGCAGTTTATCGCACCTGCCGGAAGAGAACGATCTTGCGGTGAACCTGTTCGAGTAGAGAGTGTACAACGTATATACCGAGCAATCACTGGAGATTCTACACTGGGATGCATCTTAACATTGCTGTAAGAAAATTTACATATTTACATTTTGAAAATACGATTTTTCTCTTTTCTTCTACCTCCGTAGGTTGAATCCGGAAATAATCTTCATGGGAGAATAGAAGAAATATTGAATCCTGATATGGTAACAATATTGTTGAACCATACCTGGTGAGTATGCACTTGCGAATCTCCACAGACCGATCTTCCTAGTGAACATTGTGCTTAGAAGAATGATTTTTACGAGCGCATTGTTCGCTCCTTCTTTCATTGATATAATAACGATAATGAAACCTCCAAAATTGATAGAAAAAATTATTTTAAAATTTATGCAAAAGATCCAACTTCAATCGAATGAATAGATAAATATTATGAATTTCCACATTATTTCCAGACAATGAACATTAAATTCACCGTAGCATTTTATTATTTCATCAGAATTATTTACAAGAATTATGGAGTCTTGTATTAATTCAAAATGCGTATAATATTCCATATCGAAGAAAACCTTTCAAAATATCAATTAAATTGCCTTCTCTTGGTTTTAACCAACGTTTCAGGAGTTTTTACTTTTTCCAAGGAGCTCTTGTGAAATTAACAATGCTACGTGTAATGTTGGGCTTATCCTTCTTAGCAAATTATTAAATTACATGGAGTCACGTATACGCATTGAAACATCCGGACCATACAGTATGTATAATGTAATGTGTACAGTTTTTCAAGAAATAGCAAGTTTATTACCATCGCATATGACATCATAACAATGAGCCCATGACATAATGGGGTTTTGAGGATAACGTTCGACGACAGTGTGAATGCTTATCTTGAAAAATCACAATTTTTCAAGATTATCGCAATTGAAACCGCAAAAATACTTAATTTTTTTCGTTTGAAAAAAAAATAAATGTAAAAATTAGTTAAAATTTTCGAACAAATCAAGTGATTTCGATCAACAAGCGGGTCTTCAATATTTTCAAAAAAATTCAGATAAAACAATTTCCTTTATAATCGAATGCAGATAAAGAAGAGACTCCAAAAACACTGACCAATAGCAGATGGAGCTGAATTCAATGAGAACCGTGTCGCCACCTGTCAACTAAACTCCACAACACCGGAACAAAGAAAAAACGATTGAACTTAACCATCTCGATTGGCCGGGGCTTCCATTTTAGTTTCCACTGACTCCGAAATTCGAAATATGGCCGCGAACACGCTAAACTCGTGTAAACAAGTAAAAGGTTCTCATCAGTGACGTGTCGGCCTCTAGCGTGAGTGCACTGTACCAGGACTATTGAATGTGGCTTTGGTCAGGAGGCAGGGCTGCTGCTAAAGTTGCTTGTATAAGCAGGCAAGCAACCAGGCACATACAATAACCCCACACAGACAAAGTAACAGTCCGTGTCTCGTGGTGGTTCCTAAAGAGAGATACCAGGTAAAGACAGTCCAGGAGTCAGACCGCTCGCGCATTGCCGCGTACGGTCGAGCCTGTGTGACGCTTGTGTGTGTGAATTATTATAAACCGTAATAATAAATTAAATTAAAGTTTATTAAAATACGTAAAGATACGTATAAAGTGACGAAGTGTGTGACGCGCTCGCGCAACTACACGGAGGTCACTCCGTTATCCGTTCACCAAGTTCTGTTCCTCAGTGTTTCAGGTAAATAATTTTTGCCTGTTCGACAGTCGCCATCGCAGTTGCTTTTAAAATTGCCGAGTGACCGGACTACATAATAAATTGTCAACAATTTAATAATCCACTTATTCTCAAATTTTTTTTAGGCATCAGAGGATATACGTACTATTGTACTTATATACATGGATATTAGAATTTTTTCAAAAAATTGCGGTGTGTCTGCCACGTTTGTGCCCGGCGAGATGTGAAAGAATCGTCCAACGAAGACAATACAGAGAATTTAAATTAATCATAAAATGAAGTTTATGAGTTTTTTGTGGAGGATGAAATAAAGGTTTGAAGAAAGAGGATAGAAATATTTGAGAAAGAGAGAGAGTGAGAGGACCAGGATTTTTCAGTGGTTACTTTGGTATATTTGAAGAAGTGTGCGGGTGAAAGAAAGAACGAACAGTCGAAACGATAGGAGAGTGAGGAGAGAAACAAGGGGAAAAACGACATCGAGAGGGGAAACAAGAAGTGGAAGGAGTCAGACAGTGTTTGTGTGTTTATGTATGTGTGTATGGTTTTAAAGATTGAGAAAGATAAAGACAACGAGAGAACTTGGGGAAGGAGTTGTGCGTGCCCTCGTGTGTCCTGTTGGTGGTGTGGTGGTTAGTCGGCGCGCACACTTATACGAACAAGGAGCAACTTACATGGTGAGGCATGAGGTAAGTCACGAGCGAGGCCGATCACGATGAGAGTGCTCCTGAAATCCCCAACTTCATCATGTATGCTTCGGGAAGAGTCACCGTTTTCTCCCTTTTTCATTCAACTCAATGAGATGATTTTTCGGAGCGAGGTTATGTTCACGTTCCACGTTTCTCTTGTTATTATGAGATCTGACCTCGTCCCTTTGCTTTGGAAATCGGTGGAAAAGGGAGGAAATTTGAGGAGGTGGAGGGTGGCAGGTTTATGAATATGAGACGCGTATCGATATTTTGAAACGCAACAAGGACTCTGACAGAGTGTGACCGACCTTGAGTCTCCCCCCCTTTTTCTATTACCGCTCTCTACCAGTTTGTTTCCACCAAGTGGTCCTCTTCACCTTCTACTTTTTTTTTCTCCATTTTTTCACTGGGTTCTCAACTCTTTTTCTTATTTTTCTATTAATCATGAATAGAGTTTGAGGGAGGTGGGGCAAGATGGATATGGTTCTATTGTTCAGAGGCTTCACCCTGAAAGGGAACAAATTGTCTCCATTCTGCCCCGGTTTCCTCTAGCGTCATTTGTTAATCCTGGTTTTTTTTTAAGACCAAACATTACCTAATTGCTTTCTGTGAAATAGTCTGAGAGACAAGTATGAAGAAATAAATGAAAACGGGAACGAATCTTTCTTTTCTAGCGGTATTTTGTGGATTACGGTAGTGCCATTGGCGCTCCTGTTCTGCGACTTCTTCCAGGATTCAAGTCTTCTCTTCAGATTCATGTGACTAATTCTCCCGTGAGTGCTTTTTCTTCCAATAAAAATGAATTTTTTTAGGAAGCAATTTTGAATTCATGAGTTTTTTTGAGATATCTTGGAAACTAAGTGAGATAGAGGAATTTTCGTAATTACCTTTTTTATAGAGAATTTCAAGAGCTACAAAAAAGGTCATTACGAAAATTACTCTATCTCCCTTAGTTTCCAAGATATCTTTGAAAAAACCATAAAATCAATTTTCTCCTCACTTTCCTCTTTTTTACCACAATGACTTTACAATAAAATTCATCCGGAATTTTAACGTTTTTTCTCTATTCAATATATTCATAATCCTCCCACGATCGAAGCCCATAAATTCGTATTTTCCGTTACATCAGAAAGGTCTTATCTAATGTGTAATGTAGTTGCTTCATGGTATCAAGATCGCGTGTGGCCGGATTTTTTATTTTTCACCTTCGTCCACTTAATCTTTCAATTCCAAAAGAACGTACAACATTGTACAAGTTTCATAGGTAAATCCTGTGCGTGTGGAACAATATATAATGCAGCCTATATCAAATGGTGATTGATGACGTACTCTTTTATTATCTCCATGACTTTACGTCCTACGTATACTATAATCCTTCAACAATTTCGCAATTTAATATTATCTATTTTGTAATTTTCTCGTTATCGGGATTCATTCTCATTCTTATGCATAGGCACATTTTCCTTGAGCATATAAAATTGTAAAGGAAACGAATAATGATCTAGCAAAAGTGCCGCCGTTGCTGACATATCTTTTATGAGATCCTTGGGATACCGATAGAAGGCTTATAAATATTGATGAACATTTCTCGTCAACCGACCGCGCCTCAAACACCGACTCATTCTATCATGAGACTTAAATTTCCTTTTTTTTTCTTCCATTCTCAATTTAATCTCATTCTTCCATCGATTTATCCTCCAAAAAAATCCCATAAAATTATTTTAAAAAAATCCTTTTAATTTTTAAAATAATACACATCTCCACGTTTCTTGACCCAACGTAACGCTACTTGTCCGTGCAGCCAAAGGGGGCACCAATATAACTGTAAATTCTGCTCTCTTGCCGCGAACGACCGCCGACCTTATGTCCGCTGTACATAGATATCTTTACCTCCTTTTTGTTCTTATCTCCCGCAAAAATGCCCCCTTCTCACCACCTGAAAATTAATTAATAATTTTCCCTCAATTTCCGCAATTTGAAATTCTCGCAGGACTCGATGCGCACAGAAATTCCACTCGACACATCGATAATTCTCCAGTCGATTCCATGCTGCATTTCTCCCTTCTTTTACCTCTCGTTCGCCGCCACAGCCCCCCCCCCCCCCTGTCTGCCCCTTTGGCAATAATGAATGGTACTCTCGGGTTCCCAGCCTCCGAGGATTACTCTCCTCTTTAACATTACAACTTTATCCTCAAATTTTCGCATTCTGAAAGAAAATATTGTTTTTTAAATAATAACTTTCACTCAATGGATTTTATTAAAATGCAAAAAAAAAACCCTCGTTATTACAATCTCCATTTTTATTTATTCTACAGTGAGATATTAAAGAGATGCAGTGTGGTATACGAGAGCGACAAGCAAGGATCGAAGTCTGGGTGAAAGGAAAACACGCACAGTATATAGCATTTACAGTAGTCTCATGAGCTCCACTGGTTTACACTCGTTTGTAAAACGAGAGGGGGTTATATGACCAGGATTGACATAGAAACAGAGTAAAGTTGGCATTTGGAGGAGAATTTAACCAGAGGGCAATACACGATATTCAATGCACCGAGAGGGGAATCGGTAAATATTATATTTCGCAAGTCTCTGTTTTTAATCGTTCAAATATTTATGGTTTATTCAATGAGGCGTAAATTGCGTAATCCATGACACAATTTTCCTCTCAATGAATATCGCAAAATTTCATTAAAAACCCCTTAAATTTTTCAAGCACGAGAAAAAATGACTGGAGTGAAAAATGGAGTTAAATAATGAGGAAAATAATAATCGTGTGAAACGATGGAAGATGAAGAAGGAGAAACGACGTCGCACTCTCGGGCGTCGCGCCAGCCTGCTGGCTTGACTACACGCGGCACGACAATCTTGTTAGGGGTGGGGATAGGAGACCTTGAGTCTCGTCACGTGATCGCCAAGGTGCATAGGGGGTAGGGCGTCGAGGGCCTTGACCTTACCACTAATACTCTGCTTCAGTTTGTGTGTGTTTGTGTATATATAGGTATTCTACCCTTTTTTACACCTCTCTCTCTCTTTCTCTCTTGCCTGAGACATTAAAACTCTGGACTTCATGTTGGACGCATTACTATTGCATCCGAAAAACTTTCTATTCTTCCGGCTCTTGCTTCCTGAACATTGTAATTTGTGGATGGCTCTCTACATTTCACGATTCATCCTCGGAAATTAATATTCTTTCGTTTGAAATTTCCCAGGGGAATAAAGAATAAACGTCGACTCATGTAGGTGCGTCTGTGGTTCGGATTTTTTTATACTTACCTTTGTTTGCTGTGTGCTCCTTTCTTTCATTCCATCTCAACGAGAGAATAAGCAAGAGTCGATTTTTTTTTTTTTTTTGGAGACATGTAATGAACGCAGTCGAGGCTTTCATATGGAATCCATCACACACAGGTCCCATGCACGGCTCACCGAGTTCGTTCCACCTTCTCCCTTTTTTTTTTTGTGTTTTCTCTACGTTCGTGTACCGACAGGCTCTTCACATTTCACTCTGAGTAAACACTCCGCTCACACATGCATATCATGCCATTATCAGAAAATGAAAATAAAGGAATATTGTGAGGATATTGGGATAATAAATGAATTTGATTGGGGGAAAGTGAGGTAAAATAGACTGAATCATAAAAAGGTTTGAAAGGTAACCTTTTTGATGATTTCATTGAAAAGATGAGGAAATTTCTGTTGAAACACATTTTTTCAACAAATTTTGGGAAATTTGAATTTTTTGGTGAAGAATTCCAGGTGAAACCCTTTTTATTTACGATTTTTTCCCTCTTTTAATCGATTCTCAAAATATTAATGAAAATTTTCAATTCCATTCATCATTCGAGCCTTAATTTTCACCAAAAAAAAAACAATTTTCAAAAAATTCCAATAATTAAATTAAAACATATGTTTTCTCCTCGAAAACACCTCAACTATTCAACGAAATGAGTAAAAAACCAATTTTAACTATTTTCTCTAATTTCTAATATAAAACATAAAAATTGAAATGAATGCATTACACCCCTCACATCCCCCCACCCCTCTCTCCAATAAATTCATCTAATTAATTCACAGACAATTATTCAAACACCATTGGTTAATGTCTCTGAGTTGATTCTATCAATGAATGAGATGAATTGCTTTACCGAGTACTAAACGCGTGAGCGAGATCAATTTAACGACCGTCCCACGATAGATATGTGGAAATGATTGAGAAATCGACGGGTAGGAAGCCAAAGGGGAGTCAAGAAAAGTAAGCGCAACGATGTGTGGAGCAACGCCCAAACCAGATAACCAACAGTACAGTAACTGCACACACTAACAATTCACCTATCTGGGGGAAAGTCGGCTTAAATTGACATTCTAATGAAACCATTCGAGATTTAATTTTCTCAATGATTCCAGTGAAAATCAGTGGAAAATTGCGATTGACAAAATCGATTTACCCACTTTGCCTTTTTCCCATTAAATTTACTCCCTCAAACGATTTTAAAAATCCCACACTGGCGCCCTCTGTCCAGAAATACCATCCTCTTATCTTTCACTTTATTTAAACCAAATTCATGCAATCCCCTCTCATTTTCATATTTGTGTAACCTCTTCCTTTCTAGGCAGAGCCATAGGTATATTTATATCGCTCAACGATTCGCCGACCATGTGCGTGTCCATTTCCGCGCGAAGGTCGTCCACGGGGACCGGAAGTGGGCCGGCCTTGCCCGAACGACCGTTACGTACTCACTCGAAGAGCCACAGTTTGGCTATTGTCCAAAGACCTCTTCTCTTGTTTTACGAAATTTTCACCCAATTTAATCCTCAACTTAATCCAATGTACCTTCATGTTTTTTCTTGCAGAAGAGAACCAGCGACAAGACACTATAATCAGAGAATTTAAATACGGGCGTGGCTGTGATCGACGAGGGTATTGCTCAGGATGCTGAGCGATCATTCGACTTTGATAGACTCAGGGTCACGTGAAGAGGAGGAAAAAGAATTGTGGCTAATTGCCGTAGGAAGACGACTTGCCGTTCTCAACAGCTGAGAATGTCGGAGCAAAACGGCCCGACCGAGGGCCCGGGCTGGTGGCCAACGGCCACTGCCGCACAGCCTTGGAAGAGCTCATCCACTTCTAATATCTTGTCGTCCAGCGTTGGTGGAAGCTCACTTGTATCACGCAATTCTGAGACTGGTAGAAATGTATCAGTAACGACTATCAACGTCCCACCCAATCAGGACATACATGATGGTAATATTCATTGACTATTTATTTTATGAGTCTGTTGTGACGAGGAATGAGAGGGATTAATGCTCATGGTCTTTGAAGGATTATTGCTATGCTCATATCTACTAGCTTTCTTTCTCATTCCTACACACTGGTTCTTGCGACACTTGTCAATATATATATATATATATAGCTTTAACATTTAAAAATCGTATCAAATGTAAAAGCAATATAAATTCCACATTCTTGACTATATTTTATTCAGACAAATCAAAATAATTGAGGATATTTATGAATTTTTTGTTTTCTTATTTTTTTAGTTAAAAGTGTCAAGTACTTGGGTGGTCAGAATGGCGTAACAGTATCAGTAGTATCATCTTGTGGAAGCAGTCCGAGTCCTGGTATGAATGGACCCGAGACGAGCTCTGTCGATGATTTTGAGGACAGCGATGGTGAAGTTAGTAAGATTGATTTTCGTGGCGTCAATTTACGGACAAAAAAGAAACGTGATGGTGATCCAGAATGTTCATCGAATGCTGATGATTCTCATGAACAACCGGAACGGCCAATGTCCTGGGAGGGTGAATTATCAGATCAAGAAATGTCTTCCAATACCCTTACAAATCAAGAGCACGAGGAAACGTCGATGGAGGGTGTTCAAGTGTGTAGTGCGAGTCCTGGACCGCAGGAGCAAAAATTTCCTATAAAACCAGAGCCAGAGAGCTTTCGCTCGAGCCCTGGTATTGTACTTGGTCACAATGATGCAGCGATGACTCTGTCCCATCAGAATCATCAGCAGCAGCCGCAACACCATCAACAACCCCAGCACCATCACCACCAACAACAGCAACAGCAACATCAACAACAGCAGCAACAATCGCATTCACATCAGAGAGATTTAGAGCAAAATCAACAGAGTGACTTACCATTACTAGTTGGAAAATTACTAGGTGGATACAATAGTTCCACTCCCAATCACAGTCCTGTCATGAATCCCAGACATCATTTACAGAAACACAGTCATACAAGATCCCAAGTACCATCACCAGATTCCGCAATACACTCGGCCTACAGTGTCTTCAGTTCCCCAACACAATCGCCCCATGCAGCACGACACAATGCTCTCGGTGCAGGCAGTCCAGTACCATCATCATCCCTCTCGTTATCACGTCAGAGTTTCAATAATTCAACCTCATCGCTCTCCCTTTCTCTTTCTCACTCACTATCACGTAACAATTCCGACGCTTCAAGCAGCTGTTACAGCTACGGATCTCTCAGTCCTCCTACGCATTCACCAGTTCAACAACCCAGGCACACCCATCCCCCTCATCATCATCAACTGCCACAGGGTAGTAGTCCACTGCACCTGCCTTCTGGTGCAGCGACAAATGCACATTATGCAAATCCACCAGAGCTATCCAATGAAGTACATCCTGATGATCAAGACGATTGTAAAATACCATCAGCACCTTCAGGCATATCAACAAGACAGCAACTCATCAACAGCCCATGTCCAATATGTGGTGACAAGATAAGTGGTTTTCATTATGGAATATTCTCATGCGAGTCTTGCAAGGGTTTCTTCAAACGCACTGTACAAAATCGTAAAAACTACGTTTGCCTGAGGGGCGCTGGTTGTCCTGTAACAGTTGCTACGAGAAAAAAATGTCCAGCATGTCGCTTTGATAAGTGTCTCAACATGGGAATGAAACTGGAGGCTATTAGGGAAGATAGGACGCGTGGTGGTAGAAGTACGTATCAGTGTACATATACATTACCAGCGAATCTCATTGGTGGCACAGGCGGTGGTATTTCTGGTGATAAAATGACGGGTGGCAATTGTAGTCCAGCACCACCAGGCACGGAGCATCATCATTCAGCTCGACATCATTGGAATCACTCGCATAAGATGCAAGTTGTACCGCAGTTACTTCAAGATATCATGGATGTTGAACATCTTTGGCATTATAATGATAATGATCGTGCTGGACAGGGCAATGGAACGGGAAGCCTCGGTGAGTCACTCGGAATTCCAACTAGTAATAATGGAAATCCCGATGTTAATAGAAGAGAACCACAAAGTCCAAATCCAACTACTGGACAATCACCAACAACTAATCAAGAAGAGAATACACAGAGTAAACAGACAACAACCGGGACCAATTCGAGTGGCAATGGAAACTCATCGCAGCCTCCTGACTTTTTATCAAATTTGTGCAATATCGCTGATCACAGACTCTACAAAATTGTCAAGTGGTGCAAAAGTTTACCACTTTTTAAGAATATTTCTATTGATGATCAAATATGTCTTCTCATCAATTCATGGTGTGAATTATTGTTATTTTCATGCTGTTTTCGGAGTATGAGCACGCCTGGTGAAATCAGGGTATCTTTAGGAAAGTCAATTACACTTGAGCAAGCTCGACAATTGGGTTTAGCTACTTGTATCGAGAGAATGCTTGCATTTACGAATAATTTGAGGCGATTAAGAGTAGATCAGTATGAATATGTGGCAATGAAGGTGATAGTACTATTAACTTCTGATACGAGTGAATTGAAAGAGCCGGAAAAAGTACGTGCCTCACAGGAAAAAGCACTTCAAGCACTTCAACAGTATACAATAGCAAGGTATCCAGAGATGCCAGCAAAATTTGGTGAACTTCTTTTACGAATACCTGATCTACAGAGGACATGTCAAGCTGGTAAAGAATTGTTGAGTCAAAAACGTGCTGAGGGTGAGGGTAGCTCTTTCAATTTACTCATGGAGCTTCTGCGAGGTGATCACTGAACAATAATTAATTAATTAGAGTTTTTTAAAATTATGGAACTGTTCTTCCAGAATGAGGATTTAATCCGTCGTGTTGAATTCATGAATTCCACGATACTTGGGTCCATGAGCTCGGGGAATCAGGTTGTAGTAGTTAAAATGTTTTTTTTTTTAGTTTCAATGACTAGGCAGATGAAAAAATTTTCAATTACAAGAAATATTATTAAATAAAAAGCAATGACTGTAACTTGCGGATTGTCCGTTATAGCAATTAGTTCATTGGTGAGGGGATACATATTTTTTTTTTTTAAGAAATGGAGAATATATATTAGACTTAGAGCGATAGATGACTTATAACATAATATATATACTCTATAAATATTATACATATACATAGTATATATATATTTTATACTGAGAAAAAGAAAGAAAAATGCTTCCATTCATGATTAATGAAGAGGGTTTTAACTCTTGCATTCCTGCCTTTTATATACAGGAATATTTGTTTATGAATTATTATTATTTCCTTCTTCTAATTTAATGATTAAATTTAAATTGTTTAAATGGAAGGAAGATTTGTACGGTAATTTTGTTTTTTTTTTTAGCGTCCAAGCATGCGTCCAGGTGCAAGTGAGAC
Source organism: Aleiodes testaceus (assembly GCA_963565655.1). NCBI lineage: Eukaryota > Metazoa > Arthropoda > Insecta > Hymenoptera > Braconidae > Aleiodes > Aleiodes testaceus. The sequence continues at coordinate 3,275,253 of OY751422.1, forward strand.
TGAAATTTTATTAGAACCCTATGAGGGCTTCGTGTAATTGGGCGCTTGATTCTCTTCATTTTTTTAAATTAAATGAGCAAATGAATAAATTAATTATTTTCTATGTTAACGTTGAAGGGAGCAAATATTCAGTAACAATTGCGGTGAATCCACCAGTATTTCGTAACGATTTAGAAAAAAAAACGAATAATTTTTCTTCCCTTAAGATATACTTAATAGAAGCATAATTCTGGCCGTAAATGAAAAATGTACTTAAAAAGCAAAGCAACAAAAAGGGATTTTAATTTTAAATGCTTAATCTAATTAAATAGCTTATGTAGTTGTGTGCCTTTCCCGATAATGGCAATATGAAAAAATTTTATAAACAATTTTCCAGTCCAATTGAACAATTACTTTCGTACTTTAATACCAATTTTATAATTTTCGTCGTTAAATTGAATTTTTCGACAATAGTAAAGAATGGTTTATTATTCAGTGCCTAAATCGGATAAACTTTTGGCTAATGCTGAATGTTGATTATTCCGTGACTGAGTAATGTGAATAATATTATAACATTTTATATCCAGTGTATATTGAAAAAACATTGAATTATTGTATGAAACTGTTGTGAATGATTGAGAGTGTGGATGAATAGCCTGTTGGCCGTAGTCTTTTTTTTTCGGTCTCTTTTTATTATTTTTTTGCACGCGCCACGTATTATCAGTGAATACGCGTTTCTGCGCGTGCATTGTTAATTAAAAGAATTAGTGAGAAAGAAGAAATTATCGATGAAAAACATTTTTTATGCCCAACAAAAAGACTGCGATGTGTAGAGAATGTAAGAGAAAAATGACATAAGTTGTACAGATCATGATGAATTAACAAATATGCGTGGGGAAAAAACGTCCATTAGGTTTTTAATGTAATGAAGTAACAAAAAAAAGTGTGAAATTTTCTCGGAGTAACGCAGGCGATACTTTGGTTTCTATTATTCATCAATACAACCAGCGAAATTGTCATTCATTTGTTGTCCTCCATCCCTTCCTATTTTATACATTTAATTGTGAAAAATTAATTCGATGTCATTGTAATCGATTTCTGTATTTTAGTTGTAAATAAGTGTTTTTGAAAATTCAATCCGATGGATTAAAATGATTATTAACATTTTTTTTGTTATAAAAAATGATAATAATTTTCATGTTTAACGTTATGATAATAAAAATGGAAATGAATCAGTATTCTGAATGATTCATAGATGAAATTGGTATTATAATTTTTAAAAATGAGGAGAGATGGGGTAAAATGGGCCTAACAAATATATTATTTTATTTTATATTGAGAAGAATCGATTGAAATCATTGAAATTATTTGAGATAATTTTATTAATTTAAAAAAAAAAATTATTGTAATGTCTATTTTACTCCTTTTTCCTCAAAAAAACATAAAAATTTTCCATAAATTCAGACTCGCCAACTTGTGGGCTAATTGAATGTATGAATGTGATTATGTGAATTTTTTTAAAAATGATTGTATTATCCTACGATCCTTTGAATGTTGAAAGAAAGTGATAAAAATCGATATTTGCCTGTTAAAAAAAAAAAAAGTGACTATTCTATGTTTATATTTGATAATATAGCTATTTCTATATCTTTTTAATACAATTACTTATAATTACAATTGGAGACAGATTGTTTTTTATATGACGATGAGAAAAAAATTGATTATTGAACGAATTAATTTATAATGATTCTTGTTGAATCAAACGAGAGACAAATTAAAAAATAACAATAATGACAACGTGCAGCTTTTTATTTGTAAATCTTGATAGCTGCATCCTCCTTTATCTTAATCATGAAATATTCAAGATTTTATGGAATAAACTAATGATTTGCCAGTGATGACAATATTTAGGGGAGACATTGAATGAAAAAATAATCGAATTATAATAATTCGAAGAGCTTAATAATGACAGACTGTGTATTTTCATTATACATAAAACAAAAACATCTAAAATAATAGTTTTAACGAATCCATGAGTCTACGAGAATAAAAGCCATGTAATATTGAAAATGAAAAATATTCCCATCTCTATTAATCCATTTTAAAGGATAGTATTCTCACATTTCGTTAGTGTAATGTGCCAACATCAGCATCGACAAATAATTAAAAATCAATGAATTAATAATATTTCTTTGTCCATCGTACATTCATTGAAACCATTTGGAATCATCAAAGCTTGAATTGTGAAGAGAGAAACAAAATTAAATCAATTAACTTGCATAAACTCGAGTACTTTTTTATCGTACTTTGTGTGCATAATTCTTAATTTTCTTAATAAAAAACAATGTTTTACAAATATCATGAGTATTTAATTGATTTAATTTTAAAAACATTATTATTAGAAAATGTAATGACTTAATAGTTGAAATATATTCTTGATATACTTTTTCAAAATTCCCGCAATTTTCCCACAATTCACGTCGATAAAACAGGTTATTCCCTGTGTACCAATCATGCGAATGAAAAAGTGACTCGAGACACTTGATTTTGGTATGCCTGAACCTTCCAGGGTCTTGTGATCGAACAGCTGAATAGTGTATCGAGGAGAAAAATTCTCTCATTGAATGAAAATTCATTAATAATCAGTCATCGATAATTCATAGTAGATAATTGGCAAATCAGAGAAATTAAGTGAATCATTATGGCCGATCGTAATAATATAAATCAGATGATTCCTGCATTGCCAGAGGAAAAACATGGTAATTATTATTTCACTGTTCTATTTACTTCCTTGCACCTGACTCTGCCACTCCCATTGGACATTCAGAATCTGCCTCAATTTAAACATCTGCATATGACAAGAAAATAGAATTTTATTAGACTCTAATAGCCTCCACTTGTCCACTCAATTGATCCTTTTCAACCATGAAATTATCTCGAAAATTCAGTAAATTCTCTTCATTTATCTCACTTTATTTACAGATATGCTGGCTGCCACTAGTGTTCTTCAGCAGCAAGCCTCTGATATCAGAAACCAGAGACCCAATTGGCAATCCTATCTTCAGTAAGTATTCATAATGATAATGGTAATGATGATGATTTGATGAATTTTGTTCTTTGTTCAGGTCTCAGATGATATCGAAGGAGGACCACGATTTCATTGTTGCCTTTGATACTTGTGACGCTGCTTCAAGGGAAGTTAAATTGAAGGAGAATCCTAATCAGGCTGCCAAGACCTTCCTCAACCTCTTGGGACACGTCTCCAAGGATCAGACGATTCAATATATTCTCACGATGATTGATGATATGCTTCAGGTTTTTATCATCAAGAATTCGATGTTTTTAAAGTTGATTTTAGATTATCGGTTTTGTTGAGATATCTCGGAAACTAAGAGAGATAGAGCGATTTTCGTAATGACCTTTTTTGGAGGTCTTGAAATTCTGGGGAAAAGAGGTCATTAGGAAAATTTACCTATCTCGTTTATTTTCCGAGATATCTTGAAAAAACGAAGGATGTAAATTTGATTCTTTTGGAATAGAAACAATTGGTGAATTATATAATTGCAGGAAGATCGCAGTCGTGTGGAAATCTTCCGTGAGCACTCGAGCAGAAAGAGAGAATCTATTTGGGGACCATTTCTCAATTTATTGAATAGGCAGGATGGTTTTATCATGAACATGACTTCACGAATAATTGCTAAGCTCGCATGCTGGAGTCATGAACTCATGGAGAACTCGGATCTACAGTTTTATCTGACTTGGCTCAAAGATCAGCTTAAATTGAGTGTAAGTTGCGCAGTGAAAACGTATCTACATCCTCGGTATTTCTATTTACTCCTTAATTATAATTCCATCGTGATTTTTTATTTTTAATATCCAAAACTCTTCAAATCATTAATTTATTATTTGTTCCAGGACTTGTAAATTATTTTTCCTGTCTTAATTTTATATTAAATGTAGTTTAATGGAAAGGCTTTTCATGCATGCTTCATTGCGCTTTATTAATTTAATTAATGATAATTAATTATGAACCATTTGCTGGGTATTTAATGGTATCAAGTCTTACTAACTCTCTTCGAACATCGCTGGAATAACAAAATAACAGAAACGCGTCATTAATCCATTCGAAAGAAAAATATTTCAAGAATCAAATTGCAAGGCTTTTCGCTCAAAAATAGATGGACACGGGTTCATATTGTAATGATGTTTTTTTTAATGAGAATGGACGACATGAAATGGTTTTTTAGTCTGAAGCCGTACCGGAGACAAATATGCATGCTGCAGTGGTGCAAGACACTCCCAACGAACCTGGAGAGGCCACTGACCTCCAAGAAATACCCAGCATGGTTGGTTCCTTAATAACAAATCGTAACATACTTATTGCGTCGGGTACAACTATAGTTTAATGACTCCATTTTACCCCACCTTCTGTCTTATATATAAAAAAATGGATTATCATGGAAATCTTGAAAATTTCATTAATTTTTGAGTAAAAAGAATGAGAAATTCATAAAATTACGGAATTTTTCAGACAAATCAATTTTCTTCCATCAGTTTTTTCAAAATATCTCGGAAACTAAGCGAGATAGAGCGATTTGGTGCTGAACCTTTTTTGTAGCTCTTGAAATTCTCTACAAAAAAGGATTACAGCAAAATTGTCCTATCTCGCTTATCTTCCGAGATATTACGAAAAAACTAGAGACAGATTAAGACTAATTTGTAAGAAAAATTAATTTTCCTGAATTTTCGATAAAGAAAAGGAAATTTCATAGAATTATATATTTTATGATTTTCATAAAAATCCATTTTCCGTTAATAAAATTGAAGAATGAATAGTAAAACTACTTTTGGAATTTTCAGAATAACGAATACATTCAGTCTGTCGCCCGATGTCTTCAGATGATGCTTCGCATCGACAAATATCGTTTTGCCTTTGTCTCAGTCGATGGAATTTCGACTCTTCTGAGTGTCCTCTCCGGTCGCGTCAACTTCCAAGTGCAATACCAACTAATCTTCTGCCTCTGGGTTCTCACATTCAACCCCCTTCTCGCTGAGAAAATGAATAAATTCAACGTCATCCCGATTCTCGCAGATATCCTGAGCGACTCAGTGAAGGAGAAAGTGACTCGCATCATCCTAGCAGTATTCCGGAATTTAATCGAGAAAGTGGAGGATAATCAGGTGGCGAAGGAGCACTGCATCGCAATGGTCCAGTGCAAAGTATTGAAGCAGCTATCGATCCTGTGTCAACGTAAATTCGATGACGAAGACATAACCGAGGACATCGAATTTCTGAACGAAAAACTCCAGACATCCGTCCAGGATCTCAGCTCCTTCGATGAGTACTCGACTCAGGTGAAATCCGGTCGTCTCGAATGGTCTCCAGTTCACAAATCCGGGAAATTCTGGAGGGAAAACGCCAGTCGCCTCAACGAAAAGAATTACGAGCTTCTTCGCATTCTCGTTCATCTCCTCGAGACGAGCAAGGATCCCCTCGTCTTGAGCGTAGCCTCATTCGATATTGGAGAATACGTACGTCACTATCCACGTGGTAAACACGTGATCGAGCAGCTCGGTGGAAAACAGAGAGTTATGCAACTTTTGAGTCATGAAGATCCGAATGTCAGGTATGAGGCACTCATTGCCGTTCAAAAACTCATGGTTCACAACTGGGAATATCTTGGAAAACAATTGGAAAAAGAGCAAACTGGTGCTAGTGGTGCTACTGGAACCAAACCTGGAGCTCCAGTTGCTGCTAAAGGGTAAAATTATTAATGTAGTCTAAGATATCTATCATTTTGTTTGTTATTATAAGAGTTTATGATTTTTGCTAAAAGATTCGAAAAAATTAGGTGTCTACATTCCATTATTCACGTCTGTAGAAACTAACGTGTCTTTTCAAAAAAAAAAAAGAAATTAAGAATTATGCCTCAGGAATGTTGATTGTCCTACATAATTTTGTCTCCTTTGAAATTTGAAGAAAAAATTGTTTGTATTTTCGAAATATGTAAATACATATGAGATAATTCAATAAATAATAATGCGCTTAAAACGCCCATAAGATGAGATAATTGTTGAAATGTGAAATGTAATTTGATTGAATTATAAAATTGTGTAAAAAAGGAAAAAGTAAATAGTTGATCTTGTAAGTAGAGAATGAATTGAAGTGAATAAAGTATTATGACTAATAAAATATGTTATATCACAAAAATCTTGAGGTTCACAGTGATATCCCTTTATTAATTTAAAATTTATGAAAACAAGAAAACTTTTCTCAATTTCTTAAGTTTCATTGAAACTCATTTTAATATTAATATTACAAGAGGTAAGTTGAGTCACTAGATATCTAAAAATATATGGAATATCAATTTCATCGACATTTTCATCATCATTACAGAGTCTGCATCGTTTCCTATTCTCCACTACTGTTTTATTCCTCACGAGTTCCATCACTGGTCCTACGAGAGTCCCACATTTCCGGCAAACCAACGCCGATGTTTTATCGGAGCAATGGAATAATCGATCCTGCAGAAGAAAAGCGCATCCATGAGAAATCAGAGAATCTCTCTCCATCTCTCCAAACCGCACACCACCGCCTCTCCTCCTCCCCTTAATCGGCTGCCTCGTGAGAACATCAATAGGCCCAGTGCTCCTGACCTGCCACTTATCCGAGACCATGTGCCTCAGTCTCTGATAATGAACAACCCCGAAAAAGATTTCACAAGTCATCTCACGTCCATCGATACCAGAGTACATTTTCTCAGTTCCATAGTAATTATATCCGCCGAGCTCCAACAGTTTCCCAAAGTACTCAACAGCTGTATCTTCTTCATTAAATTTAAACGGAGTAGCATCATGCACGAGTCCATGAACAGCCGCTGATTTCCCAGCCATCACTTCGATCATCATAGCAATCGTCATTCTGCTCGGGAAACCGTGCGGATTGAAAACGATATCAGGTATCAGACCAGTGTCTGTAAATGGTAAATCTTCAGTTGCCCATTTTTGAGAGCAAATACCTTTCTGTCCGGCACGAGAGGCGAATTTATCACCGACTTGTGGATTCCTGGGGACTCTAAAAGTGATGCAGGCTCTTCGGGGGATGTGACTATGAAGAGTACCGCATAATCTCACGTTATCAACGATTACCTCTTCTTTCCCCTTGTATTTACCAATCATGTATTGTCCCTGTTCAGCGTCGTAGAGACAGTAATAAGGATCATCGTACTGCAATCTGCATCCAGCATAGGGAAGACCATCTGCATCCAATTTATCGACTAAATTCGGTCTATCCGGTTGTCTCATGAAGTAGCTCTGTTGATTCTTCAAATCTACAAATTCGGATTTATAAATCATTCCGTGAGCAAAACCACGTTCGTAAGCAGACTTATTGATGATCATGGCGTCTTCCATGTCGTAACCAGTGTATGAAACAACAGCAACAATCGCGTTTGTTCCCATAGCGAAATCATCGAGATTTATATTGTCATGGTGAACCGGTCGGAAGAGTGGAGTCGTCGGGGTCTGAAGTCTATACAATTTAGTCTCTGATTGAAGATGCCAGGTATGACAAGGTGTGCCCATTGTTTGTTTACCCATTTGACACTGGTACATGTTCCTGGGACTCTGATTACAATCAGGCATGGGTATCAAACAAGCTAAATTACTCAGGAAAGCAGTTTTTCCGAGTTCCTGGTGAGTTGTATTGGCATGCCTCTCCGAAGAAGTCACGCAGACCTCCAAATAAACTTGTTCAAATGTTCCGATTAACTCAATTTTGTTTGCTGCTAGATTTATAACTGGTCTCATCATTCTCGCAGGTCCAGTGAAGATGAATAGACCTGGATATTGTGACGGAACGTCTTTCTTTGGAATAAGAACAATTTCCATGGTCTTTGACACTTTTACATTCTCAATTTTCAATAATCGGAGTTTATTCACAACTTTCGTGATTATTTCGTCCTCGATTAAACCAACGACTTTTCCATCAACCACGACAGTGTAAGAATCCTTGTAATTATCTGCTATTGCTAATGGTGTCATTCCCAAATCCAAGAGAACTGTTGGAATTGCGTCTCTCAATTTATCATTTGAATGCTTCGTGACGATGCAGTTCATTGTCATGTGATTTAGAAGACCGCAAGGTGATCCATCAGGCGTGTGAACCGGACAAATAAAGCCCCAGGCATCAGGCAATAACTGTCGAGCTTCTGTAGTCTTCATTTCCTGGAAGAAAGAACCACGATGAATCGCTCTAAAATGACTCATATATCTCATTCTATTAATATTCTCAGCAACAATTGTCAAACCCGTGCTCTGCATCAAACCAAGTCCACTCGGTGATTTTATATTTCCAGTCGACAAAAAATTCTCCATGGAACCCTCAAAGCCTCCAGCATACTTCATAGCTGTCAGCATCTCTTGGACACTTAATTGAAAATTGTTACCAACAGTTTTAGCTCGTTTCATAATACAAATTCTCAAATTACTCAGCCACATCTGAAGCTTTTCCTTAAGAACTTGGAGATATAAATGACCACCCAGAAGACACTCCTGCATCATCACAGAGTCAGTCCCTTCAACTGCACAATTTTCATTGGCCAATGTGAAGAGTTTCTTCGTCATGAAAACCAGAAGATTGAATTTGTCTTTGGGATCGTCTAAATGTATCGCTACACACTTCTGGATAATGAAATCACAGAATTTTGAGTCAGGAGCATCCGGCGTTAATTCGTACATTCGCACTCTGAACATTTTTCCGATGTAACGTTTACATTGACTATGGGAATGAAGATTCTCTTCGTGAACTGCTCTCAACATGTTTAAAATACATCCTTTGTAATACAAATCGTCCTCACAGCCTGCAATCAGTGCATCGTAAATACATTTATCAGAAACGTCCATCAAACATTTTAGCATTAGTACTATAGGAACATAATAAAGAATTTTCTTGTGACTGAACATCAATTTTATCGTTCCATCAGTGACGTAGTGAAGAGTGTTATTGATAGCAGTATTATCGTCTTTGACACTCCGGAGAAGAAGCCCGAGGTCACTGAAAAGTGCTCCTCGAGACTTCCAACCGGATCTTCTGATTGCTATTGGGAAGTTCCTTCGGGTCATTAGCAACATTCTTATGAGTCTCTCGTGTCCTTTGACTATGAAATATCCGCCCCATTCTTGCTCGTGTTCTCCTTTGGATATCAATTCTTTTGGGGTCTTTTTGAATAAGTGGCATCTGTGTGATTTCACCATTATCGGAATTTCCCCTAAATCTTTCTCGATGTGCTCTTGCACTCTTCCGTTCCTCGACCAGCCCAATTTCATCGTTAATTTGCCTTTATATGTACTTCCTCTTTGTCTGCATTCGGAAGGGTATATTCTTTGATCTCTGGCGCCAACTGTGCCTGAGGGAATCGAAGGCTGGTGAATTGTTGCATCTTCCACCCATAACAATATCTTCTCGTTATTGGCGAGGGTTAAATGCACTGGGATGATGTCCTTTAAACAATCGGTCAATCCATGCTCCAGCATGTAATTGAAAGAATCTAAATGAGGTGTTCCTAATCTCTGGAGCAACTGAAAGGATTTTTTATTATTCTATCTGTCATTAAATAAATGGAAATTAATGGATTTTCATGAAACTCACTTTATTCTGGGTTTCCGGAGGCTTCCCGAAGTCTGGAGAAGTATTCGATAACACAGGTTCTATCAACATTTTGTTATTTATTTATTTTTTTATTATTATTCAGTAGAAAAATACAAGTTCAGTCGTTTCATGCCACAAACACGTGGGCTCTGAAGCAGGTTGGGACATGCGCACAATAGTGGTCACGTGACTACGGTAGAGGGGCTATTGATGGCGAGACGGTTTGGCGGGAAATTTGAATGTTTTTACATTCTTTTAGGAATTGATTGATTGAATAATTGGCGGGAGATTTCAATTTATTAAAGACAAAAGTATTCTTTTAAGGAATAAAAAAATTACGGTTTTCATGTTTTTGTTGATTTTTTATTTTTTATTACAGACGTTAACATAACAAAGTTCTATACTTTCAAGGTACATGATGGTTACAATACTTTTACTCATTTCTCATCTATTGCCCAGGCACGTGAAAGCAGAGGCGAATTTAATCATTTTTTATTCATCGAATTGTTCCTAATTTTTCATTGGATTTACATGAATTACAATTTTTGGAAATTTTGTTCTCTTCATTCAGACAAATGCAAATTATTTTATTTACAAATTTTCTTCACATCGATATGTTTTCTAAGTGATTCAGATGGACGAAGCGATTTTTTTTAAAAAGAATTTTCGGTTTTATTTAATTTTAAGTAAATACTAAGGGGAAATTATTGAACAATACATTTATGAGTTGTGGTGAACCTGTTTTTGTGTTTTTTTTTTGGTTTTTATCAGTTGTGTAGACCGTTTTGCGTAGGCTTCTAAAGGCACTGCTCGAATTTATCAGTGGAAAATTAAAAAGGAAACTATTTTCCTAAGCAAACTAAATTATTTTTAATTTTTTTCTCATAAATGTCCGGTTAATCATTGATCTCTTTCACTTTTTTCGAATTTTATGAGTTAAGCGAAGGGTTTCTAATTATTGCGAGTGAATTTTCTGTGATTACCTAATTGAAAGTATTAAAAATCCGATTACAAGTGAATTGTGATGATTAAATTAAAAAAATAAAGACTAATAAATAATTCGTTTTTTTTGTTCAATGAAAAAAACGGATTTTATTCAAACAAAAATTATTTCTAAATGAATTTATCAATCAATTGATAAATTTCATTCAGAAAATTTCATTTATACAATCTTCTCTTTTTGTTCAAATAAAATAACTAATTTTTCACCCATAAAATACTAAAAACTCAGGAAGACCCAAAAAAAAAAAAAAATGCAAATCCCTGAAAAAATTGAATTTTTCAATGATTTTTCTCTCTAAAAAAAAATGAAGCATCCACTGTTCCCAGAGCCTCTCCCCGGAATGTCTCAATTATTTCCATTTTCCTATTTCACTATTTCTCCTATTGTACTTCGATTAAAACAAGAAAAAACTGCCCTGTCACAACAAATCATTCGAAAATTAAATTTCAATAAAAAAAAAACTCCAATTAAAATTCCATTCCTGAATTTCATCCGAATCTCCTCAAAATCATTAAAAAAAAAGAGAAAAATAATAATAATTATTCATGTTATGTCTCGTATCAATGTGTATGACAATTCTCTGTTATTAAAGAGACAATTAATTGTGTTTGATCACAAGAAATACGGTGTAATTGTCAACGATGGAATTACACGTTCAGCATCTGGTACAGCTTGGAATAAAACCGTATTTCTCTCATCAACTGAATTAAATTGCAGTATACTAGCTACATTACCACAACGATAGCAATAATTTGGTGCTGACCATACGGTTACTAATTTATCATCGAACATGTATCTATAGCCCTCGTGTACCAGTTGATGTGCTCTACATATTAACTTTAAATCATTGATTTCCATGAATTTGTGGGTTACTTTAGCACCAAATAACCAACCAGCTCCACGTGGACTCACTGACCATGCATCAACGTCCTCGGGATCAGACCATAATAAATCACAGAATGCTCCTTTGTGCGGGATCTCTTGATTTCTCTCGATTGTTCTTATTTGATCTAGGGTTCTTATCGCTGGTGATAAACCACCGTGTACACAGAGCACTTGTTCATCAATTAACTGGAAAATAAAATCATAATTACGTGAATTTTTTATGATTTATTGCAAAAAAAGAAGAAAATTCAGGGAATTTTTATGGAGATTGTGAAAAATGAGGGGAAATAATTGGGATAGAATTTTTCTGATGATTCCAATGGAAAGCTGAGGGAATTTACGATGAAAATCATGTGTCTGCATTTTTTTTTCGGAAAATATCGAATTTTGAAGTATTTATAAGGAATTTGATGAAAAAATCACGACCATGAAATTCACAGACAAATAAACTTTATTTCATCATTAGTTTTTGGTAAATATCTCGGAAACTAAGGGAGATAGGGATATTTTTATTGATACCATTTTTGTAGAGAATTTCAAGACCTACAAAAAAGGTTTCTCTGAAAATTTCTCTATCTCGCTTAGTTCTCGAGATATCTTCGAAAAACTGATGAAATAAATTCAAGTTGTCTGAAAACTCCAGTTTTTTCAGTAAATATTTAATGAATTACTCACGGCAGCTACTGTAAGTAAATCGAACACTCTGCAGCAATATTTCCATGGATTAGCATTTCCATACTTCATCTCACACTCATCTAAACCGAATAAATCCAAATTAATCGAATAAATTCATAAATTTAAAATAATAAGAAAATTACCATAAAATCCGTAGACTTGTGTAATTTGTCTCGATTCATGATTTCCTCTCAACAATGTTATTCTGTCCGACCATTTGGCCTTGAGTGTTAACAAACGTGTAAATGTTTCTAAGCTATAGTACCCTCTGTCAACGAAATCGCCCATAAATATGTAATTAGTATCAGGCACAGGTCCTCCATTGCGGAACAGTTCCTCCAGATCATAAAACTGCAAGAAAAATGGAGAAAAAAAATTAACAAAAGCCTTTTTTACATAAAAAAAGAGTCAATTCATGATAAATCTCGAGCAATTTTATTTTTTCAATATTTCTGCCTCTGAAATGACAATTGTCATCCGGAAGTAGGCGTTGAAACTCGTGATAATGCAGGAAAACTCGAATTCCAATGGAAAAAAATGGAATTTTTGAGGTTATCAAATGAAAATACAATTACCTGACCATGAATATCACCGCATACAGTCACTGGTGTTGAAACAGGCTGAATATTCGACTCCTCCAGCAGCAAATCGCACACAATGTCACAGAGTTTCTAATGAAAAATGAATAAACAATGAAAAATTAGGGAATCAAACAATTGAGAGAAAATTTCATTCATCGAATAATTGTGGATAAATCAACGGCAAAGAGGAGAAAAAAAAGGTGCAATGACTCTTTTAATTGATAATTTAATAGAGAATTTTATGAATTCATTAATATTCACCTTGAGATCATTTTCTGGCAAGTATTTGCACTCTTTCGCAATTTCAATCCATTTGTCGATGTCTGACATTTTGATTCTCCTCTAGAACCGAGAATTCGAATGTCGCGCCATCTTCATGGAATTTTTTTATTTAATTATTTATTATTTTTGGTATTGAGGGGAGAGAATATGGGCAATTGTTACTAAAATTAATGAAATTATCGGTTTTATTCATTTGGGAATCGATGAGAGAGGCTTTTGTTTTGGGGAAATTGAGGAGTGGGGCGGCCGCCATTTTGTGATGCTCGTGTGCTATATAATGGGAAGCTCGCGCGGGACCGACTCACTCAGTTTTTCGCAGTCATAATGAACAGATCGAGTAGGACGAAACGAGAGTTAATGCATATGAAATAAACTAAGTTTTTTTTGATAATTAGAATGTTTAGTTTAATGTTTTCATAGCGACAAATCTTTTGGTTTCACTGATTTTTAGGGTTTAGGGTCGAATCCTCGGAAATCTTAGGTATGCATCGATTATCTATGATTTATAATGATTTTTTTATCGATTTAACAAAGGCAGAAGGACATTAATTAAATAAAAAATCAAATGTCTATCTTTTTTCATGATTTTATTTATTGAATAATGAAATAGTGAAAAAGCTTAAATATCACATTTTCATTAATTTGAAGATATCTCGAGAACTATCAACTTTACGAGATTTTATCAAGAGACCTTTTTTGTAGAGAATTAAATTCCCTACAAAAAAGGTCTCTTGACATTTTCCTCTAAACTCACTTATTCTCGAGATATTCTCAAAAAACGAAATTATGAGAAACAATCAAAATGGAGTTGTTTTTTTTCAAGGGAAAATAATGAAAAATTGAACATTTATCATTTTTGTTTATTTAATCATTATTTCCGTCATATATATAATAATTCTATTTACTTCTTTACTATTAATATATAATAATATACTGTATTTTTGTTCATTATGTATAATATATTATCTGCATTTTTATTATAATCCCTATTAAAGGCATCTCCAACCAGACTTCAAGATTTACGTGTTTTTTTTTTTTTCCTTTTTTTTTCATTATTTTTTTTTTTTCTTATCTTCATTTTAAAATATTCTTGTTTATTCCATAAAAATACAGGGAAATTCTCTCACACTCACTCAACATTTTTCAGCAATTAATTAATTGTCACTCTGCACAGGAAATAATATTTTGAAATTTCTTTTTTGGATAAAAAAAAAAAAAAACATAATTCTAATTATTTGATAAAAATCTTCATGATTCATACTAATGTCATTTACTCTATTTACATGCAGTTGAAAGTAAATATTGCGAAAGTACAAGCAGAGGCATTATCCAAGTGAAATGAAAAAAGAATCTTTTTTTTTTTTTTTTAATTAATTTTTCCTACTCCTTTAATACTGCTCACTGGGTTCTCAATTGGTGAAAACTTTTTACATGATTTTTTCTTCATTTAATCCTTGGGTTTTCCCATCTTTTTTCCTTCCATTTATATTATTAATATATAGAGATTAAGAAGCTCTCAGAATTCAGCCTTTTACTCGTTCTCCCTTTTCATACTTTTCAGAAAGAAAATATGATTAAAAAGAAAACAACAATGATTTAATTTATCCTATTTTCTCTTGTGTTGCAGGATCAATTAAAAACTAATGGAAAATTAAAATTTCGTGTCCTGGCAGAGTGGCATTACATCCTCCAAGGTAAGAACAATTTTTTTTTTTTTTCTTTATCTTTTCTTTTTTATAAAATGATATATATTATTTTTCCTTGTAAATAAAATCATTCAATTTTTTCATTTTTTTTTTCCTTTTTTTTTATTAACGTAGGTAAAAATTGGTAACTTTGACTCACACATTTGGAATTTTCGTGATTAAGTGCAATGGATATCAATGAAAAAGCATTCATTCATAGAAAACAAAAATCAAATCTCTAATAATTCAAAATTATTGATAAATTTTCATCTCATTCACTTAATCACAAAACTTATTTTTCATTGAAAAAAAAAAAAAAAAACAAAAGGTACAACTCTCCTCGATTATGCCAATCGTTCCTGGGTTAACAATAAACTCAATAAATTCCTAATTTTTTCGATAAATTTATAAAAAATTAAATAATAAATGAAAAATGCTAATCAATGAAATGGAAATTAAAACAATAAATTCACGTGAATTTTTCGGTTCCAATTTTACCAAATTATCTCGAATTCTATAAAAGATAATTGTCGATTCTTCCAGGCTGAAAAAAAAAAAAACAAATTAGGTATCACGAAAGCATTAAAAAGACTAGTACTTTCAACATAGTTATTCAATAATTCGTATATTTTTCTTCTTATAATAAAATTTTCTTTTTATCTCTCTTCATCAATTGTTTTCCTCTAAAAAATCAATTCTCTTCGATAAAATTTCAATTAAATTTGCATTTTCGTACAATATGTACAAAGGTTGAACCCACAAACGAGAGGCATTCTTCATTTTTCAATTGAACTTTCTCTCTCTCTCACTCATCCCTCTCTCTCTCACTTAAATATTAAAGGGTTGGGCACAATAATACTCTTGGTAGTATAATGCCCTAAGTCTTGCTGATCCAACGCATAAATTAGCCTTTCTTTCACTGTGAAAGGCTGCTGTACTCCCCAGACATCTTTGTACATATTTATATAATTATACATTATTTTCTTTTTTTTTTTTTAATGAAGACAGCCCAATGTGGTATTTCTCAATTAATGAAAAATTCATTAATTTTCATGATTATTTAACGTTAATCATCAAAATTATTTACACTTGAGAAAAGAAAAAAATTCAATGACAATGAATAATGAGAAGGGAAAAGGGCTTTTGATAAATTAATGAAAAAAATAATAATATTTCATTTAAAGAAAAACGTATTTAAATTATTTACAAATTACTACTATCGTCCTGGGCAACCCTCTGATTTTCTCAATTTATTATTATTATTATTGTTGGGTTCGAATTTATTTTTTCGATTGAATTGATTTATTTTCATGGATTATTGAGAGAAATTTCCGATGGAAAAACTACAATAAAAGGTATTATTCCAAAAAAAACGTGGGTTTTTGAGAAAAATAACTTTTTTTGAAAAATCTCTGGAGATTGTGGAGGAAAGTAGGTCATGTGGGTACTCTTTCCACCGGAAATTACCCCCTCTTTTCAGAGAAAGAACTCTCGAGATCGTATCTCCAAATTTGACAAAAAAAAATCCATGAAAAATCACTTTTTTCCACATTTCTTTCACCACATATTAATCATGAAAATAATTAGATTATTATGAGTTATTGAAGAACCCACTGACCGTCCGATTGAACACGAGGGTACGACGATGATCGGGTAATACAGTAGCCCTTTACCAAAATAATGATTTTTAATAAAAAAAATCAATTATATTAATTATAATAATCCTCAAATAATGTACACAATTGTTTTATCATTTTTATAGCGGCATAAAGTTTTTCATTTCTTCTTTAATCCATCCAGTAGTTTAAGTCTTATAATGTGGACAAGTATCCTTAGGCTATTAGGCCCAAGGTCCGTTATATACGTGTTCTCGTGATTATCGTACGTTTCAAGTGCCTCTGAACTCAATTAAATTCATTTTAAATTCCAATTAATCAACATTCATTTAAATATTTATTATAAATTTTTGTTTTCATAAATTTTGAATTTTTTTTTTCATTCTAAAAATTTTATTATCTAATTATTCATCCAATGCCAAAGAAAATTATTGTCAATTTATTTTATTTTTTTTCAATTAAATTCAGAGGTAGAAGAGACGAGATTTTAAAAATTCATGTTCGTGATTTTTTAATGAATTTTTACAGAGGCAAGAATATGAAATAATTGAAATTATCGCATTTTTTTCTTCAATTTTAATTGTTTAATTGCAATTTTTGAATAAATTTGTGGCTTTCTCGGGTTAACTTTGAGTTGGGAAAAAATGTTTTGAGATTAATTCTGTTTTTTTCGGTATTAAAAAATTGAAATTTTATTCTCGTACCTTAATTTATTGAGCCAATCGGAGGAGGCCGAGTGTGTGCGCACTCTTGGAAAATAATTGCATTTTTTTTTTTTTTTTTTTCAGTGTACTTTCACGTACCGACGTGTGTGCAGTCTTTAGATTAATCGAATTTATTTAAGATTACTTTTATTATTTATTTTATATTTTTTTGTGTTTTTTTCTTCAATTTTATTTTTAAAAAAGACTAAAAAAATGTTTTTCTTCTATTTCTTCACATCATGTTCATAATCCTTTATTTCATTTTCCAATTCACGTGATTCTCTTCAATTATTTTGTTAATTAAGAAAAAAAGGGAATTAAAATGCATTTTTAGATGAAGAAATGAGGATTTTTGCAAAATTGCAGGAAAAATGCAATGCCCTAAAATCAATAGTTTTATCCAATTTTTTTAATAATTCATCACGTCTGTTTTTTTTTCTCTTTAAATTCAATATTAACGACGGTATCATTGATTTTTTTTTTCTTGAATTAAAATTTATTCAATTTTCATTATTTTTGATAAATTTCTTTGTTCGGCACTTTTGCCTTTCTTTTTCGATGGGCACAAAATAGTACGAGAGTCTTAATTTAAATCGATTGGATTATGCAACGTGAACACACAATGACATTAGTTGCGCGACTGCGTACAGAAATATAGTCTTTTAGTTTCGATATAAAAGTTCAGTTCTTGTCGATTGTAATTCAATTTTTTTTTTTCATTACTTTTCCTTATTATGTTCATTAATAATTTTCCTATCATTTTTTTTTTATTTTTTTTTTTCGTTTTATTATTTAGTCATTTTTTTTTTTCATTTCATGAAAAAAAAACAAATTATCTAGTACTTTATCTCCTTAATTATCATCATCAGCCTCTCGCATCCTCAATAGTTAATTTTCTTATGTATTTTCCCTTAATTTTTGTACACCTCAACGAACACACATTAATATTGTTTATTATATATGTATATATATACACACAAAAAAGTCTTTGCCTTTTTCTTCTTTTTTTTTATCCAGAAAAAAAAAAAAAAAACGATAAATTATTTCTTCGTGGATTTCTCCGGTTTTCTTTGTTCGATTTTATCGATCTCAGAAATTTTTCTTCATTCCCATTTATTTATTTATTTACTATCTTTGAATTGCTGAGTTTAGTAGGAAAGGAACGTAGAACATTTTACTCTCCAGTAGTAGAGTTGCGGCTGATTGCACCTGAAAATAACAAAAATAAGATTAATAACTAATTAAATCTTTGAATTTTACAAAGTCAAAACTCTCTTTTTTCATTACTTCGTGAATATCTTTGAAGCGAGTGGGTTTATCAAAAAATGTCAAGAGACCTTTTTTATAGAAAATTAAATTTTCTACAAAAAAGGTCTCTTGATAAATCCTCGTATCTCCCTTAAATTCCAAGATATTCCCAAAAAACTAAAAAATGCAGTAGATTCTATTTTTTTTGTTATTATAGATATTCATGAATATCTTTGAAGCGAGTGTGTCTATCAAAAAATGTCAAGAGACCTTTTTTATAGAAAATTAAATTCTCTATAAAAAAGGTCTCTTGATAAATCCTCGTATCTCCCTTAAATTCCAAGATATCCCCAAAAATAAAGTCAATTAAACTTACTTCGGGCAATCTCAGAAGGAGATCGCGAAAACGACCCGGTTGCTGGGGCGCACTGTGCTCCACGAAACTCCGTAAACAACTCATATAACGATCCTGTATTTGCTCTAATTCCAGCGTACTTCCTCGTGCTACAAAGAGAATCGATAAAATTAATTGAAAGTAATTTTCTTTAATATTAGGGAAAGAGAGTAAGAGAAAGAAGCATGCTAGAATAAAATACTCCATTAACTCACATTTTGCATCTTCAAATGAGAGCAAAAAATAATAATAATTAATTAATTCTCATTAGAATAATGAATCCTTTCTTTTCCTCAATTTCTTAAAATTATTCTAATTAATAACGATTCAATAAATTACCTTGCGAAAGCATTGTTATGACTTTGAGACAGACATACTCCTCCATTCTCAATTTGACTCTCCTAAACATTAATGTAACATAAGTAATTTTTTCTACCATAGGTCCAACGTCCTGTCTCAATTGTTCCATGGTAATGGGCCTCCCCATCATACTAGTTAAACATGCCTGGAGTGTGCACATATTGTTCGATACCTGTCGTAAAGAATCAAAGTCCATAAATTAGTATAATAATGAAGAGGAGGAGAATTAAAGGGAAAAAAATTGAAGAAAATAGTTGAGATGAATTTAATGATTGGTTCTTCCTGATAATCAGGTTTCAACGGTTTTGCTTGAAACTTTCACTTCAGGTCAGAGATACAAAATAAATTACCATTATTAGTTTTTTTAACATAAAAAAAGAGGAGCACTTGAGGCAGATATTTTGTAATTAATTAAAATTGATATTTTATTTAATCAGTTTTTTGAAGATATCTCGGAAATTAAACGAGATAGAGATATTTTCATGATAACCTTTTTTGTAGCCCTTGAAATTCTCTACAAAAAAGGTATCTATGAAAAATTCTCTATCTCTCTTAGTTTCCGAGATATTTAACAAAAATTAATGATGAAATAAAGGTGATTTTTCTGTGAACTTTATGGTCTTGATAAATTGATACATACCTCTTGCATGAAATCAGCTCCAGTACCATCACCACCAGAATTTGTAAATTTGTGCTGGCTGTGCATAGCTTGATAAGCTGAGGTTGTTAGAACAAGTAACTCATGCCACTTGTGGGTTAATAGCCTCGTATGTACCTCAACTGGTAATTCAAGATAAAAAGGTAGCCTCTTGGTCCACTGTACCAATTTGTAAACTATACTGTCACCTATTTGACAAAGTTTGTCACTTAAGTCTGATTTATGATCCAGGAGTTCATCCAAATTCTGTAATTAATGGTTTTAAAGAAAAAAATCTCATTCATTATTTATCATTGAAATTAAGGAAAAAAAAAACGGGGAAATTATTGAGATTACTCACTCGTAATGTAGCAATATCCTGAAACTCGTCACAGTCAATGAGTGTCTGAATCATCGCTACCGTTGCATCTAATGGAAATGCCCGATCCCTCGAGCTGCTCACAGCATTATCAAGCCTCTGCCTCAAATGCACCACCTAAAAATACATTTTTTTAGTTTTTTAAGAATATCTCAGAAGCCATCACAGATACGAGAATTCACAAAGAGACCTTTTTTGTAGATAATTAAATTCTCTACAAAAAAGGTCTCTTGAGTTTTTCCCCTAACTCTATTATTTCCAAAGATACCAATGATTTAATGAAAAAAACGTGATTTTCAAAAATATCCCAATAAGTCGAGCAGTTTAAGAAGAAGAAGAAGAATGTTTAAAAAAAAGGCAAAAAAAAGGGACAGGAGAAAGTTTTCAGTCGTGCAATTCCTGTCAGCCTCAACTCGATATTTCACAACGTAACTCAATCCCCCAGAAGATGCTAAAAGACGTACCGAGATGAGCAGAGAGAGAGTAAAATGGAGAAGATAAAATTATCGAATTCTTTTTAATTCAATCCAAAAAAAAAAGGACAAAAAACCCGAGAACTTCCTACGTTGAATGAATCCGAGGCCTTTCACTGACCTTTTAAAGTTTTCTGGTTACCTCGAGGTCAAGTAATGAACGTGTGGGACTCTCGTGTATCCAATGCAACGGCCAGGGCACGGAGGGAGGGGGAAAAAAAGAGAAAAGAGGAGGAATTCATTGGGAGTTCAGGGAAAGTGGGCTCACTTCACTTTTAGACGATATAAAGATGAAGAAAAAGGATAAAAATGAGAATTATTCAAAGGATTGAACACGTTCACTAGGCTCGTGACTATTAGACAGAGACAAATGCCATGAAGGGGTGGAAGGAGCGAGAGGGGGAAACATGGAGGAGGTGGAGGAGGTCAGTGTCCCTTGTGCAGACTTTCACGAAGTTACGAAAGACTACGGGAACTGCCCGTCCTTGGCACCGGTTGTCGCTGATTTTCTATTGTCCCTGGATTGTTTCACGAATTTTTATTCACTGGTTCACAGTTATTCCTCATGATTTTCATCATCAATTCATCCTGAATCCACTCATCTCCAAACTCCAATAATCAACATCCCCCCCCTTCTTTTTCTTCAATTTAATTGAGGAATTTCTGATGATTAATCCAGAGATATTTCATCACGCAATTTAATTTGTCAAGTGCATTTTTTTGTTGTGATTGGAATGAAAATAAAGAGGGGTATGGGAAGTTGATGACACAATGGAAAGTTGACCTCTTTTAGAGACAGTTTCACTTTTGGCAATGGCCTCTACGTGAGGACATAAAAGAAGAAAGAGTTACAGGTTTTTTTGGCCTCTCTTTTCTCTCCCCTTTTTTGGATCACATATTTCTTGGGATTTTTTTTGGTAAATGAAGATTTGCATACTACAAGTGATTTTGTTGATGCAGAGAGGGGCAGAGAAAATATGAAACAAAACAATTTTAATACAAGTCCCAGGCCGTTCCGTCTATAGTCTTTCGTAATGTGGGAAACCTTGACGTGATTGTGCAACACCAGACACTGCAGGTAGTAAGAAAAGTCAAAGAACAAAGTTAAATGAGGGAAAATAGAAAAATTTCTAGTGATTCAAATTAATGGAGTAATTAAAATTAATTGTGGATTCATTGGAATTTTTAGGAGAAATTGAAAAGACTCACCTCAGATGGATTCGTTAGAGCAGTTTTGAGTATCGTTCCATTTACAAGATGACCCGTGTGCGATTGATGACTCGGATGACTCGGTGTGGGCTGTGAATTGTGTGGATCCGATGATATTTTATGATGATGAAGAAACGAACCAGCTAATTGCGTATGCTGCTGCTGTGTGTGATGAGCTGCTGCAGCAGCTGCTGCCATGTGTTTGTCGAGCATTGTCGTTGCAACAGCAGTACCTTTGTTACCACCAATTGTACCAGATCCATTTACACCACCCCCTGCATTGCCGCCTCCTCCGACGTTCGATTTATTTGTTTTTTTGTGCTTCTTATATTTCACCTTTAAAAGAAAAAGAAAAATTCATTGATTTTTTCTGCATTCTTTCAGGATTATCTTGAAAACCATCAGTTTTACGAGAATTTATCAAGAGACCTTTTTTGTAGAGAATTCGATTTTCTACAAAAAAGGTCTCTTGATAAATTCTTGTAAAACTCATTGTTTTCGAGATATTTAAATAATTGTGAAAATTGAGGTTTCACGTGGTTTTTTTACCTTGTAGAGGTTGTAAACAGCTCCGGAGTTCCTGCCACCGGGCATACGATCCTCACGTACAGCCTGAAGCACCATACCCTGTTCTATACATTTTTTGAAACGGCAATACTGACACCTGTTCCTCTGGGCTTTCGTTATTTCACAGACACCGTCTGCAACACACGTGTATACCCTCCTGTTCTGGACCGTTCTCTTGAAAAAACCTTTGCACCTGCGTTTAAAGAAAGGAAAGATAATTAACCAATTAACTTGGAGAAATGCCCTGGTTTTCAGTACGTGGAGGATTTGTGTTGAAATTTTTACGAGCAATTCCGAGAAGAAAAATTGATGAACTATTAATATCTCTCTCTTGTTGATAGTAACAAGAGAATGAACACGTGACTGGGTTTATGTAACACTCAAATTTTAACGGTAATTATGAGCTTTTCAGTAAATGTATTCGCATTGTTCTCAGTCCACAATGACGACGGTTGAATTGGATTCGTTATGCTGAATGTGATACATTGAATGGACGCATTTCTTTTGCAAGCACAAAACCCCTTTTTTTGAAAATCCTATACTTTTGGCTCTATCTTCAAAACGAGTAGATTTATCGAAAAATATCAAGAGACCTTTTTTGTAGAGAATTTCAAGAGCTACAAAAAAGGTCTCTTGACATTTTCCTCTAAACCCAATAGTTTCCAAGATATCTTTGATATTGTCTACTCACCCTTCACACGTGATAATTCCATAATGAAGTCCAGTTGCTTTGTCCTCACATATCATACAAATCATCGGCGTCTCATCCTCCTCGTGCTCTTGAGGAGGCATGGAGGGTGCTGCTGGTGTTGCTATCGACTGTATTGACTGTGAGGATGCCTCTGATTTAACAGCACCACCATTTCTCACCCAAGGTTGACTCGATCCAGACGCTGTTAAATTCAGTGCCTGCATCTGTTGAGCTGCTGGTAATTGGCTCAAATCACCGGCCCATAATCTCTCCATATTCAATGGTGGACCGGATGCGTACGATACACAAGGTGGTTTACCACGTGACTCTTGCCCGAGATTCAGCAGCAACTGTGCTGCTGATTCTTCAGAAGACGAGCACGAGGCGGACGAAGCCGTTGTTGTCCAAGAGGCAGCAGGTGGTGGTACTGGTTCCATCGCTGGTGCTGACCATATCATTGTACGTACACCACCGACTTCACCCATTATCACTGTTGGCGGTGGTCTTGGTGCTGATGGAGCTGCTCGTTGCGCTGGTGGCTTCATTGCTTCACCTTGAATCATTATTTTCCAATTTAATAAAGATTTCTCGGGGATGATCAAAGCGCACGGGACGAGACTACTCTCATTCGATAGCTGAGAAAATTTCACTCGGAAAACAGTACAGAAGAATTTTTCTAGCTCAAAGGAAACCCGAGATATCAAAGGAAACATCAAAAACAAAATAAATACTCACTTGACGGTGATGCTGATGCTGTACTACCACTCGAAACACTACCACCATTTCCCTGATTACTTCCATTACTTCCGTTATTACCACCATTACCACTACCACTATTACCACCTCCTCCATTACCACCAATACTTTGTCCATAACCAACAGCACTACTAATAACACCATTTAATAATCTTTGTGCAGCAAAACCCTGTGAATTAGACCAGAACTGATGATGGGCAAGTAAATGAGCAGGTACTGATGGTGCTCTGGATCTTGGTGGTGTTGGTGGCTGTTGACTACTACTGTGTGATGAAGAATTACTGCTTGGTGAGTGGGCCTGATTTAAATTATACTGTGATGATGGACTCTGCTGTTGACTCGTTACGTCAACACGTTGTCTTTCATTTTGATCATTTCCACCGCCGTCAAATACAGAATTATCGGAATCTAATTTTGCTTGTACTGATGATAATTCGCTTCTCTCTGGGCTTGTACATCTGCTGCGGGATTGATCGTTGTGGGGTGTTGTTGATACAGCTGAATGATCCATTGTGGGACTCGTTGGTGTGGCTGTGTAAGAAGTCTCATCGTTTATCCGCGTTGAGCTCATTACCGGCTCGGGGAAAACTGAGTCTGGCGATGCTGTCTCTCTGTTACTGTCCTGCTGCTGTTGATGCTGCTGGGGATGATGACTCATTGGTAGTTGTCCACGTTGATGCACGGGACTTGGACTGCCTCTCAGAAACTCATTCTTAACCTTGACAACTGTGCAACCCGATGAGCCTGGCATTGTGTTGACATCTGGCGATGTTGATGTATCAGCTACGTTGTCTCCTGATGGAGGAAATGTTATGGGTGATGGGGCGTCCGATGCCTGGATCCCGGACGGCGAACCTGCTGATCCGAATGATACTGGCGAGTCTGAGGAGAAAATTGAAGGTTTTCCTTTGAATTGAAGATTTCATGATTCATTTTGGTTTTAAGAGGAATAAAAAAGTGGTTTTTGGAAAGTCAAAGGGATTTCTGATCGAAATGATCGATCATGTACCGGTGATTCATGCATATCAAGATGATTGAACAGTCAGAAAACGGTTTTCAACGGTCATTTATCGGTTTTCGAAAATTAATCTTTACCAATGAACGGACTGAATAATTTACTCGGGCAACTGCAGCAACCTGCACTCCACCACATGAACGAATTCACCGGGTAATCCATTCTCAGGTAGGGATTGAATGTGTAATGATTCTCGTAGGCCATTGCCAGAGGCTCGAGATACCGTTGATAAGGGTAACCATAGGGGTCACACAGTAGGTCATTGAAATTCATGATTTTTTTTATTTATTTTTTGTAACTATTTCTTTAGTATTGTTACACTGGTTTAGGCCCTCTTTCTCGCTCCTCTATGCGAATCGAACGGCAGCACGATAAATGAGTGGATATGAATGAAACGAGAAGACGCAGAATGATGCATCTGCGCGTTGGGGGGCACTCGTTGATGAGTTGTTGGACTCTCACGTGGTACCCGGGGAGATCAATGATTCCCGATGCAACGACCGTTCGTAACCTATTCCACTATTTCCGTAGTTTATTTATCATTAATTTATCAATAAAAAAGAAGAGTGATTTCATTTATTTTAATTCATTTTTTTTATTTATTACTGGGAATTTATTGTTTCGGGAGAAAGTTGTTCTTAGAAAATTGTCAATGGAAATTTCCAGTTAGAAACTATTGCGTAATTGCGTATAAAAATTAGAGAAGCATCGTTTTCACATTAATCACAAATATTAATTAAATTTCGGGAATTTTTGGTGACTTGATTTTTTTTTATTCAGACGTTTTATGAAAAATTGGAAAATTCATTATTGGCATTGAATTAACGGATTGAGTCAATGACGTCTTGACACTAGCTGCGACGATGGCAAACTACCCTTTCTGCACAACATCCAGGAGCTCGGGGTGCAAGGCCTGGTACGCGTGGGTTGTGGTTTTTCCATTCCCCTCCTGGGTTAAAGCCCACGCTCAACTCGTGTCACAGTGTCAACCCTCCGTATCATCTCCCTCCATGCGGATTTCATCAACGAAATTTCATGAATTCCCACTCTTGCAATATATGGCTTTCTCGTGAAAAATACGAGGCTCGTGCTCAAAGGTCAATCACGTGGAGAATATTGCGTGTGGAAGGAAGGTGGGGCAGAATGGGTATTTCAATTCATGGAGATTTTTCATTAATTCCGTTGAAAAGATGAGGAAATTTTACATAAAAAACATGTGTCGCATGGTTTTTTTTAATTTTTGAAAATTCGATTTTTTGGATTTCGGATTTTTGAAAAATTTGAAAAAACCATGTGACACATCATTTCTATGTAAAATTTCCTCAGCATTTCAATGGAATCGTGGAGAATATTGAGTGTGGAAGAAAAGTGGGGCAAAATGGGTATTTCAATTGATGGAGATTTTCCATTAATTCCATTGGAAAGGTTAGAAAATTTTACATAGAAAACATGTGTCACATGTTTTTTTTTGTTTTTTTGAAAATTCCATTTTTTGGATTTCGGATTTTTGAAAAATTTGAAAAAACCATGTGACACATCATTTCTATGTAAAATCTCCTCAGCTTTTCAATGAAATGATCAGAAAAAACGTATCTCATTTAGTTTTCGTCTTTGTGATTTAATTTTAAGAAAATTCAATTTATTTACCGTCGCTACTACATCGAGAGTCGACCTTTCTCCTTTTCAACTTGAAGTCTTGAAACAAGCTCATGTTGTCTAGCTCACACGGGCTGCTCGTAAGGGTCATAATTCCTGAAACAAAAATAATCCATAATTACAATAAAATCCCCATTTTTCCAACAAAAATAATTCAAACAATTTTAACGACAAATAAAATCAACTGAAAAATTCTCCATTTCCATTGCTCTGATTCCGCCTGAATTATCACAAATTGATGAGTTTGTCCTGCTACATTGTCAGCGTGAAAGTATGTTAACTAAAATAACTCTATTTAACCCTCTTAACTGCGATAGCAATTGAAGAATTTATGGACTTCGGGGAAATAGTTTATGTGATTTTTATCCTTTGCATTAATTCATTGAAATTGATCAGAGAAAGTTAAACCAATTTTCCATTATTCCCTTTCATTCCCATAAAGGGGCAGAATGGCCCAACCTTTAATCTCCACTTTTTTTTCCTCAAAAAAAAGGAAAAATAATAATAATGATAAATTCTCCTATCTTCGAGGGTCGGTGCGTTATCACGTGGGCGATTGCGGGGTCTCTTCTGAATTCACCGTTCGTGCATCCTCGTCTCCACTCGCCAACCTTCGGGCTGTATACAAGCGCATGTGTCAGGCGAGAGCCGGGGCATACACACAACTCGTATCTACATACACATGTATATATAGTCGAGTGCAGTTGTTGG
The DNA here is from genome assembly GCA_963565655.1 of Aleiodes testaceus. NCBI lineage: Eukaryota > Metazoa > Arthropoda > Insecta > Hymenoptera > Braconidae > Aleiodes > Aleiodes testaceus. The sequence goes on from OY751422.1 coordinate 3,302,408, forward strand.
GGTCCTTGCTCCCTGGCGTTATGTGGGTCACCAGTCTCACACACGCCGCCATTCTTGCGTAACCAATGCATGCATGCTGAGCGAGCGCAAAAGCCAACACAAATACACACTCAATTTCAGTTTTTTTATTTCTTATTTTTAGGCATTTTATTTGGATTTCTCTTTTATTTGAGAAGTTAATTTCTGAGTTTTGAAGGGTAATCCGGGCATTTTGGAAAAAATCGTGCACTTTTTATTTTCATGGGGGGGGGGGGGGGGGCTTTTTATTTTTTTAATTTTTTTTTAATTTTAAACTTCTTAACTTTTTTATTTTTTTTATTTTTTTGGGAGGGGGTCATGGGTTTTAGGTCTATGGGAATATAAGTCACTTAACATGGACTATTCACACGGAGTTTTAGATGCCGAGAATGGTGAAAGTTGTTCTCCCACGCTGTATAACATCTCGATGAATCTGAGCTTCACATTCCCACTCTTCTTCATTTTATTTTGTATTCTTTCGCTTTTTTTTTTTGACGTTCCTACTTGCATGAGTGTCTTTACGCTCTGAAACACTCATCTAGATTATTTTTTTTTCATCATTATACCATTGAATTCAGTGGGACACTTCCGCGTTCACTTTCAACTGAGAATTTTATGTGTCATTAATTATTATTATTGTGAGTTTTTGCGGGAATTGAGAGTAAGTAGAAACGCCCGGTTTTGGCCAGACGTTTGAAGAAAAGGAGATTTATTTTTCCCTTTTTCTTTGGAGTTTCGGGCAACTTGTGATCCAATTTCACTGATTTTTATTGACTCTTTGAATTAAGTAATAAATCATTAGTGAAGTGGAAATACGAGATATGTCAATTTCAATTGCGCTTTTATTTTCGGAGATATCTCGTAATCTCGAGGAGATAGCGGGATTTTTGGAGAATTTTTTTTGGGTATTAATTTTTCTTAAATCGCTCGTCTCAACTTTCTTCCTTCAATACCTCGGAAACTAAGCGAGATATGAAAAATTTTGTTCTAACCTTTTTTGTAGAGAATTTTGAGAGCTACAAAAAAGGTTCAGAGAAAAATCGCTCTATCTCTCTTATTTTCCGAGATATTTAAGAAAAACGTTCGATAACTCCATTCTTCATTAAATATCTCGGAAAGTAAAAGAGATAGCGCGATTTTTATAATGACCTTTTTTGTAGAGAATTTCAAGAGCTACAAAAAAGGTCTCCTGACATTTTCACCTATCTCCCTTATTTTCCGAGATATTTAACAAAAACTAGTGTTGGTTTTTCATAAAACTCTCACCTCGTTCTTTCCTCGCTGCGGTCGAGTATCAAAGGAATAAAATTCATCTACCGCACTACACTGAGTTGAAAAGTAACGTGAAATGGCCAGTGAGAGTTAAGGCCCCGACAATCCCGAGTACATTGAACCGTTTCACCGTAGCGAGTGAAAGTTTCTATTATACCACTGGCCTTACCTTACTTTTTCCTACGGCAAGCTTCACCATGTTGTGTCATAAGTTCGAACGTGTTTCGAGGAGAGAACGAGGAAGTATCTTCCGTTATATTGTCCCGTCAAACATCTATTATCTTTTTATTATATTTTTACTTCGAGATAATGAAATCCTTTTGACGCCTATTATTTACTGCATTTAAATACTTCATTCTATTCAAAATTTTATGAGAAGAATTTTTTTCTTTCAGCTCATGGGGAGAAATTTCTACTGCAGCTTTTACGTAACGATTTGGGAGAATTGTAGAGGAACGACTCGATCGTAATCAACAGTTGAAGGAATTGAGTAATCGTCGATGGACCATCTTGTTATGGAGAATTTGACTTTTTTTTTTCTTATCATTAGTATTATATTTTTTTTTACACTCTTATCTTTACATTCTTTTTTTCGATGAGATTAGATTTTCGGGAAAACTCGATTTTAATCTCAAACCTATCTTTTCCATTTTTCTTTTCATTGAATGAGTCATTGGAAAAATCTGAAAAAATTCAGGAATATTCTCCAACATGTCTCATCTGTCCCTGAATTTTTTCCGATTTTTCCGATGAGTTCTTCAGGTCCAAAAAAATTAATTTCAATTAATTAATTCAATTTGTAAAAAATACCTAAATGTCTTCCTTGAAGTACACTCATCTTTGCGCACATGTTTAACACTTTGGTAAAAAATTGAAAAATGTTACAGCTTCAATTGAAATCTAGTTGATCCGAGGCCGAACAAATTCTCGAGCCAACTCCATTAAGCATCGAGGACAGTATCAACGTACAGTGACATCCTCAGAGTTCTCGCACAAGGTCCAATAAATTAAAAAAAATCACTGACACATATACACTTAATTTTCAAACAAACTCTCACAAATTTTCCCTTTTTCTTTCCCATTTACTAATGAAGAATTATTATTTTCAGATATTAATGGGAGGAGATAATCCAATGAATACGGAGCAGTACGCCGGGCCTTTCCGTGAGTTTTTGGGGGCAGAGCCCGACTGGTGGCACTCGTCTCACGAAAAATACTCAACGGGCGTTTTCGGTTTGGGCAAAGTGGAGAGGCATTAAAACACTCAAGTAGTGGTGGTAACAGTGACCTCGATTCAATACAAAACGCGTGCGTTTTTAACATCGTGCATGGAGTGAGGAACATTCGAATCTCGAGAGAGGTCCAATGCCAGAATAAAATTGTTTAAAGGTGTAATAATATGTGGAGAGAGAGGAGATTATTTTTTTCTGATTCAAACTTTCACTCTTCTCTATTTATTTTTATTAATCTTTATTATTTTCGGCAGAGGGGGAAGTCGCACTCTTCATTACACGTTCACGACCATGTCCTTGTGTCATGAAGATGCTGTTTCACTTTCGTTCGCTTTTTTTTTTGAATATTTATGGGAATTAAAAATGGAAATTCGAGAGATTATTTTTATTTTTAGTTTTTTTAGAATATCTCGGTTATTATGAGAGATGAGAAAATTTTTGTAGATACCTTTTTTGTAGCTCTTCAAATTCTCTACAAAAAAGGTATCTTCAAAAATTTCGATATCTCTTACCAATTCCGAGATATCTTTGAAAAACTAAAATTTTGATAAAATCGTTTTTTTGAAAATATCTCCGAAAATAATGGAGATACAAAAATTTTGAAAGAGACCTTTTTTATAGAGAATTTCAAGATCTCTAAAAAAGGTATCTACAATTTTTTTCCTATCTCCATTATTTCCCAAGATATCTCCAAAAAACGATTAAAATCAATTACTTCGTATTAATTATGCAAAAAATTGAATGAAAAAGTTTAGACACTGGTCAGCATCACAAGCTGAGTACACTGCATTTATTCCATCGTTACAGTAGACTGCAAGCCGGTCGGCCCTGGCATACTTAGTAATGTCAATCACACCGTGCACTCGGGGACTAGGCACTACACAACGTTCGACACTCTTCGATAGGAAAAAAAAAAAATAAACGCACACTAAGTATTTTCAAATGACACGAAATGTAGCGTTGTTAGAGCCACCATTGACCGTGCAATAGGCCGTGATTCTTGTTTGTAACAATTTCATTGCGTTATTGTGTAAAAAAAAAAGAAGGAATTACTCTCGAGAACCAACACATTCAATAACGCTGAGTCCTCGACCCTCTGACCCTACCTTATGCGAGGCTCTTTTACACATTCAAACAGCGCGGGCTTTCTTGTGTCTGTGGAGGCTGATTTCAAATGACTTTTCAAGACACGTTCTCCGACGCCGAGGGTGAAAGCGAACACTTCCGGGCCTAAACCAAAACACTGGACTTTCTATTCATTTTTTTAATTCTTTTTTCTCTCTCTTGATTTACCGTTAAAAAAGAAATTTCAAAGGTCACGTCATTTTTTTTTGAAGAGGGGTAAAATGGGTTTTATAAAGCATTTTTTTTAAATTATAAAAATCACGAGTTTTTCGCAATAACGTCAATTTACAAACCTTGGACGATTCATTAAAAATTCACATATTTATTAGAAAAAAAAGAAGGACCTTCGATGAAAATATTTCTCAATGTTCTTGATTTAAATAAAACTCTTCCTGATTCAGGAGTTTTTTTTATTTTTTATTCAAGCTCATAATTAAACGGAGGATTTAGAGGATTCTTGTGTGTCGATACGTATCATGTACGTCCTTGTCTCATTGTTGGAAAATGTACATTCGTCACAATGACACATTTGTCCATGATCTTGTTGGAATTTCCTCCAACATCCTAAAGCCAATTACAATTATAAGTACACGTTATATTCTACCTATAAATGAGCGATTATTATTGCGATTTTATGTGAAGGAAGTGTTTTCAAGTGAATCACAGAGTTCCGTTTCATTTTTTTAACAATAATTTAACTGTGAGAATAAAAAAATAGTTAAAATATGTGAAAAACTTCGATAAATTGTGAATTTAAAGTCAGATTTCGAGTTAATCGTTACTTTTTTGTTGCAGAAAGAAGTTTTCGGCAGGAAATAACAGTTCAGAAACTGGGACATGAAGAGTTTTCAGCAGTAAAACCTCTTGCTTCTTTTTTCTCAAAGAATTATTGATTTATTTGATGATGAAAAAGTGAAAAATGGTGAGTTTGTTATTTTCTCGTTTTGTTTTTTAGATTATCTCGGAAACTAAGGGAGATAGGAAAATTTTTGTAGAAACCTTTTTTGTAGCTCTCAAAATTTTCTACAAAAAAGGTCATTAGGGAAATTGCTTTATCTCCCTTAGTTTCCGAGATATTCTCCACTTTTTAATGAAACAGAAAAAAATTGAAATTCCATGGTTTTTCTTTTCTTTTTGTCGTTTTTTGAGAATACCTTGGAAACCAAGGGAGATAGGGAAATTTTCGTAGGAACCTTTTTTGTAGCTCTTGAAATTCTCTTGAAACCAAGATTCGGACAAAATAGCGCTATCTCTCTTATTTTCCGAGTTATTCAAGGAATAGTGAAAAACGAGGGGTTGATCAGTAGATTGTCCTTCAATCGATCAGACGTATTCTGATAAATTCCATTAAAATAATCCTTGAATGGGGTTCTGCAACCGATCTTTGACATTCTCGTGATGTCAGGGCCACGCATGAGATCACCAAATTGATCTTCGAGTTCTTTCAACATTTTTCACCCCAATGCCACTTTATTTCAGTTGAATAGAATGAAGGAAATGGGGAAAATAAAAAAGCACGTGCAGAATTTTTTCGATGAATTGCTATTGATGCGATAGAAAGCAGGAATTTAATGAATTGAAGGAGAAGAAGGAAGGAGAAAATAATGTGCGACGTTAGGCAAAGGAACATGACCTATCCCAATGTAGTTGGCGGGAGGCACTGAGAGGGGCGTGCGCACTCCGCACAACTGCCAACTGTGGCCTCCACAAAAACTATCTCAGTACGTTGGGTATGAGGCTCAGGCACGTCATCCGTTTTGCTATTACGACACTATTATTTACGTACATCACTTGAAATGCTAATGAAAATATCAGGTGAACATCCTTGGATCCAAAAAAAGGGCTCTGAATGATGAAATTATTTTTTTTAAGGGGAAGATTGAGGGGGAAAATTATGAAAAAATTCAGGGATCATGCGACCGTGCTAATGCAGCTTCTGGAATTTTTTCAAATTTTTTGGAATAGTTCTTCGGGGTTAAATAAATTGTTTAATGGATTTTTTTTGGAGAATTGATGGAGATTATGGGGAAAAAGTTATTTTTAGAGAAAATAAATTCATGACGACATGAGGAAGTCAAATAAAATAATAAAAATGACCTAGACCTTTTGTTCATTTAAATACAACAAAAAAAATGTTAATAAAATACAAAAATAAGGAAATTCAAGGCTTCGACCTTTGGATATTAATAACTTTCATAGATTATAATTAATATTCGATTTAATAAAATTGAGAGACTCACATTTTTTCACCTCAAGACATCGAAAATTTGAAATAATACGTTTTTTTATTATTTTATTGAATTTAATATTTTCTTCACTCGATCCAACAGTTTCTCCAAGTTTCTCAACTCACAAAAACCCAACACTTTTCTTTTATTTAATAAAATAAATTCATTTGAAAACATTGAAAAATCCAATTTTTCATTGAATTCCACAATTTTTTTCCATTATACAACTAATCATTGTTTTTATAAAATAAAAAAAAAAAAAAATTACTCAGTCATTTTTCTTTTTCAATTCCCAAGAATAGAATAGAGGAAAAAATAAAACATTGAAAAATACCACAATGTTAACTTGCAAAATGTCCTTGCACTGAACAGGACATTCACTCTCGTCACTATTTTATTCCATAATTCTCCAAGATTCGTATAAATTCTTATTTTTTTCACTTAAACATGTTTTTTTTAATACTCCTGGCAGTAGTTTATCACTTTAGGCAGTGTAATTTCCAGAAAATGGCAGTTTTTTTGTCATTCTTATTAAATAATTTCAGTCAATTCTATGAAATTTAAATGCAAATAACCAATTAAATTTTATTAAAAAATTGAAACACACGAATGGCACCATAATTATCAAAAAATTCAATAAAACCCTTTTTTTTATCATAAAATTAAATAAAATAAAGTTGGCAGTGATGCGTGGGCGTGGAAAAATGTTAGCACGTGCTTTTTCCTTTTTCGAACTCATTCACTAATAAATAGAAAAAAAAAAAAATCGAAATTCACTGGTAATTAATGTAAACATAGAGTCAATGATAATTATTGAAATAATTCATCGATTAATTATGTTTTTATCGTCCGGGGAAATATTGAGACTTTCCCCTTTTTTGTGTTTAGTGATGGGGGTAAATAATAGTTGAGATATAGTACGTATTCCCGAGCGGAGTTGGCTTGGACAAAGTAGGGCGACGACTGGGACAGCGGCCACGGGCAAACGTTGGTGCATACAGCGCAATACGAATTGCGGGGAGTACGGTGCGGTGTAAAAGCGCGCGGGGAATAACACACTCTGTGTTTGCCGTAGCTCTTGTGTGAGGAGGCGGTGGTAACCAGCTAGTGGCACATTACGGGGACGATTTTTCATAGTGGAAGTGGAAGTTAAAACCCTTCTCTATTAGACACTCTTTTTCTTTCCCGCTTGTTTCCGCGGGGCAGAATAGGTTGCAGTACTTCATTTTCGGGGTAGAATTTTAAGGAAATTTTGAAAAAAAGATCTAGTTTTAGGTTTTTGAGGATATCTCGAGAAGTAGAGGGGATAGAGGAATTTTTGAAGAGACCTTTTTTGTAGCTCTTAAAATTCTCTACAAAAAAGGTTATTATAAAAATTTCTCTATCTTGCTTAGTTTCCGAGATATTCTCCACTTTTTAAAGAAATTCCAAAAAAGTTGAACTTTCATGGTTTTTGTTTTCTTTTTGTAGTTTTTTGAGAATATCTCCGAAACTAAAAGAGATATCAAAATTTTTGTAGAAACCTTTTTTATAGCTCTTGAAATTCTCTACAAAAAAGGTCTCAACAAAGATTTCTCTATCTCATTAACTTTCCGAGATATTCTCCACTTTTCAATGAAACAGAAAAAATTGAAATTCCATGGTTTTTGTTTTCTTTTTGTCTTTTTTTGAGAATACCTTCAAAACTAAAAGAGATATCAAAAAATTCGTAGAGACCTTTTTTATAGCTCTTGAAATTCTCTACAAAAACCATCCTCACAAAAATTCTTCTATCTCTCTTAGTTTCCGAGATATTCACGAAATAATTATTCCCTGAATTAACGAGAGAAATATCAATTAACTAAATAATTATCCCAAGACAATTCCAATCTGTGAATAGTACAAAAGAGATGAAACAAGATTTGAATAGAGCCTTAGCAAGCGGAAAATTAATACCGACACGCTTTCCCCCCGTTTGTGTCTCTCCTTCCGCATCTTACAGTTTTGTGTGTCTCCCAACCCCACCCAAGTGGCAATAAGCCTCCGTTCGGCTTGCGTGAACGTGCGTAAACTAGAATTCTCTCTCTCAAAAAATCATCCAATCCTTTTCCTTCTCAAAAAATCCGAAATTTCCGGTGATAAATCAGTTAACTGCGCAAATATTCCACTGAATCATAAAAAAATTTCCTGTTTCACATGAATTAAATTGAACCGAAGAATCTCTTCACGATTACGTTTTGTATCTTCTCTTGCAAAGAGAAAGTTGCCGACCTCGGTTATTCCCATAATACAGTCCTCATCACAAACTACAGTTGTCCGTACTATTTCTACTCAAACTGCACACACACATACACAGATACGTCTCTTGACTAGCCTCGAGTCCCCAGGGAAATAATTCCACTCGAAATTTCGAGAGAACTCATGAAAATTGGGAAATCATGAGTTTTTACGGGCCTTGACCTTCTCCCGACCCTTTGCCCATAATTTCCCTTCGTTTTCCCCCCCTTTTTTTTAATGAAGAGCGGCTAAACGAGATTTGCTTGAGAGTGAAAGGCGCATTGGTACTCTCTCGCGTACACATAGAAGTGCCACGAGGCTCTCCTGCGAAAACGAAAGGATATTTTGTGCTCCCCTCTCTCTATTGGGCTCGTGTTGCGAGCTCCACGCTCGCTTCCGTGCAACTTTCACCATTGTTGGAAAAAAAAGAGGAAAGAGAGGCGGGTTGAGATAGAAAAATAAATTAAGAGGAAAACTAATGGTAAAAATTGTAGTGTTTTAGAGAGGGGTTATTGAACTCTCGGGCTCTTTGTCTTTTCGGGGGATTTGGGAACGAAGGAGAAAGGTCAATCTTGAGGGAGACGGATTCGGTTTTTTTCGTTTCTGAGGGGAATTCGTCGGGATTTTTTTATGGGGAATTTTGGAGTCTTATGCACTTTTTTTTAAGAGCTTTTGCCTTTTTTTTATTTAACAAAATGTGAAAAAATTCAAGAATAAAATTGAAAAAACATGGATTTTTGAGGAATAGAAGCGCAGAAATGTGCAGATGGGAATAATATTTTTTATGGGGTTTTATGGGGAATTTTGAGATCTTTAGCATGAGTATGTGAGCTTTTTTCTACGAGTTTTTGCCTTTTTTTTATTTAACAAAATGTGAAAAAATTAGAGATTAAAAATGTCAAAAAATTGGATTTTTAGGGGAAAAAAAGGCGTAGAAATGTGCAGATAGAAATATGATTTTTTATGGTGTTTTATGGGGAATTTCGAGGTCTTGAAGATGGCAATCAGTGCTTTTTTCTGCGAGTTTTTGCCTTTTTTTTATTGAAGAAAATGTGGAAAAATTCAAGAATAAAGTTAAAAAAAATGGATTTTCGAGGAAAAAAGCGCAGAAAAGTGCAGAGGAAAATAATATTTTTTATGGGATTTTATGGGGAATTTCAAGATCTTTAACATGAGCATGTGCCTCTTTTTCTACGAATTTTTGCCTCTTTTTTATTCAACAAAATGTGAAAAAATTGAAGAATAAAAATGTCAAAAAAGTCGATTTTTAGGAAAAATAAAAGACGCAGAAAAGTGCACTTGATTCCATCGCCTTTCTCGAAAAATTTCCGATGGAATTCACCATAGACCCATTAATTTTCCTCCAAATATCGTGCAAATACCGCAAAATTCATTGAATTACATGAAAAAATCATTACCGAAGCAACGAGACATAACGATGAATTACTCCAATCATAAAAGACGGAAAAAACGAATGAAATTGTAAGAAAGAATGAAAGGAAGCAATTGTGCACGCACCTGAAATTATATCGGGTGAGTAACTAGAACGCGCGTAATCGATGCACGTAACTCCTGTAAATTTCCCTTTTCACTCTGATGTACAGTGTCCGAGGCACCATTATCACTACATGTTCAATAACAATTTTCAAAATCACTAAAAAATTCCCGGAAAATCGTGAAAAAAAAATCCATTATTCGAGACAATTTCTCTTCCTCATTTCTCATGTTTCCATTATTCTTAATTCACAATTTCAAAGGAAACATTGAAAATAAACACGAATGGGGACGTGAGGGGTGACTCGAGGGATATTCAGTGACTGACGTCATCTGTACGAGAAGAACGAATGAGGGCGGGCAGATACTCGAGTAGCGAATGAGGGGAAAGGGCAAAAAAGGGGTGGTGAATCCTCCGTTTCTCCCCGTTGGGGCGAAAATAGTGGGGATTCGGAGTTGGGGATGCTGGCGAGGTGAATGACCGACCTAGACTCGAAATCAGGGGTGCGCAATTTACAAAAATTCTTTTCTTTTATTTATATTATTTTAAATATTATTTTCCTCCAATTTTTCAATTCTTTATCAATACCTCGTTTGTATTTAATTTTTTTAAGGAAGGAAAGCCTTGAAGAAAAATTTTGAAAAAATTCAGGAACAAACTAGACATGTTGGAGCATGTTCTCAAATTTTTTCCGATTTTTTCGAAAACTCCTTCATAGAAAAAAAAAATCCTGAATTTTTTTTTTTTAATCATTTTTTTCCCCTCAATTTTCTCACAGTTCTAATGGGAAAATGATTTTTCTGGGGTAGAATTTCCCCATTTTTCCATCCCCTCAATTTCCAAAGGGGAAAAATGAGTCCGAATCGATTATGACAATCAGAATACTCGAGCAATAATAAACAATGGAATCTATATCTGTTTCGAAAATGATAAAAGTGGGGGATGTACCTCGGAAGCACTGGGAAAGCGTCACTAGCGCTCGAAACCACGTGGCCCGGTATTGATCTACATCCGCCTATCCTCTCTCTCTGTCTTCCTCCAGAGCTTAACCGTTTTTCCCCTCTCGCTCAACAAGGGGTAGGAAGCCTAGTGCCCATGCGGTCGTTCACCCTTGACGTTAACGTATATAACATGGCTTCGCTCCTCTTTACCATCCCAATCTTTTTTTTCCACCTTTTTTCTTCATTTTTAGATTTCTTCATTAAAATGTGCAGCTAAATATAATTCAAACGAATATTATTCTTTTTATTTTACAAATTAAAAAAAATTATTTTATTCTTTCTTTAGTTTTTCTTGAATATCTTTTGAAATAATGGAGATACGCCTTTTTCACTTCTATTCATTTTTGTAGCTCTTAAAATTTTCTACAAAATGGCTGCAGGGTAAAATGGGCGTATCTCCATTATTTTAGGAGATATTTGTATCTGAAGTTTCGTGAGGAAAATTGATTTGGAAAAATTCAAGAAATAATTCCATTCTTTCTTCAGTTTTTTTGGAATTACTTCTAAAATAATGGAGCTACGCCTTTTTTACTCCTATTCATTTTTGTAGCTCTCAAAATTTTCTACAAAAAAGCTTCAGAGTGAAAAGGGCGTATCTCCATTATTTCAGAAAATATTCTCACCCAAAGATTCACGAAAAAAAATTGATTATTTTGAAGGGTTGAAAATCAATTAATTATTTCTTCAGTTTTTTTACCATATCTTCTCAAATAATGGAGATACGCCTTTTTCACCCCTCTTCATTTTTGTAGCTCTTGAAATTCTCTACAAAAACACCCCAATATAAAAATGACGTATCTCCATTATTTTAGGAGATATTCTCACCCAAAGATTGACGAAAAAAAAATTGATTATTTTAAAGGGTTAAAGGTGAATGACCTTTGCTCTCTAATTCTCTTGATTATAAGATTCGGGGATAAATCCCCGGGGCATGTGGGCATCATGGTGGATGCACGTGGATGAATTTGCACCACGTGGTGTATTATATGAGAATGGCTGTATGGCAAAAGCCAAGGAGAACACCCGAGGGCCACGTATAAACCTCGTCGTATACCTTCAGATACTTTATACACTTTGAAGGGGGATGGCTATCGACCAAGGGCAAGGCCGAGGGCATGCGTATACGTACCTTCAGCCCACCCCATTTACCCCCTCGAAAATGTTGGTTTCATTGAAACAAATGAATTTGGGATTTAATTCATCAATTTCGTGAAATTTTAGGGAATTTTTTTGACTCGGAAAATTCGTCAGATTTTTCAGAGTTTCGTGCACTTCTTTTTAGGGGGTTCTCGAGGGGGATTTTGAGGGGGAGGGCGGGGTAGGGTTTTTTTCCGGAGGAACCGTTGGCAGATGGATATCTTTGGGGATTGGACGGGGTTTTGGACAACCCTGGGCATTGGTATCGAGCGGCAATGCCAAGGGCAAGGGCGCCCTTCCCCCACTCCAAATGGTAAAAGCCCCTTTTTGCTCTTCCTCTATGTGTCTCACTCTCTCCTCAACAGCCAAACTGTCGTTCCGGGGCAATGACCCCGAGGAAAGCAGCGGTTGTGATCAAATGAATTCGGAATAAATTTCAGTTCTTTGGGATCAGTTGAGGGAGAGAGAGAATTTGGGGATGAAAATAGGGGAAATCATTGAGATAGAATTTTTTTGATGATTCCATTGGAAAGCTGGGGAAATTTCACATGGAAATCATATGCGACAGTTGATTTTTTAGAATTTTCCAAGAAGTTGATTATTTTTCTTTATTTTGTTAAAAAATTGAATTTTCAAAAAATTGAGAAAAAATTGATTTGATGCATGTTTTCCTCGTGAAATTTTCTCAGTTTGTCAATGGAATGATAAAAAAAAATCAATTTCTCTTACTTTCCCAGATATTCAAATATTCATGTAAAATTAAAAAACCGAATTTTCTTCATTTTTCCTCGTTTTTTGGAAATATCTTAGAATCTACAAGAGATAGAGAAATTTTTATAGAAACCTTTTTTGTAGCTTTCAAAATTCTCTACAAAAAAGCATTAGTCCAAAATCGCTCTATCTCGCTTCCTTTCCGAGATATTCTCAATCCAATCAACACAAGTTTAAAAAAACTCATTAAATTCTAATTTTGAAAAATTCTCTAATAAAATTAAATAATTTTTTTTTTACCATCTCTTCGAGCCCTATTTTCGAGTTCACTTATGATCGATAGATCCTCTGGATCTTCAAAAATCCCTCTCGCTTTTCCGCGGGAAAGAAAATTCGAATTTCCTCCATTTTTTCTCATTTACTGTGAAATAATTCTTGATAAATGAGTGAAAGGGGCTCAAGTTTTTAAACAATTTTTTCGTTGAATCCGTCAGCGTCGTTGAGCCTTGCGGCTCATGGAGTTCAACGCACTCGATCGTTTTTCCTACGCTATATACCCACTAACGATCGTGTTTCTAGCGTTACGTAAACGCACGGTCTACTCTGGACGACCGCGATGGCTTTCGTGGTAGCACGAACCAATAAAACTAAATTTATACAATTTTTCATTCGTATTTATAAATATTTTTCAATTTTTTTTAATTCTACTTCTCTCCGACATTTCAATCAACACTCAAAACGTAACGCAATTCGTATTTTTTTTCTCGAATTTTGTCTCATTCACTCTCGAGTGGAAAAATCATTTTGCGAGAACTCGTTATGTAGTTGGGTGGGAGGAGTGGGGGGAAACAGGAAGCACATTTGAGAGTCACTGATCGAAGTAGAAGAGAAAGTCGCCTCGCCTTTGCCACTGCGCCGCACACGACCGACATATTTTTCATCCTCTGTTCGTATGAATCGTTGATAAACTCCGTGCGAATTAATTAATCGATCCCACTGAATATTAATAATTAGTGATTAATAGGAAATTGGTAGAAATCGGAGACTGACTCTATTATTTTGGAGATATCTCGGAAACTATTGGGTTTAGGAGGAAATGTTGAGAGACCTTTTTTGTGGAGAATTTAATTTTCTATGAAAAAGGTCTCTTGACATTTTCTTTTAACTTTAATGGTTTTTGAGGTATTCACGAAATACAGAAAATTTGATTATTTTCATAATTTTTGTTCGTTAAGACTTTTTCTCACGTTTTTCAAAATATCGTAAAAACCGTTAGAGTTAAGAGAAAATTTCAAGAGACCTTTTTTGTGCAAAATTGAATTCTCTACAAAAAGAGTCTCTTAAAATTTCCTCCTAAACCCAACCGTTTTCGAGATATTCACGAAATATAGAAAATCCGATTATTTTCATAATTTTCTTTAATAAAAACCTTTTTTTACATTTTTCTCAATATCTCGGAAACCGTTAGAGTTAGGAGAAAATGTCAAGAGACTTTTTTTGTAGAGAATTAAATTTTCCACAAAAATTGTCTTCTGACATTTTCTCTTAAGTCTAATGGTTTATGAGATATTCATGAAATAAAAAAAAATAACGCAAAATATTTGAATTTTCCGCCAATTTTCCAATGAAATAGAAATAAAAGTGCAGTGGGGGAAGTTAAAATATACGAGTCGTGTAAGTTATGTTGCAATGGCCCAGAAGCGGTAGCTAGGCGAAGGGTCAAAAACACCGAGGCGGCCGTACACGGTTTCTAGGCCATGCGCTGCTATCTATAAACCCCTGCCGTTTTCCCCCTCCCCCCGCGCCTCACTTCGCCCCTCAAGCCCCATCCTTCAGCCGTCCAATAGAATCTAGACGATGATATGCACTTTAAATAGCGACAGTGGAAAAACTCACGTAATTTATTAATTCATTTCTCTTTATTTTGCCGCAAAATTCAGAAAATTGAAGAGAATCAGAATAGAATTGGAGTTTTGAGGGTAAAGTCACTTTTGGACTCTTTGAGGATGGGAAAATGAGACGGATGACAGTGCTGGATCGTGGGCTTGGTTACACAACGAGAAAAAAAAGGTGAAACAGCTCTCGCTTTCCCGCAGTGGCTCTCAGCTCCGTCGTTTTATTCATTGATTCATCAGTATTAAGATATCTCGGAAACTAAGAGAGATAGGAGAATTTTTGTGATTACCTTTTTTGTGGAGAATTTCAAGAGCTACAAAAAAGGTCTCCACAAAAATTTCCCTATCTCTTTTAGTTTCCGAGATATTTCGAAAAAACTGTTTTCAAGTGATTGAAACAAAATTCTATGATTTTTTGGTTTTTTGAGAATATCTCAAAAACCGTTGGAGATACGAAGAAAATCATTGATACCTTTTTTGAAGCTCTTAAAATTCTCTACAAAAAAGGTCTCTACAAATTTTTCTCTATCTCTCCTCCCTTCCAAGATATTTCCAGAAAACTGAGAATTTTGAATGAATTACGTAAGAAAATGTGATAAATCAGTGGAGAATAAGATGGTGTATTGGAATTGTTTAAAAATTAACTTTCACTCGACAAAGACCTCCCCCCCTTTTCTACGAGCAGATGGAATTGGTCCGCAGATAGTTGTAACACGATCGTTCTATTTTTGTTAAAGACAACAGGTCGATGAAAGAAAAGAAAAAAGCCATTGAAATTTCTTTTTTTAAAAGGCCTCCTCCTGAAAAACATTTTCACCCGAAACGATTTCGCGTGCTTGCGCTATGTTACAACGACACAAAATATGCACCAGGTCATTTCCTCGTACATAACCCAATTAAATGATTATCCAACTGTATATACCATACGGTCAAGTCGCATATTCGTTACACTGCTTCAAATATACTCTTTCCTCTTTCTACTAAAAGCGAATCGAGTCAGTGTTGCCCCCGCTGGCACACACGAGCTCCTGCGCGTTTTCGTCACTACTTTCTCACCTACTTTCACGTATAAGGCCAGTGAATGTTACAGAACATGAAGAATTTTAAACTTAAATCTTTGGTTTTTCGGAATAAGTCGGGAAGGAAGAGAGATAGAGAAATTTTGGAAGAGAGCTTTTTTGAAGGTCTTGAAATTCTCTACAAAAAAGGTCTCTTGTAGATTTTCTCTATCTCGTTGAGTTTTCGAAATATTCTCAAAAAACAAACAAAGTAATTTTAAAAAATTCAGATTTTTTTTGTTTTATTTTTGTTTTGTATGAATATCTTGGAAACTAAACGAGATAGAGAAATTTTGCAAGAGACCTTTTTTGTAGATTTTTAAATTCTGTACAAAAAAGGTCTCCTTCAAAATTTCTCTATCTCCCTTACTTTCCGAGATATTCTTAAAAAACAAAGTAATTTTTTAAAATTCAGAAAAATTCTCAATTCGTATCTTTCAAGAATACCTCGGAAACTAAGTGAGATATCGAAATTTTGCAAGAGACCTTTTCTGTAGATTTTCAAATTCTCTACAAGAAAGGTCTCCTGATAAATTCCTCTATCTCACTTACTTTCCGAGATATTCTCCAAAAAACTCAAGAAATCGATTTATCCAGTTTCTTTAAAAATTCTCTAATTCGAATGAAAAAATAAATAAATTACGAAAGGTGTCTGCAGTTATTATTTCTGGGGGCAGGGTTACGAGCGGTCATTGGGCCCGAAAACTTTGGCAATAAACTTACACTCTCGCACGGCTAACGTAACCGATAGTTTCACTACTTGCGTAACCAATTCTCCCATTTTCCCTCGACTCCTTTTATTTCTGTAAAATTAACCGAGCTCATGGGAAACGTGCGGCAGAGAGAGAGAGAGAGACAGCATGAAAATGAGAAAAATTACATTTTCTCCGGTTTCTCCTCTTTTTTTTTAAAGAGTTTAGCGTCTCGAGAGGGCGTGGGCGGGGACAGAACAGTTGCGCAAAGATTCGAAAAGAGTTCATGATACAAAGTCACGTTCATGACACGAGATACATTTGTATTGATATTATCCATCGTCTATCAAAAATAAATTCTTGTTTTTTTTAAACACTTGTTTTCGTCACATTTTTAATCGAAGAATTACCGAAAAATCCTTGGGATTTTCTAATACGTGTCTTTTCACCTCGTGTGGCCTAAATAAACAAGAGAATACATCGACCCGATGGTTAACATCGGACATTTTATGTACTTGTTTTCATGCCCGATTTTTTTTTTTTATTTTATGGATTATTTTGGGGTCATTAACTTTTGATTGAAAATCGTTGGAAAACGTTTTTTTTTGTTTTTTGAGAATACCTCGAAAACTAAGAGGGATAGAGGAATTTTGTAGGAGACTTTTTTTGTAGAGAATTCAAAAATCTACAAAAAAGGTCTCTTTTGAAATTTCTCTATCTCTCTTAGTTTCCGAGATATTCTCAAAAAACAAAGAAAGTAACTTTGGAGAAAAAAATTCTCTGTACTTTGTTTTTCATGAATATCTCGGAAACTGAACGAGATATCGAAATTTTGCAAGAGACCTTTTTTGTAGCTCTTGAAATTCTCTACAAGAAAGGTCTCCTCCAAAATTTCTCTATCTCTTTCAATTTCCGAGATATTCTCAAAAAACTAAAAAAATCGATTTATCCAGTTTGAGAACCTAAATTTTCCGATTGAAAAACCTAAAAAAAAAAATAGAATTCTTCAAAAAAATTCAATAATTTTCGGAAGGAAAATTTAAATTATCATGTTTTTAATCAATAGAAAAAAAAAAAAATCCGGGATATCTTCAAGGCCTATTTTTTCGCCCAGTTTTAGTCTATCGATTAGTTTTTTGCCGTCCCACTTTTGTTATCAGAGACAAACGATGGGCGGATCATTTATTTGTCTCTAAATACTCGTTATTATGAGCGCAAAACATCTTCAACTAAATAAACACAGTTGTGATATTTTTCTTTAACCATTCGCTTCTATTTTTCTCATCGCTGTGTTTAATTATCTGCAATTTTCACGAGAAACTTCTTGCGTCACTGGGAGGAAAAAATAACAGAATAGGATAATAATGAGGGGAAAATAATACAGATAGTATTTGAGAAAACGGGTGCACAGAGAACGACGGCGCAATAGAAGAAACTTGACTCTGACCTACAAAATAAAACTGCAAGTGCAACGAGCGAGGACTCACGCGCCACCGTTTTATCCATACGAATAAATTTACGCGTACGAAACTTGTTGATATTATTTAATTAAATTCATGGATTTTCCGCTTGGGTTCAAAAAAAGCGCAGAGCTCCGGGACCTGTTCCATTGGATTCCCAGGGAAATTTGAGCCGGAAAACATACCCTCATGACCCATTTTACCCCGATAGTTTCAGAGTTATTGAGGAAAAAGAATTTAAGGGTGAAATCACAAAAATTATACTTCTTCCGACAGTTTTTTGGGGATATCTCGGAAACTAAGAGAGATAGAGAGAATTTTGTAGAGACTTTTTTTGTGGAGAATTTCAAGAGCTATAAAAAAGGTATCTACAGTTTTTTTTGTATCCCCAACGGTTTTCGAGATATCTTCGAAAAACGAGAAAAATCCTAAAATTCTCTTTCACCTGTTTCAAAACAGTTTTTTCAAAATATCTCGGAAACTAAGAGAGATAACGAAAATTTCGTAGAGACCTTTTTTGTAGCTCTTGAAATTCTCTACAAAAAAGGTTCTCTGTAAAAACGTCGTATCTCCATTATTTCCCGAGTTATTGAATAAAATACATTTGTTTTCCATTATTTGCGGATGCACGTCGGCAATTGGGTCAGAATATTCAAAACGTTAATGAAAGTGAAGACAATCATTACTTCAATACATTAAAGAGAATATGTAACGACTATAGTTGCGAATGAGGGGAGAAGGGAAACGCAAAAGAGTTCGTAAATATCGAGGCCGTTGTCTATGCCTGAACGATGACTTCTCGAGCATAGACATCTATTTGTGATACGAAAGACTAGAATATTTTTCTCATTCTTTACTCGACTTTTTTTAAATCCTCAGCTGTTATTTTTTATTCTTTTTATTTTCATCAAACTCAAGGATACCAAACATCTCTTGACCCAGATCTTGACGTTTTTTTTTTTTCCTCTTTTTTCATCGGAATAATACTCGAGTTCCTTGAGAATTAACAAAACGTTTTAATGAATTTTTTTAAAAATATTTTCTTGATTTAATAAAAAAAATAAATAAAAAATTCAGTCTCTTTGAAGATTCTTCGGGCCTGGTCACGCGACAAGAGAGGCAGAAGTAGCTCGGATGTAGGAAGGGTAAAAAAATGAGGAAAAAATAAAGTGTGTACATTGTTGAGATGGGTGGGGGGAGGAGTTCAGTAGCTAAAGAGGGAAACGCTGAAGCGAGGAACGTTCCAGGAGGGTTAGGTGCAGTATCGGTCATTACCTCGAGTCGCAGTAACTGGGTCAGTCGTCACAGAGCCTAAGCCACGCTTCGTTAGCCACATACACACATAAACCTCGTGGTAAATGCCTCGCTACAAATATCCATGGGTAATGCTTCTTTTTTAAAGAATATTTATTTCGCTCGGTTCAATAAATAATTCAGTCGTGTAGAGGTGAAGATACTTTGAAAACCGTTGGAGATACGAAAAAAATTGTAGATACCTTTTTTGTAGAGAATTTTGAGAGCTTCAAAAAAGGTATCAATAAAATTTTCCGTATCTCTAACGGTTTTTGAGATATTCTCAAAAAACAAAAATATGTTCAAATTTTGTTTTACTGGCTTTAAAACAGTTTCTTCAAAATATCTCGAAAACTAAGAGAGATAGAGAAAATTTCGTAGAGACCTTTTTTGTAGATCTTAAAATTCTCTACAAAAACTGTTCAGTGTAAAAAAGTCGTATCTCCATTATTTTCTAGGATATTCTCAAAAAACTGTGATAGAGACACGTGAAATCGAGTTTTATCGTTATCTCCGCATCAATCGTTCCAAACCGAATTGGATTACTGTGTTCCCAACCGGAAACCTCCCTAAACCCACCCCCTCACCCCCAGAAGTTATCGCCTGAAACGTAAAATTCCTTGGGAATAAAAAAATTCGTAAAATTCCGGAAACTTTGAAAAATTGCATCGAAGTACGTTTGACGATTATCGTCCGAGGGAAAAGGGGGATCGAGGGGGAGAAAAGGGGGGCGAGAGGGGAGGCAGACATTCTGGGGCAAAGGTTGAGGAACGCAAGCTCAACCTCCCACTATAAACTAAAAGCCTCCCCCTCTCCTTTCTCTCGGCGGACAACCCTCTCCCGTTTATGCACGTCACTGAAGTGCCTCGTGCACGAATAGGAAATTTTCGAATGTGTGAGAGTATTGTGTGAGTAATAGTGCTTTCGCCCGACCTACCCCAATGGTTGCCGCCTCCTCCGATTATAGCGGCCCTCACCTTCCCCCCCGTTGAGACTCTCCCCCTTTTTCCCCAACTTTTAACTTAAATTTCACCTCAAAATTGCATAAAAAATTCATTCAATTGCAGAAATTCATAATTTTTTTCAATAAAAAAATGGAAATTCTTCGATTAAAAATTCATTTGTAAATGAAAAAAAAATGTTTATTTTTCCCCGATTTTTGAATTAAATTTCACCTCAAAATTGCGTTAAAAAATTCATTCAATTGCAAAAATTCATAATTTCTATCAATAAAAAAATGGAAATTCTTTAATAAAAAATTCATTTGTAAATGAAAAAAAATGTTATTTTATAATGCAATATATTTTTCATGAATTTAATAATAAATAAAATCTAGTAATACACATTTAGATATTTAATTTCACGTGTATAGACCCGACGTTTATGTGCAACGGGCTTGCGTGAAGAGGGTCGTGGCACAATGCACGTTGA
This sequence comes from Aleiodes testaceus, assembly GCA_963565655.1. Classification (NCBI taxonomy): domain Eukaryota; kingdom Metazoa; phylum Arthropoda; class Insecta; order Hymenoptera; family Braconidae; genus Aleiodes; species Aleiodes testaceus. Next base: position 3,322,712 of record OY751422.1, read on the forward strand.
CCCATATTCGGGTCGTTGCTATTTCAGATCTCCATCCTTTCCATAGAGGAAGGTCGTGCGTACTTTGTCGACGCGGAAAATATTACGTAACATTTGCCTCAACACAAATGCATCAACAAATTATTTCAATAAAACTCCTCGATTCTCACAAACATAATTCGCAAAAAAAATTCCCAATTTTTTGTTTTAATTAATATTTTTTCTTCTATTCAGTAGAAAAGTCCAATCGCAGTCAGACGAATTTTCTCTCTCCCCTCTGCAAAAAAAGGGTACGATTAATCCGTAAAAAAGGGGAGGGGGCTGGTGCCCCCTCCCTGGATGAATGCACCTAGTGGTCATGTACTGCACCGCCTCTGTGCGCCGGTGCCTAGTGATTCGCTCTTTCCCCACTGTCTCCTCTCCTTGGGCTATTGCTCGTGCGAATTTCACGTAACCTCCCCTCCTTTCTCCTCCCCCCCTTATTGCAGTAGTGGGGCGGCTAAAGGGGAGTGAAAAGCATTTATTTCGCCGTTGCAAAAGACACGGAGTCAATGCGCAAGCGCTGAAAATTGTAAACACTCCCTGGCCTGCGCCACCGCTGCGAGTATTGTCGTAGGTCCGGGACTGCCGCACAAACGTTGTAGAACTTCTCTATTCTCTCTTATTCCTTCACTACCACCTCCTCAATTTACTCCTTTTTTTCCCCCCTTTTCTCTTTATTTTTTTTTAAGCAAATGCATTATGTGTACACGGACTGCGCCAAAGGTGGGGTGGCTCGATACCGACAAGGGTTCAATGCACAGTGCAATGAAAAGCTTTTGAAAATGCCGCTTGGGGCTCATTTTTGGTCCTAGAGCAGTTTTTCAGTTTTAAATAAGGATATCTCGGAAACTAAGCGGTATATCGAAGAATGGGAGGGTACCTTTTTTGTAGAGAATTTCAAAAGCTACAAAAAAGGTATTCATAATTTTTTTCGTATCTCCAACGGTTTTCGAGATATTCCAAAAAAACGAAAATATGGTAAAATTTTGTTTTACTCGCTTCAAAGCAGTTTTCTTCAGATATTTCGGAAACTAAGCGAGATAGAGAAATTTTGAAAGAGACCTTTTTTGTAGCTCTTAAAATTCTCTACAAAAAAAGTCTCTTCGAAAATTACTCTATCTCGCTTAGTTTCCGAGATATTCAGGGTTTACTTCGTATTTTCATTGATTAAGTGTCAATTGGAATCGTTTATTGAATTGTGTACGTGAGAAATTTATCACATGTATATGAAAATTATAACCTTGGGCATTTATGAGCGTTTGCGAATGGACGTACCCAAGATACGTGCCCCAGATAATCAAGTATCCAACTATAGCTGGTTCTGTCCCAATTATCGCTCCAGTAGTCAGAGATCGAACAAACGTGAAAGTATTATTACCCTCGGAATACCTTGAAAATAATTTCCCTTTTTTTTTTTTCTTTCATTTCGTTTCATAATTGAATAAACGAGATTATACGTGGCCGGGTCAGTTGAAATACCAAAGTACTCGTACTCAGCAAATTCCTAATGCGAGAAACTCTCGCCATCTGTCGGTGATAATCGTAAACTCTGAATTTCCTCGGGGAAAACGAGATTATCACGGGAAGCAGTGAAATTGGAAGGGAATGAGCCTTCTGATCTCACAAAATCACTGCAGCAGTCTCAATTCCTCCTAATTAACGAATTCCCCTGAATTATATTTAAAAAAAAGGAATTCAGAATTTTTTTAGGGATGAAGGAGTTTTCCAAAAAATCGGAAAAAAATTGAGAACATGCTCCAACATGTCTCACTGATTGTGTAATTTTTTCAGAATTTTCCTCCCACCCTTTGACCCCTAAAAAAATAAAAGTAATTTGTTTTTGCAGATCCGAGTCTTCTCTACCATCAAAAACCCCTCCAAAAAAAAGGGGAATACATTTGAAAAAAAAATGCGCCGAGTTGCACAAAAGACGTCATCGTCGCAGACCCCTTTGCGCCTGCATCGTCGGCACATACAGGAGCCGAGGACTATTTTGAGGGTCACGTTCACAGGCGTCGGCCCTGTGTGACGCGTCTGGTGCATTCGGGGGTTGAGCGAGGTCCGGGCCGAGGTGAGGGACAGTATAGGTTGCACAGCTGAGCCGGTCGATGCAACTGCACACAGGCGCCTCCCTCTAACCCCTTCCTCGCGGCTACCCCTTCCCCCTTTTCATCACCCCTTCTGCATCGGCTCCGATTTCACCCTAGGTCAATGACCCCTGGAGTGGATCCGTTTGTTTACATCGTGTGATATAAACTAGTGGCAATTCTTCAATTTTTTCCTGCAAACTGATGATTTCAGTGTCATTCACTCGCGTCAACATTGTCGATGAAATTCTGATGAGTTTCATCACCGAAATAACGTCACGTCAATTTAATCCGCAATTTTCACATTTTTTTTGCCTCGTCTGCGCTCATGTCATTGTAAAATTCACGTATGACGATGATTTTCATCATGATGACGTGCACCGAGATTTGCCGAAATAAGAGAACGATAGGTCAATGACCCCGGGAGTGGATCCCTTTGTTTACATCGTGTGATATAAACTAATGGCAATTCTTCAATTTTTTCCTGTAAACTGATGACTTTAGTGTCATTTACTCGCGTCAACATTGTCGATGAAATTCCGATGAGTTTCATCACTGAAATAACGTCACGTCAGTTTAATCCGCAATTTTTACATTTTTTTTGCGTCGTCTGCTCTCACGTCACTACGACATTTACGTATGACGATGATTTTTATCATGATGATTTTCATCATGATGACGTGCTTGTAGTGCATCCGCTTGTTTACATCGTGTGATATAAACTAATAACAATTCTTCAATTTTTTCCTGCAAACTGATGACTTCAGTGTCATTCACTCGCGTCAACATTGCCGATGAGATTCCGACGAACTTCATCACCAAAATAACGTCACGTCAGTTTAATCCACAATTTTTCAATGTTTTTTTGCCTCGTCTGCTCTCACGTCACCCCGACATTTACGTATGACGATGACTTTTATCCCGATGACGTGCGCCGAGTTCTTCCGAAATAATAGAACGTCTGGTGTTGATGAATTAGCGATGATTCGCCCTTATTCTTCCACGATCAATTAATCCGATTCCCCGAAACTAGGAGGATGAAGAACCGATGAAATTTCCGGTGAGGAGACCCCCCGGAAGCTCCCATTTCCCTCGAACCTCCGGAGAAGTCTTCAAAGACCATTTTAACCTCAAACTCCTTCACCTATCGATTACTCCTAAAGTTACGGGGCAAAATGGGCTTCATTATATTGTTTTCCGGGGTAGAATTTCCCCGGCTATCCATTGGACACATCTGCAGCTACGTCCGCCTTTTATTAGAGAAGATGAGAATCTCGATTTCGTGAAATTCATAAATAATTGATAATTGAAGAGGCATTGAATGCCGGCATGGACCCGAGGGCTCGACGTGCAGCGAGAGGAGCCTGGGTCAATGAATTTTGATGACTGATGGTAATAAAGATACGGAAAATCCATAAATTCACATAATGCACTGATAAATTAGTATTTTATAGTGTATTGTAAAGGGTAAGAGAGCCAATGTGTATTTTGTGTAGTTCGGAATATACGGTTTCTAGCTTGAGAAGGAAAAGCAAGCCGGTAAGGGGTCAACGACCCGTCTACTACACTCTCTCGTGTACACACACATACACAGTGTTGTAGGAACAGAAACTCCTCTGTGCGTGTTGCCATGCACCATCCCAGTGTTGTACACACAACCAGATGAGTCTGCCTCAGCTATATAACAAATGTTCCTCTATTGCGACTCTTTCGAATCTATCCTAGAGTCATAAAACAGTGGCGCTGTCGTCATCATGGGAGCGGTAAACATTTTGCGTATTTTATTTTCCCGGTATTCGGGGTGAAAATGGGGATTTCAGGGTCGGTAGTCAGGGATAGGACAACTTCTGTAGGAAAAAACGTAGAGAAGACCCTCTGGGCTCATTGTAAAGGGACAAAGCGGTTTTGAGGTTCGAATCCCCGTTTTTTAGGTTAGGGTAGGTCTTCCAAAGGGATCTCAGGTTCAAACCCCTTCAAAGTTGTTGCATCATGGTTTTTCGGACTGGAAATACCCTCAGCTTCAAAATGCAACCATTTTCATCCCTCTGCCTCTTTTTATTCCGGAGATATTAATAAAAACGTGCTTAAATATGGGAAAAGCAAAAAAAAATCTTAAAAACGCTTTTTTGTACGTTTTTGAAGTGGGGATGGGGTAGAATGGGTTGGTTTACTCAATTTGAGAATGCGGGCAGTCTCAGCTTCCCTATCCCACCATTTCCATCCCCCCGGCCCTCTTTTTCTATTCTGGAGACGTCGAGGAGAGTTACGAGATAAACACGAAAATTGTAAATTTTCCCCCATTGAGTTAATACTAAAACACTTGACGCAAGTTATCTCTTGGGCGTCTGCGATAAATTGCGAGCTAGTATGGGTGTGCGCTGCTGCACATTTGCCTCGTTTTCACGGTCAGGCCTTATCGATCGTTCCCTCGGCACGACAAAGAGAGGAAGGAAAAATGGGAGGGGGGAAGGATAACGAAAAAGGGGATCTCCGAGGCCGAGGGGGTGGAACTGAGGAAACGAGCGCGTCTTGGAGTGCATCCAGAGGCCATTGAACTCCTTTTGGCAACTCCAGTGTGCTCAATAAACTCTGATCATCCTTGCATTATCATTATTTTTATTTTTCCCTCATTTTCCTTTTTTTTTGGTGGGAGGGGAAGAATTCCGGCGGATTGTAATGGAAAATTCAATTGTCGATTGGAATGAAAATCGAGAGGGGAATTGAATCATTATCGCAACAATGCAGGGGTTATTGATGAGTCCAGGGGAAATTGGTGGAAAATTCTGGAATTTTCTTTCTTTTTTAATGGAATTATTGAGAATTGAGATATCTCGGAAAGTAAGTGAGATAGAGAAAAATTACAAGAGACCTTTTTTGTAGAGAATTTAATTCTCTACAAAAAAGGTCTCTTGTAAATTTTCTCTATCTCTCTTAGTTTCAGAGATACGAGACTTGGAAGACCTCTAAAAAAAATCTAATTACTTTTTTATCAAAACAAGTTGACGCCTTGAATTTCAATTATATTTTTTCCCCATTGGCGCATCCCTCAGAGACGCATGTGCAACAGAATGTATTTCGGTGCACAGTGTACGCCTCTGTGGAGGTCAATGCCCGTCCTTACTCCCGACCCGAGGAATAAAAGAAATGAGGGAAAAAAAGGCGTCAAAATAAGGGATTTTCTGCATTGATTAATAAATTGATGAAAAAAAAACACAGAAATTCTTTAAAAAAATCACCAAAACTTATTTTTCCTCAATTCTTTAAAAATTGATTAAAATAATCTCGTTTTTTATTTGAATAAAAACGATAAATTGGCATGAATAACAAAATGCAATTCAATATCACACGGAAATGTGAGTAAACGTGTTTTTATCGGAAGCCCATTGGTAGAATTTTCGTATCTACGATCTAAACTTGTCAAGTGATTACGTTATGTATCCAGGAAGTCTCGAACATTCGTTTTTACTTGTTTTTTTCATTTTTTTTTAGTCAGCAAGAGCTGGTAATCATCCTGCGGGGCCTCCTGGACACTTTCACTGGTGACCCACTAGTGTTGTTACCAGACTACCGTGAAATATGTACCCTTTTCCTTACAGTAATCATCATTACATGTTTATCTAACCATTTCCCAGTTTTTTCTAGTCGATATAAAGAGACAATGTTTTTTTTCTCACACGCACTGATTATTCAATAAAAAATTGCTGGCGATTAGGGTGAAAGTTGCGGCAGGTCGATCATGGTGATTTCGATCGATATCTGGAGCGGTAATTAGTGGGGAATTCGGGGGGTTTTGATTGGGGGGGAATTAATTACTTTTGAATTTCTCAGTTAATTCATGAAAATGAAAGGAAATTTCCTTATTTTAAGAATATCTTTGACGCGCTTGAGTTTGTGAAAAAAACTCAAGAGACCTTTTTTGTAGAGAATTCAATTCTCTACAAAAAAGGTCTCCTGACATTTTTCGATAAACCCACCCGTTTTCGAGATATTAGCAGGAGAAGATAATTTCTGAGAAAAGGGATAAGATTGATGAAAAAATTGACTGTTTCTTCTTTTCAAAATATCTCCGAAACCATCACATTTAAAGAAAAAACTTAAGACACCTTTTTTGTAGAGAATTAAATTCCCCACAAAAAAAGTCTCTTGGGGTTTTTTCATAAATCCAATAGTTTCCGAGATAATCAAAAAATAAACTTGATAATTCCATTCCAAGTTCATTAGACTCAACAAAAAATATTTTTCTCTACGAAAAAAAAAGAATAAAAAAATAAATTCTAAGCAAACATTTACTTTATCTGTCACATGAACCTTAACATGTGCGTCACTGATTGTCCCGAGTCCAAGGTTTAGGTTACCATTCCCCTCTAATCATAAAATGTGAGACTCACATCTGAATGCACCTATTTGCACACCCAAGAATTCAAACAAAACTAGAATAAAGAGAAAAAAAAAAAACTACATTTTCCACTTGAAATACAGTCGACAGTTTACTCTTTTATTTGACGAGAAAAAAAAATACAGAAAAATGCTGCAGAGTATTTTTCAATTTTTATTTTTCAGTCGAATGGAAACATTGACTTTTTCACGTTTTAGCTTTTAATAACTGCCACACAGGCGTGACAGTGTAGTGTATAGAATACCCTCTGTGTACATAGGTTAGAGTGTGTAGTGTCTCTTGCTCCAGTCATTGACCCTGTCCCGATGCCCATAGGCAACGTTATGTACACGTGATAAAACGTTAGCCACGAGTTTGCGCCAGTGTCATATCACAAAACTCTGACCCCCCCTTTTACCCCCCTCATTTCTAATATCTCTCTCTAACTAACGAATGATCAGAGCTATGTGCCATCGGCCACTGATTTGCACCAATCAAAGACTTCTATTCGAATCCTGAAGACCAATAAGAATTTATGAAATTAAATTTTTGCGATTTTTCGGGAGTTTCGTTAGTTTTTTGAGGATATCTCGGAAAGTAAGGGAGATAGGAGATTTTTACAAGAGACCTTTTTTGAAGGTCTTAAAATTCTCTACAAAAAAGGTCTCTTGTAAAATTTTCCTATCTCGCTTAGTTTCCGAGATATTAAAAAAAAACTGAAAAATTTCTGTTATATTAGTTTTTTTTCTAAAAATTAGAATATCTCGAAATCTAAGCGAGGTAGGAAAATTCTACAAGAGACCTTTTTTGAAGGTCTTGAAATTCTCTATAAAAAAGGTCTCTTCCAAAAATTTTCTATCTCCCTTACTTTCCGAGATATTCAAGAAACACTGAAATCTTCAGGATAAAAATTCAGATTTTTCTAAAAAAAAAAAAAGGGAATTACGTAGGGAGTTGAGAATTCTTCTAAATCACCAAATTCCCCCAGAGTTTTTCCAGTCAACCCAAAACTATTGCATTTCGGTGTATTTTTACGCCCGAGTCATCGCTCCCACGTTGTATTTTTACCGGGGGGTAGAGACTGGAGATATCGTAACTGCTAGGCAGTCTCCTCGATGAAAAAATTCTAAAAAGATGAGGAAAAAAAAGGCCAACGAATCCCCATCATTCCCCCCTTTTCTCCCCATTGAAAAGTTAACGTGACACTAAAAATGAATTGTGTTTTAAGGTGAATGTGCCCCGAGACGGAAATGTGTGTACAGCTTGCGAGAGAAATTCAATGTTTGTCGAGTAACGAAAAAAAATTGAATTTTTTCCAACAGCAGGAGGAAGTCCGTTTTTTTTTCAATTAAAACAGTAATTTGAAACTTTTAAATATTTAAATAATTTAAAAAAGAACAATAAATTTCCGGTTTTGATGAAGACGTGGGGTAAAATGGGCATAAAAATGTGGCAGCTCAAGATAGAATTTTTTCGATAATTCCATTGAAAAGCTGAGGAAATTTTAGCCGGAAAACATGTGTCACAATTCATTTTTTTTCGAATTTTTTGAAAAATTTAATTTTTTTGAAAAAACAATCAAAATTGAAAAAAAAAAAATTTTGTTCAATAATTTAGTAGTGAAGTGGTATACAAGGTTAAGTCATATAACCTTGTTTACCACTTCACTACTAAATTTTAGAAGGAACAACATGAAGACTAAAATCAAATGTCAAAATAATAAAAAAAAAAACATCGAAATTCAATTTGAAAATACTGCGCATTAAATTCCCACTGTTTCAACTAATATTTCTCTTTATTCTTTTCAGTTGTACATAAAATACGTGTATCGAAGTATTGGAGAGTGCATCGTCCTCGATGGAGAAAGTTGCTGTTCTCGTAATAGGCGAACTGGCTGTGTCTAGCCTATACCAATAACCCAGGACGTGGATAACGCCGGAGAAGAGAGGAGGGGGTGGGGGGGAGGGGGGGGGGGAGTAAGAGACTGAAAAGATTCGTTGAGTTTTATAAACTGGCTTTTTCACTATTGGAAGTTTAATATGAGATTCGATCGTATCTTGGCTCTATCCGGGCACTCTCGTGCAGAACGCTTGTGTAACACAGCCTAGATACATGCATGTTGCTTTATTGCTTTATGATCAGTTAAAACGATCAATATAATTCATCATTTCCTTCAGATTGATTTTTTTCCAATTTTTTCATCATAAAATATCGGAGATACAGAGGACTGCAGGGAGTGCGGAAAAGCGGAGCTTCACGCACGCTGCGCATGCGCATTAAGAACTCAATTCCCAGAGCAACGTAAAATTTGCGTAAAAGGGAATTTCTCAAGGGTGAAGGAGTTGACAAAAAAATCTGAAAAAATTCAGTAACATTCTAGACATGTTCCACCATATCCTCAAATTTTTTCAGATTTTTCCGTCAACCCATTCATCGAAATAAAAATTGTTTTCTAAAAAAAAAATTGCAAATTCTGGAGCTACGTTCTCTAAAGTCAATTCTACATGCTCCACTTGAGTGAAAAAAAAACTAAAATTTAAAAATAAAAAAAAAGCCATAAACTAACTGAAATTAAAATAGTCGTTGCGTGAATTGCAAGTGAGAGCCCATAAGGAGTACACAGTGGTGAAAGTTTTCTCTATTTTTCAATTCAACTGTAAATAGAGAATAAAAGTCGAATACTTAAACGTGCAGAAGCCCATTGAATCGATCTTTTAAAAAAAATGGTAGAAAAAACCGCAGGAGAAAGACGCACTCGAAGTTTCAAACGAAGGAAAAGAGTATTCTGAAATAGCGGCGTTAGTTGTAGCCTAGACAGAGGCAAAGAGGAGCTCCCATGGAAGAGACTCAAGTGGTGGAGGGGGGGGAAGTGTGCAACAAACACCGGTTGACTCTTACTCACAGTCCCGCTATCCCATTCGCTTCTCATTCGTACATAAAATGAATACAGGATGACCGTTTCTTGCGTTCCCATTGCGCCAATAATTCCCGTATTTTCCGACTTAAAAATAATAAAACCCTGAATCCAATGGACATTGATAAACAAGAATAAAAAAGGCACTTGACCTTTGATTGCATCACCCCCCTCCCCTTCCGTATAAATAAACGAAAAAAAAAGCTTCTTATCTCTCTTTAAATCAAAGAAGCTAAAAAAAAAAGAAATGACAGGAGGAAGAGAATCACGAGTGTCATGCGACGAGGGCGTACGCTCTACCACTGTAATACCAAGCGCTCATTGGAGGGGGTAAATCCCCAGTGGTGGGGGAAACGGAGAGAAATAGCCGGCGCACTCGGGTTGTGTAGCCTCGGTGTCATTGCCTCGACGCTCACGGCGGCCAGTGACTCCATCACTGACCTAGTGCCGATGATTCACGAGCTCGCCCGAACTCCGGCCGATTCGCCGGACGTCGACCTCTGCCTGTACGCTACCACTGCCACTGTCCCCCACTACTCAGGCGCACGGGGTGGGGGAACATGTGAGAGAGAGAAGAAGATAGTGCGCGCGACTCTAAACATCAACGTCACAATTACACTAGGATAATTTCTTTTTTCAGTGAATTTAAAGGTAAAAATTCGGTGTACTTACATTTTTAGGTGATCAATAAATGCCCCATTAACGTGATTACATCAGGAATATTCTTCCTTTTAATAATAATAATAATAATCTCAGTGTATTCACCACAATTTGATAATGGGGATAATCACTTTGTTTCTTTCTTAAATTCACTAGAAATAAAAAAATTCATATTTTTTTTTCAATAATAACCACAGCACTGTTTTTTTATCACAGTATTGACAGTCGAGACGATTATCAGTGTCATCGTCCCGGTGTGTTTTACTCTCGTCTGTAATGACCCAGGGGTTAGTAAAATAATTGAATAAAAATAAAAACCTCAAAAATTTGTGAATTTTAATGAAATTATGATTTTTCGCTTTTTTCAGGGAAACGTCGCCGAGTGTGTTACGTCATGAATCTTTAGAGAAAAATGAGCGATGAAAAATGAAAGGAAGAAAGGATTTTAGAGGGGGGGGGGGGGGGGGAACAGAAAGGGGGAGCTTGGGAAAAAAAAGGAAATGTGTATAATCGTCACGCAGTTTTCACTTTTAAAATTCCGTCGTCACTCACTCTCAACTTGTTCAGCACACTGGTTTGCCGTCTAGGTCGTGGTGTTCCCGTTCTCATTCCCGTTAGCGTTACCGTATCCGTAGTCGCCATAGCCGCATTGGAGGCCTACACGCTAACATGATTTCCACTCTCTTTTATAGTTTATTTATTTTTATTTTTTTTATCATCACTGAAATTTATAGAAAAGTGAATTCAATTGAATCAATCACTTTTACCGATTAATTTACGATATTTTTTATTAATGTTAAGCATGAGGGGGGGGGGGGGGGGAGTTTTCTATTTTGAAAGAATTCTTTTTCCAAAATTTTTGAAATAAACCGGAAGCAAAAAAAATCTTCTCAATCACAAAAAAAACCCGAAAATTCAACAAACACAAGGGAGAATCGATAAATCGATGGAGACGCGCATGACCTCAAAATTTATTGTCAAATAAAAAAGAGGAAATTATGAAGTAATTCCACCTTTTTTTTGCAATTGTCCAAGGCACTTATTCATTGACGAAAATGTGTAATACGGGAATGAGAAGCGAAGGAATAAAGAGAGTAAAGAAGCGCCAGAGAGAAACGTAACAATACGCTCACACACACACACAGAGAAAAAGCATGTGATGTATTTAAAAGCCGAAAGGGACTATTACGAATTTCCGTGAGCCACGCGCGTCTTCACTTCACCACAAGACCCAAAATAATAATAAAAATTGTCCTCAAAGAACTCCACTACATTATCATTGTTTTTTAAAGATATCTCGAGAACCATTGGAGATACGCCCTTTTCACATCAGACCTTTTTTGTAGATTTTTGAATTACCTACAAAAAAGGTCTCTACCAAAATTCTCGTATCTCTCTTCAATTCCGAGATATTTCCAAAAAACTAAAAATTAGAGATTAATAGCGTTTTGAGTGGAATTTGAATTTCCCGCGTTTAAAAAAAGAAATTGAATTTATACTCAAATTCCTTTTCCCCTATGTTTCAATGTTTATTGTAATAATGAATTAATCCATTTTAATCCAGTGGGGAAATTCACTAAAATCACAGTTTATCGAACTTTCACAATTAAATTTCTCTCGTCACATTAATTTCATGAGAATTCTTTAATAAATTTAATGAGACGTGTATGATGTCTCATTGCAGAGTGATGTATCACTGAGTTGTGTCCACTGTGCACTGTAATTCCTCTTTACCTTCACTAAATAATGTGTGTAATGTTAATTAAAAAATCCAGTTGAATTGAACAGTTTATTATTGTCAAAATAAATTTAATTAATTTGTAAAAATAATAATTGTACATTGAAAATATCACTCTCATCACTATCATTATTATCACTATTATTCTCTCAATTTATTAAGAAAATTTCTTCATTTCACTTGAATGCAAAAATAGTTGTACACACGATACAGTAAAATAGTAAGTGGGGAGAGGATTTTCACTCGTATAATACAAGGCCGTGCACTTTTACTGCACAATAAAATAGGGGGGAAAGCGAATGTACGGAAATACCTTCTCTACTTGTCAATCAACGAAAAATCTCCATTAAAAATTAATAAAAAAAGAAAATCAATGAAAAATCATTTTTTCTTGAGGTTTAAATTTTATTCCCCCTACAGACGATTGTGTACCAAAAAAAAAACAACATATTTTTGAGGTAAAAGATTGTAAAAAAAAAAATAATCAAAATAAAACCCCAAAAAAAATCACTTTTTTCTCCATTCACAAAATTATCCAATTCTTTTACCCCAAAAAAAAATAAATAAACAAATTTAATATTACGAAAAAAAAAAATCCTCCTCCTCTCTCAAATTCACAATAATCTCAATAAAAATCTCCTATTATTATTTATCATCTCTCAATTTTATTATTATTATTTTTTTTGTCAGTTGGCGAGTAAAGAAACGCGCACGAGGTACGAACACGGAACGAAACGAGGAGAGCAGCCAGCAGCCTAGCGCTCTAGCAGCCGGCACCGAGCCGCTGAGGTCAATGACCTCTCCTTGCCGTCGTCGATTCTCTCTCCTCGCCTGGCTTCGCCTTGTGTTTCTCTCTTTCTCCTCCCCACCCTTGGAAACCCTCCCAAGCCGAAAAACCTCACACTAAAATTTCTCTCCCCCCCCCCCCCTCTCTGTCTCTCTCTCTTTCGTGCACACTGCAGGAGCCTTGGAAATTGTGAAAAGAGAGAGAGAAGAGGGGCAGGTTCTATCACTGCCAGTTGTAGCCCCAGTCCTCCCCTCAAACTCTTTCCCCACCGCTCGATTTTCGTCTCTCTTCCCCTCGCCTTTTCCCCACCCCTGGGGCAACGCCACCCGCCGCTCAGCGCCACTAACGCTCACTATTTTTTTTCCCCTCTCACGATTACACATATTCTCTTTCTCGCTCTCTCGCTTTGTTTCTCTTTCTCTGGCATTCTGAATAGTGTAATTCGGAGGTTTTTTTTTTTCGGTTCTTTTTGAAGAGAAGTGTCAATTTTTGGGGGATTAATTGAATGAAGGCTTTGTTAGGGTTTTTTTGGGGTTCTGGGGGAAATGAGGGAAATTACTTCCGCGTAATTGAGGAAAAGTGGAGGGTTTTTTGGGATTTGGAGGGAGATATCTCGGGAAGGAAGAGGTTTATGGGGATTTTGGTAGAGACCTTTTTTGTAGGGAAATTTGAGACCTTGAAGAAAGGTCTCTTGACATTTTTCGATAAACCTCGTGGTTTCTGAGTTATTTTCAAAATATTGTGAATAAAAAATTTTCATTCTTTATTCTGACATTTAGAAAAGTGGGAATATCTCGGAATTTGAGAGGGATAGAGGAATTTTTATAGAAACCTTTTTTGTAGAAAATTTCAAGGGCTACAAAAAAGGTACTAATCATTTTTCTCCTATCTCCACTCATTCCCGAGATATTCCCAAAAAAACAAAACTGAATTTTCCATTTTTTCATTATTGACAAAAACAATTGACAGAAAAGCTCGAGAATTCCACAGAGTTCTTCGACCTCTAATAAACAAATTCCACCAAAAAAAAAAAGAAATAACTAGAAGTAATGAAAACCCGGAAATATTAACCGTAATCCACGATACGTAGAATTATGCGCACGTGTTAAATGTCAAACACTTTTATTTCATATGACAGACAAGATTTTCCCCTTATCAGCAAAATTAGACCAAACTGCCTATCAGCGTATCTCCAAAATTCCCAATATATTTTCACATTTATCCGTAAAAATCCACGTGTAGACCGAGCACAGAGTGTCTCTCCTATTCCCCAGTCTAATCACTGAGGAAAAAAAAAAAATCATAAAATCGATAACTAGAATAAAACCCAATTAAATAATTCTCCACCAAAAATAAAAAATTCATTAAATCTCTTAAAAAATTAAAAACAATTCGTCTCACTCCAATTAAAATAATTAAATTCCCCAGAATAATTCTGTTAAAAAAAATAAAAAATTCATGAAAATTTTATCTGAACGTTAATTAACTTTTTAATCAATTTTTTACAGTTCAAAATTGGGGTAGGTTTTGCAGAGGAAACGTCAGGGTGAAAATAACCGTTTCTCCACTCCTGAGTCACCCCCCACCACTTCAATGAAAAGCCCTCCCCTCCCGGCGCGACTGCAGCCCCGATGTGACGAGGATTGTCAGCAGAATAGGGGATGTAAAATCATGTGAAAGGGGCTTGAAGTAGTGGGGATTGAGGGGAGTGAGGGGAAGGGGAGGGGCAAGACACACACATGCCCGTGGGTGCACTCAAGCCGGGTTCACTGGTACAGTGTACCCTCGTCGGTGCAACGCTCTCTTCCTGATTCCACAAACACTTCTGGAAGAAGGAGAAAACAGATATGAATTTGTCTCTCTTTCTCCGGGCGCTCGTAGTGTCGCTGCCTACCCTTCGGCACAACTGTTCTCGTTTGTACTGCTTTGGCTATGTTACTCGGACACGAACAATCAGAAGAGGAGACACTCTAATGCAGCACAACTGACCTATCACTATTATAAATGTCAACAAAACTATAATTTTTTTCATTTTTTTAAGATTTAGTTTTTCGGCTATTTTTGGAATTTATGGAGTTGTTGGAATGGAAAGGGCGTAAGTCATGGGGATTTATATGGGACTTGCGACCTTTTGCCAATCAGAAGAGGAGACGAGACACTCTAATGCAGCACAACTGACCTATCACTATTATAAATGTCAACAAAACTATAATTTTTTTTCATTTTTTTAAGATTTAGTTTTTCGGCTATTTTTGGAATTTATGGAGTTGTTGGAATGGAAAGGGCGTAAGTCATGGGGATTTATATGGGACTTGCGACCTTTTGTTTTTGAGGTATTGAGAAGATTTTTTTATAAAATTGTAGAGATTCATGGGGTTGTTGATTAATTTTTATTATTTTTTTGAAGATATTGAGAAGAAAGGAATTTTTGGTGAAAAATCATGTAATTTCATGAGAAATCGATGGAAAACCCCATGAATCTATAGGAAATCTTCTTTTGTCAACAGAATTAAATTTTTTTAAATTATTTTTACATTTTTCTCTTTAATTTTAGATCTTATGCAATTATGTTAGATTGAAAAAGACGTAAGTCATATGCATTTACATTGGACTTGCGCCTTTTTGTAACTAAGGTACTGATGACATTTTTTATAAAATTGTAAAGATTTATGGGGTCTTTAATTAATTTTTATCGTTTTTTCAGCAGATATGGAAAAAAAAACAAATTTCTGTGAAAATTCCTGTCATTTTATGAAAAATCGATGGAAAACCCCATGAATCTATAGGACATCTTCTTTTGTCGACAAAATTAGAATTTTTAAAATTTTTTAAAGATTTTTTTTCTGTAATTCTTCCAATTTTTAGAGTTATGTTAGAATGAAAAGAGTGTAAGTCATATGCATTCACATTGGACTTGCGCCATTTTGTTTCTAAGGTACTGATAACATTTTTGAAAAAATTGTAAAGATTCATGGGGTTTTTAATGAATTTTTATGTTTTTCTGAGGAGAAATTGGGGAAAAAAATTTATAAAATTTATCATTTTTAAAACCCCATGAATTTATGGGAAATTTCCTCACCTTTTTCCTCATTTTCAAATTTTCAAAAAAACTGAAGATTTTCAAAGAATCCAAGGCTTAACAGAATTTCCAAAAAAAGTGCGACGCACATTTTCCACCTGAAATTTCCTCACCTTCCCACTGCAATAATCATAAAGTCTCTATCTCCCTGTATTTCCTCGAAAAAACCTCATTTTCCAGTATTTAAATCCAACCGTCTAATCAGACCCTTAAAACCTGTATCTTATTTCCGTCTTATCTTACTCATTCCCCTGCCTTATCTCCTTAAGTCACTGCTCGCACAACCCCCACTCCTCCACTCCCTCGAATTGATAAAGAATATGACTGCCACTGTACACATGACGCTATAAAATTACGAGGCACATGATTTCATCATCGTTTGGATAAATATCCACGTTTTTTGGCCATGACCGTTTAATTTAATTCAATAATGCTTCATTCTTATTTCTTTTCATCATAGCTGTTTACATTTTGGATTTAGAAAGTTTGTTATTTTTTAACCTTTTTCTTTATGTATTTTTTGTTCTTGGAATTTTTCCAAGGCCACTCGAATTCATTTGTATTTACGTTTGAATAATTTCGAAAATTTTTTCGAGAATCATTCAATCTCAATATTAAATTATTTATGAATTATTCAAATTTCATTTCATGGAAAATTATTATATCTTCACTTATTTCAATGGAATTTCATTAACTATCTAATCACTTCCCGTTGATTATTTCAGGCTCATTAGTTTTCATTGTCAAACACTAATGTCCCACCCAATTCCCCTCTTTTTTTTTTCGACTATCATTGAAATAAGAGAAAAAGGCAAAAACAAGGTCAATGCTTTGTAGGAGTAAATTGCGTCACTCGTAACAGAATGTAAAGAAATAAAGAAACGATAGGCACTTTTTTTCTTCTCACTCTGTCACGTTCATTCTAATGGATAATACGAGACATCGAGTCATTAAATGTCACTCTAATTTTCAAGTTCAATTAATTTCAGTCCGTTGAACTGTATTACATAATTAATTATCAAATTCTGTTGATTCGTTTTTTTTTTCTTTTTAAATTCGAGAGAAATGAAGGAATTATCATGAAATTTTAGAAATAATTTATCGGGGATTAAATGGATTTTTTTTTTTATTATTTATTGTGAAAGAGAAAGGATTTATTTTTTAATGAGTATTCAAATAAATTTTGGACTTTGATCGAATGAGTGGGGGGATATTTAAATTCATATTTTTTTTGTTATTAATGGGTTTTTTTTTCAAGGGGAAGTGACGGAGGAAACTCTGGCATTTCTACTTGAATAACTGCAGTTGTTGTTACTCGTTTCTTTAATGTTTTTGTAGACTGTTTTATGTTCTATTGTCTTTTAAATAGAATTTTATGCTCTTTTTTCTTTCTTGGTTTCATCTGGCGGAGGGAAAATTGAACTTTGATACGGAGAAATGAGGGAATTCCGGTGGAAACGACATCTCTGAGGGGACGGAAACACTAATCCTGGGATTTTCGGAGTTTTTGATTTTTCATGAGTAAAATATTTAATGGAAAAATCTGAAAAAATTCAAGAGTCTTCGAGGGTAACTCCAGAACGTCCGTGAATTTTTTCAGAATTTTTGGATGTGCTGCTAGAACAGGAGAAATTCGAGAAGATCATTTTCAGTGTAATAAT
Source organism: Aleiodes testaceus (assembly GCA_963565655.1). Classification (NCBI taxonomy): domain Eukaryota; kingdom Metazoa; phylum Arthropoda; class Insecta; order Hymenoptera; family Braconidae; genus Aleiodes; species Aleiodes testaceus. The sequence continues at coordinate 3,340,034 of OY751422.1, forward strand.
AATGATTTTGGTAAAAAATAATGAAGAAAGGGTTTTAATTAAAATATAATGAGTTTCTTCCATTGCAATACATAATTAGATCCCTGAATTACCAACGAAATCAGTAAAATTAGGGAATTACCAATTATGTTGTTTTGCTAGATTTCTATTTTATCGACAAAATTCCTGGAAATCACCGAATTACCAATTCTCCTTTTTTGCTAGATTTCTATTTTATCGACAAAATCAATGGAAAATTTAGTAGTGAAGCGGCATACAAGGTTAAGTCATGCAGATATATGTGCACTTAACCTTGTTTACCACTTCACGGTTGAATGAAGCTCCACACTAGGAATTGATTAGTGGTGCCATCTACCAGAATTTTTATAAACTTTAATAGAGTAAAACTATGAAATTCGAATTTTGAAAATGGAATTGAGGAAGACAAGAGGAATTGAATCAATAATTACACATTATTATCGTTTAATAACATTTATTCATAAGAATTATCCAAAAAAATGGTATTCCTACATTATCAAATAAAAACTCGAATTTTTATTCATTCTCTAATGATATTTATTTGTTCATATAATGATAATCGTTTCTAAATGCTTAAATACACATCATTACTATAGAAAAGAAGGGGGAGGGGGAAAACGAATAATTGAAAATACTTATCAATTTACAATCTAATGATTCACCTTTCTCTCTCGAAGTGTAATCAAACGAGATTATCCCTCAATTATCATAATTTCCGGATGTAAATCCTCCGATTAATTGAATATCAAATATATTAATTTTGTGACTGAAAATACTCGATCATCACATTATATAATGCAATCATATGCATTTTCATTGAAATTTTTTTCAAAGTTTAAAAATTGTTTTACAATGAAAAATAATAATTAAAAATAAAGAAAATTAGAATTGACTATTTTTCTATACAATAATGTGATAATTCATAATTCTAAACAATTTAATGATTTTTTTTTTTTAATTCCTGTTTAATGAGGGATTTCTTACATTTTTATACAAAGTCAAATGTGATTTGATAATACTTTTCTCATTTTTTTTTTTTTTCCTTTAAATTAATTATTTTAACAATTAATCTAATAATTACGATGCGCCTATTATTATTATTTTTGCTCATTCACTTATTCAATCGTCATTATATCTTTCTCTCCTTTTAATTCTTTATTATACATGAATTAATGCAAATTAGCATTCTAAACCAATTCGATATGGCTACACATTGGATTATCAATTTTTTGTGATGTAAAATCATGAAAGAATATATGAATAAACAATTATCATCTAATTTTAATGATTCAAGAGAAGATAAAAATAATGAGAAATTTTTCATTCATTAATTTTCTTTTGGTTTCAATGGAAAAAAATAAAGAAAATAAATTACGAGATTTTCTTTTTCATTTTCTTTCATTTATCTACAAAATGTAAAACGCTTTCATCTTTGGTAGCAATTGCTGAATAAATATCATTGTTTATCATTGTTTAGAATTAAAAAGAAAATTGTTTAATATTGTACCATGAATTATTACATTTCGTATCAATTTTTTATTTCGTATTTTTTTTTCATCTCGAATCAGTCGTTTTTCGTGACCATTATTGTACAAATAAATTCAGTTTATTGCAATAATTAATGAATTAATTATTGATATGTACGTAGTACATATGAAGTACGATTTAACAAAACGAAACGTGAACAATTGCAGATTAATTAATTACATTTTTCAATAACATTAATTAGTTTTTCCTGGATTTTTTCAGTTTTTTAAGAATATCTCTTAAACGAAGAGAGATAGGAGAATTTATCAAGACACCTTTTTTGTAGAGAATCAAATTCTCCACAAAAAAGGTCTCTTCACATTTTCCCCTAAACCCACCGGTTTCCGAGATATTCGCAAAAGCAAGTGTTCATGGTCTCGAAACTGTTAATTTCTGTATAAAAAAAAAATGAATCATTCAAATTTGCATAAATGATTTAAGCCTACAATTTAAATTGAATAATAATTTATCGCTATTACCTATTAATCCTATTTCTCTAAATATCTTGAATTCATTAATCTTATTGAATAAAATAATTCGCAAGGACACTGAAGAAAATGCAGATGAAAATAAACGATTTTGGTGAATTTTTTAATTTAATTCGCATTATTAAATTCGCTAATTCAACACGATGAACTCTTAAGTTCACCAATGTCAGCAATATTCTGCAATAATGCAGCAGCCTCACTACTTCCTGTCTGTGTCTTGGAATTGTACCGTTGCTTAAGTGTGCTCAATGCGGACAATAGTCGTGTGTTTGATGACATTAATCTTGTATTTGCTGCATCCAATGCAGCAATCTGTTGCTCCTGTGCGTCTATCACGCGCTGCTTGTACGTGAGTGCTGCTGACATCTTCTGTTGTTCTCTTCGCAGCTCCTCCTCCACAGATATCAATCTAAACATAATTTATTGCTCAATTCATTTTTCATTAAAAATACGAAAGAAACGTGATTCTCTCAGTTTTTTCGGAATAACTCGGAAACTAAGCGAGATAGAGTAATCATCATAATAACCTTTTTTGTAGCTCTCGAAATTCTCTACAAAAAAGGTCTCTTGTACTTTTTCCCTATCTCACTTAGTTTCCGAGATAATCAATGAAAACCAATGATTTCACTGATTTTTAAGAAAATAAATCTAACATTCAGATTTAAATAAAATTATCTAAAACTATCGTGCATGTTTATAAAATTTAACGGAAAATGTTGATTTATGTGTTTCCATGTTTGTCTGTAGAAAGAAGTAAATAAATTAAATCTGTATCGAGTTTTAATTAAATTCTGAAGAATAAAATTGGAAATTGTGACAACGCTTGTGCACAAAATAAAATAATTGTTCAATTTATTTGAATTTTAAGAACGTGTGATTTTTTTTTCTCGTCTCTTTAATTAACGAAAAAAGCGTTAATATATTATATTTGACTCTTACACAAATTATCCAGATCAAGCCAGAGTATTACCAAATGCAGCAGATAGAATGCATAGGAACACATAATAAGTTAAACATTTACTCTTTTTTTTTTTTCTTCTTTCGTCGATTTTTCAATTTATTTTCATGACTCATATCTTCAATTTGAATTTGAAAAGAAAAATGATTCAATTGAGAGAACAAAAAAAAAGTTAAGACACATTATCCTGCAAATCAGAGTGAAATTTTCTTTTAAAGAGAAATGAGAAAGAAATAGAAAATACCTTGAAATAATATTCTTCATTTTGGTGTCTGGTGCAATACCATCGACATCATTGTCCTCAGTTGTTCCAAGTCTAGCCCTCAGTCTGTCCACACTGCTCTGCAATCTCTCGATCTCCACCTCGTACTATCATTTATTTAGAAACAAAAAAATATAAAAGTTTGTTAGTTACTTTCAAGTTAGTTAATTAAATAAGAAAGAAACTTAGTAAATCCATTAACACAATTACGTTAAACAAGCGTTAATCAACTATCCTAAAAAAATAATCTTCAATCCCGAATATCTCGTAAACCAACAGAGCTACAGAATTTTTCATAGACACCTTTTTTGTAGAGAATTTCAAGCCCTTGAAAAAGTGTCTCTACAAAAATTTCCCTATCTCTCTTACTTTCCGAGATATCAACGAAAAACTGAAGTAATGCTTAAAAAAATCGAAATTTGATTGAAAACTCATCATCAACAAACCTGATCAATACTCCGATGATTCCTAGACTTGGTTCTCCTCGTCCCACAATTCTCATCCTCACTAGTATCCGACATATCCCTATTAGAATCAAGCGACAACCTCCGCCTCATATTCGCCGAATATCCACCCTGATTCTCGCCTCTGTGTCCCTGCGTCCCTTGCCTCCACTGTCCCTGTGCATTTCTCTGATTATTCCTCAGATTATTCTGCGCCGACGGCGAGGGGCTCAAATCCACCCCCCTAACCCCCTCAACGCCTCCACCACCCTCCCTCTCCTCCGAACTCGTACTCCCCCTCCTCCCAGTCCTATTAGCCTCCATATGATAAACAGGATTGGCGAAAGCCAGTGGAGCGGCACTCATAATATGCGCATTAGCATTATTACTGAGATCAACCGGACTCGACGACTGACTATAAGCAGCGAAGCTCTGATACCCCGAAGAAGCCACATTAGACAACTGGGAAATCGAGATCTGCGATCCCTTCTGCGATTTAGACTCAGAGACCTCGTCATCAGCATACCGCAGAAGATCAGAGATTTCATCCAAGTTTCCATTGGCCCCTGTCTTGTAATTATTATTTGGTTGATTAATCGTCAGCGTTAAATTAGCGGGAGTAATGGGATTGGCATTGACCGTTGTCTTCGTGACATTATTATAATTCTGCTGCTGCGTTTGATTCGCATTTTCTTCTTTGTGACAATGATTCCTGCTTGCGCATCTCGTTACATTGTAGTTGTGAATGTAATTGTCGTCGTGATTCGTGTGACTCCTGTGGACTGTGTTTTGGTTCGTCTGATTGACGTTGATGTTGAAGTTGGAGTCTTTGAGATTGCTGTGGCTCTCGGATCGAGTGGGACTCGTCGGGAGATTCTGGCAGTGATTGACATTGGCTAGACTAGCTGATGCTGTTAGTCTGTATCCTTTGGTGAGTGCTGTGCGATGCTGACGAGTGATGGGAGTTGGAGATCGTGATACAAAGGCGGGTGGTTCTAGGGGATGATAGTCTTCGGTGTTGATCTGGAGCTGCAGCTTTCCGTTTGTTGGTAAATAGGCGTTCCGAGGGAGAGTGGCTGCTCTGATGACATTGGGGGATCTTGAACCGGGGACGTGTCCAAGGGTGTTGCTCTGGAGGACTTCAGAGCTGTCGCGGAGAGTGCCGTTTAAGGTGCTGTGATTAGAGAGCGTTGATGACGCTGATATCGAGAGATTCGTGTTGCTGTTGCCGATCGTTGGATCGTTGTATCTGAAGATGTTGTTCTGGAGATTCGGGTAACGATGGGTTGTTGATGATACTGGACTGGGTCCAGGCTGGTCCAGGGCTATTGAGATTCGGTCGAGAATATCAGGGAGACGAGAGGGTGAGGCTGGTGATGCCGTTCCCGCAGGGCTCTCACGGAGAAGAGCATGCAGGAGTGACAGCTGCTTTCCCAGGTCTATGTAGCCATCGAATTCAAGGGAATTATTCGTTGGACTGTCCTTTGGCAATGGGCTGCTTATTAGTTGTAAGAAGTTCTTCATTGCCGGTGCCTCACGCTCCAGCACGTCGTTCATGAACTCCATGAAATTCTCTTTTCCCTGGAATCTGGTGAAGTTCGCGAGGGTCTGGAGGCTTTTGGCAACGAGAGTGAGGTTTCTAGCGGCTTTCTCATTTGGATACTCATGGGTTATGTTGAAGAGAGAGGGGGATAAAATTGCGGGACATAAGAATCGAAGGAAAATCGAGGCTGAGATGAGATTATCAGCTATGTCCTCTCTGCCGAGTTCCTTCAGTCTCTCTCGGAATATTCTGAAGCACTCGCGCAGTTCCAGGGGAAAGTGCGCGTGACTTGCGAGAATTCTGCTCCAGGCGAGCTCCACTGCGGCTCGAAGATTCTGCTGCTGCTTGTGCAGAGCTGCGAGGGAGGAGACTTTGAGGGGATCCACCTCGCAATCACCGCCTTCGACTGCTCCTCTAACGACTGCACCTAATGTATCTTGTAGATACCTGTCCCCTGTTAATTTCAGGTAGGCTTCCATAGCCTTTGTAGCTAGCGAATTACCTCGAAATGTCAGGCGCTCGTCATCGATCCTGTGAATGTCCATCATCACCAGGTCTGCCAGAAACTGCGGCGCCTTTTTCTCACGTTGCATAACAGCAACGAGAGCCGTTGCAATGTCCTCCTTCGCTTTTACCCCAATCGCCGGCTCCAAACGCTCGCACAACGACGCGTAGTCCGTTTTCAGGTACTCCAGGAACTCCTGGTACACTTGGACCGGCAGAATGTCGACCGACTGGAAGCGGCATTTCACTCGAAGCGTTGGCGGCTCTTTCAGCGAACCCTTATCACTCACAACTGGATACCATTTCTCAGTTAAGTAACGTGACGTCACGTTCTGCACTGGAATACTGACGGATCCAATGAGCACGTTCTTGTCCCGCTTCTTCTTGCGGTCTGCCTCTCGGTATAGGTTCACCTGAATCGTGTTGACTGATGGCAAATGGTGGAAATCGAAGTGCTCGCCCCAGAAACATAATTCCGTCTTGAGTTTAGCGGTTGTACGAGCGTAGAGAGTGTTGTCCAAGCAGACTTCACAGAAGTAACGCTTCTTTGTTGGCACTCCTTTTGCCTCGAGCAGCCAAATCTGAAGGGAATTGTCCGTTCGACGGGTTTGCTCAGCGTCCGGCTGCACGGACTTCCTCAAGCTGAAAAATATGAAATTTTTTAGTCATTCTTACTTATCAAAGGAATGAGTCTAATGGACTCTATTACTGCATTTTAAAGCACTTGACCGGAATTACTCCACTCGACTTAAACGATTTCTTTTCTCAGTCTACTCAAAGCAAAATGGCATTTAAATTATTCAATAAGCACAATGGACAATCTTTAATCTGGATGTGAAGAAAGGGCGAAAAATTCACGTCATTATACCTGTGCAGCCACTGTTCCCTCTCGTGTGCTGTTCTACAACTGAAGTACTTTGGTGGACCGGTGCTTGGTGTTACTTGAAAACAATGAGGTCGTCCAAGTAGACTTGGATGCAGTGGCGTAACAGCCGCTAGATCCATCGAGGTTACTGCCTGACCGCACAAAAGTGACTCGTGCGAACGACAGCCCCTGAGACCAGCGCCTCGTTGCTTCTGTCTCTCCAATTTAGTCACGCTCTTCGTCCTCTTCAGGGGATTCGAGCGGAAGGAACGTTTCGAGAAGAAATTCTGTGGAAAAAACGCAAAAATTATTTAAAAAATTCACTTTATCTTCTATTTTATCCTGAAAATTTTCGGGTTTCTTGAGAATATCTCGGTTATTATGAAGTTTAGGGGGAAAAGCCAAGAGACCTTTTTTCTGCGGAATTCAATTCTCCACAAAAAAGGATTCTTGCGAAATTCTCCTAAACTCAAGAGTTTTCGAGATATTCTTCAATTTATTGTGACACTGTGGTGCAATCTGATTAATCCTCTTTTCTTCGTCTTAATTATCATTTTACCCTATTTGAAAAATAGTTGATAATGACGTTCACTATTTTTTCCTCCTCGTTGTCACTAGTATCAACGCACATTTTCAATAAAATCTTATGAGTTACATTGAAATATCGATTTATTTCAGAAGTTCAAGTGATTCCTTCTTTTTTTTTCTATGTTTTCTTCTAACACTCCACAATGTGGTATTGCCTTCGAGCTATTTGACCCGTATTCACAGGATGAACTGAAGGTGATTCAACAAAAGAGACTTGAGAAGAGAGAAGGGGATAGGAAAAACGTTAGAACAGCTTTGTGCAGATATAGATTGAGTTATGGGTCTCGTGATTTATCTTATCGATTCATTGATTACAAATTTATTTTTCACTCGAATTATTCACGAAATTGATTAAAAAAATTCCATTAAATCCAACAAATATTTTCTATTTAAAAAGAAATTAAATGTTCACTTAAAAATAAATTTTCCATGAATAAATTGAAGGAATTGTAAATTATTTTCCTCATATTATCACAAAAAAAAAAAAACCACTAACATCGTAGTAAAACGTGAATTTCTTATCATCACGAAAAGAAAAAGAAAAAAATCCTCAATCACTTTCACCAAAAACCGAATTACATAATGATAAAAATAAAGATGTGTTACCAATAAAAAGTAGAGAAAGAAATCTTCATCGATGAAAAAAAAAAAAAAGGATAAAAGAAATTAACAGAGAATTAACAAATTTTCTAAAAAAATGCTTAAAAAAACGCGGGAATTTCTTAAAGAAGAGCACAGAAAAATCTGATCTTAACAGAGCGAAATCTCGGTGACGACTGCAGATGCTTTTGCTTTTCTGCCAGGACCATCTCACCTTGTACGGAGCCCTAACGAAGTCAAGGGATCCTTGGGGCACTTTAAAAAGAAGCTGAATAAAAAGACGAGAGAGAGAGAGAGAGAGAAGAGGCAAGCCCTTTGGTTAATACACCTTTGTGCTTTGTGGATACGTGAAAAAGGAGAGGGCCAGGCTGCTGCATTGAGTACACGAACAATTCCAATGGTGGGGCACTTTTTGTCTCACTCATGTGCGCTCAAGTCTCTTGCTCTTCCCTCTCTTTTTTGGCACACATCGTCAACGACTCTGTGCACGAACCAGAGGACAATAAAAAAACGTCTTCGAGGGTTCTCAACCCCTCGAATAAAAATAAAATAAAAGACAATTTTTTTTCTTTTTTTTTTAATCATCTCAACCCCTCGAATAAAAATAAAATAAGACATTTTGTTTTTTTTAATCAATTGTTCTTGAAGTCAGGAAATGAACGGGTTTTGAGAATTTTAATGAGACTCGTTTTGCTGAGAATTTTCTTAGGATTTACGGTTTTATTTTGATTAATTGAGGATTTCTCTAATGCCTATAGAGACCCCCTCCCCCCTCCTCTATGTCCAGGTCATTTAACACGTTTGAATTTGTAGAAAAAACTTTATTATTCCAACGTTAAGAATCTTTCGACTAAAAACATAATGAAAATGTAAAAAAAATTGGAGTCATATGTTACATCACAATTCATTGAAACATATTGAGTTCTTCGGGATGAAAAAAAATGACTTGCGTGTTTATTCAGTCGTAAATGATTCAGAAACTAACGAGAATGATTTTTCGTCTTTGAATTTGTAACGCAGCTGCACGAGGCGAGTGTTTTTCCTCTGAATTTGCGATTTTTTTTTTAGATAATTGGGGTTATCTCGGGAAGTATCAGTCGGAGGAAAAAAAGAATGGGTGCATCGGATTGCCCGGGAAATTCTACCCCGAAAAACACTATATTACAACCCCTTCTGGTGCATTAGTTCCCTAGATATCGTTGGAGAAAGGAATTACCCAAAAATGTCGATTTTTCGAACTTTTTTCGTAACTTTTGAACCGTTGGGAGTAAAAAGGTTCTCTTATAGGGTTTTTTGGGGCAAAATGGGGCGATCTATCCGATGGCACACTTTTCATTCATCCAGGAGCACGTGTTGTTTGAAGAAAAATACGAATTTATTGAATCGTTTCGTTTTTTCGTCTGTTCTATTTCCACTTTTACGTACAAATCCATTGTCATTCTAATGTACAGTTTGTTTCTTTCGCCCGGGTGCACTTAGGAAAGAACTAGGAAATGCCCAGGTGACTGAGGGGAAAAGAAGAGAAGATCGATGAAACTAGTTTGATGGAAGCGGCTAAATAAACAACTGCCATTTGGCACAGAAAATAAACCTCGCCCTCTCCCTTCATACATATTCAAATGTAACATGACTTTTTGGCCTCTTCAACAAATAGAAGTGTCTGTCGTATTATTTTGTCAATTTTTCTGCGGTTCTTTCAGAATTCAAATGAGATCAGTATAACACAAATGAAAGGAAAAAAAATTCAATTACTTTGCATTTGAGAGGTCAAAAATTGGGGATTATCTGGGGAATTATGAATTGGAGCATGAGGATAACAGTTGGATTGGGGGGGAGATTTTTACTGATGAGGATTTCAGGACAATTGGTTTTTGGGAATAATTGAAAAGTCATGGAAACGGTGATGTATTTGTATAGAGATTTCTTTGTGGAGAATTAAAGCTGTAGGGAAGGTTCCTTAGGAGAATTTCGAAATTTTCCGTGAATTTTGAAGATTTTTCGAAAAGGTGAAGGGGAAGAATCTGTAGTTTTAGGAATTTTGAGAAAAACTCGAGGCCATCGGAAAGGTGGGGGAATTCTACCCCGGAAAACAGTATAAGAGAACCTCTGTACGACGATTATTAGAGAATTTCGAATTAAGACGATTATCGAAATTCGTTAATAATCGACGTGCAGAGGTTCTTTTATACTGTTTTTCGGGGTAGAATTTACTCAGCTTTCCATTGACCTCGCCCAAATTCTCGATTTTCCTCTTCTTCTTTACAGACCAACGAAAATCAGCGAAAAATCACTCTCCACTTTCTCTCACTTTCGAATTCCTTAGAAATATGAAGAAATAAATACTTACAACAATTCTGTTGGGTGTGACGTCGAGTGGTCGTGCGCCCAGAACAGGGGTGGCCGGTGCACTTCCCCTCCTGCATGCCTTCTCATACGACGTATCTGAAATCAGATAAATTATATCTTAAAATTTCGTTTCCCTTAGAAAAAAAAAACGTGTAAATATCAACGATTAGAATCTACCCTTTTTCCCCCAAAACTCGAAAAAATCCAAGTAAATCCCTCATTTCGACACGGTTTTCAGAGGCATTGAATTCTCACGCCTTGCAGAGACCGTTGCGAGCACTTTAATCGTCATAAATTTTATTTTTCACTCTTTTCTCTTATTTTATTTCCAACGAAGAAACCCCTGCGACAATAATCGCATTTACCTGGGATGAAGGTCGTAAAAAAATGCCAACAGTTGACCCAGTAAATGTTATTTGCTCGAGGTAAAATCATTAGTGTAAATTTATTATCTGTCGAGTCGTTAAAAAAATTGTAAAAATAACAATTCAACATTTTTAGTTCATAAAAAAATTAAAATTAACAAATAATTCGAATTGAGAAATAAATCAGTGAAACAAAGAATCGTAAAGGAAGCACTTTATAACATGAAATCAAATAAATAATGACAGACCGGAAATAAATAATAAATTCAGCAGTGAAAAAAAAAAATCATCAAAATGCCTTTGGCCAGAAATTAAATGAGAGAAAAATGAAATATATGAGAAATAATTCTAAACTATTTATTCCCTTTCTCTCATACGCTTGAATACTAATTGAGGCTAATAACAGTCAGTACTGAGTGCGGCGGTCTTTTCTCACTGGGATAATCGTTGTTATTTCGAATTCCCTCTCTTGTCCCAAGCCTTCATGCAACACTCTACAATTATATGCAACAAAATGCTTCTTTTTGCTGAAATAAATAACGAAATCTAACGAAATCCTTCAGATATTAATTACCAATTATTCACGGGAGAAGGGGCAAAATGGGTTCATCGAAAAGATCGTTGAATTCTACCCCAAAAAACCATACAAAGCAGCCCATTTTGCCCCAGCGGTTCCTGAGATATCGTTTGCCAAAGAAATGGATAAAAAAATTAGATCCTCAATATCTCGAAAAGGACTGGACCGAAAAAGATTCTCATATATACTTTTCCGGGGTAGAATTTTCCGATCTTCCAGATGCAACAATTTCCATTCACATAATTACAGTATTTTCCAATTATCTTTTCTCCGTTTTAATAAAACCGAAAACTCGTTTTTCTTTGATGTTCATAATAAAGGCGCCTGCTCCCAAAAATTCTTCCACAATAACAATTGTGAAAAAAAAAAGGTATCCATTCGTATAAATCCCTCCTACCAGAGACTGACACGCCCGTAGCACTGTTGAGTCGCAATTGAAACGAAATGAACCGGTGCGCCACACGACTCATTTCATTCTTTCTTGCATATTGCTTTTACCATTGCTCCAGCATCCATTGTATCGAAGCCAACGGTTATTAATGATCACTACTCCAGAATATAACCCCTTTCATTTCTCTGATTGCAGTTCTTTTCTTTATATTATATTTTTTCATCTCTCATTCATCTTTTTAATAATCATAAGTTGATACAGTTTAAATTTCCACTTGGACAAATTAAATCAACCATTTGGGAGTAATCGTGTGTGAGTAATGATTATTTGAATGAGTGAATTCAAAAGAAATAGGGTTTTTTTTTTCGATTATATATTCATCGAGTGTAATTTCATTAATTTTTTAGGACCAAAAAAATGATCACATTCCCTTCGATTTTCATGACAACAACACGATGACTCATGTTTATTTCAATTTTCCCCGATAAATTTTCCACCCATTGTGACCCCCCAAAAGTGAACGAATTCACGTTTAAATTTATGACAACAAACACAACTGAATATCATGCAAAATGAAGAATTAGTGACGCCTCCTATCAATATACAAAACTCCATTTGAATGAAACGACGAAATTTCTTACAAAACTCCACGTTACTATTTTATTATTTATGTGTAATAGTATCATTGTAATGCCAAGTGACATTGGTTTACTGGAATGAATCGACATTAAATGTGTCCCTCAGCAAAATAGATACAATAAACTCAACACGTTTTATTCAGTATGTGTGAATGTGTTGTATATAAAAGGTGCAATGGTAGGAAGAAACGTGTACGGTCATTCTGTGGCTATAAATTTGTTTTGGACAATGGATGTGATGGCACGCGTGGGTCAGCAGAAACTGTGTAACACGCCTCGTACTGCATTTTTTTTATTATCTCCGTACATTTTTACGAGGGAGGAGAGAGAGGGGATGCATTGCAACATTGTAAATAAATCGAAAGAGTAAAATTTTCAGTGATTTTTTGAGTTTTTTCGAGAAGTTAAAGTTGAAGAATCTGTAGTTTTTGGAAAATCGAAAAAAACTCGAGGCCATCGAAAAACCCGTGGAATTCTACCCCGAAAAACAGTATAAAAGAACCTCTGTACGACGATTATTAAAGAATTTCGATTTCGAGCTATTATCGAAATTCTTTAATAATCGTCGTACAGAGGTTCTTTTATACTGTTTTTCGGGGTAGAATTTCCCCAGCTTTCGATTGACCTCGACGAAATTCCCGATTTTCCTCTCCTTCACAAGATGAAATATCGAAATGATCAATTTTCTCAATCGATAAACATTTTCTCCCGTATCTTGAAAACCGTTGGCACTAGAGGCATTCTACTATACTGTTTTCTGGGGTAAAATATCCCCATCCAATGCAATCATCCGCACGTTCCTCCCTCTCCTCCATTCCCTGAATATTCAACAAAAATAACGGAAATAAATAATTCCACTGATATTATCTGTAAAGGTGTAATTTCCATCGTTTAAAATCGTCACAATGTGCTGCATTTTAGCCTCAACAATTCCCCTCACCCCCCACCACTCAGAATGGCCAACACAACAGGACGTTGAGCGATAAGATGCGTGATCCGTTGATGTTCATTCGCGTGCCGTCCCACATTCTTTCAGCACGAGCCATCACCCATTTCATTATTTAATTTTCTTCATTTCTCATTCACTCTTTCTTTTTTACACTAGAGTGCCCTCGATTATGGTGAACACTGATGAGATCACTGGCTCGTGTAAATGAAGTGCATAAAACTAAACACAATTTTCCATAATTCTTTTTTTTTTTCGAAACTCAAATTTACGTCTCTCCATCAATTTTACTTATTTCTACAAAACACCCTTTTGTCTTTTCTTTTCCAGTCTCTCGTTCTTTATTTCTTGAGAATGTAATTGACGTATTATTTAACCCGTTCCGGGTTTATCGTAACAGCTCAGTGTGTATCCCACGGTCCCTTACGCAATATTTATGGCCTTCCCAGTGAGCCACTGTTACCCAGAGGTGCACTGTTCCGCTATGTACTTCTGTTTTACTACAAATAAAAACATATCTCCAGTGTTTTTCTCTCTTTTTTTTTCAGTCGACTGAGAGATTATTTGCTTGAGGATTTTTCAGTGATTTGTATTCTGTGGAGAAACGTAATGATAATGGTGGTTAAAAAGAGGGGGAGGAAAGTGCGGATTGTTGGGTTGAGTGGGTGAGTAAATTTTACCCCAGAAAACACTATAATATTATTTATTTATCTCTAACTACTCGTGAAATATTAGAAAAAACGTTTTTTCATCGAAAATTATGAGTTTTTCTTCAAGTTTACGTATGTAGAGAAGTAGTGGGGCAAAATGGGTTGTAATATAGTGTTTTCTGGGGTAGAATTTCCTCAGCTTTCCAATGGAATCATCCGCATTATCCTATCTCTTATCATTCCCGAGATATTCAAGAGAAATCAACGAAAATTATCACAATTTCACTGTATTATTGAAACAACACTTAAAAATTATTCTTTTTGCGTCGTAAAACACTCAATTATCTGCGGAAAGTACGAGGAAAATGTTTAACGATAACCGCAGTATTCGAAAGTCGCGGAAATTCACAGTTCCATCAGATTCCCTTCATTTTTTGTCTTCAAAACCAAACCGACTTCCTCTCGAGATATAAATGTTTAAAAAAAAAGAGGAAAAAAAATCATTATCATAGAAATGACGATTTCTCTCGACTCCTCAAAATCACGTAAATTAACATTATCCCGTAAATTCAATTCAACTCTTTCGCTTTCACTTGAAATAATAAAAAAATACCCATTCAACATTAAAAAAAAAAAAAAACATTCTCTAAACCACTGAATAACGATCAATAAATACTTCATTCCGATTAAAACATTTGAGAGTGAAAATCTCATAAAAATCATGTAAACATGAGACTTTGATGAAAAAAAAGAGAGAGAGAGAAAGCGCATTGCTATGCACTACTTGACGCAGTTTTTAAATTAATTTTAAAATATTTTTAGCGTTAAATTGAATTTAAAAAAAAGGTGCACTCGCGTGCTCTTCTGAATTAATTGAAAAAAAAAAAAACACAAATTGCAAACACACGCATCTGCAAACACCTGCGTGACCTGCTCTCTTTGTTCGTCATATCTATAATAATAATAATAATAATTTGCAGTAGAAATAAAAACACATCTGCCTCTCGCGCTGCTCCAATTATCCTCGATTTCCTTCAATTTCCCCGCTCGAATTACGAAATTTCAATTTTTTTTTTTTTCTCGCATTCTCAATGCCATATGTCTACGATAATAATCTAAATGCACATTCGAACATTCGTTTTGTCACTAGAGAAATGAACGAGCACAAAAGAGGTTGGGTACTCTCGAAAAAAAAAAAAATAATATAAAAAGAACGAGTGGATTGGCAATTGTGGTTAAAGATGTCCTTCAAGAGGCATCCAATCGGAAATAAACGTGACAAAAGAGAGCAATTACATTGTTTTGTGATGGTAAAGAGTACTTAATGATGGAGCGATCAAAAATATGTTCGTATCTTTTTTTTTATAATTTTTTTTCAATTAAAAAAAGAAACGTAATTGATGATTAATTTAGTTTTTTGAAGATATCTCGGAAAGTAAGAGAGATAGAGAAATTTATGAAGAGACCTTTTTTGTACCTCTCGAAATTTTCTACAAAAAAGGTGTCTTCCAAAATTTCTCTATCTCCCTTAGTTCCCGAGATAATTAGAAGTGAAGATGTGTAGAAAAAATGGTGTTTATTTTCGTGAATTTCGTAATAATCGGAAAAAGAAATGAAAGGAAAAGAATTGTAACGACATTCATGTACACTCTGCCTCGATTTCCCACGTGACTCTATACTCATTGAATCGATCCGAGTTTTCCCAGTCTTTTTTTTTCCTTTCAATAATTCACAAACGTGCGATCTATTCCAATGAAATTAGGAAACTCCGGTTCTTCACACAGTGTAATAAATTTAGCTGTGTTTGATGTAATAATACCATTGAATTTGAGTTCATTTGAGCAAGTGGGGGATTTTAGTGAGCCAGAGGAAATGAAATTGACGCGGGGTCGTTAATCCCCCGAGGGACTCGTTCACTCAGAATATCATTCTCTCTCTCCTGCAGTTTATCTCTTTCTTTAGCCCGAAATCTTCCAAGTCTGGATGCTTCGTCTCAACTGTTTCATGTGTGAGTCATCTCGTGAGAGATCGTTTATCATGGCCTCGTAGGGACACGAGAGAAGTTACGTACTACATAAAAATATTTCTGATGAATTTAAGGTTAATTTAAGGAAACATGGGGCAAAATGGGTATTTTCATCCAAACGGTTTGAGATATAATTTTTTTGATAATTCCATTGAAAAGCTGAGAAAATTTTACCCGGAAAACATGTGCAGCAAGTAATTTTCTCGAAATTTTCCAAAATTTGAGTTTTTGAAAAAATTGTTCTTTTTTGAATATTGTCTGGTTTCGAAAAAGTCAAGTGTTACATATCATTTCCAACGCAAATTGCCTCAGCTTTTCAATGGAATCATCAAAAAAAAACCTTCTCCAATATTTCTCATGATTTTTACTTTAATTCAAAGAAAACCAGGGGCAAAACGGGCATTTTCAATTAAACGGTTTGAGATATCCATTTTCTGATGATTCCATTGAAAAGCTGAGGAAAATCTACCCGGAAAACATGTGTCGCACGTAATTTTCTCGAATTTTTGCAAAATTTGATTTTTGGAAAAAATCATTTTCTTTGGAAATCCTCTGATTTCGAAAAAATCAAGTGTCGCATATCATTTCCATGTCAAATTCCCTCAGCTTTTCAATAAAATCATTGAAAAAAACCCACCTCCAATATTTCTCACGTTTTTAACCAAAAATAACTCCCATTCTCAACTAAATTCCCCATTTATCCAAATTATAGTAATAAAAAGTTAATCCCACATTTAACGTTCATAAAGAAATTAAAAAACCCGAGTAAATCTCTCCCAACAGAAACGGGAACAATGACTCCACTCGTACGTAAACGCCAGCTAGAAGCGAAAGAATTTGGGAGGCAAAAAAAAGTCGAAATTGTAACTCCGAGAGTATCGGAATTGGGGGGGATTTAACCCCAGGGTGTGTCCGCATAAACTAGCTTTTAAAGGATCAGTGAGGCCCATTCCGAAGGACTCCAACAACAATAGTTGCGCACACATTTTTGTGGATTAAGGGACACCCGAGCCCCGGTATTATAATTTTCAATTTTCATCTGTTAACAAAAGGGGTAAATGTGTTTGAAGTCGTTTCATTTCGACTCCCCCTATTTTTGCTAAATGCCAATGTGCGGGTATTTGAAGATGATAAGTGGGGTGAGTGGAGTTAAGAGGATAGTGTGGAAAAATTGAGTTGAAAAAAAAAAAGGTTGGCTTATTTAAATTGAAAGGGAAAAGTAAATAGAAATGGGTGAAAATATTTGGAGGCTTATGATTGGTTGGAATTAATCGTTTTAATGTTATTTCTGGCGGGAATTCATAAATTTTCAAAATCGATTATAAAAAATTGATGGATTTCAAAAATTTCATTTGTTCCATTCGAAAGAACGGGAAATTCTACCCCGAAAAAGTATATAAAGCAGCCCATTTTGCCCCACTCAATAGTGATTCCCTATTTGTTGAATAACTCGGAAACTATTGATCCAAATTTCCTTTTCATATATCATTTTTCAGCTCAAATTTTCTGATCTATCCGATGGAATAAAAAAAAATCTCGAATTCCTCGAATTTTATTAAATTAAAAATCAACATTTTCCTCAATTTTTATCGCTCGATAAGAGAAAAATCCGAGTGAAAGCCGTTGTCCTAATCTAATCTAAATCGGTCAGTAATAAACATCATTTCCTCTCTCATTCTCCAATAGAAGCAAAATGAATCTAGAGTACTAGGATACGAAGGAGAATAACTCCGAACGAGAGCAAATTGCTTCATAACAACTTCTGCACTTCTTCATTTCTCTTCTATAACAAATTATTTGCTCTAAATTGTGAAAGCATTTGCCTTTCATAAAATAAGAGTTCTACTTTTATCAGAAGTTGAGCGTGTGGACTCTTGGATCGAGATATCGATCTTTCCAACGTGAACCCTCTGAACGTTGGAGAAACAGTTTATATTTATAGTTGTGTTGAGGTTTTTTTTTTGTGATCGATACTGCATTATTTGCTCAAACGTTTGACATTTTACGCATTTTTTTATTTTTTTACTCAAGCTTCTATTCACGTTAAACTATTTGAGAAAAAAAGAGGAAAAAAAGTGGATGAATGTATGAGTCCATTGTTGGAGTAATGCGCGTAGTTGAGAGGATGGTGGGGGTAAAAAGGCGGTAAAATGGAGGATTTTTAAAATGGGAGAGAGTTAATCCGTTTCGGAATTTCCAGGAAATAAAGAATTCTATTGAATTCCTTTTGAATCCTCTGCTCCATTTTGGGGTTTATAAATGATCGTGAATATGATAGAAAGGGGAAGAAATATTTTCCAAAGATTTATCTGATTTTTTTGAGTGATAATTCAATTTCCAAGTGCTAAACGATTTTTCATTTCGATTTTTGTGGAAAATTAGGGGGTGAAAAGAGAGGGGTTGGTCGGGGGTAAATTTGGGCGAGGTCATTGGAAAGAACGGGAAATTTGACCCCGAAAAACAATATATGAAAAGCCTTTTCCGTCCATTTTTACGGAATTTCGATTTTCAAAATCGAAATTTCGATTTAGAACTACTGGAGCGAAATCGATTGTCATATAGACTTTTTCAGCTCAAATTTCCCCCGCAATCCAATGGTCCCACTCTCGTCCCCCAATTCCCAATATTTCCATATGTCAAAATTCTATTTCTGATAAAATAGAATCGAAAATAAATAGAATATGAATTCGAGTGTAATGCATCAATATCAGTCGTTTTTTTTTAACATAGAAATTTCCCCCAATTCTATCTTCCCCGTTTTTTCTATCAATTTAGAGGGAATTTCCCCAAATTGGGGAAAATAGAAAAAATGTGGAAAATATGGGAGACACGAGATTTATGATTTTCGAAAGAGTATGAACGGCTTTATCACATCGTTTTCACTCCACGGGCCATTTCGATTTCCTACGGATAATTTTGCCAATGTCAAAAACCATCAGATGGGGTTACCATGCTGTTGTAATACAAAACGAGTTTTAATAATTTGATACGCCTCTATTTTTTCACCGCCCTTCTTCTCTTCTCTCCTCTGACTTTTATTATTTTTTTGAAAGAAATTCTTGAAAACCACGACAAAGAGAGAAATGCTACATTTGTTATCGACAATAATGCCGTCTGCGGTTGACATCTCATTTGTTTCATTTTTTTCGCTAGTAATTCAGTACAGCGTGAATTTAATTTTATTTACGAGTTTAAAATTGAGTTCTGCGGTTCATTTAATCTCGAATTTATGGGTTTTTGAATGGGCAACACAAGAGCCGGGGACATTCCCAATGAAAACCCCATGAGAGACAACCCATTTTGCCCCTCAATCTCATAAAAACCTCGATAATCAACGAAAAAGAGTGAAAAAACTCTGTTTTTTAAGAAAAAACGATTTTAACGATAGTTTGAGAACCACCGGGGCAAAATGGGTTGTATTATATACGTTTTCGGGGTAGAATTTTCCGATCTTTCCAATGGAATCATCTGCAGATTTTTTCGGACAAGAGTTCTCATGAAAATCCATAATTTTCAATAATTAGTGTAAGGAACTCAGTTTTTTTAAGAAGAAACCATTTTAACGATAGTTCGAGAACCACAGGGGCAAAATGGGTTGTAATATATACGTTTTTGGGGTAGAATTTTCCGATCTTCCCAATGGAACCATTTGCCGATTTTTCCGGGCTAGAGTTTTCCTGCAAATCCACGATTTTCAGTAAATTTTCCAGTTTTTCTTAACACGAGGGTGCGAACAATTAAATATTAATTGGCAACGTGGGAATTCTCGTAGAGTCGAGTGTAGGTGTTGTTTGATGTAGCTTGGGATGTCTCGAGGCAGGTGGTCCCCACGAATGGTATACGCAAGTAGGTCTCCAGAAAGGGCCCACTTGGCTCTCTCAGTAGTGTGTATGTACGTCGAAGAGTTCATAAGAAAGAAAAGAAGACTCGTTTTCTTGGGCTCATTCGATACCCGTGGTTTAACCGGTCGTAGCCCGTTCTCTCACAGTCCCTTTTCGCTTCATTATACACCCTAAGAGGGTATCTCATGAGGTACTTAGGTTTTTGACGTTATTTCGAGTTTCTCACGGATTCAACAGATTTTTAAAATCACATTAAATATACAGAGATGAGTCATTCATTCATTCCCATTACATATTGACATTTGTATGTTTTGACATTAAAAAACAGTTTAATATGAATTCTCAAATTTCTCGAATCCCAAAACCGGAAATTCAAGGCTCTTTACCTCAACACAAACCTTTCATCAAAGAATCTCCAAGTCCCAAGATAATTTCGGGGTTTCAAGCGCAAACCCTCGTTAATCATTAACTCATTTGTCCTTGAATTTATTCACACACAAATTAAGTCAGTGAATAAACCAGAATAATTCCCCAAAAAATTACATCCAACGTAAATCACGAATACCTCAAAAACCATTGGGTTTACGGAAAAATATAAAGAGACCTTTTTTGTTGGGAATTAAATTCCCCACAAAAAAGATCTCTTCATGAATCCTCCTAACTCCAACGGTTTCCGAGATAATAGGGAAAAAGAATCCTCAACCTCAAATAAACGAAATTCCTCAGAATCAATAAACAAAAGTCCCCTTTCCCCCTCTCCAAATACCCAATGACTAAACTCCTACCTGAATGAATCCCATCGGCATCCTCCTCAAAAACCTCATCGCACTCCTCGCAATTTCCAGTCTCAAAGTCTGACTCATTTAGTCCATTGTCTCCTTTGAAACTCCCGAATTCACGTGAACCAGCGGATGCATGTCGTTGTCCACTTTTAACAAGTGCACTAACACTTCTCGATACTTTAGTACTGTGCGTTCTTCTTATCAACAAATTCCCCAAAACTGCACCTCCACTCGTGCTCTCTAAACTCGAATTTTTCACTCGAAAACCGCTTTTCGCAAATTTAACCCTCTCCTCATCCCTCATTCTAGGGCCCAATCTGGGGCCCTCCCCTCCCCCCACATTTCTCCCATTTCCTTCACGTTTTCCAAATTTATTCTGAAACCTCTCAATCGTTTTAAAGGATCTCGTTCTCTCCACTTTTTTCCGCTGATTTAATTCAACACTTTCAGCCTCATTCGGCTCAAACATTTTTGTCAATGACTGTACCTTTCCTCTCGTCTCATCACGCACCTTCTTCACTCCGAAATTATCATTAGTACTTAATGCACGATTTAAATGAATTTTTTCGTTATTTTTCGTACTTATGGGGAATGTATTGCACGAGTATTTTTCAGAGTCTTGGGACAATGATTTTGTGAATTTTAAGGGGACGTGACGTTCACTGTTATCCAGGGACACGTAGAATGTTGATCTTCTTTTTGGAGAGTCTTCGAATGCCTCATTATCATTCATTTTGATTTTTTCGAATTTTTAAAATCACTTAATTCATTTTTTTTCAAAAAAAAAAAAAAAAAAAAATCACTCTTATTTTTTTAATTTTATGAAATTATTACTTTTTTTTTTTTTTTTTTTTTAATTAAATTATTTGTAATTGGATTTAATGACGCACTGCAAATGGAATTTAGTACACATGCGTATTCATTGGTTACTAATGTCACAAGTGAAATGTCTCTTATAACGATAATAATAAGGATAATGATAAAAAGAGATTGGATATACAAATACAGCGTGAGAACCGTTCGCCGAGCTAGGCAAACGCACGACTATCATTTACAACACAGTCGAGTAACTGAGAGAGCGGTGAACGAGGTTTTTCGGTATACGGTTTAAAAGCGACGCCAGCGACTTCTTGCGGGAGATTCTTCAAGTACGAAAGCCGTGGCATTGATGCCAAGAAGTGCATACAGAAATATACTGGACTCAACAAGACTTCTTTGTACTTGGAGGCTTAACCTTTGTTGAGATGAGTTCAATTGAAATATCAAATGTTAATGTTGGTTAATTTGCAGAATTTTAATTAGTTATGGAATTAATTAAAATTTATTATTTCATAGGAATTTAGTTTTTAATTATTCGTTTCAGTTTTTTGGAAATATCTTGGAAACTAAGAGAGATAGGGGATTTTTGCAAGAGACCTTTTATGGAGATCTCGAAATTCTCTACAAAAAAGGTCTCTATGAAATTTTCTCTATCTCGCTTAGTTTCCGAGGTATTCTGGAAAACGTAATGAAAGTTGAGGGATTCTGTTTTTTTAGTGAATTTAATCATTGGTTTCAGTTTTTTGGAGATATCTCGGAAACTAAGAGAGATAGGGGATTTTTGCAGGAGACCTTTTTTGGAGATCTCGAAATTCTCTACAAAAAAGGTCTCTATGAAATTTTCTCTATCTCGCTTAGTTTCCGAGATATTCTTAAAAACGTAATGAAAGTTGAAGGATTCTGTTTTTTTAGTGAATTAATTACAGGAAAATTCAAATTTCCCGCAAAAAAATTCGAGTCACGTATATCCTGATCCTGTGTATTACCCATTTCCCTTTCCTCCGTTATCTCCTTTGTTTATTTCCGTGAGAACAAGAAATATTTAATTTCAGAGGAAAAACATAGAAAAACTCTTTTTTTCTCATTAAAATTTCATTTCTCGTGTCACTTTTGTCTATAAAATTTAGATGCATGTAACATGCTCTTTGTTTTCTTTTGCCACATCTCTTTTACTCGTGATCATGAATCGTGTGAGTCTGGCGCCAAGGCTCCAGCTGCATCTTAATATTCTGGATTATTTTATAGCCAAAAAATGAAATAAAAATCCGATGAAATACAACGGAAACTCGACGGCTTTTTACATCAACCCTTGATCCGGGTTTTGTCATTCTTTCATTTTTTTTTGGGTCCTAAATTGAGCTAAACAATTTCCCCAAATGATTCCCCTTTTCTTTAAACCAAAAACATTTTTTTTATCAAAAAAAAATGAAATTTTAACAAAAATTTAAATGACTCATTTCTGTTTTTTGAGAATATCTCGGAAACTAAGCGAGATAGCGCAATTTTGCAGGAGACCTTTTTTGTAGCTCTTGAAATTCTCTACAAAAAAGGTCTTCAACATTTTTTTCGTATCTCGCTTAGTTTCCGAGTTATTCACGCTCAAAGAGAATTCTATTTATGTAACCTATTTTTCCTCGATTTTTCTCAAAATTTTCTTTCACAATTCCTAAACAAATTCATTGAACCGATTGAATCTCCAGTTTCGTCATCCTGACAATGAAAAAATAAACGAAAGAAAATGAGTGGCGGCTGCGGGCGTTACTCGTTAGAGTAACACGAAGAATGAGATTTCAACATTCTTTTTTCAATCTTTTATTCTCTCAAAGACTAGTTTTCCTGTTAAAACGTGTTTGTACCAGAGAACCACTGGTCCCAACAAGTTCTACACTCTCTCATTCTATTCTGTATTTTTCGTGTCACCACAAGTATTCAAAGCCTGAAATTTACGAATTAATTTGAATAATGTGAAGATTTTTCCCATCAAATTATCCCTAAAAAAATTGTTTATTTTGAAAATATCTCGAAAACCACTAGGTTTACGAAAAAAATCCAAGAGACCTTTTTTGTAGGAAATCAAATTCTCTTCAAAAAAGGTCTCTTGCAAATTTCTCCTATCTCTCACCATTTCCGAGATATTTCCGAAAAACTGCAAACGTGATTCCTCGATTTTCCGCATTTTCCCAGATTTTTCCATAAGAAAAAAAGAGCAGGCGCTTGAAAATGCCGTCATTCGAAAGATCACAAAATTTCCCACAAAAAACACTATCATGCAATCCGTTTTGCCCCACTGGCTCTCAAGTAACAGTAGAAAATTCACTAATTTACTGTTTTATTTTCTCGAATTCGATTAAAATGAAAAGTTTAAAGAATCGGCAATGAAACGCACGTGCTCTGGCGCCGAGATGACTCGGCCCAAGACAGGAAATAACGGCCCCTGTTATATATTCGTTTGTAGCAACTTCCGGAGAACTGTAGCCGAGTGAAGACTAACCCGTTTCTTTTTATTTATTATTTTCTTTTATTTTGCATCTTGGGTGGGCACGTGGAGAGGATTTTAAATGATTTTGTCACTGAAATCGCTCGAGTGGAATGGAGTGAGAAGCGGTAGGAGGTTCTAGTCTCGACCAATGGCAAGAGCGGGAAATTCTACCCCGGAAAACACTACAAAGGAGCTCTGATTACTCAATTATTACCGGAGCTACTGATAAAACACTTTTTTCACTCTAAAAACCCGAAAATCTTCAATCAACCGTACCTTCTAAACCAGCGGGGCAAAATGGGTTGTAATATAGTGTTTTCCGGGGTAGAATTTCCCGACCAATCGAATGCGCCCATCCGCTCTTTCCTCCCACCACCCACTCCAAAGATATCCCGTATTTTTCAAAAATAAATGAGAAATCCCTTTTGATTATTTTCCTGCACTAAAAATGAAGAACAGCAGACACGTGTACGAGCCGAATTGAGCCTCAGACATCAGTACTGCAGTAGTTTCAGTGAAAGCACGTGATGCCAGTTTAAAAAAAAACTAAAAATAAATGGAAAAAATAATACTGTATTCCAGAATACAACTGAACAACACTGAGAAAAGCCAACTCGTGACTAGCGCCTTGTTCGAAATAACAACAATAATAACAATGAATGAGAAAAAAGGTGTACCTGAAGGAGAGAAAGATCAGAGAGGAAATAATAATAATAATAAAAAAATAACCGAAGATGCAGTGGTTTTTCAAGAGTCAGAGAGTAAGACAAGGATGCAAGTTTGTGTCTTGTGTATTGCCTCTATACGACGCCTGAATACGAAGAGAGTGGGAGGGATTGAGGGGGGTATACGTGACTGTGCAACTGCGACAAGGGGCGAGTAGACATGCTCTCCTCCAAACGAGTTCCCGACCGTTTAATTTGAGGTACTGAGAGAGAGGAAAACAAGACCTCAACGAGAATATACTTTGTTGGGAGAAATTTGAGGTTTTTAGTGGTTCGAGGGGAGTTATTATGGGAACCGTTGGTGGGAGGATGATGGGGGTGGGGTGGGTGGAAAGCTGGGGAAATTGTACCCCGGAAAAGTATATACTACAACCCGTTTTGCCCCAGTAGTTTAGGCGTGCTGTTTGTTTGAAGACTGAACCTCGAAATTTCATTCCATCGTCAGTTTTTTTGGGATATCTCGGAAACTAAGCGAGATAGAGAAATTTTGTAGAGACCTTTTTTTGAGCTCTTGAAATTCTCTACAAAAAAGGTGTCTATGAAAATTTCTCTATCTAGCTTAGTTTCCGAGATATCTTTAAAAAACCGGTGATCAAATCAAATCGTTTTGTCTGAAAAATTCAGAATTCTGAATTTCGATGGAAATAAACGGTTTTTCTGATTATTAATGAGGTGTTGTAGTTTTCTAGAGTTTTGGCTCTTTTCCGAGGGATTAGAGAAAGCCAATGAGTGATTTGTTAGCGAAGGTCAAGCATTGGCTCTCACTCGAGGTGAGTGGCCCAACTCGAGCACGTGTGGGAAAGGAGCAAGATCATTTTTAAAACATTAAATGGCAGGGATTAAGTAACACGAGAGTTTAAATAAAACAGATACAATCAATTTCATTTAGCTTTCAAGGTTTTAACTCAATGGCTTTTCGAGAGAATAAAGAAAGGAGAATTGGATCTTAAACGAATTTCGTTGAAATGAATTTTCTGCTTTTGATGAATACAAACATTGAAATACGTGTCACTCTCGTGATACGCAGCATTAGGAATCATCAATCAGTCGAGTAGCATAAAGACATCCAAACGTGCCGATGATCGTGTCAAACCGGAAAATAACGAGGAAAATCCGGAAAATGAATGCAGAAGAGAAGACTATCATTAGTAAAATAAAGAGAATTCTTTATTTTTAAAATATCTCCGAAACCATTAGGTTTACGAAAAAAACTCAGGAGACCTTTTTTGTAGGAAATTGAATTCTCTTCAAAAAAGGTCTCTTGCAAATTTCTCCTATCTCTCACAATTTCCGAGATATTCCCGAAATACTGAAAATGTGATTACTCGATTTTCCACATTTTCCCGGATTTTTCCATAAGAAAAAAAGGCAGGCGCTTGAAAATACCGCCACTCGAAAGATCGGAAAATTTCCCATGAAAAACACTATCATGCATCCGTTTTGCCCCACTGGCTTCAGAGTTACAGTAGATTACCCATCGAACAAGAGAAAATTCACTAATTCACTGTTTTACTTTCTCCGTAATTATCTCGTTATCTAATGAGAGAAAATTGATAGTATTATGATGTTTTCCATGGCGAATTTCCCCAGCTTTCCATCGAATTCATTCGCAATAAATTCAAAGTAAATCGTAACTTAAATTAACATTAATTACTCAATTCTATTGAATAACAAAATTAATTGAATTTTTTTATTACATTTATTCTCAGTAAAGAATAATTATTTTTCGCAATACTTGTACGTGTTTACCAGGCACGGTCATTGCTCTTTATGAATGCAGGAGAGCACACGAGAGGGCCATTCCCATATACGCCCCATGAATCCGGTACATGAGCCACCTTTTAAGGTGGGGGTGTTAGCTTTTAATGGTGTTTCGATAAACGACGGTCGAATCATTAATTTTGGTTATGAGTGAAGAATTTATTTGACTCCATAACGACATCAATAATAAAGAGAATGGAATTTAATGGGATTTTATGGTTTACTGAATTTATTCTCATTTTTACGCTCTAAATAATTTTTAAATTCTTGCGTTAGAATTGAGATCTTATTTATCTGCTGCAAATCATGATAATGCAGAGAATTTTTAATTTATGAGATGAAGATTCCTGTTTTACCGACGGTTGAGAGTTATCGACGCTTAATAAAGCGAATAATTCATTTAAAATGGGGCAAAATGGGGATTTTAATGGAAACGAGTGGAGATGGATTATTTTCGATGATTTCATTGAAAAGCTGAGGAAATTTTACCCGGAAAACATGTGTCACACTCTATTTTCCTCATTTTTTTGAAAATTCTATTTTTTTTTTGAAAAATTTAGATTTTTTTGAAAAATTCAGATTTCTTCAAAAATGAAGTGTTGCACATGATTTCTATGTGAAATTTCCTCAGCTTTTCAATGGAATCATCAGAAAAATCGTATTTCAATTATTTTTTCGCAATTTTCATGATAAATTGAGTAAAATGAATTATTGCGAAAAATTAAAATCTTCAGAAAAGACAATACGTCAATTATAAACTCATGTAGTCTCTCTTCTTTTCACACAAATGTGCAATCCATTGTGAGTCAACATTACGTTCACGTTTGTCTCTTTTCCCAGAAAAAAAATGAGGAAAGTAATGCTAATGATAATAAAAATTCGCAACTAGATTGAAATACGACTTCTCTGAATAAAATGAAATTGCGACTGATTTTCTTACCTCTGCGACTGGGACAGACATAACGAGAGGAAATTCGAGGTAGTGATCTAACTTTCGACTCACCTGAAACAATAGAAATAATAAATAATTAGTAAAATTGATTAATTAAGAAATTTAATGCGAAAATAAATAACTGGAAAATGATTTTTTTCCTGAAATTGAGAAATTCTTGAAGAGAGAGTGTTTAAAGAAATGGAATTTCTGTTCATTAAAGAAAATTAATGGATAAAATCGTCGATTCCATGAATTAGGGGCAAAATGGGAAATTGCCTGTGAAGGAAATTACCGGTGGAAATCTCTGGGAAAAAACTCAATTTTCCCGCAGTTTTCCGGGGAAATTTTGAAATAATTTCATTGATAAATCGATTTAGAGGAATTGAATTAAAAAAATTAAATTCTTCGAATGAATTCATCGAATTTAATTGCAAACAGGCTCAGTACGATTTTCATGAGACAACTTTTTCGCTGGGACAGCATTTTCGGGGGTGTTTTTTTTTGTTTCATACAGTTTCACGATTCAATGTGCACACGAGAGTTTAATGGGCTCAGTGACCATATCCGTGAGCACGAGCTCGCTCCAATTCCCCAGGCTCTTGTGTTTTTGGCTTCTCTGATGAATGCGACGGTAAAAATTGGATATTTTCATGGGTCACTTGGTGCAGGAGGAAACTATTATTCTTAGGATTCCGATGGATTTAACGATTTTAAAGATATCGCGGAAACTATTGGGTTTAGGAAAAAATATCAAGCGACCTTTTTTGTGGGGAATTTAATTCTCTACAAAAAAGGTCTCTTGACATTTTCCCCTAAACTCAATAGTTTCGGAGATATTCACAAAATACTAAAATTCATGTTTTTTCAAATTTTCTCGAATTCCATCACAATTTTGAGGATATCTCGGAAACGGTTAGAGTTAGGGGAAATTTTCAAAAGACCTTTTTTGTAGAGAATTAAATTCTCCACAAAAAAGGTCTCTTGACTTTTCCTCCTAAACTCAATGCTCTCGAAGATATCTTTACTTCAAAATTCCTTCACTCATTTTCCCCACAAAAATAAAAATAAAACATACGCTTACGCCTTTCGGCATCTCTCGTATCTCCAAAACTCTTCATACTGTTCGATTTATAAACTCTAACACAAACACCAATGTATTTTTCCATGTTCATCGTCTCTCAAAAGTGTCGCATCACTCAAAAACCCTCAAACAATCCACAAATAGAAAAATAAAGAGAAACCGTTGAATTTACGATAGAATAATATTTTGATTGGCGAAAGAATTCAAAAAAATATTCTATTCACAAGCCCAGAGCGCAATAACTGAACAGCTGAATGTATTAGTTCCAAGTGTAAATATGCAGCTACTGGTAGAGACAGTGGCAATAAAAAAAAAACATCATGTATGCATATGTGTCTCAGCCCTCGTACAAACCCCACGCACTCGCATTTTTCTCGCCAATTTCGAATGATTAAAACCGCCCGAAAAATTCATTTCCATCGATTCCAACGCCTCCGTTTATTTTCCCCATTTTTTTCATTAAAAAATACAATTTTCCTGAGGAAATTGATGAAGCTGACGCTTCGAGAGATGATGAGAGACTGAGGTCTTACGTCAATCCGTTGAAAATCGTAATGGCTTAATTATTCCACCTCTCAAACGCCCGTATAACATTAACTTACACAACCTACTTGTTTCATTGTCATTGCGTAAAGGTTTACTAATCGATTAATGTATTAAATCAATGAGATATCGAGGATTAATTGTTTTTGTTGTACGAACAGGTTTTTCATTTGAATACCGTTATTTTGGTATTATCTCCGGTGATTTTGGGTTTAAAATAATTGCAAAAAAATGAATTCGAGGTAAAATTGTCTGACAAATCATCTGCAACAAACCGCAAGTCGCTGTGGTGATTAGAACTGGAGATATTCGCAAAAAACTAAAAAATAGAACGGTTTAATTAATTTTTGTGATGATTCTCAGTTCAGTATCTCTGAAACTAAGTGAGATAGAGGAATTTTGCAAGAAACCTTTTTTGTGCAGAATTTCAAGAGCTACAAAAAAGGTCTCTTGCAAAATTGCCCTATCTCGCTTAGTTTCCGAGATATTCCAAGAGGAACCCAAAATATTCGCAGAAAATTAAAAAAGAAAAAAATTTGATTCATTTTTGTGATGATTCTTACTTGAATATCTCTGAAACTAAGCGAGATAGAGGAATTTCACAAGAATCCTTTTTTGTGCAGAATTTCGAGATCTCCAAAAAAGGTCTCTTTCAAAATTGCCCTATCTCCCTTACTTCCCGAGATATTCCAAAAAAACAATGACTCCTCAATTCAAGGTGCAAGTACCTGATTCAGGATCATCAGTATCAGCGCCTCTGAGGCACGAGTGAAAGCTCCTGGAGAGTCTCCTCCCCCCTGGAGAAGTAGCCTCCAACGTAGATGCACCCGAGTGCATCTTCATACTCCAGAAAATCTCACTTGCACAAAAGTACAAAAAAAACACTCCACAAAGAAGAAAAAAGAGAAGCACCTCTCCCACAGGATCAACAACCACTACAAAAGTATCGAATAACACGTATCCATTTACGCTTTAAATAATAAAACGGAAGGATCTTTTGTCGGTCACTGAAGAACCGGAAGTTGGCCTCTGCTATAATACCTGTCTTTCCTGTTTTATTTATCCTACGTGACGATATTTCCTCATTAATCTCATCTCTTAACGTTAATTCATTCAAATGAAACGGAGAGATGTTGATGAATTGTATCTTTCTATCAGTGTTTTGGCATTCTCACTGGCTCTGCTGCGACATCCGGCGAAATTTAATACATCAGTTGGTCTCATCCAGTGGGCGTCGACTTATTAGCTCTTTCCTTTTTCCAATTTACCGAATTGTTCAAGGGCCTTTCTTCAAACTTTTTCACCAATCCTTCAGAACGGAAACACAACCGGTGTTGGACTCCCTCCGTTCACCACCTGGACAGCACTCAAACAGGTGTTGCACTGCCCCATGACTGCACGAGCCACCTCTCCTATTCCCCCACCACTCGATTTTTTATCAACCACTGATAGGCCCTTTCCACTGACGCACAAGTATCACCAAATTACCAACTAATGTGTTGCCTCGATTGAAGAGAAAATAAAGTGCATTGACACCGACACACAAAGCATCAATAATAATAAAAATATGGAAACTCTTGTTTTGTGGCCCTGCGGTCAAACGATCCTGAAGGTGGAATACTGGACACGAGACGCCAAGGACACGAAACCAGTGGGGGGAGAATGAAAAAATTGAAATGGGAAAATACAAGGACTAAACGTTTTTTTTTTAATTGTCACTACGGGTTTGAATTATCTCGAATCTCACTGATAATTTCACGGTTGTAACTTTTTTTTTTTTATTCTTTGGAGAATTGTGTTATTGAGGTTTTAATGAGTTTGGATGAATTGGAAGGGAGCTTGTCGCGGTTTTATTCAATGTTTTGGTCGTAAAACTTTTGATTGAGAAAGACACAGAGAGTGTAGTGCCTCTGAGGAACGTCGGAACTGGACTGCCGGGGCCACTGCAGGCTTTTCGAGAGGTGGGAGAGTTTCGTGATGCTTCGGCCACTCCACGAGCTTTGTGTCGGGACATCGTGTGCGCCTCGACAGCCCATTGGTTGGATTCTTTTTGTCGTCGTTAATTGTTGTTACAAACGTATTTAATTAACGGAGTGATAAAACTTGAATTCAAGAGTATTCTTTTGATGGATAGATTTGTTCTCCAGTTTTTCTTGAATATCTCGGAAACTAAGAGAGATAGGAAAAAAATCATGGATACCTTTTTTGTAGAGAATTTCAAGAGCTACAAAAAAGGTCTCTTGTGAAATTCCTCTATCTCCCTTAGTTTCCGAGATAATCAGGGATTTATGTTTCCGACCTAAATCTCGAGTTTTTAAGGGTTCGGGAATCATCGGGTATTCTCGGCCCGATAAGAGCGCCAATTTTTCACACTCGATTCTAACGTTTTCTGGACTCTTTTTATGTGCCTACGGGTTTTAATCTCCGTAATTTCCGGTTTTTTGAATTCAATAATGCGACCTCGTTGGATTTTCTTATCTAAAATCCAGAACTCGTGTCTCCTCACTTCACCTATTCCTATAATCTGTGGAACTGGATAGGCCATCCATATGTTGAGTTTATTCTGTGTAATGCAGATGAACAGACACACCACACGCAAACGCCCCAGTTGAGGACTACAATTCCTATATGTTATAAGTTGTTCTGTACAGTTTTCATGCCGGTCACTATTTTTAGAGCGTCGTGTGCATGCAGGTCTACTTCCAACGTATCGTGTCATCTTTATCGTTTTTTTTTTTTCTTTTTTTATTTTCTTTATTTTCCAGAGTATGCCAGCATTTCCTACGGCTTTTTCATTTTAATTCTTTTGGATTTTTAATAATTTCTAAAGAACACGGCTTTCACCTCCAGACGCTTTTCCGGAGGAAAAAAATGACAAAAAGTAAAGAATAATCTCATTTGTAATTGTCTAGTGTTGAGCAAAAAGTTCACAGGTTAATCACACAACTCTCCTTGCGACAATTATT
Organism: Aleiodes testaceus; assembly: GCA_963565655.1. NCBI lineage: Eukaryota > Metazoa > Arthropoda > Insecta > Hymenoptera > Braconidae > Aleiodes > Aleiodes testaceus. The sequence goes on from OY751422.1 coordinate 3,371,701, forward strand.
CTCACGCCTCTTTGATGTCATGACCATTTCTGAATTCATGACACTTAATGTTTCTTGCAAATACGATTTTTCAGGTAATTTATTAAAAATAGAGAAGACTATGAATATAAAAAAAATCAATGAGTTTGAAAATATCGAGAAAATTATTAATAATATTTTTTATAGAGAAATTTTCCTCTCTGGTGAGTGAAAAAAATATCGCGGCGATTTGTGGATTTTTTTTTTTTTTTTTTTTTTCTAATCATAGTAACTAATTTTTTTTAAATCTCATAATTCATTCCAACGCATCGTAAACATGAGAACGTCTCCTTAAACAAATACAAAAGCCCATTAACCACGAAAGAGTGCCAAAGGAAAAAAGATCATTGGGCGCATAGAAAGTGAGCCGAGGCGCACCCACTTAAATGAATCCCCGATGGGCATTGTGTTGTCGAGGCTATACAAAAATTTTTTCTACTGTCTTAACTTGGAAAATACCGGAAATGTAAATTGTCCAAATCCATTTCCGCGTGTGTACGTAATGCACGTAAAGTTAGCATTTTTGTGCAATTTCTTTCAATTATTTTGTTCGTGGAAAAGAGTGTAGGAAACAGGTCAAACGATCGAGTTCATTTCTGTTTCGGAAGAATTTTCTTACCTGTAGAAGGGTTTTCCAGAGGTGGGGGGAATCCACGGGGGAGAGACATGGTTTTTAACTCACCTGGAACAAAAATGACGAGAATATCGTTAATAATTGAAAAAATGTTTTTTTTTTTATTTTAACAGATTTGCGTCATATTGATAGAAGTTAGAATTCTTTACATCATCCCGTATGTCTAGAATTAATACATATCCGGTATAGTCTAGTGGTTATGATTCTCGGCTCTCACCCGGAAGGCCCGGGTTCGATTCCCGGTACCGGAATATATTTTTTTCTTATTCTAAACTACATGAATGAAACATAATGAATCAGCTTTGTTTGTTTGCAAAATCACAAATTTCAAATTTTTCGAAATTTTCAATTTTTCATCAAAAATCGATGCTGTATAGTACGGTATAGTCTACTGATCATGATTCCATTAGAAAAATGTATTCCTTTGTCCTTCCAACAAAATAAATTAATGCAGAATAACGCTCAATCAATAAAAAAAAACATCGTCTCACAGAAAAGCCACCTTTGTCATCATCAACATTGTTCTCCTCTTACGCAATGCATAACCGCAAAATAGTCAGCATTGCTGAAAGATAAAAATCACCACACGCGATTATTTTCATTTTTCATTCTTCCAACCTATCGCCATCAACGGATGTAAATAATAACAAACGCATTAACCTCAACACACGAAGTTTGCAAATTCAATATTTATGGTAATTCCTTGCGGACAAATTGACAAAGACGTGAAGACTCGTGGTGCATAATACGTTAACGTAATCTGGTGAAAGCACCGGGCTTCTCTCTTATTTTTCTGTTTTTTTCCTCTTTCTTCTACAACGGGACTTCGCACCCGTTCCACTTCCGGAGCACCGGATGTTAAATCGCCGGATCGTCTCCGGCTACGCACATACATGTGTATCTCACAGAGATTAACAATCAGGTTGTTAAAAACAATTCCGTAATTGAAATGATTTTCCTATGAATTCATTCCGGAATAATTTTCTTTTATGAATATCTTTGAAGCCGTTGAGTTTATGGGAAAAACCCAAAAGACCTTTTTTGTAGAGAATTCGATTCTCTACAAAAGAGGTCTCTTGACATTTTCTCGTAAAACCAATATTTTTTGAGGTATCCTCAAAATAGTAATGGAACTCAAGAAAAGTTGGGAAATCATGATTTTTAGGATTTCTCAAATATCTCCGAAACTATTGGGTTTATCGAGAAATATCAAGAGACCTTTTTTATAGGCAATTAAGTTCTCTACAAAAAAGATCTCTTGACATTTTTCCATAAACCCAATAGTTTCCGAGATATCAATAAAAGAATAAATATACCAAACTTGTTCTCCTTGACCAATTAACTAGACAATTTTTAATGCACCAAATCTCGGAATAAGGTCAACTATCACGTGATTCGCCTCATCTCTTTGTTCTTTTTTTCAAAAAAACTTGAAATGCGGGAGTATGGCGTAACCCAGACATAAAAATCCCCGATTTTTAAACGTATCTCCGCAATCGTTCCATTTTGCAGGCGCATATAAAAATATCGTTATTGGCACAAGCCCAATACTCCGAAGAGGAATAAACACAGTAAAATCTCTCTTCCCTCGAACCTCCACAAATCCCAAAAGTTCACTTTATTTCATTCTATTTCACGAGAGACATTTTAATTCAATAATTCAAAAAGTTTAAATTGAGAAATAGAAGTTTGTGAATAAAACGGAAGGTGGGGGCGATCTAGTAGTAAGTGGGACGAGGTGAATATCAGTTTACTAGAGAGAATTGTATTCGTTTAATATTTCTGAATGAAAATTTTTCCATAAACTTCAATTTTACACCAAAATAAATTCAGTGGAGAAGTGGTAAACAAGGTTAAGTCTATGTGGCATACCTACACGACTTAACCTTGTTTACCACTTAACTACTGGATTGAAAAAAAAAAAATCTTCTAATTAAAATAAACTTACAGGGAGAAAGATGCAGTAGAGAAGTGTCAATCATAATATTTTTAATTCCCGTTAATTCAGGCTGGATTGTGTGACGATGCTGTAAACCTCTCGCCGGAAGTGTCCTTACTTTCCTCAAGAATGACGCTGTAGATTTTACGAATTCATTCCAATTTTTACATTTTAATAATTTTTTTGTAACAACAGCTAAAATAAAAAAATTGAAAAAACTATTTTTCTTCATTTAAAAAAAGAAAAAAAAAAGGTGAAAACTATTTTTCTTACAATTTTTTTTTTTATAGAAAAAAAATAATTTAAAAACAATTTAGTGGTGAAGTGGTAAACGAGGTTAAGTATATATGGTATTCCTAAGTGACTTAACCTTGTTTACCACTTCACTAGTAAATTTTTCTCAATTTTTTTTTTTTTTTTTTTGAAAAGTAAAAAAAGCGTTAAAGCATAAGGAGAAATAATTTGAAAGGCTGTGCGTTATCTTTAAACGATAAAAGCGATGAAACATGGAAATGTTGAGTGTAATCTTTGGTCTTTCGTTGAATTACAGATCCTGCGGTCTAGAATTGCCCGTGAAAATCCGTTCCGCAAACGCGCGCTATCTTCCAACGAAAAAGTAAACTTTCCGATGTTTTTTCTGTAGAATTATTAGGAATAGAGAATGACTGAATAGGATTATCAGTTTTTGATAAGAGAAAAATGAAGGAAAATGGATGAGACACGTTTTCTTTGGACTCGTAAGAAGCCGAATGAGTCACGGGTAAATTGCGTAGGATGAACAAGACTGAGACGAGGCAAACGACTTCCTTGTCTTTCTCTATTTTCATATTATTCTCTTGTCTTTCCGCCCAACGGAAATACAATTCTATTCTGCTTCATCCGTTTATTCATTATTTCAATACTAGATAAATAAAAAAAATCTAAATTTCTTTTTTTGTGAATATCTCGGAAACTATTGTATTTACGAAAAAAACACAAGAGACCTTTTTTGTGGGGAATTGAATTCTCTACGAAAAAGGTCTCCTGACATTTTTCCCCAACTCCAGTAGTTTCCGAGATATTTACTAAATAATGAAAATTCTTTTTTTTTCAAGTTTTTCTGTTTTTTTTTATAATTCTTTGAATATCTCGGAAACTATTGGGTTTATCGAAAAATGTCAAGATACCTTTTTTGTAGTGAATCAAATTCTCTACAAAAAAGGTCTCTTGACATTTTTCGATAAACCCAACTGCTGCAAAGATATCACGGAATTAATATTCTTCGCCTCAATTAATCCATTTTCATCAACTTTCTAAATTGAATTAAAATCTCCACGAAACTCCAATTACCCGGAATTATCTGATTTTCGTTGAACAGACCTCTCGCTCGATTCATCAACGATCCAATTGCACAAAGTAAATTTTTCCTCTGTATTCACGAAAGCTGATACACTCGAATGACCATCAATTAAACCCAATCCAAGCATAAAGTAGAGAAAAAGAGGTAATAAAAGAATTTAATCATGAAAAAAAAAATTACGTAATCAAAAGAATGAGTGTTACTAATAGCACCTTATAACTGTCGTAATCATAATCGAGTACGACACACTAGACTCAAATTATACATATCTCTCACTTGCACTCATTCTGGATTATATGTAATCAGAGTATAAGAGTGTAGGATCGTATTACTTGCATTGTCTCCTTGTATTACATAGAAACAACAGTTTTCAGAGACACTAGCATCACGTCACGGATGCTAATGTCATTTTACCTCATTTTTTTAAATTGAATTTTAAGTTAAAAAATGAGCAGAAGAACATAAAAAAGCGAATTCCGTGAATATCTTAGAAACTATTGGAGTTGAGGGAAAATGTCAAGAGACCTTTTTTGCAGAGAATTCAATTTTCTACAAAAAAGGTCTCTCAATATTTTTCGATGAACCCAATAGTTTCGGAGATATTGTCGAAATACTAAAAAATCATGGTTTCTCAATTTTTTTTGAGTTTCATTACTATTTCGAGAATATCTCAAGAACGGTTAGAGTTAGGAAAATTCATTAAGAGACCTTTTTTGTAGAGAATTAAATTTCCCTCAAAAAAGGTCTCTTGAATTTTTTTCGTAAATCTAATAGTTTTCGAGATATCTTTTCCCAAAGAATGAAATTCGTATTTTCAATAAATGTCGAAATTCGTAAAAACTCACGAGGACTCTCTGACCCTGAGGACTCTTCCTCCTCATCAAAACTCCTTTTCCATTTGACAATACTATTCCACACACGTTTATGACCCATTTTTCCCCTTCCCAATAACCCCTAATCGCCTCAATAATCAAATAAACACTCGGAATCCACTCATTAGCACACGTCCACTATAGCAACCAAACGAAAAACACAATTTCCCCTATTAATAAGTCTATTTCAAGTGTCTCCTCGAGGCAACTGTGTCAACGCTCAGGGGAAGAGCGTCAATGCACTTGTATCTGAATAATGTATCCCTGCTTTATTTTTCAGCCAAATCAAACACAAACTTATCGTATCCGGAGTGACGATTACGAAGCGTTAGACTGTCTGGTAAAATTGCTTCGCTCCCTACACTATCTCATCATCATTCGAATGAATTGTCTTGTGACTCTCATTGTACTGCCGCAATAATAAGATGGGTGCGCCCTGTCAATGAGTCGTTTATCCTCTGATGTCTTTGGTCTTACTGGAGATGATGTTGCCTGCGTCACTGTATTCCGCAATTTATTTATCCAATGTTTTTTTACATTGTCCATGACGGCTAAAGACCAGAGGATATGCGGTTTGTGGTTTTGATAAGTGTCTTCCTTTCGGGATGAGATCATACATTTTTATTTTATTTTTAATTCAGTTCGCGGGGAATATTGGAAAGGAAGGAATCCGTCGATAATGTAGAGTTCTGTAAATATTTTGGGGAAAGGGAATTCCTGTTTTACCGATCGATGATCATGATCGAGGATCTAGAATGATCTACTGATGGTAATGGGCACGAATTTTGAATTAAAGAGGGGAAGACTCATTTTAAAGATATCTCGGAAACTATTGGAGTTAGAGGAAAATGTCAAAAGACCTTTTTTGTAGAGAATTTAATTTCCTACAAAAAAAGTCTCCTGACATTTTCTCCTTACTCCAATACTTTTTAAGATATTCTAGAAATACTAAAAATCTAGTTTTCTTTACTCTCATTACTATTTTGAAAATATCTCGGAAACTATTAGAGTTATCGAAAAATGTCAAGAGACCTTTTTTGTAGAGAATTAAATTCTGTACAAAAAAGGTCTCTTGAGTTTTTTTCATAAACCCAACGGCTGCAAAGATATCTATAAATGAAGCTGGATTAAGATTTTTCTTCCCTCTCATCAATTCAACACAGCACACACATTGCCTGCAAATACCAAACGATTTAAATAAAATAACTGACCTATTGGCGATGCGGTGTTGGCTTCTCTGAGGCTGACGGTTTCCGGTTCTACTCCTCCCTCGTCCTCCTCAATGAGCGGAGGCGGTGGTACAAGAGGCCGAGATTCATATCCCCAGTGTTGTCGAAATGCCCGAGCACCACCATCCAATCTCACTCTAGGCAATTCAACGAACATGGCATCACCAATCTGAAAGACAAATTCCATTTTTTTTATAACTCTCCTAAATGTATCTTTCATTGAGACAATGAAAATGATTCATAAACCGTTTTTTTAAAAGAATGTCATGCAGATGTAATAAAAGCGTTGACTCGAGACAAGTTTCATCAGCAGAATTTTAAAAGAGGGAAAAATAGACATTTCTGCTGACGACAATCTACATCTTCTCATCTGGATTCATATTGGGTATTATTTTGGATTGACTTGGGCATGACGTCACTAATTAAAACGGTTAGTTTCTGTCCGTTGGAGGATTCAAGAGATGCTGTTAATTCTTCAGAATGCTCCAGGGTGGTCAACTTGTTAACATCAAAAACATGATAAACTATTTCCTCGATATCTTTGAAGCCGTTGGGTTTACGAAGAAAACCCAAGAGACCTTTTTTTGTAGAAAATTTAATTCTCTACAAAAAAGGTATCTTGATAAATTTCTCTAACTCCAACCGTTTTCGAGATATTCTCAAAATAGTAATCAAACTCAAAAAAACTGGAAAAAACAGGACTTTTAGTATTTTGTGAATATCTTTGAAGCGAGTGGGTTTAGGGGAAAATATCAAGAGACCTTTTTTGTAGGAAATAAAATTCTCTACAAAAAAGGTCTCATGAGTTTTTTCGATAAACCCAGTGGTTTACGAGATACTATTGGAAATAGTCTACAAGTGGTTATTATACGTGAAATCCAAGCCAGAGGCAATTAACTCTTCAAAGTGCTTCACGTCAGTCAACTGTAGGAAACAAGCACATGAAAAATACACCTCTATACTCAGGGTAGATGTAATTATTATTGAACGTTAAAGCACCTCATCAAAATTCACACCAGTGACTTTTTTTTCACCTTCACATTCAACAATTTCAATTCATCAACAAAGTTTATTGGATTTTGTGGTCTTCATGTACACCGTTCTCTTCGTAATTCTCTTATCAAAAATGGAATGTAAAGTGTCAACTGATAAATTAAAAGAGGAAAAGAAGAAGTGAGAATTTTGATTAAATTAATATTTGATCTCTCAACTTTGTTAATGCAAATGAAAGAGTAAAATTTTATGTGAATTTCAATTATCAGAATAGAGCTCTCAATGTTGATTGACTTTAAGCATTTCTAGAAGACGGAGAAATCTTCAATTCCAAAGGCTACAAATAAATCCTTTCTGCTCCATTAATCCCCGGGATAATTTCACTTCCAGACGTGAGACCGTAGAAAATTGAGAAAAGTTCATTATCTTCATTTGAAATTGAAAATTCCTTTAATTTTTTTCATTTAAATAAGAAAATAATAATTCAAACACGCATATCTCTCACGCCGTTGAGTTTATCGAAAAAATTCAAGAGACCTTTTTTGTAGAGAATTTAATTCTCTACAAAAAAGATCTCTTGACATTTTTCAATAAACCTAATGGTTTCTGAGATATTCTCAAAATAGTGTATTTGGGTTAATTAAAGAAATTTAATAATCAAAACAATCAAAAGTACCTTTTTTCCCACATATCTTTGAAGCCGTTGGGTTTAGGAGAAAATGTCAGGAGACCTTTTTTGTAGAGAATTCAATTCTCTACAAAAAAGGTCTCCTGACATTTTTCAATAAACCCAACGGTTCCCAAGATATCCTCAAAATACTGTATCAATAAAAAAAACCTGGACACAAACCTTATTATGTCCCCTGAAGAAACATCCAGTGCCTGCAAACAGCTGCATGTTCCAAGTGAAATGGAAAGTTTCAAATTAATGCAATAAAAATAGCTGATGAAGCCAAATAGAAATATGCGTGCATGCGTGATGATTAAAGCCAAATGAAACTAGTAATTGTGCTATTTTGTAAGAAATTCATGCCACATTATTTCATTAATTAATTCTCAGATAAAGCAGAGTGAATTTTTCAAATAATTTATCAGCTCAATTACGAAAATTCTTCATTATCAATGATAAAACAACTTACAGCCATGTCCTCGCTTCTGTAAGCAGTGAGAGTTTGTTCGTCCTGAAGGAGTACACAGTAACATGGCTCCCAGCATGCTTCACCCGATGTCTCACTTATGCAGCAGTCTGCCTCTGTTAATAAAATAAAAAATATTAAGTACCTCAATTTAATGAGAAAGAGGAAATTGTGTTATCAAATGAAAGCAACTGATTCAACAAACTGCGAAATTTAAGACATTTCTTTTTCCTCACTTTATCAAATTTAATGTTTAAATTCCTTATTTTCACAGCCCTGTATTCATAACTTTTAATTCAATTAAGTCAAGTGGTCAAACAAGATAAATCAATTACAATCTAAATCCAGTTTTTGTGAAATACCTTGAAATCCAAGTGAGTTAGGAGAATTTTCGTAATAATTGATTATTAAAAAATTAAAGAAATTGAGAAAAATCAGAAATCATTATTTCTTTTGCAAATATCTTTGTAGCCGTTGGGTTTATCGAAAAATTTCAAGAGACCTTTTTTGTGGGGAATTTAATTCTCTACAAAAAAGGTCTCTTGACATTTTTCCCTAAATCTGATAGTTTCCGAGATATTCAAAAAAATATAATAAAACGTCAGACAACTTGAAAAAAATGAATTTTCATTATTTCGTAAATATCTCACAAACCATTGGGTTTTTGAAAAAATGTCAGGAGGCATTTTTTGTAGGGAATAAAATTCCCCACAAAAAAGGTTTCTTGCCATTTTCCCCTATCTCCAACCGCTTCAAAGATATGCCAAGAATAATCCTCAGTATTAAATAAATCCCCTGAAATCAAAATAATCCACTGAATTGTAAAAATAAAAACGTGATTTGAAAATAAATAGCAAACAAGTGACAGAGTGAAAGGTCGAATACCATGAAACGAGTCACCAATGCTCTTTCAAATCGTGATAAAATTCACTGCTAATTATGAAATAAAACAGCTCCTGAAAACCAGAATTTCTATCACCAAAAAAAAAATCCTCTGAATTCAACCGAATATTGCTTCGATAATTCGCTAAAAAAAAAACCATAAATTCACTGTTACTCGTACTGAAACAAAGTGCGTGGGCATCAGACTAATTTTAGTTCTCATTGCAGTCTTGAGCAAGAATAATAAGAATATTTATGACTATCTCTTATGTAAATAGCATCAGGTAGAAATTTCTTGTGCTAATTTTTTTTCCCCTTTTTTTAATAAATTCTGATATGATTATCCTCTATCTCTGCCTTTATTTTTAACGAGTTAAATGATGCATTATTCTCGAGAAGATTATGGATACAGGCGTATTGCTACATATACCTTATTCATGATTACACTGCTGTAATATTTGATTGAAGTTAATAGGATGATAATCTCTGGAAAAATTATACAACGTAAATCCTCAACTGAATTTGTAAGATATTAATACCAGTTTAGAAATTGAAGATTATCGTTGTGCAGGATATCAATTTTAATGACATCAAATTGATTCTGAATTATTATTTCACGTTATTTTCATTTGCATTTGGCCTTGCTCTAAAAATTCGTGATTTTAACGATTTTTTTTAGTTTATTTTCGGAGAAATAATTGAGATGGAATTTTTCTGATGATTCCATTGAAAAGCTGAGGAAATTTGAGCTGGAAAACATATATAACAAAGAATTTTTGAGGATTTTTTGGGAATTTGTGATTTTTTCAAAAAAAAACAGATTTTTTCGAAATTGGAAAAAAAAACTTTGTGACACATGTTTTCTCTGTGAAATTTCCTCAGCTTTTCAATGGAATTATCAAAAAAAATTCATCTCCAACTGTTTTATTAAAATAATCATTTTAAATAACCGTTTTCTTCTGAATTCATTCATTTTATCAATTAATAATTAAGATAGAATTTTTCTGATGATTCCATTGAAAAGCTGAGGAAATTTAACCTGGAAAGCATATATAACAAAGATTTTTTGATGATTTTTTGAAAATTCGTGATTTTTTCAAAAAAACCCATTTTTTCAAAATTAAAAGAAAAACCTTGCGACACGTGTTTTCCGGGTAAAATTTCCTCAGCTTTTCAATGGAATTATCAAAAAAAATCCATCTCCAACCGTTATATCAAAATCTCTATTTTAATGCAATAATAAAAAAAAAACTGTCAAGGATTAACGTTTTTTTTGAATTACCGTAAACAGAGTTATACCCAAGGGGTTAAAGATCTCCCAAGAGGGCACTCTGGCGTCGACAAGGTACTACTGTTTGCAGTAGACAGGGGGGTGGGTAGGGACTGAATTGTGGCCCAGGTGAGGCACAGACTGGGGGCGAACTGGCGTTTGGCGAGAGGTTACCTCGACAATTTCCGGATGCTAATGGTCTCGACATTGCCGGGCACAACGTTCATTTCGAATAATTAATTCCGGGCGTAAAGCTTCATTCTCTCCAGCTGAAAGTCTTTCATCCCCTCACCTCGACCCCTGCTGGATTTGAATAGTGCTTTTCCACACTGTGAAACACACAGTTTTGCCTTTTGTTTTGTATTCAACAGTTACAGACCGATTAATGTCGAATTTGTTATCAAATGGGAAATCATTGAGTGGAAATGCACAATGTCATGATGATTATTAACGGAGTTTTATCATTTATTTAATGGATGTTGTTTGATATGGGAATTGATAGCATTGGACAATTAGCTAATGAAGTGATTTTCATGAAAATTCGAAAAAATCAACTTGTATTGAGGATATCTTTGTAGCAGCTAGGTTTATCGAAAAATTGCAAGAGACATTTTTTGTAGGAAATTTAATTCTCTACAAAAAAGGTCTCTTGACATTTTTCCCTGAACCCAATAGTTTCCGAGATATTCCGAAGATAATAACAATAACCAAAAAATAAAAAAAAAATGAATTTTCATTGTTTTGTGAATATCTCAGAAACTATTGGAGTTATCGAAAAATGTCAAATGACCTTTTTTGTAGAGAATTAAATTTCCCACAATAAAGGTCTCTTCACATTTTCTTCTAACATCGCCCGTTCATGAGATATTCATGAAATAGTGTTGATACAGGAGACAACGTGAAATTGCTCATTTTGAGAGACTGAAAATCCCGCAAAACATGTTTCATCAAAGTATACTACTCCTAACGGTCTCGCTAAACATTTTGCCGCAGTAGCTCCTCTCTTTTTACCACCGCATGTGACACTAAAAACTCTTTCCAATCGATCTTTCCCCACCTCTCAATTCCCACACACGTTATTTCAATTCGTGCATGGTGAAAACTTCGTAATTTCTTTTATTTTCAAACTAAACATACCTTGTTTACCGCAAATAAGAAAAGAAAAACAAGTTGAACAGAAAGTGGGTAATGATGCACGAAAGGAGAACGAAAAATTCACAATTTTCTTCATTTTAATTTCATTCATAAAACATTTAAATTGAATTATTTCAATGAATTAAAATTCATTGATAAAAATGAGAATCTCAACAAAAAAATCATTAGAGACAGAATTTTCGAGGAAATTAATTCAAAAAAAATTGACAAAAATTCGTTTTTATCATGAAAAAATGATCTTACCACAATTGCCAATGAAAAGGTCAAGTGTACCAGTAAAAACCCGTCTAATATCATTCGAGTATTCCGTGTCAGTCTGATGTGGCTCAAACAGAGAGAAATCTAGTCCCTCCATATCGCTTTCGCCGCACGAATCGCTCAATCCTTCAAATACACCATTACTCAAACTATCACCTATTATCACACTTTCGTCCTCTTCGAGTCTCATCTCCATCCTCATAAATTCCCCACATTCACCATTCAAACGCCCCTAATTTCCAATCGCACCAAACAAATCCATAAAAACCTTTGAAATGTTCATCGAAAGGAAAACAATGAATACTTTGAATAGAATCCCTTATTAATACTCTCCCTCCCATCGAGATTACTCTTCATTGTCCTCCCTAACAATTTCCGGAAAGTATTTCTTCATAATATTTAATAAAAGAAAGAAATCTCCAAGTGTCCAACATCATCAACCTTTGAAGCTGAATATTGCGGAAAGTAAGCGAGATAGAGGAATTTTGCAAGAGACCTTTTTTGTAGGACTTGAAATTCTCTACAAAAAAGGTCTCTTGTGAAATTCCTCTATCTCGCTTAGTTTCCGAGATATCTTCAATTTTCAATATTTTCCTCTAAAGAAATTCTCAACACAATCTCCAACAGTATCAATCTTTGAAGCTCGATATCTCGGAAACTAAGCGAGATAGAGGAATTTTGCAGGAAACCTTTTTTGTAGCTCTCGAAATTTTGTACAAAAAAGGTCTCTTGTGAAATTACTCTACCTCGTTTCCTTTCCGAGTTTATCTCAATTTTCCGGATTTTTATTCAAAATAAATTAAAGAATTGACGACAAAGCTTCCTTTTTAATGTAAATAGTCATGAATATCTCTTGATATTCAAATGAAATTCTTCATTTCATTTTTGCATGAACAAAGAGAACCCGAATCTCAATTATCCTCTCTCTGCATGTTGAAGCACGTACAATGTGTACATTGAAGAAGAGAATCTCTTTAAATGAATAAAAAAAAGGAGGAGAGAGGGCAGATTATGATTAAGAAAAAAGGCAAAGTGCCCGGGGGGGAGTCTACATGTACACAAGAGCACGAATCCAATGTGCCCATGTACACCACTGCTGGTCTAACAGTAAAAGTCCAGCTAGATACTCCCCGAACGCTTCTCAAGACTCCGATAAAATCCACAATGCAAGGATAGGTGATGCCTGTATACCGGTCATTTCTTTCGTCTTTAATGTTGCCACATTTATGATACGAGGAGGTAATGCGTAAGTGCCATGTCTGTACTGGCTCTTTGCCTTCTTCGGGTTCAAAAAAGCCTAATTAATTGTGTCGACGGTTTATGCACTTGTTGCAACGAAAAGAGGTGAAAAAAAAAAAGGGAAAGAGAATGTCTTTGGAGTTTACTTTTGTTGGTAATTTGTTTTCTCGTTTAATTAAAGATACCTCGGAAACTATTGAGTTTATTGAAAAATGTCAAAAGACCTTTTTTGTAGAGAATTTAATTTCCTACAAAAAAGGTGTCCTGACATTCTTCGATAAACTTAATGGTTTTCGAGATATTTAAGAATTACTGAAAATCGTGTTTTTTCAAGGTTTTTTGAGTTTCATTACTTTTTCGAGGATATCTCGAAGAGTGTTAGAGTTAGGAGAATTTATGAAGAAACCTTTTTTGTAGGGAATTAAATTCCCCACAAAAAAGGTCTCTTGACATTTTCCCCTAAACCCACTTGTTATCGAGATATTGACAGGAGAATGGAAGAAGGCCGTTTCAGGGTTTTTGAACATCAAATAGAGAGTTCATTACGAAAGAGGGTGGATTCAAGTGCATACATAATAAATGAAATTAGTTAAATTTTGTGAATTCTAATCAGACAAGCAAACAGAGTTGAAATCAAATAATTTCAATCAGTACCACAAATATTTGTTCAGTGGAATTGAGAATGAAGAATTGTTGAATATCATGGAAATTAAATAAATTAAACACTGTATCATATTGAATTATTCAAACTATCGAGTAACTCGGAAATTTAATCAACAGTATGGATAAAGAATTAATCCATTCAGATTTCTGCATATTTGCGATTTGTCGTGTTGAAGAGTGCGAGAGTGTAACGGATATGGAATATAACAAAACACTTGGGATTTTCTCACGTTACTTTATTCAATTTCATGGGCATGATGTATATTCCCTTTTATTCTCATCTCCCATTTCATCTTCTGCTAAAAGCCTGCCGAAATAATTCCTCCATTTCCGAAACGACTCAATTAAATTTTCTCCCAAAAGAAAAAAACCGAAAAAATTGTCCATCAACATGATCAACCTTCACACCTCAATATCTCGGAAACTAAGAGAGATAGAGCAAAATGTCAGGAGACTTTTTTTGTAGAGAATTTTAAGACCTACAAAAAAGGTCTCTACGATTTTTTCTCTATCTCCCTTAGTTTCCGAGATATTCAGCTTCCAAGATTTATTCCTCTTAATCTCAAAATTTCGTGCTAAACAAACATAATTAAACAAATTTCTAAACAATTCTCTCTTGTTGAACATACACGAGTGCAATTACCTCCTCAATTATCGAGAAAGTCCCTCAATGAACATTTCAAAGCAAAAGGTCAGTCACACGAAAACAATTACCCAAAAAAATAATTAAAAAACCACAAAAATGTTGAGGAAAAAGGCACAGTGTCCTTTGGAGATTGACGTTCCACTTTCAACTGTCACAACTCACAGCATGCGTAACGGATACATAACACACAAACTCGAGTGATGAATAAAGAAAAAGAGATTTAATAAAATCGCTCGTCTCTCGGTCCAGGCTGGTCGTCAACTGACTCGGTTATAGAAGGCGAAATAGCGTCTGCACTTTGGTTGGGATAAAAAGCCGATGCTAACCGAGTGCTAACGAAGCCGGCCGACGAACCCAGAGAGAAATAAGCATCTGGGATCTTCATCTCTCCGGTTAATTTAATTGTTTCTTTAATTTTTTTACATAGAATTTAATGAACCAGAAAGAAGGGAAAGAATTCTTCTGAAATTGATTTTTCGAAAGAGGCATAAAAAAAGGCATTCTCACTCTGATCTCCATGAGACAATGGAGACGTGAGGAAACGTAAACAGATGAAGAATCATTCATGATCACTTTTTTTAATATATCTCGGAAACTAAGCGAGATAGAGGAATTTCACGAGAGATCTTTTTTGTAGATAATTTCAAGAGCTACAAAAAAGGTTATTATGATTATTGCTCTATCTCGCTTAGTTTCCGAGTTATCTTCAAAAATATAATCATAATATGAATTGATTTGTCTGAAAACTTCAAAGATTCATCATTAGTTTTTTGGATATATCTCGGAAACTAAGCGAGATAGAGCAATTTCACAAGAGACCTTTTTTGGAGAGAATTAGAAGTGCTACAAAAAAGGTTATTATGATTATTGCGCTATCTCGCTTGGTTTCCGAGTTATCTTGAAAAAAGTAATCATGATATGAATTGATTTGTCTAAAAACTTTTGACTGAAAAATAATTTAAAATGATCAGAAAAAAGGGAGATGATGAGGTCAGATGAGGGATTTTTTGGGTAAAAGAAACGTGTTACACTTGATGCTTCTTTTTTACAGTATCTGCTACTGTATCGGTTGAAATCTCGGGATTTTTATGGGTTTTGTGACTTCAGGTGTGAGAGAATGTGTCCCAAGGGTTTTTCTTTTCCTTTTGTTTCTTTTTTCTCGTGGAAATGGGGAAAGTTTTTAGATTAAAATCAGTACGTATAAATCGTAGTGTTCCGAATGATTCCGGAGGAAGTGAGAGTGGAATACGTAAAATTGAAGATGAAGAAATGATTATTGAAGGGTGAGATGAATTGAAGTAGAAAAATCTCTCTCTCTTTCATTAAAATATAATTTTTTTTGCCCTTTGGGTTTATAATTATCTAGAAAATTGAGGTATTTCTGAGAGATGCTGATTTCTTTTGATGATTGCATTAGAAAGCCGGGGAAAATTAACGGTGGAAATCGTAGAGAAAAATTCACCAAGAATCCCTGAGCTTCTTTAAGAAATTAAAAATCAAAGTTCACTCTTTCAAGAATACCTCAAAAACAAAGAGAGATATGGGAATTTTGCAAGAGACCTTTTTTGTAGAGAATTTAATTTCCCACAAAAAAGGTCTCTTGCAAAATTCCCCTATCTCTCTTACTTTCCGAGATAATCATGAAAAAAGAATGACAATTATCAAAATTAACAGAAAAAAAAACAAATTAAAATTCTTTCACTTTTTATTTTCGTGTGAAACTTTAATGTCAATGGCACGAAATAATTCAGCAATTTTGTTTATAGTTCAAACCCACATCTTACGGTTCTATCATTAACCGCATTTACACGCGCAACCAACCACGTAATTCACGTTGCACTAGTGCATCTACGTTTCATCTTCACAATCTTCAGCATCTTTCTCCATTCACTTCCTTCTATTTTTCAACGATAAATAAAGGTGGAAAAATTGGAATAAAACGAGTCACAATACAGGACACACTCAATGACCATGTACCAGTATTCCAAGATTCTTGGCCAAGTGTATCGATGGACAAGGTCGACCAGGCTCACTGATGATACCGCAGTTTATTCCGTTAACTCTTTCTACATTTCTTTTCTTTCTTCCCATTCGCAAAAGAGGCAAGGCACTCATTCCAATACTAACATATAGCTATTGGAGAGAGGGAAGAGACATCTTCAGCGTCATCACTCGTGGACCAGGAGAATGCACACAAGTTTACCGACTCTCCAAGAGCACCAACTTTATCAACATTGATTTCTTCTTTTTTACCGAGATGCGATAAATTATTTTGACATTTAATTCTATGAGAGAAAAGTTTCTTGGAATAACTTTGAGATTGAATTTTTTCGAGTTTTTGGATGAATTGGGGAGGAAATTTTAGGTGGAAATGAGTACCTGCACGTTTTTTTAATTCTATTTTCTGAGAGAAATTGTTGAGGAAATTCGAAAGAAAAAAAAAAGAAAAAAATTGTCCAACATCATCAACCTTTGGAGCTCAATATCTCGGAAACTAAGCGAGATAGAACAATTTCACAAGACATCTTTTTTGTAGAGAATTCCAAGAGCTACAAAAAAGGTATCTTATGAAATTCCTCTATCTCGCTTACTTTTCGAGTTATCTTCAATTTTCAACACTTTCCTCTAAAAATTCATTTAACTGTTATTTTTAATGGGAAAAATGGATATTTTCGAGTGGAAAATTTTCGTGAATTTTCCATGAGACAGTTATTACGGCCGATTTACGTTGTAAGCATCATTTCCATTCATCTCCACATGCCCCCGCCTTTTTCCCTTGAATGAATCCACAGAGAGATTGAAAAAGGTCCGAGACCGAAGGCCAGGGGAGTGATTCAATGAATAGCCAAAGAAGTGAAAATTCCGGGAAATTTCAATGCTGCCTATTTGGCTCCAATACAACTCTCCATTCCACTCGGCTAATTTCTTCAATTCACGTCATTCCCAGAGAAATAATCAGTTAATAAATTACCCAATTTATTCATCTGGCTACAGTACAATGTAGCATTGTCTAAAATTCATTGGAACTTTGCCTAAACCAACGATTCTCATTCAGAAAATTAGCATCTTCATAATTCTTGTCTCATGCGTAGAAAACACAAGAGTTTTCCTCCCGAAAATAAATCAGGAAATTTTCCAAGACGTTATAAATAAAAAATTCGCTTCTATTTATTCGCAAAACCGGAAAATTCCAATTTTTTAGTTGGAAAAATTGAATTTTCTCAGAATAAACCCCCAAAAAAAAAATCATAAAATCATTTATTTAAAGAAAAATATTAAGAAAAGTTGATTTCATTGATTATAATGATTTTTGTGATAAAATTTTCGTTTTTTTTTCTTTTGAAATTCAGAAAAAAAACTGGAAAAAACGTGAAATTCCCATAGAATTTTTCCCCAAAAATTCCCCCCCCCCCATTTTCCCACAAATTTTTCCCCCTTTCAACCCCAGATATCACATAAATCCAGTTCCTCCCGACAGCATGTAATTTCATAATTGAGACAGTCTGAAAAACTGCAATATTTTATTTTCCATTTCTTTTCTTTTTTTTCAATTTCAACCCTCCAACGAGGGCACCATTTTCTCCCCGAGTTTGGCGCATGGTGCGCACCGATGCAGGTGCAGACATGGGGTAGCTCGGTCTGTCGGGCATGAAAATTCCGCACAGCATCTCCCCCCCACCCCACCACCCTCTTTCTCTCACTGCGCACGTTTTTCCATTTTTTTCCCATTTTTTCCCCTCAGCCTTCATAAAACTCGTGCACATTAAAAATATTCACTCTCCCACATGCAGAACGTACAAAGCTATACAATGTATTACTCGGATGCATCAAGGGGGGGGGGGGGAGTGTGTGTGTGCAGATCAATCGCCAAAGGGGATCACAGAATGAGGGGAGAAAAAATAAAGTGAGAAGAGAAAAGAAAAGGGAAGTGTCTGATGATATGTAGGCTGTGGAAGAGGGGTGAGAATATCAGGGGAATGTGTCGAGTATTTCGATCTTTATTCTCAAAGTTACCCCCCCCCCTCTCCATCTAAATGATCCCCTTATAATCGTTTGGATATGGGAAATAATTCGAGATAAGGAGAATCTGATGAACGAAATGTCAGAGATAAATTCTAAATAATAGTAATAATAATAATAATAATAATAATAATAATAATTATTATTATTATTATTATTATTATTAATTTTTAAGTAAAATTATAAAAATAAAAGTGTAAATTTAATAGATTTCTCAAGAAAAATGTAAAATAATTATTTTCATTGTTTAATTGTTTTTAATTAATTCTACGAAAATAAACCCGATACAATCGATCTCAATGATTTCTGTAATAGTTTAACCGAGTAAAAGTAAAAGTCGCGATTTCTCGCTTTCTAATTTTCTAAAAACCCCAAGAGTAAATTCAACGAGAGTCCCCTCTTGTAATTCATCAAATAAATTTAACGTTTAAAGTGATGGATAATTTTGTTTATCTGAATTTAATATTATTTTGTTGATTATCTCGGTATTTATTGGGTTTAGGGAAAAATGTGAAGAGACCTTTTTTGTAGAGAATTTCGAGGGCTTGAAAAAAGGTCTCTTGATATTTTTCCATAACTCTAATAGTTCCGAAGATATTCCAAGAAATAGAAAAGAAAATTAAAAAATCGATTTTTTTCAGTTTTTCATGGAATGGTTTTCAATTACGAATAACTCAGAGGCAGTTGGTTTTAGGAGAAAATCTCAAGAGACCTTTTTTGTAGAGAATTAAATTCTGCACAAAAAAGGTCTCTTGACATTTTTCGATAACTCTAATAGCTCCCGAGATATCTCCAAAAAAACAATTTTCAAACCCTTTGTTTCTCAATTAAAATTACGCAAGACCCTTTAAAATAAAAAAAATACATCAATGTACCACATTATTAAATTCAAGGATGCAAATGCAAAGAGAACAAGACCATAAAAATTAGTAATAAAATGTTATTGCATTACTGAATGACAATTCGATATGCGTAACGCTTTTATTTTGAAGGCTATCGAAATCCGATCTATCGTTTGTATCTCAACGGGGTGTCACGTTCTTGTCTGGTTCGTTAAGTCGCCTTTTTTTTAAACTCGTCACGTTTCCTTTTTTTTCCTCAAAAAATCTTTCCCTTTTTCTCCCACACGCGCGCAAATACACAGATGAGATTCCTTGTCACCGTTGGTGCACGATGAATCATCCGAGTGTTGCAGAAAAAAAATAAAAAAAATTCAACTGGCTTACCTCGCCTCATGTGCTCACCGCTGTGACTCATCGTAAATGTGATTGTCTCTTAAAAAATAACATTTGTTCCTTTTATTTTCGGTGGGAGAGAGAGACTTAAAACCTGATTGAGCCGATACCGTTACACGCATGTAGGTGAAAGAGTGTTTACATGAAGACTCCAAGGGCACATTGTTTCGGATACAATGAAGAAAATGATGAGGTCATTTATAGTTTCTTAATTCGAGAATAATGTGATGATTCAGTGGAAATAATCGAGTTTTCAGAATCAATGAGGAAAATATTGGGAATAGGTTTTTTTCGATGATTCTAATGAAAAGCTGAGGAAATTTCACATAGAAAACATGTGCCACAAGGTTTTTTTTCTTAATTTTCCAAAAAATCGATTTTTGAATTATCAAAAACTCAAAATTTTGAGAAAATTGAGCAAAAAACATTATGACACATGTTTTCCACGTAAAATTTCCTCAGCTTTTCAATGGAATCATCAGCAAATCTCTATCTCAAACAAAAAAGCCCATTTTACCCCACACAAACTCAATTTCAAGGATATCCCGTAAACTATGAGGTTTAGGGGAAAAATGAAAGAGACCTTTTTTGTTCAGAATTTAATTCTCTACAAAAAAGGTCTCTTGCATTTTTTCCCTAAACCTCATAGTTTCAAAGATATTCAAGGATAATGAACCCATGATTCACTAATCGAGAATTCTTCAGTAAATTAAGTAAATCCGATAGTTTTCATCGTTATTAATAGCCCCTTACGTGCCAAAGCCTCAAACATTACGAAATCCGATAAAAGAGAGAGAGTAATGAGACTGAGAAAAAAAAACAACAAAAAGTCTTCAATTACATTAGTAACAATGGTGAACAGAATGAGTGGGAGTTTTTTTTTTTTCTTAATATTAAAAAACAAAAGCGTTGAAACACGATCCACTAGCGAATCGCGTGCAAGAGGTCAGGAATTATTGCGTAACGATATAAAAAAGAGTCTCAAGATAAAAGGAGATCATAAAGAGAGGGATAGAACGTTAGAATTGCTTTTGAGGTGCTTGTTCCCACGGTTTTACACGTCCGGCAGGTATATTACGTTCCTCCTGTGTGTCTCGTCTCGAGGATACGTACGTCCGGCACTCTGGACGATAAATAACTGATAAAGAGTCTTCAATATCTCTTAGAACGATTTGTATGATTTAATGAGAGTACAAGTATTGCCTCATTTCACCGGCAATCATCCAATTTTCGTCATTACTTTAAATGTGAAACATCCGATTTTTCCGATTTGATTTCTTTTTCGATTCAAATGGGAATAAGTTAGGAGCAGTTGGAGTTAGGAGAAAATGTCAAGAGACCTTTTTTGTAGAGAATTTAATTCTCTTCAAAAAAGGTCTCTTGATCTTTTTCGATAACTCTAATAGTTTCGCAGATATTGTAAGAAATAGATGAAAAAATTGAAAAATCGAGTTTTTTTTCAGTTTTTCATGGAATGGTTTTTAATTGCGGATAACTTAGACGCGGTTGGGTTTAGGAGGAAATGTCACGAGACCTTTTTTGTAGAGAATTGAATTCTCTACAAAAAAGGTCTCTTGATATTTTTCGATAACTCTATTAGTTTCCGAGATATTGCGAGAAATAGGTAGAAAAATCGAGTTTTATCTGCAAAAAATCATAAAATTCTTCTTAAAATCCCAAAACCAAAGGAATCAATACTCCAATCCCATCAAACCTTTCATTCCACTCAACTCTTGCCTCACGTATTAAATTTATCTTCTCCGATTCTCTTTCAATAACGCACGAGAGTGAAATAAGTCAAAGATAAAAATCCAGTCTCTGATATAAACACAAACACACACACTCAGACTAAAAGAAAAAGGATATATCTTCAGGATGAGAGGATGAGGAAAGGTGAGCCTTCGGACCGTCTCGGTAGTGTCTATCGACCGGCTCCTTCCTCTTTGCTTTACGTGAGAGAGTAAAGAGGGACTCTTCTTCTCGGTGTAACAAACTTTCCTGACCATTCGTATCATTCAAGTGGAAATGAAATATTGAGACATTCGAGACGATGTGAAAAACTTAATCGCAATTATTTAATAGAAAAATTGATTTTTTCCCCCAAAAAAAATAAAAAAAATCGAATATTTTTTGAAAAATAGAGAAATTATTTTTTTAAAGAATTCAGTAGTGAAGTGGTAAACACGGTTAAGTATACATGATATCCCTATATGACTTAACCTTGTTTACCACTTCGTAGTCGTATTTAAATAATTTCATCATTAGTTTTGTAAAGATATATCGGAAACTAAGCGAGATAGAGCAATTTTCGTAATGACCTTTTTTATAGACAATTTAAAAAGCTACAAAAAAGGTTATTGTGAAAATCACTCTATCTCGCTTAATTTCCGAGATATCTTGAAAAAACTAACGACTAAATAAAATCGATTCAATTTCATCATTAGTTTTTTTTAAAGATATCTCGGAAACTAAGCGAGATAGAGCAATTGTCGTCATGACCTTTTTTATAGACAATTTAAAAACCTACAAAAAAGGTTATTATAAAAATTACTCTATCTCGCTTAGTTTCCGAGATATCTCCAAAAAGCTGATGCTGAAATAAAGTCGATTTGTATGAGAACTTAAAATTCTTTTAAAAAATGTATAAAATTCAAACGAAAAATTATTATCATTATCATTATTATTATTATATCAGTGCACATGGGTCCATTACAAAGAGAAAATGCAGAAAAGTGCGAGTATAAAGAGGCAGCAATAATTTACTTCTGTAATAACTTTCTCTCTCTTTCCTTCGTTTGGTTTGATAAGTACGAAAAAAAAGGGGGAGTTGGAGAAAAAAAGTGCGAGAATGGTTTAGGTCTCGTGCAAAGTGCTCTTTTATCCCCAAAGTCTGTGAAACTTGGTTGCATACATTATTACTGCGTTAAATGCTGACTGCCCGGAGCCAAACAGTCTCCGAAGGACGGTAGGACAATGTCTTCAATGTTTTCACATTAAAAAAGAAAAAAAAAAAAAAAAAGAGAAATTTCTTTTTCGTTTATTTGAGTCTCTTTGTTTTTTGTTCCTGAATAAAGAGTTGAATTCACGATTTTTTCATAAAACTGGGATTATTGTAGAGGTTTTTGAGGGGGAGGGTGAGGGGGTGGTATATAAAAGGGGCCTTTGTTGGTTAAATTTGAATGTCAATCACGATGACTCAATTAATTCAATGTCACTTGCGGCGAATAGAAGAATTGTTTTATTGACAGACGGAGGTAATTCTAGTTTTTTTTAGAATATCTCGGAAACTAAAGGCGATATCGAAATTTTGCAAGAGACCTTTTTTGTAGCTCTCGAAATTCTGTACAAAAAAGGTCTCCTGCGAAATTCTTCTATCTCTCTTAGTTTCCGAGATATTCAATATAAACTAGATGTCATAAATTTTAACGAATTTTTCGAAATTCATGAGAATCGAGATATCTCGAAAACTAAGCGAGATATCGAAATTTCGCAGGACATCTTTTTTGTAGAGAATTTCGAAAGCTACAAAAACAGTCTCTTGCAAAACCCCCCTATCTCTCTTACTTTCCGAGATATTCCAAAAAAACTTGAAAAAAAGGAATTTATCTCGATTTTTTTTCTCCAAAAAAAAATTCTAAGTTTTTCATTCCTCCCATTACCCTCGAGTTATTCATTAAAATTAACAAATCTCTCTAACTACCCTCATTTTCCCCACTCCAACGGCTCAGAAAACAACAGATGAGTCGATCTCCCCCCCCCCCCCCTCTTTTGCCCCTTCACAATATATCTATACAGTAAAAAGCAGGCTTCGCCAGAGGCATTCTCGTTTGAGGGTGCGAGAGTAATCGATATTTTCCCCAGCATCCCACTACCACCCGTCTATTCTCCAGCCGCTTTTCTCCCGTTTCTTTCAGAACCATCAGCCACCCCCGCATTCTCAAACCGCCCTCTCATTCTGTCCTCGTTCAACAGAGGAGAAAAAAATACGAAAATAAAAAGCATCACCTCGAGGCAACTCACTCAAGTCTATGCAGACTCTGCCTAGATTACAAGTGTCCTTTTTTTCCCTTTTTTTTCCTCAATATTTATACATTTATTGTGGAAATACAAAATATCTCTAAATTCACGACTCTGAAATTTTGAAAGAAATCGTTTTAATTTCATCTTCAGTTTCTTCGAGATATCTCGGAAACTAAGAGAGATAGAGAAATTTTTGTAGAGACCTTTTTTGTGCAGAATTTCAAGAGCTAAAAAAAGGTTTCTATGAAAATTGCTCTATCTCGCTCAGTTTCCGAGATATCTTTAAAAAACTGGTGATGAAGAAAGTTGGACTTTTCTAGAAAATTCGGGTAAATTCTGGAATTAATCGAGAAAAAAATGGAAAATTCACGCAGTTTATTGGAGAATATAATTATGGGTATTTTCCACGGGTTTTCCCTTTTTTTTGTGGAAAAATAAACGAGTGCTCCTCTTTCCACGAATTTTTAACAACGAAATTACTGATAATATGTAGCAACACCTCTGTAGAATTTTAATGGGCTTTCACTGATGATAACGACTCCAATATCGTTATAAACCGTTTATCCGAGAGATAATGGCACCATTAGAGTACCCGCTTCATCTCCTCGTATTACTCCAGGTGTCAGAGATAATTTTATTGAGATATTTCCACCTCAATTTCTTAAATAAAGAAATTTATCTCAAATTCTCAATTAAATTTGTAAAAAAATGAGGAAATTCGTTTTTCGTAATTATCTCGGAAACTAAAGGAGATAGAGCAATTTCACAAGAGACCTTTTTTGTAGAGAATTTCAAGAGCTACAAAAAAGGTCTCTTGTGAAATTTCTCTATCTCCCTTACTTTCCAAGATATCCTAGAAAAACGATAAAGAAACCCTTTCTTTTTAATTTCGCGAAAAGATTGATGGATGAAAACTGCAAAATCCAATTTCAAACTTATGAGAATCGTGTTTGCGATGTATTTCACTGCCCAGAATGATGAATTGATACTCGACCTAGCCAACAGGTGGCGACAAATCGTTCTGCGTCTCGCTACCAAAGTCTCGCAAAAAAACCCATATAATCAATTTCAGTTAGCGAAAAAATTCGTGCCTTAAACTAATGAGTAAGGAAAATATAGAGCTTTGGTGACGCTTAGCTATGCTTCATAATTAAGCGACCATATTTTTGAAGGGGCACAGGTCGTCCCAGGCTGTTTGATCTACTTTTTCAAGCGGCTAGGTGAAGCGATCTACCCCAAAAAAACTCACAAAACCCGTAAAATCTTGAAAAATTCTCGAAAAAGAAAGAATAAGCGAAACGAAACGAACTTTAAAGATTCAAGAAGATTACGTATTTTCTCTTTTTTCCTATTGAATGAATTTCCGGTGATTTTTTACAACAACGAAGACTCCAAAGTCTCTACTTTTCTCTGTCTCTTAGAATTCCGGGGAAAGATGAGTTAGAGACACGCAAATCTCTGCATTCAGCTCCGAAACCTTGAAATTCCTCAAATTTTTAGGATTTTTTTTTCTTACCTTCACAATGGTTTCATGAAAAATTCTGAAAAAAATTCTGCAAGAATGTAGAAACACTCTCGAGTATTTTTCCAAATTTTTGCAAATTTTTTGGGGAAGATGTTGACGATTAAAAAAAATGAAGTAAATAGAGATAATTTGGACTTTCGAAAAACCTCGAAAAAGACGACCATAAAGTTCACAGACAAATTGTTGAATATCTCGAAAACTCTGAGAGATAGAGAATTTTTCATAGATACCTTTTTTGTAGACAATTTAAAAAGCTACAAAAAAGGTTATTATGAAAATAGCTCTATCTCGCTTAATTTCCAAGATATCTCCAAAAAAACTGATGATTAAATAAATTAAAGTTGTTTGAAAATTTCAGTTTCTTCAAAAAAAAAAAGAGCACAACGCCTTTCTCCTCAAACCCCGTAAAACAAAGGCAAAGAGAAATCCTCTGTCAACCCATAAAAAAAAACCCACAAAACACAATATTTCGCCACATTCACCTGTCATCATCCCTGAGAACCTTCTCGCATTCAATTTAACACAAAGACCTCGCTAAAAAAATCCGTAATAAAGCACCTTCATCACGAACACTGAATAATAAAGAAACACAATAATTCTGGATTATTATCTGTATCAAGATGTCTCAATTCACGGTCATATAACAACGTGGGAGAAATCAAGTGCCTTTAATTCTTTGGCATTGAAAGAATCAGAGTTTGCTGTAACTGTAAAACTATACGGAGTATAACCGTAATGTCCCCCTTGTCTACGTCATGCGTCTCGTAATGTACACACCGAGAGAGGAAGAGAGAAAAAAAACATTTAGAGACTCTAGGAGAAACGGACCATGATTTTAAGGTGGTTCTCATTTTTTTTAACAATGAACAACTGCACGGAAAAATTTGAAAAAATTTGAGAATATACTCTGACATGTTTGGAATATTGTGTAATTTTTTCGGATTTTTTTGAAGACTCCTTCACCCGGAAAAAAAATGAAGTTACTCGGAAAATCCGGGCTGATCGATGAAATTGCGAGGAACGTCACGCCGGATGGGTGTAGGTAAAAGGGCAGAGTGTATCTAGACATATATCCACATTTTTACCATTCGCCTGTTATACACAGTGCCAGGAAACGTGAGCAGAATGCGTGACACGTATCGCACGAGACCCTCGCACATTTTCGACTCTTCCAACCATTTTTTTTTTTTCCTCAAATTCTCCCTCTCTCAGTTATAACATGAACTCGCGTTTAGGCAGTTGTGTCTAGGGATTTTTATTCGTAATCCGTTACACAAGCACGATGCAATGAGAATTACGTAAAGAGGTTAATCACCTCTGATTAATAAATTCGTTGAATTAATAAAATTCCGGAAAAATCAAAATTTACACGAATCCATTTTATTCAATCATCACTTTTTTTAAGATATCTCGGAAATTAAGAGAGATAGAGAAATTTTGGAAGAGACCTTATTTGTAGAGAATTTCAAGGGCTACAAAAAAGGTTATTATGAAAATTTCTCTATCTCGCTTAGTTTCCGAGATATCTCCAGAAAACCAACAAAATAAAATCGTTTTGTCTGCAAATGTCAAATTCTTCAGAAAATACAATTAAAATTAAATGAAAAATAAATTTCATCATTTTCCCGGAATTAAAAAAAAAACGCCGGAAGTCCCAACAAACTCTATTGATTCCCTTTCAACATATTCCTCCTTCCGAATGGAAATAAACAGATAAATAAATAAATATACACATCGGCATTTTCCCGGGACGAGGGTGAATTTCATGCAGAACAGTTTGGGGGATGGTAAAAAAAAAATAAAATGTCAGGTAGCCTTTTGAAGGGGGCGCCCGGGCACCTGCCTGAAACCTTTCCCCTCCCCCCCCCCTCTCTCTCTTTCGCTTCTTGTCAAACAAAATTCCATTCACGTGCTCGGCTTTCCTGTCCTTTGCTCGTTTCACCGTATACACCTTCACCCATTCTCTTCTCCCCCTCTTTTTCGAGTCCCTCCATATTGCATTACCAAGCACAAACTCGCTGGGAATTTATCAATCAAATACATCATATATTTGATAATTTATTATTTGAATAAAGAAGAATTTGGGGAAAAAAGAAGTGGAGATTTTGAAATAATTGAGTTATTTCCAGAATTTTAATAAAAATTTCAATAGAAATCTCATTAGGAATTTTGGAGGTCATGCGCATTTTCAAAAATCCATTTTGCCCCTTTTTCATGGAAACTCAAAGAAAAAAAAAAAAAATTGGAAAAATTCATTTTTTTAAAAAATTGAAAAAATTATTATTTTTTTTAATTGAAAAAAAAAAAATTACATAATTTCTCGCAATTTTTCTAATATTAAACATAAAAATTAAAATTGTACCATTTTAACCCATTCCCCCATCTTTTCCTAAATCACTGATAAATAGATTCCAAAAATCAAAAAAGAACTTATGAAGTAAGGTAATGGTCACGATTATAATGGAATTGCAGAGGAGGATGATAATAAATCGATGAATAAATCATGAGAATCCCGAGAGTGCATGGGCGTAAAGAAAAATCCGAAAAAAAAAAACTAGAAACCTTGGCCTTTACTACAAAAAAAAACCAAACTCAACCAGCAATACACTCGATACGTACATTATCAACTGTGTCACCCTTTCATTCATTCTCTGTCTCTTCAAAAAAAAATCGATTATTTTAAATTTGTAAGAAAATATCCATTTTCGTTTGCGTGCCAAGGCAAACGTACACGACTCCATCGTATTCTAAATACTTTGGGGCCACTCGTGAGATATTTTTATACATACTGGCTAACGCCTCTGCTCTACATAAACCAACTGCTCGTAATTTTTTTTTTCCAATTTCTCTAACTGAAAATCTATTTACGAAAGTTCTTACACTCGAAATAAAATAAATCAATTAAAAAAAAAAAAAAAAAAAAATCGAATAATAATAATAATAATAATATCATATGCACTTAACCTTCTTTACCACTGCAGTTATTTTCAAAAAAATTCAGTAGTGAAGTGGTAAACAAGGTTAAGTATAGATGATTTATATATGACTTAACCTCCTTTACCAATTCACCACTGAATTCTCCTTTTCTCCCTTAAAAAACTTCTGCATTACCCCAATGACCTAATTTTTCCTCAAAAAGAAAAGAACCCCCGACAATTCTCTCCCTTTGGCAAAAAAAAAATTAAACATTCACGAATACATAATTGGCACGAGAGAGTTCGACGTCCGATCGATCATAAAAAGCGTACATACAAGTGGCAATAATCGACCCGCAGTACAACTACACTGTACAACAATCTATAATTCTCAAACACAAAAAGACTTTTCACGATTCTGATAATATTAAACTCTTGTTAACTCTTCGTATTATGTAGAATTCATGAATTATGAGTAATGATAAAATTGTTGGCCGAAAAATGGGAAAAAATTCTGAAGAAAGAGTACAAGTGTTCCAACAAACGGACACAACACACACACACACACACACATACACATCGTATTATGTAAACAACTTTTGAATCCAGGTCGTAAGCTCAAGCACGTGTTGACGCATCAATTCGCATCTTTTCATTGAATTCCCTTGTATTCACGGAAATAATAAATTTCTAACGCATTTTTATCATCGAAACAAAAAAAAAAAGTGTTAAAATAACAAGTGAATAAAAAGGGGGGTAAAAGAATTCTCCGAAAAAAAAAACAGTGTAACACACATTTGACCTTTAAGCCTGAAGCCTCAAGGACAAAGGGAAATAATCAGACTCTTCTCAATTTCTTTGTCTCTATCGAAAGAAACTAGAAAAACAGATATCACATAACAGTGATTTTCATCGTAAAATTTTGCCGTGCGAACCCGCATGACCCCGGACAATCGCCTCTGGTCAGTTGAAGATAATAATTGGTTAAAATGACCTCTGCAAATTCACCCGAAACCGCGTACGTACCCTTCGCAATTCCCAATAATTGTATTAATACAGTAAAGAACTCACCGCAAACGTTGAGCCATCCCTCGACCCTGCAGGGATACTCCAGCTTCATGATGCTCCAGTAATCCCTCTTTATTGTGATTAAAAAAATTATTCACTTCACTAGACACACCTGCACCACCTTTTCTCTCTCATCTCAACTCATTCACTCTGATTATAATGAAATAATTAATTCTAGCACACGTGAATGTCAGTTGGTTGTTATCTCTGAGTCACTGGAGTGCGGAGAGACGTGTGAACGCGTCGAGAGCCTGGCTCAAACTGAAACAAGCGAGCATCGGGCGCTGAGGCGAGGCCGGGCAACGGCGAGTTCCCCTACTCTGCCGCACGGTGCGCGCGCATCGTCCAGAAGGTAGTGGAAGCGTTCTCCACCTGGCGGCGAGGCTCTCAATCAGTTCTGTCAAAATGGCGCTCAAGGCACAAGTCGGTCAGAGTGAGTAAAGAATTTATTTATTGTTTTTATTTTAATTATTCATTGATTGATTATTTTCGAGGGTTTTTGGAGAGTCTGAAAGACTCAATTTAACAGAATTATGGAGGAATGTACGAAAGGGGTCTCAAGCCTTTTTGCGTCACTTTAGGGGCGGAGTGATGACTTCATCGTTCACTTGACCGTACACAGTAATCATCGAAATGTCAAAGTCCCGGGGAAACTATCAATTTTTTAGCAATAATTGCATCGTATAATTGTGTCTCAATGACTCGGTTCTGTCATTATGCACTTCCGATTAGTGTCAATGATGATGACAATTATTATTTCATTTTTCTCGGTTTTATTCATAGAGAATTCGTCGCAATTTACCATTTTTTGCATTAAAAAATGGGGAAAAAATGGGAAAGCAATGGGAGTATCTTCTAAAAATACAAAATTTTATTCTCAATTTTTTTATGTATTTTTTTTCATTGTTTTTTCATGTTTTTTAAAGGTTTTCTTTACTTTCTAGATGTTTTAACGATGAAATTTCCTTTTTATCTTCAATTTCAATGGAAAAAAAGGGGTAACACTTTTTTGCCCATTACATGAACCAATTTTCCAGCTGATCCACGTGGGAATGACGTTGACAGTGCATCTGACTTCAAATTCGCCGGATGTGAATTTTTATTCCCAGGGAATGCTTCGTAAAATTGGATTTTTAATGGAATTCTTTATTTTATAGATTCCCCGGGTTTTTACAGTTTTATAAAAGTATTATTACTTTATTTTTTCATTGAATTGCTGAAGGGTACTGTATTGAGGCATACGTGACTGTCCCGCGTGACGTCATTGGATGAAAAGGCCGATCAATAAGTGAGAAAGCGCCAAAGATTTGAGACTTTTGACGAATTTTTTATTGCAGAGAAGAATAAAAGGGAAATTTGAGGATTTTAATCATTTGTGGGGTTCATTAGCATAAATGGAACTGCCTGACACTCTCTGCTAATTAGAATTCATTAATTAATCCCTGAAATTAATTAAAAATAAAAAATTCATGATTTTCATGGAAAAATCAGTTTTCCCCGAATATCTCGGAAACTGAGGGAGATAGGGGAATTTTGCAAGAGACCTTTTTCGTAGGAAATTAAATTTTCTACAAAAAAGGTCTCTTGTGAAGTTTCTCTATCTCTCTTAGTTTCCGAGTTATCCAAAGAAAACAATATTTTATCTAAGATTACTGTTTTTCAGAAATTATGAATGAAGTCATTAAACAGAAGAAAAAACCAGCAGCCGGCATGGAGTGGAGAATTTTGGTTGTCGATCAATTGGCAATGAGGATGGTATCGGCCTGCTGTAAAATGCATGATATCAGTGCACAGGGAATAACTCTGGTTGAGGATATAAATAAAAAACGTGAGCCACTGCCAACAATGGAGGCCATTTACCTCATAACACCCTGTAATCCATCTGTACAGAAGCTCATTGATGACTTCAGTAATCCAACTAGAACTGTCTACAAAGGTGCACACGTTTATTTCACCGAAGGTAATAAATTTATCCTATTTTTCAACTTAAAAGAAATTTAAATAAAATACTGAAAGAGTTTTTGTTGGTTTTTTAGAAATATCTCGAGAACCGTTAGGTTTAGGGGAAATTATCAGGAGACCTTTTTTATAGAGAATTTCAAAAGCTACAAAAAAGGTCTCTTGACATTTTGCTCTATCTCACTTAGTTTCCGAGATATTAACAGATAACGAAACCTGTATTTTTAAAGTTCACTTGAATATTTTAATTTTCATTTTCTCCACTTTATTTTCTTCGTTTTCCTTAGTTAATCCTATTTTCAGCATGTCCCGATGATTTATTCAATCAATTGTGTCGTTCGCTGGGTCCGAAACAGATAAAAACACTGAAAGAAATTAACATCGCATTTATTCCATACGAAGAGCAGGTAAATTAACAAGAAAAAATCTGAATTTGAGGGAATAATGGAAGTGTTTTATGCTGTGAGCATCGTCTGGTCCACATTCTTCCCACTCCACTTTTTTTCCCCTCACTTCAATGTATTCAAATGTCTATTTACTTTAATTTTCTTTTCTCCTTTAAAACGAGGAAACCGAGGATTTCATCTTCATTTTCACTAATTCATGTTCACTCGCACTCAAACTAACAATTAAAAATCTCCAATTAAATGCTTGCACTTACCAGTATGCCCGGAGGAGCTCTTCAATGAACTCTGCAAGTCTATGGCAGCTAAAAAGATTAAAACACTCAAAGAGATCAACATTGCATTTCTCCCATACGAGTCCCAGGTGATGAGAATGTTAATAATTACATTAAGACGAATTGGAGAATAATTTAATTTTGCTTTAAGTGAATTTCATTTTGTGATGTTATTGATCCTGAATTTAATGTCACTGCTTTGTTCCCTGCATGAAGAAAATTCCTCATTTTTTTAAAAATTAATTGTTTAATTCTTCTTTATAGTTTTTTCAGAATATCTCGAAAACTATGGGAGATAGAGAAATTTTTGTGGATACCTTTTTTGTAGCTCTTTTTCTCCTCTACAAAAAAGGTCGTAATGAAAATTGCTCTATCTCTCTTACTTTCCGAGATATTCCAAGAAAACCGATGGAAAGGTGAATAATGGAATTAAAATTCAGGAATCTGATTTAAAAACGAATTGTTAATATCAATTGTAATTAATTTATTTCCCATTGTTAAGGTATTCTCTTTGGATTCACGTGAGACATTCGCCTGTTTCTACAATCCATCCTTCATAAATCTACGCAATGCAAATATGGAGAGAATCGCCGAACAAATAGCGACTTTGTGCGCCACCCTGGGAGAATATCCATCAGTTAGATACAGGAGGTAATGCATAATTCATTCAATTACTTAGCTCCGAGAAGGTCTCGCTATTATTTTTTTAATTAAGGAGTTGAATAATCAAGGAGAATGTGTCTTGATTGACCTAATTAGTGGAGGGACCTTGGTTTTTCGTGATTATCTCGAAAACTAAGGGAGATAGGGGAATTTTACAAGAGACCTTTTTTGTAGCTCTCAAAATTCTCTACAAAAAAGGTCTCTTTCAAAATTTCTCTATCTCGCTTAGTTTCTGATTTACTCTCAAAAACAGAATTTTTAAATAAAATTGTGTTTAATTCACACTTTTGAGTTTCTCGTAAATATCTCAGAAAGTAAGCGAGATAGAGCAATTTCACAAGAGACCTTTTTTGTAGCTCTCGAAATTCTCTACAAAGAAGGTCTCTAGTGATTTTTGTTCATCTCTCTTAGTTTCCGAGATATCCAAAGAAAACAAATCTTCACTTTTTTTAATGAGAAAACAATTATTTCAGTGACTTTGATCGGAATGTCGAACTGGCGCAGATTGTCCAACAAAAACTGGATGCTTACAAAGCTGACGAGCCAACAATGGGTGAGGGACCAGAAAAATCACGATCACAACTGTTAATACTTGATCGTGGATTTGATTGTGTTTCACCTCTTCTGCATGAGCTTACTCTTCAGGCTATGGCTTATGATTTGCTTGACATCGAGAATGATGTCTATAGGTAATTTCTATTGCTTCCTAATTGATTCCCCAACAATTCTCAATCCAATAAGAAGATTTCCGTTTGAAAAAATCATTTTTTTAATGTTTAAATCGTATTTTCAAGCTACGAAGCGACTCAAGGACAGGAGAAAGAAGTATTGTTGGATGAAAATGATGAATTATGGGTGGAACTGAGACACGAGCATATTGCAGTTGTATCAAAGTAAGTTAAACATTTGAATTTGCAATAATTATCTCTTTAAATTATTAAAATGCTTCATTATTATTCTCTGTTTAGCAAAGTCACAAAGAACCTGAAAAAATTCACGGAATCAAAGAGAATGCCTCAGGGAGACAAGCAGAGCATGAGGGATCTCTCTCAAATGATTAAAAAAATGCCACAGTATCAGAAAGAACTCAGTAAATACGCAACGCATCTTCATCTTGCTGAGGACTGCATGAAACGTTATCAAGGCAGTGTTGACAAGCTCTGCAGGGTTGAGCAGGTAATTAAAAGTGAAAATAAATTAAAGAAACTAAACATTTTCCCTTCAATTATTAAATCTTTAATAATTTCTTTTTTTTTCTGAATTCATTGAATTTTTTTCATAATTTCGTTTTTTTCATGAATTAATTTTATTTTATTCCTTTTAGGATTTGGCGATGGGTACTGATGCAGAGGGTGAACGTATCAAGGACCAGATGCGTAATATAACTCCAGTTCTTCTCGATCAACAAGTCAATAATATCGATAAATTACGTATTATTGGACTCTACGTTATCTCTAAGAACGGAATAACTGAGGAAAACTTGAATCGTCTCGTTCACCACGCGCAAGTCACTGCCGACGACAAGCAGACGATCCTGAACATGGCTAATCTCGGTATCAACGTCGACGTGAGTTCCTTAGACCTTTGTTTATCCCCAAAAAATCCTCGAATCATTATAATTAATTTTGTAATTTTTTTAGGGAAAGGGAAGAAAACCGTATCAAGTCCCACGTAAAGAGCGGATCACAGAGCAGACTTATCAGATGAGCCGATGGACACCAGTCGCCAAGGACATAATGGAGGATGCTATTGATGACAGGCTGGATGCCAAACACTTTCCATTCCTCGCTGGACGTGCTGCTAGTTCCGGGTATCATGCTCCAACGAGGTAAAGAAGAATCCATGCATCAAAAATCGTTTTTTATCCATTATCTCCGGAAATAGAAGAGATAGGGGAAATTTGCAAGAGACCTTTTTTGTAGAGAATTTTGAAAGCTACAAAAAAGGTGTCTACGAAAATTTCGATATCTCTAAGGATTTACGAGATATTCTACGAAAACTGATTATTCATTCAGATACTTAAATTAATTGTTGGAATTGCAGTGTGAGATACGGACACTGGCATAAAGACAAAGGCCAGGCAACAATTAAGAATGTACCACGATTAATTGTATTCATTGTTGGTGGACTCTGCTTTTCGGAGATTCGTTGTGCTTATGAGGTCACTAATGCACTCAAAAATTGGGAAGTTATTGTCGGTGAGTTCAGAAGATAATTCAAAACTTTCACACTTTTTATCATAATTCTTTAATTAATTAATGTAAATAATTATGAATTATTTAATTTGTTTTAGGCTCCTCCCACATCATCACGCCAAAGTCATTCTTGTCAGATCTTGGAAAACTTCACGTTTAAATAATAAAAACGAATTAATTATCTTTTTCCTCCGAAACTTGACTGATTTAAGAAAAAAAATAACGAAAAGAGAAATTAAAATTCACTACATTGCGCCGAGTTCAGTGTTATTTGCTAATAATTCGCAGATTACATGTGTAATGCAGGATAACCACGTGATTACATGGCCTCGATGAATTTAATTGAATAATTATGAATTTAGCAATTGTATCCATGTCAATTCAATAGTGAAAAAAATAATGAAGAAAATGGTTAAAAATATGGAAAAAAATTGATTAGATTATCTTGAGTGAGCTACGTGTGTAATTAAATAATGAAATGTAGATGAAAAAAAAAAAAATGAGAATTTGTTGTAGGTACTGGGTCTGATGGTCACATGAATCAAGTGCCTGTGAGATTTGAAGAATTTTAATAATAATTGAGAGATTCGAATGATTTTAAAAAATATAAAAATTAAAAAAATTAATAATTGGTAAATAATCAACTGAAAAATTGTGAAAAAAAATGAGATAAATTGTATTTTTTCGTTGTTTAAATCACAAATATGCTAACTCGGACCACAGAATTAATTAATCGAGTGAAAATCATTATTTACGCAATTAAATAAATTAATTAAAAATATATAAAAAAGTGCGTATGCAGTATTAGGCGTGCTTTACATTTTCAATAGTTAAAGTTTAAAAAAAAAAACGAATAAAGTAGATAATTAATGACATTGATTGAAAATAAAGAGCGGAAATAATGAATTAACATTTAAATTTGCCTTCAAAGTAATTGTAAATCAATAATTATAATAATATTACCTTCAAATGAAGAATCTTGTTGTAATTGACGTTTGAAATTCTGGATAACTTTTATCTCTGTTTAAAAGAAAATTCAAAGAAATAATTAACATAAGTGAACATTCCGTAATCAGCACCACTTTAATTTAATTATTTCAAATATAAATAAAGCACTCATATCAAAAATGATTGATTAATAATTGATTCATTCAAAGTTACTGTACTTAAGTGAAAAAAATCAATTTTTTTTTTGTTGAAATATTGATTTTACAAAATTGAATTTAATTCTTCTCCTCATTTCGTAATCAATAATTATTTAATGAAAATAATGAAAATATCAATATATTGTCGTTGAATTAGAGGAAAAATTGTGGATAGAGTTTGCGATATTTATAATGTATTAAATAAATAAATGTAACACGTATTGTAGATTTTAATGATAAATAAGAATTCCAGAATGAAGTTTAATTGAATTTTTCATGGAATTATTTTATTCGAAACAATTAGTCTCTTTATTTTCCCCTCAATTTAAGGGAAAAATATGTGGGAAACTGGATTTATTGGGAAAAAGAAAAGAAATCAATTTACTTTCAATTGGTTATTAATACGAAACTTTAAAGTTCTTCTTATCTTCAATTTTTTTTTATCACGCTAAGCATTGTTTAATGTGTAATGCAGAGATTTAGCGCAAAGTCTACTGCATTAATATCCTTTTTTTTTGCGTATACAATATATTACATTTCTCTCATTACTTAATTAAATTTTGCTGAATAAAATTGATTTTTCGGAGAATTTCATGCAACTGGAGAGAATTAGGAAAATTAAAATGAAATTTAATTATTAAAATTAACATAATTATTTGTTTTTTTTTTTCGTGATAATTATAATTTTACGGTAATTGTGTTACGTTTATATTCAAAAATTCTAATAATCTTATTTAATTGTTTAATTATGTGCTTCACGTTGCCGAGTAAAAGGCGAAATTCATGAAAAATATTGGGAAAATTTTCTCAATTTTTTTATCATTCTTTTTTCAACTAAATTAATTAAGTGCAGGAAATTTATCAATAAATCATTTCAATTATCTTTTACTCAACAACATTGAGGCTTTTTTATTATTATTATTCTTCATACCATTTAATTATTATTTATTTACATCATTTTTATTATTTTTATTTAAATTCTATAATTCAATAGTAAGTTTAATTCACTTTATCTACGATAATTCATTTAATTTTTCAATTTTTATTCATTAATTTACTAAAATGTTTTTATGTGCCTTTTTTGTTTGGATATATGTGCGCCCATTTTTTGGGGAACTTATATAAAAATTTATTCATACATTTATTTATTGGTGTTGTTATATTGTTTATCTTCAATTTTCAGTGAACATTTTAGAAGAAAAAGTTATTACAAATGTGACGTTTTTTTCCCTTTTTTTTGTTAATCGAGGATTTTTCCCATTTTTTTATACACACAAAACTGCTGACAATGATTTTTTTTCATTTTTTTTTTGTATTTACAATTATAAATGTCGTATTTTACAACTATAATACCTATCACACATACTCTCGCATTAAAATTATTTATATAATGATTTTTTTGTAATTTTTAGGGTTTTTTCGTTCACGTGAATCAGTGTATCCATTTTTTCATGAAAATTTGGAGGATAATTGAGGAATAATTAATTAAACAACGATAATAGTGATAATAACAGTTAAAAATAATTAAATGAGAAAATGAGGGAAAAAGTGGTTTTCTCTTTGATTTTCTTAAAATTATGGATTTTGGGATTTGGAAGCCATACTTCATACGCAATTATCGATTAATTAATCTGATGTTAATTAGAATTCAATTGTTTAATTGAGAATTTAATTAATCGCTTCGGAGAAATAGATTACCTGAGATTTTGCTCGAAACAGCAAATTAATTGAGAAAAAAGAGGAACATTAAATTTAAGAATATCTTGGAAACTATTGGGTTTACGAGAAAAACACAAGAGACTTTTTTTGTGCAGAATTGAATTCTCTACAAAAAAGGTCTCTTGACATTTTTCCCTAAACTCAATAGTTCTCGAGATATTTACGAAAGAAAGTGATTTTCTGGAAAAGTGATGGAAAAAATAAAATTCTTAATTATGTGTAATTAATTAATTTAAATAATAGTAAATTAATTAATTTCAATTGTTAATTCACCTGTGTACTCTTTAATAGGCATTTAGCCATTTCATCTCTCATTTATATAATAATATATATTTTTCTTTCACATTTATAAATTCTACCTATACACTTAAACCTAAACATGACACGGTTTTTCTTTTTTATACCTCAGGGAATAATAAAATCATTAAAATTCTGGCATACACACATACATCTGATTAAATCCCTAAATCTTCATTATATTCAATGTTTTTTCAATCAAGATATTTTTAAATATAGAAAAAATAAAGAAAAATAAGTAAAAAATGAAAAAATTCTATTTTTTTAATTTTTTTTTTTATTGCAAATTTTCAGAACAAATTTTATTATTCTCTAAAACTGAAAAAAAATTGTGAATCTGGAAAAAAAGAGAAATTATGAGATTTTTCAAAATAATTTAATATTTTACAGTTCACATTATCAACTCCTTTTCATTATCATAATCTAATTTCCCTAAAACTACAGCTTTAACTTCAATTACGTTTTTTTTTAAAATTACTAATTTCTCTCAAAATTTATCCACCGAATGAAATCAATTTCCAATAAATTCATCCACAAATACAAAGAAAAAAGACATTATTTTTTTTTTTTGTACTTTATCGTCTACATTTTCCGTGCAAAATTTCCTACTAAAATCTCGAATTCACAAAGAAAAAAAAAAAGAAAAAGAAATTCTCAATCATTCTTAAATTAAAAGAAAGAAAAAATAAAGTAAACGATAGTCATCATTTATCCTCATCAAAAATTGTTTAATGATTGCAAAAAACTTCTCCACATATTCTTACCATTATTCTCGTAATAATTGACAGCATTTTTCATATTTTTCCTACGATGTATTAAACCGACAGACATCGAGTGATCGCAAAAGATTTTTCGAAGGAAAAAAAAAAAAGAAAATGAAAAAAAAAAGATACAAAGAATATTCGAAAAATTAATTCTACTCATTAATTATTTTCCATTTTGTGTCACGACATTTATTCTCCATTTTTCATTTAATTACACCAGTGATTTTCCCGATTTTTCTTTATTAATATAACTCTCGTTTCTTTTAATTTATCAAATTTAATTAATTTTCTTCTCATTAATTAGGTAATCTTGTATGTTATTGACTTAACAAGTCCTACCTATTTCCTCACGAGATTACAAATAAGATGTTTTTTTTTTTTAAATTCTTCTTTATTTAATTTTCTTTAATTATTTAATTATTTAATTTTCCTTAATTTAAACAATTTTTTCATTCATTTCACTCAAAAAAATTAAAGAATTAATAATAATAAAGAAAAAGAGAAAGGAAAAAACTTGAATTTTTCGTATTATTATTTTTTTTTTTACTTTTTTTTTTTCATATATTTTACGAGTGTTTCTCATTACTAATAATTAATAATTAATAATAAATCGTAATTAATATGTAATTGGCAGAAAAAATTTGAATTCTCTAAGCTTTTCTCAAATTATTCTACCAACGATTAATGACTGAATTGTGGAAAAATATAAAACTTAACTAAATATACACAACTTTTATTTATTTATTTATTATTATCATTATTATTATTTCAATTATTATTAACTCTCATTTATATATTTTTTTTAGTGTAGTTTCCTGCCATTTTTATTCAGAAAAATCACACGCTCTCATCGTCTCACATATCACTCAATTCAAATTCATTTTTTGTTTATTTTTTTCCTGTTTTTTTTTTATTATTATTTTTTTACCATTGATTTTTCCTTCATTTTGTCACCAAATTTACATAAAGTACAAACTTATGAAAACCGGAAAACGTAACACAATAATTCTCATTTCTCTCAAATGAATTATCTCATATTTCAATTGCATTAATCAGAGTAGCGTTTTTTTTTATTTATTTATTTATTTATTTTGTAAGTATTTTCATTATTAAATTTTAACTAATTACATGGTCACACTCGGGTGTCCGTCTACTAAACAAACACGCCTTTAATTGTTTTTTTTTTTTTTTTTTTTTAAATTGTTAATTCGTCGATTTAAAAATTGTCTCTTGCATGAATAATATCCGAATTATTAATTAATCGGACAATAAATAATTAATCAATGATGATTCGTTTTATTGGGTGATTATCCACCCAGACACACAATGTTCATAAACACGACACTGCTTTGTCACCCAATTAATAATTATTTAATTGTTTCTTCTTTATTTTTAACTTTAAAAATGATTATTCCTAAATTCTCTCCTGTTTTTCATTTCTCAATAATTCATTTTGTCGGATTAATGGGGCATTATGCGGGAGGGACGGGATTTTGATAACGTCCATCAGCAATTTGATGATTCTCATTGATGATAGATTATAACGTTTCTTCGAATGCAGCCATCAAGTCACTTTGCATGTTCATGTCGATTTTGTTAGCCATCTGAAAAATTATAAATAAAACGTGTGCCTATTCTAAGAAAATTCAAAAGAAAAATCGAATAGGGGAAGGGGGGTAAAATGGGCATATGCTCACTTTGAAATTTTATTTTACGAGAAATATTGAAGATATCTTCTTTCTGACGATTCCATTGGAAAGCTGAGGAAATTTTAGGCGGAAAACATGTGCCAAAATAATTTTTTTCATTTTTTTGAAAATTCGTTTTTATCTCTTGGGAAATTCGAAAAATCAGTTTTTTAAAGGTCTCGTCATCCCCAACATTTCCTCCAAAAATTATCGATTTTTATCAAAAATTAAGAAAGTTATAGGCCAAAAACTGATTTTCATAAAATGCCTTGTAACTTTCTCAATTTTTGAGAAAAATCGATAATTTTTGGGTGAAAATGTAGGGGATGACGAGACCTTTAATTTAAGCACGATCCCAGTGTGCTACGCTAAATAGAACCGGAGATATTTCCAAAAAAAATATTTTTTCAATTTTTGCCAAAAAATCAATTTTGACACTTGATTCCTATGTAAAATCGTCTCAGTTGTCCAATGAAATCATCAGAAAATCGCTATCTCGAACCGTTCAATGAGATGTCCATTTTGCCCCGATTTCCAAAAAATTGAGGAAAAATTCAGACGAAAAGCATGTGTTTACTTTTTTTAAATCTTCAATTTGATTATTTAAAAAATGACTTACCGCCTCACGACGTCGACGTTCCTGTTCCCTCTGCCTCTCCCTCTCTCGTTCCGCAGCAGCCTTGCCCTGGCTCGAAGAATGACTCGGACTACTGCTGTCAGTCTCAGTCGAGACTTTAATCTCCTCAGCTCTCGTTGTCGCAGTGATCGTGGTGCCCTGCTGATCAGTGACTGTCTTCATGACCTTCTCAAGCGCATCCTCCTCCTCCCTCTCTCTTCTTCTCTCATTCTCCTGTCTCAATCTCTCCCTCTCAGCCTGTTCCCTCTGCTGTCTCCTCATCTCCTGCTGCTCCTGAAGTGCACGCTGACGGTCCTGCTTCTCTTTCGCCTGTTTTTTAAATGCCTGGAATGAGTCACGTGCTGATGTCTTCATGCTACTACCAGCTGTTGATTGTGGACTCGAGGCTTGAGCCAGTGACGACCATGAGGAAGCATTCTTAACATTCTGCTCGACAGTCTAAAAAATAAATGATTTTCTTCAAATTAATTTCGGAAAAAAAAAGAAATTCTGTTCATCTTATTTTGAGAATATCTCCGAAACTATTGGGTTTAGAGAAAAATGTCAAGAGACTTTTTTTGTAGAGAATTCAATTTTCTACAAGAAAGGTCTCTTGAGTTTTTTTGATAAACCCAAGGGTTTTTGAAGTATCCGTAAATTACGGTGGATTGACAATTTTTACCTTATTTTTGAAAGCCGATGCGAAATTAGCCGCAGTATTCTTCGAATCAGGCGGCGTCATCTTCTTTTCTTGGGGCATTTGTGATCCAGAATGATTGCTAATTGGTGGCATTCCTAATGCACTCATTTCTGCAAAGAAAGCTCCCGCTAGAGGGTCAGCATTTACGATAAATTGATTAGTCAAAGCGATTTATTGGAATTATTAATAAAGCAGCGTTTCCCACAAGTGCAAAAAAGCGAATTAGCGAAATGAGGAAAAGGATCTTCATTTTCATGAAGAGATTAATTTGTTAAAATTGAGAGATTGATTAATTTTAATGGATTTAAATTCAATTAAATAGAGAAGAGATGCAATTAATTAATTAATTAAAACATACCATCCATCGGTTTGTGTGAGATTTGAGCCTGTGACATTATTGGTTTATCATCTTTTTTAATTGGTAATTGCGGTATCATTGGCATTGATACAATCGGTATTGGATCGAATATCGATGCCATATTGCCCATTCCCATGCCTAAATTAATACCAGATATTCCATTATTATTCATGATATTTGTTGGTGATGTTTCTCTCTTGATATTTGAAAAACCATTGGAATGCTGCTGCTGTGACGTTGTCATCGTCATATTGTGGGAATTTTGTATATTAGGTAATTGCGATGTTGTATTTATAATATTGTCCAATTGATTGTGTATTGACATTGGATTTTGTCCAATTGTTTGTGGTAAATGTTGGAGATTGAAGTTTAAATTTAAATTTGATAAATTTAAATTTGATGACATTGTTGTTGGCATCATATTCACTGAATTCTTCATTTCTGGCAGTAAATTTAAATTATTGTTTGATGTTGGTGGATGAATATTTTGAACCATTGGTAAATGACTTCCTTGATTCTGCTCTTTTTTACCGTTATTCATTGGTTCAACTGATGGCTGGCTTGTTGGTACTAATGCTGTTGGATAAAACATATTTTCAGATTTAAAAACATTGAATATCTTGAAAACTATTGAGTTTAGAAGAATTTATCAAGAGACCTTTTTTGTGGAGAATTTAATTCTCTACAAAAAAGGTCTCTTGATAAATTCTCCTAAACTCAATAGTTTCTAAGATAATTGCATAACAAAGTAGTGAATATAAATGAACCAAATTCTTCTGCTATCGATTTTATCAAATATCTCGGAAACTAAGCGGGATAGAGAAATTTTCATAGAGACCTTTTTTGTAGCTCTCGAAATTCCCTACAAAAAAGGTCTCTTCCTAAATTCCCCTATCTCTCTTATATTCCGAGATATTAAAAAAAATTGAATAATTACCTAGTGAATTATAAGGTTGCATGAGATCAGGTTGATTGATTGCTGCATTATCATTGGCCCCAGTTGTGCCACTGACAACTGGGAATGTTCCAGTTGCCAATTGTTGTGTTTGCGATACAACTGGTGATGCTACTGAGGTATTTGTATTTGTTGGTGTTACTGATGGCGGTGGTGTTGGTACTGATACAGACGGTGTAGGTGGATTAGAATTAGCTGGTGGTGGAGGTGGTGGAGTTGGTTTCTTCTGTGGTGCAGCTGTTGCCATTGCTGTTTGACGCTGTGGCTGAGCTGGCATTGATGCATGACTTGCTACTGGCATCACCTGTGATGCTGTCACTGCTGCTACTCCAATCGCTGCTTGATTCGTTCCTGATTGAGTTATTCGAGTTAATAAAAGTCTAAAATCAATGCAAATCTCTCAAGTACCTTGATCCAATGGGATTGCATTGGACTGTGGAACAACTGGCTTCACAACTGGTCCAGTAGCATTTCCGGTTGGCTGATTG
Organism: Aleiodes testaceus; assembly: GCA_963565655.1. Taxonomy (NCBI): domain Eukaryota; kingdom Metazoa; phylum Arthropoda; class Insecta; order Hymenoptera; family Braconidae; genus Aleiodes; species Aleiodes testaceus. Next base: position 3,414,983 of record OY751422.1, read on the forward strand.
TTCAACAACAGATTCCCCGTGTGATTAACTGTGTTTGCCTGAAGAAAATCCAAGTTTAGATGAAAATGAAGTTTTTCTCATTTTCTAAAATGAGGCATTAAATAATTTATTACCGATGGAACAGATGAATTTCCAGGAGCCGGTGGATTCGGTGCTTTCTTTGCTTTCTTCCTCGGCGGACGATTCGTTGGATTTCCTGAAAATCAATCATTTTTTCCACTATTTTTTCCTGCACCTCAACTGCAGTTTCTCTTGAATTCAGCACTTTTTCGTACTGAATTAGGAACTAGTGGAGCTCGTGTGTGTCAGAGGATACCAGCCATTTTAATTTTTCATTGTGAAAAAAATGATATTTTAAATAATTCAAAGAGACATCAATCAAAAAGCCATATATTTACTGATAGATTTTATTCATATACTTATATTATAATTGTATCACTGTGTACAACAATGTTTTCTTTCCTTTATTTTTCCTTTTTTTTTTTTAATTAATCTTCTCATTTTATTTAAATATCTCAATCGTAATGTTCTTTCATTATTTTTCTCATCTTGGACTTTCATATCTCATGATTCACTTATTATTATTAATTTTTCATTTTATTCATTTGTTTTTTTTTTTATATTAAAAAATCTTCGCAAAACAACAGTTTTTTTTTTTTCATTTTCACTCTACAATATAAGTTTTAATGCTTATCTTCCAATTAATTGCGATTAATTAAACGCAATAAATTACAATTATCTTCAAATTTTAATCCCAAGCACACAAATTCATTCAGGCATTATTATTATAATTTTTTAACCAATTATTCCTCATTAATTTCTCGTGTCATTATGATTTTTGTCAATCAAGCTTTTTTCCCAAATTAAAAGAAAAAAAATTTGTTATCTCCTATTGTTTCTCCTTTTATCCAGTAATTATTCTTCTTTATCATAAACTAGAGTAAATAAAAAAAAAACTCGAATAATTCTACAGTTAATTTTGCAATTTTCATTGTCAATTATTCCATCCGACAATTATCATTATTTTTTAATTAAATGATTTATTTATCATTTAATCGTCAGCACAAACTGTGAGATCTGTCGTTAATAATTCTTGCTCTTATGAATTTAATTATTTTCGAAACATGAAAAATAATTAAATCAGCAAGATTCATTATTTCATAAACTTCTGAATGATTCGAGAGAGAAGAAATAAAGAAAATTAACTGAAATCCGAAGAAAATTCAATTTTTCATTCATACATTTTGTTTTTTTTTTTCATTAAAAATGTTCCTCAATCTTAATCTATTATTAATACTTAATGATACATTAGTATTAGTATTATTATTAATATTATTATTATTATTTTTTTATTATTATTTCATTTTTATCCTGAAGTATTTACAAAACGCGTCACGATCGGAAAAAAAATTGAAAAAAAAAAAGTTTATCGTTTATCTCTGTGTGTATGTGTATGTGTATGTGTATAAATTAATTGAAAAAATAATAATAATTAATTATTAATAAAATATTCTACGGGTTTCTTCAGATTTCTTTCTTCATTGGAGTGTTTAATGATTTTTCTCTCATTTTTTTTCGTTTTTTTTTTTTTGTTGATTAATGGAAGTTTTGAGGAATATTTAATAATTAGCATAAAAAATTCATTTTTTACACAAAAAAAAAGTGAAACTTTTGTGTCGGAAGGCAATACGAATGGTTTTTTTAAAATATTAAATGCCCTATACGTTTATAATTCATTAAATTTATAAACTAATGCCTATCTATAGAAAAAAAGACGATTTTTTTTTTACGTAAATGGAAAAAAATAACAAAAATTTGAATTTTTGTTGAAAAAAAAATAAGAGACGAGACGATGGAGAACTAATTAATTTTATCATACTTTTGTCGTTTTTTTTTTTTTGTTTTTTTCTTCATTTCTTTTTAGCACAATTTTATTTAATGTTTAGGTTTTTTTAATTAATTTTTCATATAAATTCTTAATTGTTGTAATTTTATAATCTTCTTAAAAATCGACGAACACTTTTCTGACCGAGGCTGGTCGACCAGAATTGGTACTAATATTAAATTTATTAATTTTACATTGTTCATAATTTTTATTTTCATTTTTTTCCCTTTCATTTTAATGTTAAATTCATAATTTTTTCATTTCATTTAAAAATCATTTGATTAATTAATTGTTTTTTTTTTTTTTCTTTAAGTACGCTGTTTTGAGTGCATGGTTAAACGATACTATTTAATTGTACTCGAGTGCAATTATTTGTTTCTTTTACCCTTTCCTTATTTAATTGAAATTCACTAACAAAATCTTCATTTGTTCATTAGAATTTTGTGATTAAATGAATTTTCAATGGAAAAAAATTGATTCTATTGAACATTTTGAAGAATTTCCATAAAAAAAAACTGTAATTCTCTCAATTTTTCCCTCAATAATTCAAAAGTTACGTTAAAAATAAGTTTTTCGTGTAAAAGAAATTCTGAAAGAACCACCGGGGCAAAATGGATTGTCTTACAATTTTTTTTTAAATCGGAAATTTATCTGAGAATTCAATAAATCAAAAATAATTGAAAAATTCATGAAAATCACAAAATTGAAAAAAAAATTAATTAATATTCAATTAAATTTGTTTAATTACGTGCCAATTAAATAAGCACCTATTTTCAATGAAATTGCGTCCATAATTCTCCTTATTATAAATTTCTATATATATATATATATATAATATTTATATATTTATATAGTAAATTATTAATCGTTAAATTTACATGATATTCTCAACAAAAAACTTTTATCATCATGGAGCAGACATTTACACATAGAAATATAAAAAAAAAAAAAAAAAAAAAAAAAAAAAAAAAATTGATAATTATTATTGAACCCTAATAACTAATGTTTTTGTCTCTCGAAACGCGTATAAAAGACTTCTAAAATTCTTCAATTATTTTTCAAATAATTTCTGCCTGTTTCATTCAATTAATTCATTCACTTAGGACGGTTGTTTATGTTATAAAAAAATTAATTAATAAATAAATCCCATTACTATTTATAATTCAATAATTGCCAATTTTTCTCAATGAATCAATTCTATTTTTCGTCAATTTTTTTTTTTTTTTATCTTGGTATGTAAAACCATACCAATTGCGCAAATTAAATTCATTAAATTCGCAGACAATTTTTACAATTATTATTTTTTCATTAATTTTATGAAAATTCGTCGAAAAGAAAGAGAAACAAAAGAAATAAATAAATTTTTGATGATTTCACCGGAGAAAAGCTTAGCGGAGTGCAAACAATGTGTTTGGAGGCCAGTTCGCCTTTTACTATTATTATTATTATTATTAATTAACAATTATTTGATTTATTATTATTGTGTTCACTTTATTTGCCTCTGGAAATGAATAATCGTCATTTCTCGCTGCATCTCACACAACGGATCTTTAATTTTTCTTCTCAGTATTTCCAGTTTTAATTAATTTATTCGGTTTTTTTTTTTTTTTTCTTTAAATTTGTGTTGAGCCTATTTGTTGCATTGGATTGAAAATTCCTTTTTTTCTCCCCGGAGAGACATTTTCCAATTAAAATTTGGTAAAAAAAAAAAATAATTCAATTAATCGATTTAATTATGCTACAATGCGCCGATTTGCAAAGAAAAATCCAGCCACCAATACACATTGTCTGCATTTTATTATGATTTTCTGAAGATATTTTATTGATTTCCATTTTGAGGAGAAAAAAATAATGTTAATAAGTTCGATTTTTCATCGATTCTTTGCTTTGCAATTGAAACCGAAACTATTTTTGATAAAAAAAAAAAATGCGCTCGAGTACATTATAATAATAATTCTTGGGTTTTCACGAAAAAAACATTCAGTTTTTCCCATTTTCTTTTTTGAAAAAAATTCACTCACTCATATCGATCTCTCGATCCCTCCACTCACGCATTTAATAACTCCAGTTACCCAAAAAAAAAAAAAAAAAAAAAAAAAATGATACATGAGTGATTGCGAGATTTTTTAATACGAAATAATTGAATTTTAATTGTTTTTTTAATTCAAAGATCCGGAGAATTGAGATATATCGAAGATTGTCACCATTATTCTCCGAATTTTCGGGTGATCCATGGGATTTTTTCATGGACAACAGGAGAAGTGACAAGAATATGCCCTTTTTGAATTCATGCAAACGACAAGCGAATCAATGAGTTCGTTTTAATCTTTAATTTCATTTCTTTCTTTAAATTGTTAATGAATCCTCATTCATTAATTGAAACAAGCTGGTATATGGCGTATGGTATCCTCTAAACACAGTCTGCACTCCACTAGCTCACCTGCTCATTAATTTTACTATTCTTCTTCTTCTTTTTCATTTTTTTTTAATTAATTATAATATCTATGATTTTTTTTTTCTTCATAAAAATAAACAAAAAAATTGGCTATGCTTAAATTAAATTCAATTGATTAATCAGTGTTGAGGTGATTGTTAAATAATTTATGTTACATTTGTTCGTTTATAAATAAAACATTTCAGTATATTTATTATTAATATAATATTTTTTTGTTTAAATAGTTCAATGTCTCTCTTATTGTTTGATTTATCTCAACTCAACACTGAATTCTCAAGTGTAAATTTGATTTTTTTTTTTTTTTTTGCAATTAGAAAAAAAGAAATTATCTCAAATAAACGTTTGGAAAAACGTTAACACCGTCCTAATTATAATTTTTTTTCATTTTGCAAAGAAATTTTGTTTAATTATTAATTTTTTGTTGATTTGAGAGGCATTTGCGAAGCTTTTGTGCATTTCTGAGTAATTTATTGAATTTTACATAATTTTTTTTAATTTTCTTGATTATTTGAAACTTTGACAATGATGAAATTTTGAAAATTAATAATTATATTTACAAATTAATAAAGAAAACGTAATTCTCGTTTTTGTGAATTGAAGAATTGATTTTTTTCATGAATTTAACACAGAATTACAAATGTAAAAATTTCAACAAAGACTAGATTCTTTTAATTTCCAAAAAAAGAGGAAAATTTACAGTGAACTTGAGAGAAAAAAAAAAAAAACTCAATACTGCAATTGAATTTACGTAATTATCATAATTTTCCAATCAAAGCTCGAAGATTCAAAAAACTTAAAAAAAATTCATTAATCTCATAATTGAATTGAAAAATTAATTACGTTAATAACTTTTGAATTTCGTAGAATCCAAAATAAATAAGAGAAAAATGTGCAATATTCAGAAACACACATTGTGCGACACTGAAATTATTTCCAAAAAATGATATTTCCTTCAAAAACGAGGAGACCATGAAAAAGAAAAATAAACATTCGCAAATAGCCCACTTTGAAATCGCAATTGAAAAAAATTTGTCAGTTCGTACTATTACGATGAAGCCGCTTGTTTCCATCAAATAACGAAAAACAAGCAACTCCACACATTTGTTCCCAATGTTAGGGTTTTCCTTTGAAATCTTTAAAGTTTCTTTTTGCATATGATTATTGCAACAGTTACAAGAGGTTCATATCTAACCTGCTTCACTGTCGCTCGAGTCGCTGGAGCTCGATGAGAGTGAACTACTGCTTGAATCACTGTCACTGCTGCTACTGCTCGAAGCTGATAATCGTGATGGACCGCTGGCACCACCTGGTCCACCAACAACGTCAACTGATTTACTGCTGTCCTCTGTTAAATAAAAGAGAAGAAGCAAACAATGAGTCTCCATTAATGTTCCACATTTGACATTAAAAAAAAAATCTAAAACGACATAAAAAATAAATCTCACCTTTCTTCGGAGCCTTCTTGACATTACCAAGCTGCCCAGTGACATCCTGCAGCCTCTTCTCCAGCTCCTGCTTCTTCTCCGCCATCTGCTCATCCTTACTCTTCCCACTCAACTTTTTATGTATCTTTTTCCTCAAACACGATGCAACATAGCTCTCCAATTCCCTCAACGTAGACGGTTTAAGTGTCTCAAAATCAATTTCAATTTCATCTGGATTTGAGTCTCTCAACGATGGCTCACGTGATTGTATAATATGAACAACTCTCCCCAATTTATCCCCCGGTAATTTATTAATATCAAGTGACAATTGTCTCTTCTCATCATAAGACATTGGCTTAGCATTGTCCTCGTCCTCTGAATCAAATGCAATTGGTGGTGGTTGACTCGTAGCATTTTTCTTCTTAGTACCAGCCGATCTACTATTTGTTTTTGGTCTTTTTTGCGCCGCATTTTGTGCTGTTGCTTTACCAGGACCTCTTGTCTTCGTCTTGGGCTTGGCACTCGCTGCTGATCCACCGTGTCCCTTATTACCACCCGATATACCCTGATGATGATCACTCTGCATGCCCATGCTGACGTTTACACCCATGTTCGGTAGTTTCAAATCACCACCGCCCATTGCAACACTCGCTATACTAGCATTAACACTGTCTGATACATTCGGAATTCCTACATTTGGCTTCATTAGCTTCTCCATGGCACCACTGTGACTACCAATACTTGTGTTTCTGTTCATTGATTTGGGTTTCGTTTTCTCTGGCTTCTTCTTCTTTCCCTTTTTACGATCCGATTCCTCAACTAATTTCTCTATTTGGCCTGATATTGCTTTCAGCTCTTTTTGAAGAGCAACTAGCCTCTCTCTTCTTTCTGCCTCGGAGTCATCCGTTTCTGAAGACGAGTCAGAGCCTGAACTACTTCCACTACTGCTGCTACCCTTCATTGCCATCATTCTGCCCATTGGCTCGTCCGGTACCTTGGCGAATCTCATCTCGAAGACGTCTTGAAGCTTCTTTGCCATGGTTACTACGTCGTGATCAGGTGGATTGTACTTGTAACAATTCGTGAAGATGAGTCTTACATCACCGGCAAATTCTTGAGCTGTTTTGTATTCTCTACTGTCCATTTTCGTTTTCACTGTACCAAGGTCCATTGGCTTCTTTATGATGTCATGGTAATCGTGGAGACCAAGGAGCTCAGCATCCACTGGCTTGTAAAATGGCCACGCGTATCCCTGAAATCAAGAAGTATTATTGTTATTAATTGAGTTTATTTTTTTAATTGATAGAATTGTTTTTTTTTGTTTGACTTTACCGAATGCTTCTTTGAGAACAACTCTTTCAATATTTCATTGCAGGACTTCAGAGCCTCCGAGAGCTTCTCCTTGGACTTTCCACCCACGTGTTGAGGCTAAAAGTGAATTTTCAATTTATTTTTGAGTATTTTAAAGTTCTTGAAGGAGAAAAGATTTGTCATTGAATTTTTGAAGATTTTTTATTAAAAAAAAAAAAAAGAAAAAAAAATTGAAGCTGACAAGACATCACAGATGGTACATGACGAGATGTTTGATTGAGTGAGAATGAAGATTAATTATCTTGGAAACTAAGAGGTTTAGGGGAATTTATCAAGAGGCCTTTTCTATGTGGAATTCAATTCTCTACAAAAAAGGTCTCTTCACATTTTCCCCTAAACTTAATAGTTTCATAGATATCAACAATAAAAGCCCGAATTCTTCATTCTCCTCAATCAAAGATATGTTTTGATGAAAAATATTATGTATACCTGTTGGGCCATTGCTCCCATGAGGGGCATGTTGGCCTGATGGAATGGCACAAGGCCGTCTTCCGCTTGTCTCGATGGCTGAAACAGCCCCATCATCAACCCTCTGTTAGTATGTTAATGCAAATGACGTGATTATACATGCAAGCATCAAGGACACAATCGCAAAACATCAAAAAAAACAAAAAAATGAACGAATGAAATAATACAGAAAAAAACAAAAGAATTTAAAAAAAAGTAATCCTAATCTTTAAAATGTAAAAAAAAAAAAAGGAAGAATCTAAAAAAAATCACTCACACAATAATTCAACCATACAAATTAACCAAAACTCTTCACCTCCCCTTCTTACCTTCTTAATCTGTCTCCCAGACTCTCTCCTCGTTGGTATTTTAGCACTCTTCGAATCCATAGGTGGATACATTGGTTCAAATGAATTAGCAGTAGGTGTTGTTGTATCAGCCTTTCTTTTAACTCCTTTTTTGAGTTTCGCTGGTTGAGAGGGTGGCATAACAGTTGGTGTCGTTGGTACTTGTGTTGGTGGCTGTTGTTGTTGCTGTTGTGCCTGTGGCTGAGGTGGTTGTGTAGGTTGTACAGCAGCAGTTGGCTGTGGATCCATGGCTGGTTGTGCATGATAACCAGTTGCTGGTGGTACAACTTGTTGTGGTAATGAGTTGTGTGTTGCCATTGTCGTGACGCCTATACTCGTTTGTGGTGCTATTGTTGTGGTATTGGTGCTGCCAGGTACAGTTTGTGGTGCCTGTGTACCAATTGGTGGCATTGGTAATACACCAGTTGTACCAGTTGTTGTTGCCGATGGTGGCAGATTATTAGGTACACTTGATGATACTGTTGCTGCACCCGATGAAGGTCTGCCTCTGCCTACATTACCACCACTAGCAGGAACAGTTGATGCTGCTGGTGTTGTTGCAGTTGCCGTTGCACTTGGAACAACTGGAACAGCACCTGGTACTATTGGACCAGTCATTGGTGCAACACGACCAATTTTCTTGCCCTTAGGACCCTTTGGTACTGGTGGCTCCAGTTCAATCTCATCACGTGGCATTTGTGCTACTTTAGTTAGAAATAATTTCTCAAGTGCTTGTGCCATAACAACAACATCCTCACCAGGCTTATTGTAGACGTAACAATTTCTGAACATCTTGTTGAAGTCTTGGATACATTCTTTAGCTGCCCAATAGTATGTATTCTCGAGGCGCTTCTTTATTGTACCAAGATCCATTGGTTCCTTTATTATGTTATGGTAATCAGGAAGATTCAATTTTTTTGCATCCACTGGCTGCTGGAAGGGCCAGGCAAACTGGTGCTTCCATACTGGTTTTAATACAGTTTTTTGGAGAAATTGGAGCTGATTCGTTATCCTTCCTGGCCGGGTGGGCGGTGGTACCACAGGTGGCTGGACAATACCATTAACTGGCGCAACTGATGGCTCCTCACGTGGCGGTGGAGTTCTTGGAGGCACATATTTGGCTACTGGTGTTGTACCAGGTGCACTTGTCTGTTTCAATTACAGGAATAGAGGTTTTTTTAATGGATTGCTTGGATTTTTCAGTAATCTCTGGGAATTTATGGTAATTTTGGTGAAAACGCTCGAGGTTGTGTGTTTGAATGGCGTTTTTTTGGAATATCTTGGAAACTGAGTGAGATAGGGAAATTTTTGTAGGGACCTTTTTTGTAGAGCATTTCAAGAGCTACAAAAACGATCTCCACGAAAAATCCTCTATCTTCCTCAGTTTCCAAGATATCCTACAAAAACCTGAAGAGAAGTTCCCTTATCCCCTTCTATCACTTCTCTCCTCAATAAATAAATAAAAATAAAAAAAATCATTTACCTTCGGTATATTACACAGCCTTTCGCGCTCCTCCACGTCTAACTATAATCCGACATAAATCATAAACCCGTTAATAAACTCAGAACCAAAAACAATTTCTTTTATATCAATCTATCAAAATTTTTTCAGTTTCTTTAAAATATCTCGGAATCCAAGCGAGATACGACAATTTTTCACTGAACTTTTTTTGTAGAGAATTTCAAGAGCTACAAAAGAGGATCAGGGCAAAATCATCCTATCTCTCTTAGTTTCCAAGATATCATCAGAAAACTGATGAAAAATCGATAAAAATCGTAAAAATGAAGAATTATCTTACGGAGTTGTTCTGCGAATTGGTGTCCACCTGCTGCTGCATGGTTGCTTCGTTTCTGCAACAAAAAAATTAAGATAATTAATTAAATACGTGTTTTTAATATTTTTAAAACAGTGTAAAGATTCTCGACACTTCAATTTAATTACCTTTCCGACATAAGTGGTACATAAATGCAATGTAGCAGGTAACTGCTTTACGTTGATTCACAATGCTACGAGGCTTCATCAACAATTGAGTTTACAATGATACAATTGATCATTGTTGTACATTGAATTTTCTCTCACTTTTGTGTTTTTCCTTTTTTTTTTGTCGATTCTCTCTTAATTTCTTCTTCTTTTTTTTTTGTTATATTATTAAAACCAAGAGACTTTGTACGTGATTGATTGGTGTAATTGAGGCATAACAGACAAAATACAAAGAAGCCTACCAATTAGGTAGTCACTTTATATGTCAGCCCTGTAATCTTCTGTTAAACGCCAGTACTCCATCCAGTATTCGAGATAGCAACATCTGTATAAACACAATTAATTGCCATTATTTAAAATGCCAAATGTGAAATTAATAATTCTTTAATTTTGGCCAGTGTGAAAACAGAGAGAAAAAAATTCCTTTATCACTGTCACAACAACACTGAGTCATCAAGAGAAAAAAAAAGAAGTAATTCAAAATAAATAATTGTCAATTGACGGAATTTTGGGGATTTTTTTTCTCTCCATTTTTGATTAATTAATTTGTGAAAAATAATTAAGTGTAAATTATTCAATTATTTTTCTATTCAATTAATCCCAGAATTTTTCCGCATTTTTTTTTTGATAAAATCGTTATTCTTAATGCTAACTATGAGAGTTAAAAAAGTCATTTGAAAATCGAGTGTAAAACGGAATTTTAGGCGCCAAAAGACGTTGATCACGTGGCACGTTCTCCCCTCCAAAATCTCCGGAATTCACGAGGAAAAAAAATGGAGTAAAATGTGAATTCTTTGTATTATTAAAATTTATAAAAAATTCTGGATGTTAAAATTTTGATTAAAAATTTCCTTCACGTGTTGAGTCTCCCGCCCCTATCGAGGAAAATCCTATCCCCCAAAAAAAAATCCCCAGAACCCCATAATAAAATGCAAAAGCCTCAATTTAATTTCCCCAAAAAATTGAAGAATTTATATATTATATAAACGTTCCGAAAAGTAGGTGAAATAAGTAGGCCAAGGAGTCAAATCCACTCTCCCGCAATCAATGACCCGAGTCCATTAGCAAATCCCCAAAAATCCCCTCAAAACCATTAAAAACCCCCTAAAACCCCAAAAAAGCCTAAAAATCTCTTGAGATTCTTGAAAATGAGCCACGAGGAGCTCCATGGCATTGAAATTCAGGGTCAGCATAGTCCACTGCCACTGGCGGAAGCCCTCATTCTCCCCAGCCCCCAAAAACCCATCCCCTCCCCACCCCCACCCAATCTAAACCAAAACAAACCCTCGAAAACCCTCGAAAATGCGAAAAACTCCGTGAAAATCCCTCCAAAAACCTCAAAAATCTCCCAAACTTACATGCACGTCGACCCCGCACCCAGAGACACATCAACTCCTCTCAAAATTCACCTCCCACCTCAAAAAAAAACCCCTCAAAATCACTCCCCCCACCTCACCTCACTCCACCACGCTCAAAACACCGTAAATAATCCAACAAATTAATCCAAATAACTCAAATAACGTAACTATACAATTCTAAACCTCCCAAGTACACAATTAGGCTTTGGTATCCATTCAACATGGCGGTCACCCACCGAAGAAAGCTCCCAAGGGCCCCCAGTTCCTCGCAAACTCCCCCCAAAAATTCACCAAAAAAAAAAAAAAAAAAAAAAAACTAACTAACGCGCGTAAATTCTACCTTTGATTACCAAAATTCCCCGCAGAATTACCAATTATTTTTAACAAATATTTTAACCCTCTACTAATTCATTAATTAAAAAAAAAAAAGTGTTTGTGAAAAATAAAAGAAAAAAAAAACGCCACCAAACTAACACTACGCCTTTCGGCAGTGAGAGAACACTCTACGCTTTCTCCCTTGGCCAGTTTGGTTGGTTCTTTTTTTTTTCTCTCGTTTTTTTTTCTCTTTTTATTACTATGGCCGACAAGCACACACCAAAACGGAGGTAAAGTTGTTTCCCCACCGTTGTGTGTGTGTCACTAGACACAAAACTCACTTTTTTTTTTTTTTTTTTTCAATTCCTACATATGTCTATCTGTCTCACTCACTTGAATGCAATAATCTCTTGTATCGAGGAAATTTCAAAGCCAAACGAGTAATACAGTGTAAACGCTCAAAGCGGAGGATTCAGTTCACATACGCCACTAAAACCAGGACGACGCTTCAGACAATTTTACAGTAGAAACATCACTTAACTATAACCATTTTTCTCATACACATATATTTCATTTCATTTGTTCCGTTAAATCTTTATAAAACACCATCACACACACACACACACAGAGAGACAGACGCACACACACACACACACATACACAGAGACAATTTTCTTATTATTATTTCCCTTTTTTTTTTGCTTTATTTTTCATTCACAATAATAATGCATTAATAAAATTTTGCTTCACGTGAATTTTTAATCATTAAAATTGCGTAATTATTGTTGTTCTTTAATTTAATCAAGTTTTTGAAAATTAAACGTTTATTTTAATTATGTATTTTATGAATTTTTGTACTTGAGAAATAGACTAACGATCCCACGGCAAACCAACAATGGCTACGCATTCCTTTCCTGGTTCATATTCCACGTTTCTCGAGTTTTATGTTCTCTGTCTCTTTCTAGTTACTTTCTCTCTCTCTCTCTCTTTTTTCACTGGATGGCACACTGTTTAACACAACTAGAAGTTGTCCGGCATCCACTCTCTCGTTTTATAGCTCTCGCTCTACCCCCACCCCTCGGATGCTTGGAGAGCGCGGAAATGTGGGACAGGTGATTGGTTAATGATTTTTCATTAATTTGAATAAAAAAAAATTCAATTATTTATTATTAATTATTTTATTTATAATATATTACATTTTTTTTGTTGGATTAACCAGTGAGTTGATTCATTTCCTGTAAATAATTTCCGGAATTTATTAATACGGAATTAACCAATGGGATTGCAGGGTTCAGTTTCTCGTTTCTTTTATTTTACCCAGAATGCATTTCGAGGGGGAGAAAATCCTTGTTTTATTGGTTTTTCGAGGGGTTTAATGGATTTGGGGATTTTTGAGGGGAAATGGGGGATTATTGGGAGAATCTCCGGTTTATTTTGAAGGCGGGATTTGCGGTGGGAAAAGAGCGGGTCGTGGTTCAAATTCCGGGGTTCCTTGTTCACCCATGATGCACCGCATGACGTTGCTGGTAATTGAATTCTTCATGAAAGTAACTGACGTTCAAATAAAACAAATAAACTTGATGATTCAGAAGTCTCGATTTTAAAAAACCGAATAACGTGGAAGAAACTGCATTTTCAAATCAAATTATTGAATTTACCCGCGTCTTTTACGTCGCGTCATCGCCCTCGTGTTCCCGTACTACAAAATGGCGGCCATACGTAATAACAATTGAATTCACAAAAAAAAATCACTCAAACGGTAAAACACGATGATTAATACACGATAATGAATGAATAATTTTTAAAATAATTATTTTACCATTTTCAGCGGGAATTTTGAATAATTGAGGAGTACTTGGATATAACAATTGATGATGCTACTACGTGTCAACTTATTCTGCCTTTCTATTGATTACAAAAGTGACAAAAATACGTGAGTCAAGTTTAATAATTCATTATTAATTATGTAATTGTAAATAATTATTTAGCAGAACGAAAATTCAATGAAATTGCTTTTTAAAATCAAACACTAATTTTTCACTCAAGCTTGCGGATGATTTACGAGAGAGACTTTTTCGAGCACTGGCGTGAATTCCGTTGGGGCGAGTCACTCTTGCGTATTAAAAATGGCCGACTTTCTCCTTCTCCTTCGAAATTTTTCACCAATTATTTTATCACCTTTTTTCCCACTATTTCTCGGCTTCCCTGAGACGATTTATCCCGGATTTCACTTTGAATATATCGAATTTTTTGTGTTCACGTAATTTTGAGGGGAATTGTGAGGATTTTTTGATGGGTTTTGAGGGATTTGATTATTTCAATGGGAATTGAAGGTGGAATGTTCTAGACGCGTGTGGGATTGTTTACAAGTGGGGAAACGACGCTACCGTTGCGTTTGGGGCTTTAGGCGGGAGATTTGAATGGGTTTAATGAATATTCTTATTGAAATTACGGTTTTTTTCAAATATTTCAGAAACTAAGAGAGATAGAGAAAAATTACAAGAGACCTTTTTTGTAGAAAATTTTGAGAGCTACAAAAAAGGTCTCTATGAAAATTTTTCTATCTCTCTTAGTTTCCGATATATTTGAGAGAAACTAATTTGCAGTTTTTTGAAAATTACTTTAATTCCATTAAATCATTGATTTTTGGGTCTAGGAAGGTTTTAAGAGGGGATTGTAATAATTTAACAATGAATTTGTATTAAATGGCATTATTTTATTACACTTTTTACAATCCTACAGCTAAATCATTCGATTTTTCTTCTCTTCTCCTGATTTTTTTCTGTACAAAAGGTATTAAAAATAATACAACACCACTCAGAGCAATCATAGCTCCAGCAACGACAAATCCGGGTTTGTAGGAACCCGAAAAATCCTTCAGGGATCCTGAAACCAAAAAAATCATTATTTATCATTATTTAAAAGAGTAGAATTCTATTTAATTTCAGATACATTCAGTTTTCCTTGAATATCTTGGAGAATAAGGGAGATAGAGAAATTTCGCAAGGGACCTTTTTTGTGCAGAATTTAATTTCCTACAAAAAAGGTCTCTTGCAAAATTGCTCTATCTCGTTTAGTTTCCGAGATATTCGGAAAATACTGATTTTTTCATGAAATCAAGTTTTTTAAGTTCTTTTGATAAATTAAAAAATGCCTCAATATCATGAAAATCTCGAGTATTCTTGTACTGACCAGCTATTGGTGGACCCAGAAGTGATGCGAGTCCCTGAAATAGCAGCAACAAACCAAAGGCATTAGTTAGATGATCCAAACCCAATAAATCGACTAGAATCACAGAAGTTAGGCCAACGTATGCACCAGCGGTAAATCCAAACACAGATGCATAAATAACGAACCAAATGTACGAAGGACTGAAGGCACCTAATACTGTTGCTGTTGAAATTAATAAAAACCCAAAATTAATTAATTTCAATTAAATTCAATTGAGTGAATAAATTAAATGAAAAAAGAAGATTAATCCTCTTCTCTCCATTTCATCGAATATCTCCGTAAATATTAGAGATAGAGAAATTTTTGAAGAGACCTTTTTTGTAGAGAATTTCAAGAGCTACAAAAAAGGTCTCTTGAAAAATGTCTCTATCTCGCTTAGTTTCCAAGATATTCGGGAAATACTGTTTTTTCTATGAAATCGAGTTTTTTAAATTGATTAATTTTAATTGTTTCTCTCCATCGATTTCACATTTAAAAAATTTGGAAAAATGGGAAATTATTCACTTACCAACTCCACATATTGTTAAACAAAGATTATAAACAATCAATCGATTAATCCATGGTTTATCTGACACATAACCGAGCACAATACGTCCAATTGTATTTGCGATACCAATTACTGATATTAAGAAGCTGGCTGAGTCGTCTGTAATATTTACATCCTTAGCTAAACCCTAGAAAACCAAAAAATTGATTATAAATTAAAAAACAAATTAAAATTCCAAAGCTAAAACAATTAATTTCTATTTCTCCCCCAGTTTTTTGTGAATATCTCCGAAACTAAGCGAGATAGAGAAATTTCACAAGAGACCTTTTTTGTAGGAAATTGAATTCTCTACAAAAAAAGTCTCTTCCAAAATTTCCCTATCCCTCTTACTCTCCGAGATATTCACGAAAACCAAAAAAATCCATAATTCCACAATTTAACTTTAAAATTTTTCAAATTCAAAATTCATTGAAAAAAATTAAAATAAAATACGCACTATGATATAAACATAAGGCACATTGAATCCAATGCTCGTGCAAAAGTTTGAGATGACAAATATGAGAAAAACCGGATCCTTGAGTAACGAGAGTTGTAGCATTTGTTGGATAGCACTGAGTGGTTTTTCGTCCTCAAAGTTTTGTCCCTGTTTATCATTAATCCCATTGGGCAGGCTCGTGAGGGATCCCCTGAGGGCAATATGTACATCGTGACACCCAAGAGAGGCTCTAGAAAATTGAAACCCTAAATTTTAATGCGAAATTTACAGGAATTGATGAAAAACTGAATTTTCGAATAAATTAGAGAAAAAAAGTGCAATTGACTGACGATCGTTTCCTCATGTTCTCGATGCTCCTTTGATAAAGGATATCCTTCCTGTTCATCAGACCACTGCCGAAGGAGCCCTTTATCTGATGATCATGACTGACATTGGCATTTTTCTGAATTAATATCGGTTGACTCAAGGCCACTCTCATTATGCTCGTTTTTTCGTCATTATCAGGGATTAAGTGGTACTTTGTTTGATTGACATTAGTTACACTGTGGTGTCTGCCAAAGCCATTGCTTGATAAGCCGTTTGTTTGTGGTACCTTCAAGGCTGCTGGTGTCTCTGATGGCTTCGTCAAATCCTGGAAATTTCATTAAATTCGATTATGCAGGTTTCTTGAAGATATCTCGGAAACTAAGAGAGATAGAGATATTTTCGTAATAACCTTTTTTGTAGCCCTTGAAATTCTCGACAAAAAAGGTATCTACAAAAATTTCTCTATCTCTCTTAGTTTCCGAGATATTTAATAAAAACGGAAAATTGAATAAAGTTGATTTGTCTAATTCTGATGAAAATATTAGAGATACATTATTTTTGATGATTCCATTGAAAAGCTGAGGAAATTCTACATCGAAAACATGTGCCGCAGTTATTTTTTGTGATTTTTTCAAAAATTAGATTTTTTCAAAAAATAGTTTTTTTCAAAAAATAGTTTTTTCAAAAAAAATCAAAAAATCATTGTGACATATGTTTTTAGGGTAAAATTTCCTCAGCTTTTCAATGGAATCATCAGAAAATGTCTATTTTGGACCGTTTAATGAAAATACCCGTTTTACCCCATCTAAAATCAAAATTACCATCATTTCAAGGTTTGAGACTTTTCTAATCGGCTTCAACGGTCGGAACATTATTCCGAAGATAATGCAATTCAGTATGACTGCAGAAATAATGAGCAGAGCGCCTCTCCATCCGTATTCCTTTATAATGTAATTGGAGAATGGGGCAAATACGATTGTTCCAAAGCCAGAGCCACAAACTGCTATTCCAGTTGCTAGGGATCTATATTTCTCGAAGTAACAGGTGACTGAGACAATGGCAGGCAAGTAAATGAGACCAAATCCGAGACCTAAAAATAATTAAAATAATAATTATTTTTCCTTTTTTTTTTTCTGCAAAATTAATCAATAATTTAATCTATCTTCACTCTTTTTATTACCAAAAAAAAATGAATTAATTATAGTAATTAGTGGTAATGTGATAATTATTTTTTTAATTACTCAATCTCACCTAGACAATTGTCTTCCACTCGCTCAAGATTGCAATTAAGAATTATACAAATTTCGTAAGAGAATTTTCATGTGAATTGAGTAGAAAATTGAGGAGTAAAGTTTTATGTTTAGTTTTGTTTAATTAGTGTAATTAGAATTATTTTATACCTGTGCCCAGACCAATGGTGAAGTAGAGTGTAACGACATTGGGTGCCCATTGGCTTATTAGCACACATGTGCTTGCGAGAATGGCACCAGCAATTGTCACTAGACGACATCCATATTTATTAACAAAAACACTGGAAATTGGCCCTGTAAAAAGAGGATACTTTTGATTTTTTAGTTTTTTTGGGATATCTTGGAAACCATTGAGTTTAGGGGAAAATGTCAAGAGACCTTTTTTGTAGCTCTTAAATTTTTTTACAAAAAAGGTCTCCTGACATTTTCCAATAAAACTCGTGGTTTTCGAGATATTCACGGATTAATGTTCCTAGAATTTTTAGATTTTTTTAAATAATAGAAAAAAAATTAAGGGATGCTCCAGTTTTTTGAGAATATCTCGGAAACCATGAGAATTACGGGAAAATGTCTGAAGACCTTTTTTGTAGCTCTTAAAATTCTCTACAAATAAGGTTTCTTTACATTTTTCAATAACTCTCATGGTTTTCGAGGTATATACAGATTTGTGTGCTTAGGATTTTTAGATTTCTCAGATAATTGAAAAAAAAAACACAAAATTAAGGCTGATGATGTTGGAGATGCTGGAGAACAAAATGGAGACATCACTCACCAGAACACAGAGTAATTCCAACGAGAATTGAAGCAATCCAAGCAGTTGGTCCATCTCCAGCGTTGAAATAATCTCGGATTTCGATGTGGAAGACACCGAAGGAGTAAGTCACACCATCGGCTGCAATTCATTCTCACATTTTCTCAAATATCTCGAGAAGTAAGCGAAATAGAGCAATTTTGCAGGAGACCTTTTTTGTAGCGCTTAAAATTCTCTACAAAAAAGGTCTCCTGCAAAATTTCTCTATCTCTCTTAGTTTCCGAGATATTCTTAAAAACACAACTTTTAATCAAATTGTATTTAATTCCCCCTTTTTTAGTTTTTTGAGAATATCTCAGAAACTAAGCGAGATAGAGCAATTTTTCAAGAGACCTTTTTTGTAGCTCTTGATATTCTCTACAAAAAAGGTTTCCTAAAAAATTCCTCTATCTCTCTTAGTTTCCAAGATATTCTTAAAAAATTGAATGGGCCATTTATTCAATGAATTTCCGCCATTAATTAAATTTAATAGAATAGAAAAATGACGTCATTTTTTTTATCACTTGCTTTCAATTACCCCAATTTTCCTCCAATCGTTTCCGCATAATCCATTGTAAAATAAATTAAATAATTACTTTTTTTATTGGAGTAATTCAATGATACTAGAAAAAACTACATTGTAATACTTATTGTGACGCAATTATTTCATGATCTTCCATTATTAAGAATGTTATTATACCTCAATTCTTTGTGAGACGAGTGCCGAAAGGGTCACGCAACAAGTGTCATACTTTCGTTATCGGTCATGTAATCTTATTTACTAATTTATTAATTAATTCATCCGGAGAATTGTAAAACGTGAAATAATTGATTCTCACTTTATCTCAGAATATCTCGGAAACTATTAAACTTACGAAGAAAAGTGAAGAGACCTTTTTTGTGTAGAATTTAATTCTCTATAAAAAAGGTTTCTTGACATTTTCTCCTAAACCCAATAGTTTTCGAGATAATTTTGAAAAACTAAAAAAAGCCCGAAAATCCGTTTAATAACTACTTTTGAAGTAATTATTGAATATCTCCAAAAGCGTTGGAGATAGGAGAATTTCACAAGAGACCTTTTTTGTGCAGAATTGAATTCTCTACAAAAAAGGTCTCTTGCATAATTCCCCTATCTCTAACCGTTTCGGAGATATTCTGAATAATGTGAAAAAATTATAGAAATTACGATTTCAGTCTCAACAAATGAATATTTATATCATCTCTTCGATTTCCTTCGGATCTGTTGGAATTCCCATCAGTTCCAGCAGTCACGTTTCATCGAATCAACGTGATCATCGTCCACGCGCCTATCACAACGCATTGACATCCGCAAATCCGTTGGAAAACACAGAAATTCTATTGAAATTGATTTGATTAAAAAAAAGCAATTAATCAACGTCATTAAAAGAGGGAGAAATTATAATTCAATTAATCCATCAGAAAAAATTACGAATTTTCTTTGAATTCGCATGGATGCCTTTTCCATGAATTCAATAAAAAAAAAAAAATTCTTTAATTAATTCTTAAATATGAAAATAGATCGAGTGAGAATTAATTATAAATTCCTTTCGTCCGAAGACACGTGGCGCATATCTCCAATGTCGCAAAGTGTCTCTGACTTTTAACGACACATTTTCCTCATAAAAATGCAAATTTTCCACGGTTTATCACAACTTTTATATAATCTCATTTTTTTTCAATTTTTTTAAAATTATTTTCCAATAATTATTGTTAACTCACTCAGTTTTTTGAAGATATCTCGAAAACCGTGAGAGTTATGGAAAAATGTGAAGAGACCTTTTTTGTAGGTCTTGAAATTCTCTACAAAAAAGGTCTCTTGACATTTTTCGATAACCCTCATGGTTTTCGAGATATTCAAGGATTGATATTCCTCGAATTTTTCGATTTTTCAAATAATTGAAAAAGAATAATTAAGTAATTCTTCACGTTTTTGAGAATATCTCGGAAACTATGAGAGTTATCGAGAAATATCAAGAGACCTTTTTTGTAGCTTTTGAAATTCTCTACAAAAAAAGTATCTTGACATTTTTCGATAAAACTCATGGTTTTCGAGATATTCCAACATTTCATCACAATTTCCCCATAATCTCATTCTCTCTTCTCTCAATTTTTTTAAAATAATTATTTTATCAACTTACTGACTATGTGAATCATAAACGAAGCAAAAACAACCGCCCACCCCCACCCACCATCGGGTGGTGGTGCTGGTTCGTACAAGTCAACAGTTCCATCCGAATTTTTCTTTTTTTTCTTCTTCTCTGGGTCTTGAACTGCATGTGCCATGATTCACCAAAAAAAAATTCTAAAAATCACTAAAAAATTGTCTTCAAAGATAAAAAAACGTTTAGGATTGAAAAGAACAATTTTTCAAAATTCTTTTCAGTCAAAAATTGAATGAAATCAACTAAGTTCCACTGAAGTACAATGTTTGAGGCGGGGACATTTCAAACACTCAAATGCCACTCGAGTATCTCCAACTATTCTCCAATCATTGATAAAAATTGTAGAAATCTCATTAATCAATTTTATCACTGATAATTTGTAACTTTTTTTTCGAAATTCCTCAATCACAAAGCACCAGATAAATTCATAAAAAACTGCACATTTGCCCCTTTTTTAAAATAATTCATTTTAGTTTAATCATTGCTGAATCAACTCGTTTTATCATAATACTATTTTTCATTTAATGTTTACGAAGTTCCAGGGGAAACTCCACACTTCAACTGTGCTCATGAACAACTGAAGAAAAATTACGTTCTCTTTGCACTCAGCATTCTTTCAACTGTGTGTTATTTCCTTTTATATTCGCCTTTTTTTTTTTTCTTAACTGATGGTGGTGGGAAAAAGACATCCGTGCGCAGGAAACGCATTCAGATAACTAAATCCATGATTTTTTTGATTCTTAAAAAATTGTTTATTTAATAAATAATTGAAAAAACGATTTTTTGAAGTTTTTTTTTTCTGAAAAAAACGAATTTTTTAGATCTTTTTTTTTGAAGAAACTTAGAATTGTTTTTTCTATTTTTTTCTGAGAAAAAACGAGAAAAATTGTATTTTCTTCTGAAAAAAAACCGGATTTTTTTTCTATTTTCTTTCTTTATATTTATTATTTTTATTTAGATTGTTTTCCAGATAATTTTCTTGTAGATAAATCATCTTAAATATTTAAAACTCAATAAACTCATGAAAACTATAAAAAATTCCGTAAATAATGAAAGAAACTCTCTTTTCGACAGTAACTTTGAAAAAAAAGAAGAAGAAGAAGTGTCAAGGGGTCAAATGGGTGTTGTAACACATGAATAAAAGAAAATTCGTGGAGAGAGGGGGGATAGATTGAAATTAGGCGCCAGTCCAAATTGATAATTAAAATTAATTACTCTCGATTTTTTCTGCGCAGAAAAAAAATAAATTTGTTTTTATTAAAGAGAATATTTTGATTGAATTGAAAATAAATGTCCTCGGATTCATTGGATTTTCCTTTCACGTTCTAATCCTCAGTTCCGAAGTTTAACGACCTACATCAAAATGATCTTTGGCCGGAGCACGTCAGAGAGATAATCTATTTTTTTTATTCATTTTTTAGTAATCGAAAAACAAAGAGAAAAAGAGAGAAAGTGTGAGTAATTTGTTTATTCAAAGATATCTCGTAAACTACTGGGTTTATCGGAAAATGTCAAGAGACCTTTTTTGGGCAGAATTAAATTCTCTACAAAAAAGGTCTCTTGACTTTTTCCCCTAAACCCAATAGTTTCCGAGATATTTACAAAATAATGAAACACTATTTTTTTTAATAATTCAAAGATTTTCGAAATTCGAAAAAATCATAGATAAATTATGAAAAATAAATTATTTTTACTATTTGACAACTGATATCACTATTTTTCATCGTCGATCTCATTTCGGATTTTTTTTTATCGCTGTGTAAATCAACGGGATTAATAGAATTAAATTTTTCTCTTTTATTTTTTAATTCATGAAATATTCAAGAGACAATGAATTTCATTGGTCCCAATGTTTTCCATTAATTGAACGCATTCAATTTATTTTAATAATCTCCAATTCATTTGTTTTCGTTCATCTCTCTGGATAATTAAAATTTTAAATGACGTGGGAGAAATTATTTATTGTTTTAATAAATTCGAAATTAATTATTAAAGAGGGATGGATCGAATTAATTTAGTTTTTTTGAGATATCTCGGAAACTAAGCGAGATAGGGAAATTTTGCAAGAGACCTTTTTTGTAGGAAATTAAATTCTCCACCAAAAAAGTCTCTTGTGCTTTTTCTCTATCTCTCTTAGTTTCCGAGATATTCTCAAAAAACTAAACAAGTGTGAATTAAACATAATTTCATTAAAAATTATGTTTTCAAGAATATCTCGGAAACCAAGCGAGATATCGAAATTTTGCAAGACACCTCTTTTGTAGGGAATTCAATTCTCTACAAAAAAGGTTTCTTGCAATTTTTCCCTATCTCTCTTACTTTCCGAGATATTCACACTTGAACAATCCCAGAATCATTCTTTTTCACCTAAACAATTTTACCCATTGTTTATTGTTTTTCCCGCATGTAAATTTGCAACGTATTTTAATTACCCGCTAACTATCGACAGTCTGGCGTGACTCAGTTATCAATGCCGATAACTCTCTCAATACATCACAAAAAAACTCCGAATAAAACACAGAAACTCGAATTATTTAACCCATTCAATTGCAAATCTCTCCCCAATTAATTTAACAACTAATAAAAATTACCAGAGCACAATCCCCTTTCATTAAATCCATAAAACTCGAATTTATCGAACATTTAATTAATTTTAAAATCATAAAAACTTCAAATTTCTCATGCCAACACAATGATAACAAGTTTTACGATAATTGTCGAAAGAAAAGTCTTTTAATTATTTTTTTAATGATAAGAAATTATGAAAAAATTACGAAATTGATTTATGATTTTAATTCATCATTAAATATTAATTAATGAAAAAAATTTTAATTTTTTTTTCAACACTTTCACTCTCCACGTGTTCTTCACTTCTTCGTTGTGATTTTTTTTCGGAATTTTTGATTAGAAAAAACGAATTTTAAGCGCATGCGGTTTTCTTGAATTTCTTTGTTTCAAATACGTTTCCCTCGTTGGCACAAAGTACTCAGCGACCTCACATTTATGAATAATAAAGAAACGTCACTGCATGATATCAATGCGGAGTAGAGGAAAAAAGAGGAATTTGTTGGAATGAAAAAGCGATGAATAGAAGAAAGGGAAATAAAATACTGGGAGCTCTTGGAGTGTTCGTCAGCGCAGACGGTACACGAGTGTCGTTCATTTGCCAGCGGCAACGAGTTATTTGCCATGCAAAGAAGCCCAACTCTTCTGCGTAAACAATATAAATGATTTGTTAATAATTTTATGTCTTCGTTTTAACTTTGTTTTCTTTTTGAAAATTTAGTTTCACTATTTCGTGAATAACTCTGAAACTATTGAGTTTATCGAGAAAAGTCAAGAGACATTTTTTGTAGAGAATTTAATTCTGCACAAAAATGTTGTCTTGACTTTTTTCGATAAACCGAATGGTTTCGGAGATATTCACAAAATACTAAAAATCACGTTTTTTTGAGTTTCATTACTGTTTTGGGAATATCTCGAAAACGGTTGGAGTTATCATAATTTATCAGGAGACCTTTTTTGTAGAGAATTTGATTCTCTACAAAAAAGGTCTCTTGACTTTTTCCCATAAACTCAATAGTTTTAGAGTTATTCAAGGAATAGTGAAAAAATTAATTTTTCCTTTTGTGAAATTCTTCAAATTTTTAATTAAAGTCGTTTAATTATTCTCAAAATGTCAAAGAATCACAGTGCAATGACTTTTAATGGCGCTTCAGTGTCACTTTTCGTCTCGTATCTAAAAATAATCTCGAATGTATGTATAGAATCGAGTGGAACGAAGAGTTCAAGTCACTAAATAGAAGATTTACCCTGAATTAGGTTTTAAATTTGAACTGAATAAATTCCTTCATGAGATTAAAAAAAAAGGATTTATTAAATTCATTGACATCGTCGCTTCACAATCTTATAAAACAATCATTGTACCTCTTTATTGAACCCAGGATCAAACTCCTTCAGATGATCTGACGCCTGTGGAAAAGCTTCGTAAGTGCAAATTGTGACTCCATGACGATGACCTGGAGTCCATTCACCTTTTAATCCAATATAATCAATTCTCGTGTTATCAGCCCCTGAATTTCCGGTGAAATGAAGGCTCAGGTGATGTACTGATGAGAATTTAACGACCCTGCAACATTAACAATTAATTATCCTAATTGAAACTAATTAAATGAGTTTTCTTTGAAAGTATTGTTGAAAATTAGTTTTAGTTTATCAGTTTTTTGTGAATATCTCGGAAACTAAGAGAGATAGAGAAATTTATGAAGAGACTTTTTTTGTAGCTCTTGAAATTCTCTACAAAAAAGGTCTCCTGCAAAATTGCTCTATCTCGCTTAGGTTCCGAGATATTGTTGAAAACAGAATTATTAATAAAATTGTATTCAATTACCACTTTTTCAGTTTTTCGAGAATATCTCGGAAAAGAAGAGAGATAGAGCAATTTTGCAAGAGACCTTTTTTGTAGCTCTTGAATCTCTCTACAAAAAAGGTCTCTTGTTAAATTGCCCTATCTCTCTTAGTTTCCGAGATATTCCCAAGAAACAGACGCAAACTAAGAAAATTCGAGATTCAACTGGAAATCATCTTCATTGTTAATTAAAAACCACTTATTTTTATCCGACAATCTATTTCTCAATGCAATTGGCACGGTTGTAGGTGCGAGAAGATGAAGAAATTGTTTGCCACGTGTTTGTGAACGTGAGAGTGGACAAAACATTTTCCACTCTAATTTCACTGCAAAAAGTGCAATTTACGTCATCAATACGCCCACCCAATCTAGGATTTATTTATGTTTCCGGGTAAATGAGATTGTGATGAATAAGCACTCCTTTTTTTCGCCGGAATTCTCTGCTGAATTTGGATTAATTCCGAGGGAATTATTTCATTCGTGCCTTGACACAGAATTCCGATCGAAGGATTTCCCATTTCAATTATCGACTCACTTTATCGGATACTCGTGGACTCCATGCTCGTCCTTTACCAATTCAAACTCTTGATCTGGAGCGGTTCCGACTTCGTCGAAGGTCATGTGTTCTCTATTTTTGAACCTGTTGATTTTAAAAAAAAGTGCAATTGATGGAAAACAGAGGATAAACATTGGAATACTTGAAATTGTTGGGAAACTCAAAATTTTGAGGGTTTTGGAGGACTTACAGCTTCACTCTCGATGGGTGGGAGCCCTCGGGACCTCCCACAATTATAATCCCTTTGAGTTTCACATTTCCTGTGAACCTTGAACCGAAAAAGAGGTTTTTGTTCATTAAAATGAAGTTTTTTTTGTTTTCTGAGGATATCTTTGAAGCTGTTGGAGTTAGGAGAAAATGTCTAGAGACCTTTTTCGTATAGAATTTAATTTTCTACAAAAAAGGTCTCTTGAGTTTTTCTCCTAAACCCAAGGGTTTCCGAGATATTCACGAAATAGTGAAAAAAAGCTTGAAGCTGTTTAATTAAAATTTCAATTATTATGATTATTGAGTAAATTATTCTGCAGAACCTACGGAATGTTGAATAGGAGCTCATCATCAGCGTCACTCTCGACAAACTGAAATAAAGGAACAATTATTTAGTTTCATGGACAAATATCTCTTTAATTAAAAGGAAGAAAAGGCGATTGAAGGAGAAAATGATTATTTCACCTTGTCATGATTCAGTCGTTCCTCCCAAGGCTTAAAGACCTTAATCCCTGATCCCTCCTCGGACTCATTAAGACACTCAGCTCCTAGTAGATCAATTTTCTCGTAGAGATTATATTGAACCCCTAGTTCGCCTTCAGAATGAGAACTTCCACAATTGCATTGATGCTCCATGACCCTGAAATCAAGAAAAAAACCTTAATTACAAATATCTCTGAACTCGTTGGAGATAGAGCAATTCCACAAGAGACCTTTTTTGTAGAGAATTTTAAGAGCTACAAAAAAGGTCTCCACAAAATTTTCCCTATCTCCCTTAGTTTCCGAGATATTCCCGAAAAACCTCAACAAAAATGAATTTTTTCAATTTCTTAAAAATAATTTCATTCATTAAATACAATTAATTAAATTATCACTCACCTCCACTATTTATCTCGTTAAATAACCACTTTTCAGTTATTATTATTGTCTTCTGTCAGGAGATATTCTGGAAGATTCATGGGATTTTTTTAGGTTATGGTAAACACTGGAAAATCACAATATTGCCGACTCGTCTTCAGAAATCGAATAAAAAAAATAGAAAAAAATTGTAAAAAAAAGGAGCAAAGAAAGGCAAAGACGTGCAAAGATAGGCAGAGGAGTGCGGAATAATCTTCAATATTTATTTAATAATTTCATCAATTAATTTCATTAATTTATCATTAAATTCATAATAAAAGTATCTAGTACGAAGAATTTGAATGTTTCTTTTCTCGTCATATTTACACCGTTTGGTATTTTCAATCCGTCGATCATTCGAACAGCTGCACAAACAATATATACATAAAATAATGACAATACAATAATTTTTTTATTGTTTAATTAATGAGAGAAAGAAATAAGAAGTTATTAATTCAACAAAAATTCCGGAATTTCTCGTAAAAAAAAAATGAATTAATTATTGAATAATTTCATGAAAAATCTCTGTTTTTACGTGAATGCACTTGAATATCTGGACTTCAACTTTTTTTTCGTGTTAATTAGAGAAGTTTAATCGCAATTTAATTATTTAATTAATTAGAAAAATCTTAATTCGCATTTATATCTTTCATTTGTTGAATGACATCTCTAGAGACTCTCTCTCTGGAAATAGCATTTGAATGTGATTATCAATAATTTGGAATAATTCTGGAGGCTGTGGTACTCTCCCAGTCTCTAATTTCGACCAAACTGGAACATCTAGAGAGAAATGATTAATTAATGAGTAAAAATTCTCTGGATTTGATAATAAAAAAACTGCAACAAACGTGAAAAGAATCGAAAATCAAAGATATCTCGAGAACCGTTGGAGTTAGGAGAAAATTTTAAGAGACCTTTTCTGTGGGGAATTTAATTCTCTACAAAAAAGGTCTCTTGGCATTTTTCGATAAACTCAAGGGTTCCTGAGATATTGAGGAAAAACTAACCGTTGAAATGGATCTCAAATGCTCCAGATGATATCAACTGTCCCTCAACAGCATTGCAGATGAAGAATATCATTATGCAGGCAGAAAACTTGTTATTGAGACACCATTCCCACCAGAATGGCTGCTGCGGTTGGCCAAGCCACTGGGTTATATTAATCCCAGATATTATGAGAAGAATAATAAGAATTTTCGCAGTTCCCTGTAAAAAGAAGCAAATTCACAAATTTAAACACTTTCCATCAGTTTTTCGCGAATATCTCGGAAACTAAGCGAGATAGAGTAATTTAGCAAGAGACCTTTCTTTTAGAGAATTCGATTTTCTACAAAAAAGGTCACTTGCTATTTTTTCGTAAACCCACTAGTTTCTGAGATATTCACGAAATAATAAAAATCAGTTTTTTTTTTATTTTATTGAGTTCTCTTATAATTCCTTGAATATCTCAGAAACTACTGGGTTTAGAAGAAAATATCTCAAGACCTGTTTTGTAGAGAATTTGAAGAGCTATAAAAAAGGTCTCTTGCAAAATTCCTCTATCTCCCTTACTTTCCGAGATATTCAACAAAAACAAATCATGTGTCCAGAAGGAAAGAAAAGTTACCAGAAATTTCGCAATGAGCATGCTGTACCCTGGGGGATCATAATTTTCCCCATAAATATGAAGTTCTGGATACTTTTGCCTCAGGATACTAACGTACTCCTCGAAGACCCTCTTGTACCCACAGGAATAGCTAAAACAAAGGAATGACTCAATTCTAACCTCAAAAATCCAAAAATCCCCAATTAATCTGTGTTTAACCAAAATTACCAGTAAAAAAACTTAATCGTCGGTCCAGCTTTTGATCCGAATTTCGTCAGTGATATCTCGTCATCATCACCAAGTGCAAAATTCGTCCCCAAGGTACACACTATCAGTAAAAAACACAGACTAATCCTCAACGATCCCATAATCACGAAATCAACAACAAAAAAAACACCACAATGATAAAAAATTTAAATCCTAATAATAAATTCAATGAATTTCATTGAATTCTCTTAATTAAATTGAACGCCAGAAAGAAATTCATTCGGAGATAAAAAAAATTTAGTATTGTCGAGACACTGAAAGAGTCGAGAAATGTTGGCAGGCAGGTTCCCCCACCATGATGCTTCCATTGCTCTGGTGGTTGTGGCCAATGGCGTGAGGTTCTATGGGAAATGCGTGAATGTGATTGGCGATAACCAGGAGATCCCTCGATATCCGTCGGTAATGACGGATAAGAAATCGACGGTAGCGAAATCGTAAATATATTAATACGCGAGAATCTCTCCCCTGTTCAGTCCTTCCCCCCCTTCTTACAATAAATATGCTATTGTCGCTACCAATGAGGATACGCCTTAAGAGAGAGTGCGCGTTAAGGTGGTGCGCACGAGCGACCTCAATTGGCGTGGCATCACAAACACAAGCGTTGTGACGCCAATTGGCATTGTTGTATCGTCACTTGCACGGGCTGGACGTGTTACAACTTGTTTTAATTAGTGATTATTGTTTTAAATTCAATGTTATTGTAATTCGCTCACGTATTTATAATACTGAGGCTGTGATTTTTAATTATATATTTTATTAAGGTATGTAGATTATTTTTACTATTGAATCAAAGAGGCATTATAACCTCACATTTCTCGGATATTTCTACAAGTGGTGACAATTGATTTAGCATGATGAGACGCACTGAATCAAGATCATCAAGGGATGATGATCGTATTCCTCGGAGTAAATTGGCTGAGCTTGAACGTAAACGACGAGAATGGAAAATTGAGCAGGAGAAAATGAGAGAACACGAGAAACGCAAACAAAAAATGATTCAAGAGTATGAAGAGAAGAGAGCTAGGGAATTAAAATTGAAGAATCGCCCACGAAGATCACGATCACATAGTAGCAGTAGACAGAGAAGCAGAAGTGAATCAAGGGATAAAGATAAAAATCGCGCAAAGTCGAGCAGTAACAAAGTTCCTGTTATGTCTGAGAAGTATTTACTTAATTTAGCTTTTGAAAATAATATAAATTCGTTTGTGAAGTCGATTCACATGAAATTATTCATTTTTTCCATCTGAAGGTGTGATTCCTCCTCTTCAAACACTCCATTATTCAAAGGCAGTGAGGGTGCCAAAATTGATGTTAATGAACTGAAGAAAATCAAAGTAAATATTCAACGAAAAATTTCCACTGAGGAAGAAACAACAGAATTACATCGAGATATTTTAAAACCCGAAGATGTTGTTCTTAAAAGAAGAGAGGGTAAGAATTGGTTTTTCACATGGGTTTGTATTTTAATGAATTTAATTAATTCTACCGAGAATTTAAAATCGGGAATATTTAAATATAAGTGAAACGTCGAATATTAAAATTAAATTGATCGCCAATGGAAGAATTACACCATCATCTGAAGATATTTAAATTCGTCCATGAAGACACAATAATTTGAGAAAAAGTATTCAACTCTGGAGATAGAGGCTTCTTCTTGAAGATATACACTATCGTAGGGTCGGTAATTCTTTATTTTTTTGTTACTCAAATTATTATTGATAATTTAAGGATTCATTCCTCAGAAAAATATCCTATGAGGATAAATGCATTCTCCATTCATTGTTTCGATTATAATAATCATTTATATAATTTTATCTGTCCTAGGAGAAGGATCCAAACCTATATTTGATCGCGAGGAGCTGAAAGTTGATGCGTTTGGAGTTGAGGAACTTCGGACAATTGTAGCAATTGATAATACCAAAGAGAGAAACTCAATATTCACGAGTTCAAGACGATGCAGCCAAAGTCAAAGCCCACGGCGTTCTATTGGGTATGTTTTTTTATATTATATTGATTTAAATTTAAATTTAAAGTGGAGATATGGATATTTAATGATGATTCTCATGGGATCATGTTGAGTTTCTGGACCTTCGATGGACTTTGGTTCATTGGACTTCAGGAATTCCATTGATTCTCATTGAACGGATCAATCATATTTCAAGTATTGCAATCGCAAATGAAAGAGTAGCAATTAAATAATGCATAATTGCATTATTATAACTGTATCAGTTCAATTCTGGTTCAATTCCGGTATTTTTCCATAAAATCTGTTGAGTTGGACTAGTTTTTGCGAATACAGAACAGAGGTTTATTGATAAATTCATTATTTTTTTTCAGTGAAAGTTACTAATAATGTGTGTTTAGAATTTAAGACTAATTTCAGAAGCATTTACATAATTTACAGGAGTCTTTAATGGATCAATTCAAGGTTTTTCAACACCAAGAAGGTATGAAACTTTAAACTAATAATATAATGAAGCTCACATCATGAAGAAAACTTCTGGGAAAGATTCAACTGTGAAGATGCAGCAACTTGAAGATTAAATTTTTATCAATTGAAAACATTTAAATTATCTCATTCCATTGAAAGAGATTTTCTCAATATTCTCTTCTTTTTTCTTTCATATATTCACCTGCAACCTGTAAAGTCATCTTGAGTTAATACTGAAAAGTTTTCTCTCACCAATGAAGATGATTGGAGCATTTAGAAGAATTTTATGAATCTTCTTTTTAAAGGTTTCGTATTGTTTTCTATTCCGGCTACGAAATACGCGTTTATTCTTTAATTTACAGACATTTGAGGGAAATAGTTGTCAGTAGTAGTTGTTGATCCAACAAAATAATTATTAATTTAATTTAAATTTTCACAGGAGAAGGATCTAAGCCTATATTCGATCGAGAAGAACTAAAAGTATCAGAAAATAATAGTGCGGATATTATCGAACGCCGTACTGTTGTGGCGATTAATACTAATAGGAGAGGTAAATAAGTATTTAGTAAAACAGTGAAATTTCATTTTTTTATTTCACTTTTCTCTATTTAATTTGAATAATTATCATTTTTTTTCTTCCAGATGAAGGTTCTCGATCTGTGGAACGAAATGTAACTTCTTCAAGTTCTAAACGCCGGGATCATAGCCCTCGGCAATCGCTCAGGTTCGTGTTTTTGATCATTTGAATTTGACATCATGAAGGTATAGGGGAAGGTGGGGTAAAAAGACCTCGAGGGGTGAAATGGACACATGCTCAAATTTTGTTATCTCCAACCGTTCAATCAGAATGTCCATTTTACCCCGAATTCCCCTATCATTATCATCACTTTAATCACATTCCACTTTTCTGATGTCTCCTCCACATGGTTCCGTCATTTATTCATTCACAAGTTATTAATTTTTTGAGTTTTTCATTTCGATTACAGCTAAAACTACAACTCAGGTAATTTCATTATCATTTCATTCCTATCCTCGATCATCAATATTATTTATAAGTCATAATATCATGCAAAGGCATGATACCATAAAATGGATATATTACACTCTGTATGCATATTGAACGTTTAATATTCATGAACCTAGACTCATTAGTATAATTATTGATCTATAGGTACGAATCAACTTCAAGAATACGTAGAAATAGTGATCACCGATCTAGAACTCATGAAAGGTGAGATATCCCTTTAAATTCAATTGTTTCATTGAAGATATTAATATAAGTAACAATCTATTTAATTGTCATTTAGGGAGCATAGTACAGGAAGGAGTAGAGAATATAGAACAGATTATGCTGAGAGAAGTACCCATTCGCCTCGTAGATCCAGCCCGTATTCTGTGGATCGTCGCAGTCATTATTTATCGCCTAATGAGGGACGTAGCTTTGCGAGAAGTGCTGACCACCATCGAAGTCAGTATCGATATGACAGAAATGATAGCCGGCACAGGAGATTTAATGAACGACATCGATCTCCTCCTACACATTATGTGGAGCCAATACCAGTTCCTATTTACTATGGGGTAAGATTTGTTTTTCACTTCACATCATTATTTATTAAAATGTAATCTCAATTCCTGTAATTATGTTTGTAGAATTTTCCAAGACCTATCATGTTGGATCCCATGATGACTCTACGAGGTCCTATTCCCATGATGCGAGGGAGAATTCCTATGTCAGGAGCAGGACGACCACCATTTGGACCACCCTTTATTCCAGCAGAGATGTACAGACCAAATCATCCGAATCCCAGTAAGTAGTAGTCATAATTAAAATTTACCCCTTTTATTCCTTATATCTGCCTTCTAATTAATTCTTTCGTTTTATTATTACTTACAGGATTCAATCGCATGTTCTGAGGATAATGTATTAGCTCCATTATGGATTTTGTCGTCGCAGAACTTCAGTGTAAGAAATGTAATTAAAATATTAATAATGTTATAATTTTTTTATTACATTAATAAATAATTATTTATTAATTAAAACTGCATCTTTTTTTTTTATTGAGAAAAAAATCCCGGTTGAACCCTTTCGTAGCAGCCAATCACATTTATCGTGAAGTAAACACGCCGGGCGGCCATATTTCGGGCTAGAAAATCACTGATTTTATCAGGAAAATATCAGCCATTAAGAGCTTAGTAACTACACTCCTAGCTCCGCCTGTTTTCCTGATATACTTCAAGATTTTCAATGCCCAAATCCACGTATGAATAAAGGGTATTTTCGGGACAGAAAATTGTACATAGTATCCGGAGAAAATGACAGCTAAAGAGGTATCATTAAAGTACTATTAAATACTCTTACCTCTCCATATTATCCTAATATATTTCGAGGTTTTCGATGCGAATAAAGGGCATTCTCGAGACTGAAAATTGTATGGAGTATTAGGAGAATATGACAATTAAAGAGGTATTATTGATATATTGGAAATTACTCCTATTCTTTATATTATCCTAATGTATCTCGGGGTTTTCGATACCCAATGTCCAAGTTCACGTACGAATAAAGAGTATTTTCGGGACAGAAAATCACCGAAAGTATCGGGAGAATATGATAGAAAAAGAAGTTATCAATTACTCCTAATCTCGTATGTTTTCCTGATAATCACCGAGGTTTTCAATGCCCAAATCCACGTACGAATGAAGGGTATCAGCAGTATTGCGGTAGTATTAGGGACTCTGATCAAAATGGGCTCACCAGGTAAAACGGAATATTAATTAAAATAGCATAATTCAATGGATTGATTTACTGGTGGCGCCATCTCTGAGAATTCTTAGGAACCAAAATCGAAATGTGTTTGGGGCTTCTCAAGGATTCTAAGAGATGGCGCCACGAATCAATTCCCACAAAAACTCCAAATTTTCCCGGAATTTACCAGTGGCGCCACCTCTTAGAATTCTTAGGAACTAAAATCGAGAGGTGTTTCGAGCTTCTGGAGAATTCTAAGGGATGGCGCCACTAGTAAATGTCCAAAAATCTAGGGATTTTAGGTGGCGCTCTCTTACATCATTTTCAAAAAAAGAGAAAATTTCAGAACTGGCTTCACTATTTAATAATAAAGAATGAAAAAAATATGGAATCGTTTGTGAATTGTTTGGTGGTAATTGGTATCTAGTTTTTATTGTTTGGTAGTCAATTGTTTAATTATTATTGAACAAATCTGCCCATGCTTTTGAATGACAAATTAGAAGTGGAAGCGGAAGGGTTAAATAATTGATACCAAACGATTATAAATCATTATCATTTATTAACAAACAGAATACAACAATATACAATGTTTTTAATTTTCTTTTGATTATAATAAAGTCCAGTGCCTAGAATAATTAAATTTTTCATAAAAAACTTAACTCTCGGATTACGCTAACCTGAGAATCAAAGACTCTGGCCTTAGAGAAATGTGAAAAATTATGAATTAATGCAGAAAAAAATCTGTCCACCTGCATTTACCATCCCTGTCTGCTTTATCTACACATTGGTGTCAAAACGAGTTCGATTCGAGATGTGGATTTCGACTTTTCATGATGGCGGAGTTCAATGCGATTTTTTTCGGTCATCTCTCTTTTTGATAGAGGAAAATAGAACAAAACATTCTTGTTAAACGTCAATTGTTCTCAGAATTAAGCATGGTGAATGTTACAAAAGGAATTTTAGTTGAATGGTAAGTAAATTCTACTCAATATAATCAAAATCTTCTGGAATACGGAATTGTTTGTTGAGTGTTTCTTCAGCAATATCAAATTTCCTCTTGCACCAACTTTGGATTGAGAATATATTATCTGTCCATGTATTAGCTGCTTCTTTGTACAGCTGCAAATAGAAATATATTGTGAATTATTCCATTTGTTTGATAATTATTAGAGTAAGTACAGTACCTTTGCTTGGTCAGCCAACCTAGCCAATACTTCTGGATCTGCATGACCCAAACTAGCGAGTTGTTGATTTATTTGTTTTTCCTTCTGCTTGAAGTGCTCCAATTCTTCGAGTATTTTCCTCTTTACTTCAGTATCCTCGTTGCTAATCTGATGATTCATAATTTACAAAATTCAAGGGGTTCAATGGGCCACTAAAATATTTATTATATTTACCACAAATTTATGATATTCTTCATTGAGCTTCTGGAGTTTAAATTCGTTGGCTACAATATTTTTTCTTGATTCTGCAATTCTCTCTTCAATTGCTGCTATCTTCTCCCTTAAAATAAAATATATACTTGTCACATATGAATAGTAGATAAATTAAATGAATATTGATGATAATTACCCTGGGAATGCCCAGAAATAGATTGTTGATCCAATTTTTCCAGAATTAACAAGTCCATCATCAACTAGTGCCTGAAGGACATCCTTCACAGATTGCAAAACAATTCCTTTCTCCTTAGGAGCGATTCTTTCAATTTCTTTGAGTGTAAAAAATTCCTGCTTCTCGTGGAATATTTGAAGCATACGTGCTCTTTTCTCATCAATTGTAACTCGTTTTGTCATGATTAATGGCTTTTAAATTTTCAGTGATGCAGCTATGAAACAATTTCTTCTACACCTGGATGAGACTTTTGCCCTGGGAAGAAAATTTATAATTCAAGATCTCGACGAAAAACACTTGTTTATATCATCTGATATTTTGGAAACACTCCAAGCCAAAGTTGATGATCTTATGGATCAAATTTCATTTCCATTGGCTGACAAGGGAATTTAAATTAATCGTTTATATAAGAAGAAAATATAAAGAATAATGGCAGCGAGAGAATCAGGAAGAATCAAGGATTCATATCAAAAAAGAGTCCTCGATGATGCTGCGAGAAAACGCAGGCAGAAGAAGGCACTGGAGGCATTGGAACAAGACAATTTTCACGATGATCCACATGCAGATTTGGTCATGAGCAAGAAAGCTCCAAAATTCCAAGAATCTCTAGATGGTCGTGGTCCAAGGAAGAAGAAAACACGTTCAGCCGAATACTACAAGCAACGATTTCGCAAAAGCTTTGCCCAATTAGTCGAGGAAGATGCCAATAACAATGCAACACCCCCAAACTACACTAGTGCTCAAGCACCACCATCAAAACTCCCTGAAAGACACTTTTGCGCTGTTTGTGGCTTTCCTAGTAATTATACATGTATACCCTGTGGTGCAAGATACTGCACAGTTAAATGTTTAGGTACACATCTTGATACTAGATGCCTTAAATGGACTGCATAACACTTATTAACATTTTCCATTAAGGAAAATCTAAATATCATTGTTAATTATAATATAATTCCACTTAAACTCAATTACCTATAATAAAAAATTATTTTCTACTGTAATCGTAATTACTGCAGCGTTCCTTAGGGTTAGGTCAATACTAGATCCTATCCCAACCTACAAATTCACACTGTGTAAACAAAAACAATGTTCATCAGCTGTCACAATGAAGAGAAAAGAAAATGATAGTGAAATAATTAATTTACCTGCTGGAATGAGTTGGTTAGAAAATCAGGTGGCAGGTCATCAATCAGATTCTTCAAAAAATAGTATCAGTGAGTAAACATCTCTTTAATATAGTAAATAATTTAATTGATTACCTATTTAAGGAATGTTGAAGACTTCAAATGGATGTATTCTCAAATCTGCTCCAAAAAAACAACTCCAGGAGAGGGAGGTTTCTTTTTACGAAGAAATAAAAAAAGCCAATGATCCCCTATTCAATGAACTAGCTTGGTTAACACCAAAGTATTATGGAACAAAGGAATATGAAATCGAGAATAAAAGTAGGTTACCTGAACGTATTAATGATAATAATAAACAAATAGAATAATTTTCAGGGATCGAATTTATTATATTAGAGGATATGACTGTAAATATGTCAGAGCCTTGTGTGATGGATATTAAAATTGGCAAACGTACATGGGATCCTCTGGCTGAATTTGAAAAAATTACAGCAGAAAAGAAAAAGTATGCCGAGTCGAAGGCAGCTTATGGCTTTTGCATACCAGGATTCCAAGTTTACGATCAATTTACAGGAGTTTTACGAAAATTTGATAAAGATTATGGTAAAAAATTGAACCGAAATTCTGTTATAGAGGGTAATTTATAATTTCATACGTTATAGTCTTTGGATTTTGAAAGTATTCGGATTTTTAATTAACAGAGGAATCTCTTTCTTTTAGCTCTGAAAATATTCCTCAATGCAAAGGAAAATGATGATTTATGTCCTATACTCTTGATAAAAATCATTTCGTCTCTACGAAATATTGAAAAATTGTTTAAGAAACAAAATAAATTACGTTTTTACTCTAGTTCGATTCTCATAGTATATGATGCACATTATCTTCGAAAATTACAGAGAAAGGAGGATAAAATGAATTATTCGGAGCAAACTGATTGGGTTCGTATAAAGATGATTGACTTTACTCATGTATTTCCAGGAGATCATGAGGATCTAGATATTAATTACCTCGAGGGTATTACTAATCTCATAAAATTACTAGAATCACTACTAACTTATACTGAAATTAAATAAACTTGTATAAAATACCACGTTACTATGTTGCACATAATGCAATAAATTAAATATATGTTTATTTATTACTGTAAAAAGCACAAGATCATTAATTTGCAGAATATTATAATTCATTTGTTTAATTATTCTTGTATTTTACATTACTCCTTGTGCCATACAAACTGAGCAATAGTACATAATTTTTCTCTTTTCTTTTAATTTCAGTGATTTTTTTCGTCATTTCAACAGTAATTTTTACAATAATTTTCATATTCTTTCAAATTTAAAAATCAATAATTATCAGCAATTAATTTTAATTTATTGGCAACGAGAGTATATTTTACAACGAGCGTCGCTGTGACTAGCCATTGAATAAGGACCGTTAATTCTATGAGAATTGTCTCAAGCTCGTGATTCAATCACAATTGTTTTCCACTCTATCGCTTTTGTGCTCATTCTCTCATTTTGAAACAATTGACTTGGACAATGAATTTATTAAATAAAATGCATTCGCCAGAAAGTCAATGAACAATTGTTAATATTCAAGCGGTCTTCAGCGCCAGCCACTAGACGACAATATACTATTTTAATACACACCCTTTCCCTTGTGTTAATGACAGCGTCACACTTTTCATTTTTTTTTCAATTTTTTAAATCATTTATTATTTTTTTTTCTTCATAATGATCACAGACGTCCGCCAAACGTAGTAGGCATACAAATTAATGTTATATAATCGCTAGGCGACTCAATACGTCTAAATTCATAGAGAGAAGTCAAAGAAAGAGAAAATTAGGAAATATAAGAAGTTCAATGGATAAATTAGTCAAAAGATATTACATTGATAATGATGATCATTGATTAGAATAAAATAAGCTGAGTTGGCTAATGTGTACGTTCGTGGGAGCCTT
Organism: Aleiodes testaceus; assembly: GCA_963565655.1. Taxonomy (NCBI): domain Eukaryota; kingdom Metazoa; phylum Arthropoda; class Insecta; order Hymenoptera; family Braconidae; genus Aleiodes; species Aleiodes testaceus. Next base: position 3,453,099 of record OY751422.1, read on the forward strand.
CTCATTGTTTTAGTAGTCTCCAAACGCATTTCACAGAGTTCTACACTACATCCAAACTGCGAAGATTAATTCAAACTAATATTTAGTTATATAGGCAATCTTAGGGCCTAAACCAGGTGAAGCGGGTTTATTTATTCTATTGCCCTCGACTAGCAATAACCGTCGATCAACGAGTCACTACTACATAATCATGTTATTTTTATATACTCATAATAATATTAAAAGAAAAGAAAAATCATAAAACGTGTTCTATTTGATCTTTTTATGAGAATAATTCTTAGACAAGCTAATAAACGGAGTCGTACCCCGTGGTAATCATTAATTCTCAAATTCTGCCTTTTTTTTTTATTTTCCTAAACTCTCACATATGATTCGATGATTATCTCCAACTTTGTTATTACGTAAAAGCCATTGTTAGATTATATCTTCAATAACTCTTGATATTTTCATTTAGACCATTGTAATAATATAATATAACATATTAATATATTGTATTTATAAATACGACACGCACTCTCTTCTATTTACAACCTGATTATAATTATTACCTCGAACAGGCATATTTATATTTAATCACTCAACAATTAATTCATCTTGTTAGATGTCTACAAGGGGGTCACTGACACAGATTTCGAGTTTGTTAATGATCTCAAAGGTTAATAAACAACATAAAAACATGGAGAATCTCGGGGCAAAATGAATCAATTTAAATGAACTGGTGCATTTTGCCTTGATCTCCACTATTGAAAATCAGTCTCTTGTCCGTGGCTCCATTCTACAGCAATCTAAGCATGCAGTTGAAAAATAAAGAATGGAAAAAAAGTAGATTTTATATATGGCAATTGAATTGAGAGACTCGATAATTATTCATAAATGTACGAAGAGACAAAAAATAATAATAATGAAATTATTTGAACTGGCCAGATACTTTACTGTATGACAGTTAGCACGGTGTGTAGTTATAGTTTTATCACCTACTGTCGTACGTAAGGCGTTTTGAGTTTATTTAATTTATTTTTCGTCTTTTATATTTTCAGTGCCAGTCACCGAAATTAGAATCGATACGACCAAATTGTACAATGTATTTGTAACCACAGGCTTTTGGGTCACGCGGACCTGCGCGGTTCTTTCAAGCAAATTTCCCTGGGCCCTCAGATTAACACCTCTTTAAACTTTACAATGAACTTGTGACACAAGTTTTCCTAATTAGCTGTTAAAATTTGATTATTATCCTCCTCCAACACGAACGCTCAACTCACACTATTATACCTCTTTATCTTGGCATTATAATTATTATTTATTTGTTTGTTTGATGAAAAAACACTGGCGACGGGCAGCAGCACGGCGGTATGCATTTGAAAAGGCACAAAGTTATCAAAATAAACGGTTACAAATGTACAAAATAATGATATTAATAGTAATAGTTGAAAATAAAGAGGAGGAAGAGGCGGCGAACGCGTAGGCCCGACGTGCCGGCACGTCGCATTTTAAAAATAATTAAGAGACAATATCTATTCGTTCAACTTCTCTTCGGGAATATCATTCAATTATCCAATCTAATATTATTATTAATTTAATTTAAATTGGAAATTAAAATCATGAGGACTCATTGTTGTCTCAGATGTTAAAGCCACTAATGCCTTTTCGTGCGTCACCCGACTCGACCGAGGTCCCAGCCAACAAGACAAAAATATAAACAATATAAGAGTTACGAAAAAACTGAATGGACTAGTCCGGCTTATGTTTGGACACACGATTGGCATTTTGGCAGTTAACATTTAATTATGGCATACACTATATCACCCGATGAATAGTACGAGCCCGAGCGACACTCAGCCATTATATTTCATATTATATAGAGGACCAAATTCACTCAAACAAACAACTCTCTCTTTTTATCTACATGCTCATGTAATGACTAAAAAAGTTACTTTCATGGTTCCTCATTTCTGTTATTCTCACAGTTAAATATTTGATTCTATCAATCTCTCACTAGTTACACTGTTCGCTCATCCTCAATAAACAACTATCCATCCTGTACAATTGTCTCTCCAAAAGCATTTTAAACATAAATAATCAGCCAAATAAAACTAATAAGCACCAAAGAAATAGTTTTGGTAATGGGAGCACCGCTGCTGGGGTTAATTGAATTTTCATCATCTGTTGGATGTGTTACTAGTGTAGTATCTATTCTCGCGGGGCCCATTCCTGAGCCGGAAGCTTCATTGTCATCTTCATCGAGTTCCTCGTCATCGCTATTTACAACGATTCCTCTATTCCAATTTGGATTGGCACCACTTCCAGAACCATCTAGTGCCTCATCAGACAGCAAGACTCCGCTGTCAGGTGCTGATGCCAACTGAGATTGAACGGCCTGTTGAAAATATACATGTGCATAGAAATTATTCATCTCTAATCCTTTAATTACTCTCTACTCACTTGATTTATGTGCCGCAATTGATCTATGAGTACAATAGTGTTTGAATTTCCATAACTCGTTGTTCCTACGCTCGTTGCCATTGTAAACTCCGGATTATATTTCTGAGCAGTCAGGCTCGAGTCAACTACTGTTTTAGTATATCTGCAAATATATATTAAACAATTTGTAATTCTGGAATAATATTCATCAATGCTCTCTTTATAAATATGAAACTAGGAATTGTTTTTTTATGTCTCTGCACTAGTTTGTCAGTAAACAAAACAGTAGATAAAGAATTCCATTTTTATGGTAAGGTATGGAATGTTATCAAGTGTGAGGAAAATCTTTGTTTTTCAAAGTAATATACGTGTTAAATGAAAACAGATAGTGGCTGTGATAGAAGATAAATGAAAGGTCTATTTAACACGTATACGACAATGTAATTTGAAATACAGCGAAATCTTTAATGATTATGTTGGATTAATTGTTCTGCAATAAAGTTGGAATTGTTGTTAATTATTGGCGTCGAGAAAAGGATTTAATCACGTATTGATCTTTGACCCTGAAGAGTAATTCTTCTCATAGTCATTGAAGAGAGTAATAATGAAGTAGCATAGAAAATACTTTCTCTGTAGATTCACATGAGTTTATGAGAATTTCATTGGCATTATAAGAAATTCTTGGAGACTTTTGTTGTCACCAGTTTGTCTGTACCAATGGAGGATGGCAGAGTTTGTAGAAAAAGGAGGAGAAGGGAGATCGAATGGTTCAGTCAGTGGGACGCCTAGCCGCCAATGAGTCTGGCAACGAGACCAAACCGGCGCCGTTGAGTCGGCTGCGCCGACGAGCATAACCGAGTCTTTTCCCCTCTATCATCCCGTCTTTCGCCAGTATTTTCTATCCTTTTCTTTTACCAACTCGTGATCTCGGTGTATAACTATTGCGTGAGAGAGTGAGTACAATCCGCGGCCAGACTATGCAACGTCTTCTCAACTCGACTATTTTCTCAAACTCTCAGACTCTTCTTTTCTAAAATCAATACTCTTTCAATTGCCCCAAAGAAAAATAATTATAAATGTAATAATTAATGGATAATATTAATACTGACTCTCCGATTCTCTGGCCATTCCAGCAGTCCCTGTCTGGATATTCCTCGCATATTGCATCAGCAAGTGTACCATAGAAGGTGCGGGATCGAACGATACTGGCCAAGAAGTTGCCAAGTTGAACATGCAATTGAGTGGGTAACGCCCGATGTCCCTGAGTGTTTCCATGGGGTCCTGCTGCTAGACGATCTTCAAGACTTGTTGAGAATGATGAGGATGCTGATGATTGGCTCTCAAAGGCAGATGCACTTTCAGATGGCTGGTGCTCTGACGAAATATCACCTGGCTTCAATTCTGAATGTCCACACAAGTGTCGAACCTATAACCAGAGAGGATTTTAAAATATTAATTCAATTTAACTTCTCAATCAAAGAGATCTGGTCTGTGTTTCATCGTCTGTCTGAAGTTTGTTTACACGTCAGCACGTACTCTAATATTTTAGTATTTTTTCTCCAGGGTATCGGATATAGAGGAATTTTCCATGAAGGCTCCTGGGATTTATACAGAATTTATCAAATACGTCATATCGGAGGATGTAGAGACGATGAAACAAATCGCAGTCCCACGCATTTGGTAATTTATCGTTGGCTCGGGAGGGACTGGAAGAAACGAGAAAGGAGTCGAAAAAAAGAAAGAAGAGTAGTTTGAGTTGAAAAATCGTTGGCAAATATTTGCTTCGGGGGACGTTCAGGCACTTTTGAAGGCCAGTATGGCGTTGCAAATGGGGGAAACGAGTGGGATGAGTTGAAGCCTTGAATGCTTTGGGTCAGACAGCGATATTTAAATTTCCCGGGTTGATTGAGATGGCTCACTATATAGTGTGGGTGTAAAAAGCCGGCCGTATACTTTATATTTTTTAATACCCATCTTATCTCACCCTTTTTTTTCTCCTCCCTCATTCCATGGTATATGTAGTATTCTTCAAATTTATTAAATGTCTATTCATTCATATTTATCTAATCGTCGTGATTCTGATTTTTTTCATTTTTTTTTTTGCCAAAAAAAGTGATTTTTCTGAAATTCGACGCCTCCTTTTGTCTGTCTACTGAAGAATCTCATGCTATAGTCCTCTATCAGGTGAGTCACACTCATCCAAGGCTGATTCATCCAATCCCGTGTGTCTAAGATTCCAAAATTATTATTTTGTGAATTCAGTAGGAATTTGAGGAATTTATACTTTCACAAATAAAAGAGAGGATAATAAAAATTCTCGCTGCTTCAATTGTTGATTGATTCATTGGAGATGGAGAAATTTCATTCCACGTATTGGTTTTTATCCTCTTTCTGTTTCTCTTGTCTCTTTCATTAGAAGACAGCGTCATGAGAAAGAACAGAGGGAGAGAGTTGAAAGAACTCGGTGATAGAGTCGTATAAATAGACATGTATTATCGGCCATTTATACAGGCATTGTGTCCCAATTCTGCCCATTACTTGTAATCGAGCGAAACAAATGAAAAGTGCAGAAAGTTTGACACGGCCAGTAAGAGGAGAAAGAAAAAAAACTAAGAGAGAAATAATGAGACAATTTGCTAAATATATTGCACTCATTCAGTTACTGTTAGCTCTCTCTGAGCTCTGATTGATTTCAATGGCTTCAGAAGAGTCGCAAACGGAAGTGTGATGAAAAGGGTGACGACTAAACGGCCAACCTGAATGTATAGTCAATATATAGACACGATACGATGGGTTCAGGTCGTTTGCGGCGAGTCAAAGCGCCGTTCGACCACTTGAACACACCGGCTAAGGATGCAAGGAATGCGATGGGCGCGTCTTTCCACCTTTTTTTTAATTTTTTTTTTCTCCCAGTCTCTTCCTCCTCATCCTTGCATATCACATTCTCCTGGTCGTAGTCATCCTTTTCACTCATTTTCACTTTTTTTTAAAATTCAACATAGAATTCTGCAAATGTTTCTATTGGAAAGCCAGCAGAGCTTTTTATGAAAATCTCCATGGGGGGAATGTAATTTTCCTGATGAGATCATTATTCAACGAGTTTATTCCTATTTCAATTGGAGAATCAATGATTTTATTTTTCTCTCCATTGCAGCAGAAGATATTTAAGTACGAGAATGTATGCTCGTTTTATTTTAGCCTTGTGAAAGATGTCCACTCAGCTCCAAAGTTATTTGAGCTAGAACAAAAAACTTTGAGATCCTAAGCTGTCTTGGAGGAGAGCTTATCCCTAGTATTGCGGCGTTTGACCTATTTTCCTCCTCCATTCCATTTGGGAATGTTATTTGGTAATTTTTCCACTTGAAGTAGTAGCAATCCGCCGAATTCAAGAGATTCTTCGTACATAAATAGCTACACAATGATATTCAAGGAGACCGTCTGAAAGCAATGACAAAAGCTTCAGAAATTCCATATTCTTCTTTCACGAACGAATTATCATGACGACAATTCGTGCGTCAAGAACTGAAACGATGTCGAATGAAATGGCAAGAGAGATATATATATATATATATATAAAAAGAATACAAGTAAAATAAAAGAGAAAAAAGCGTGGTTACCTGTGTAGGAAACCTGCAGCCACATAACACAAGCGCTAACAGAGAGTCACATGGCAACAGCAATCATTCTACCTCGCTTCTCCATTCTTTGAGTTCTACCTCTTTCGTTTCGCTTTTTCATTCAGTTATTTTAAAATCCAACTGGAATATCCTTTTCGTTCACACTCTTTCCTTCATTTATCTTTGTTCCAATGTACGAGCAGCTTGTACATAGGAAAGAATTGAGTTCTAGATTGAAGGAAAAAAAGGGGGCTAATAAATTAATACAGATGAGAGAAAATAGGGACTCCTCTGCGTACGAGTTCGTTCAGGTATAACAGGTTCGCCCCTGGGCTCCCTTTTACGAAACAGAGCCTCCTTCCACCTTGGTTTTCTTCTTGTTTTTCCAGTTGTCCTCTCCCTCCCACTCAAGTTACCGCCTTCGCGTGCCAACGACAAGCATTAGCCTCCACCGTACAACTAACTCAACTCGATGCATCTTTTTATTTTACCAATTTTCATAATTCCTCTTTACTCGTTAATTAATCTCATTAATTAACCGGCAATTTTCCATTATTTTTTTGTTCCATCAACATAATTGATAATTTGAATGTAACTCAAACAAGTTATTGCTGTGAATCGTAGGTAATGGCGACGTTGAATGAGTTGGATGAAACAAGAAGAACAAGAAGACGGTGCGATGACTCAGTAAAGTCCGACCTGCGTAGATCTAAAACTGAAAACGATCATCGCCGAGAGGCGAGGTTCGGAAACGAGCGAATTACCACGACTTGTGACGAGCTAATCCTGCGTGAGTGAATTTTCAAGCATCGAAATACCAAAGAAACCCGCGTGAGTCGGGTCATTGATTCAGCACGGCAGTGTGCCAAACTTCTCAGAAATAATTTCTTACTTGTTTATTTTTCACAAATTTTAAATTTAAGAAAAATATTCCTATTTCCCTTTGATTTTCACATTATCAAAATGATGATTCTTCATTATTAGAAATGTCAATTTAGCATATTTATGAGATTCTATTGATAATTGCATGTGGAATGCTCATGTGAAGAGATTGAGCATAGCTGAGAATTGAGAGTAGTAACCGATGGTGGAATGATTATATCGACCGTGTGGGCGGAAAGTGGCTGGAACAGAGCCAACGAAGAATAAAAACGTTCCTAGTGGCAATGGAGGATAGTGAAAAAGCTCCTTTGGTAGGTGCGAAAGAGACCGAGAGATAAGACGTCTTTTTACACCCTGAAGACGCAAAAGTGAGGAAGCAAATACCATGGAGGTGAAACTGCTCTCTTTCTTCTCAATTGTTATACCATCAATTAAATAAAGTCAATATCATTCACTAATGTGATATTGATGATTCTTGGTGGAAAAGAATTTACAGAGCCAAATTTATCACCTTCCTCACCATTTCATTCGTTTTTTTTTTTTCTATAATTGGATCCATCCAATAAAAATACGTATAGGAAACTATTTGGAACCGAAATAGAAGTGGAAAAAAGGCAAAGAATCTTTGGGATAAATTTATCGGATAGCCCTGGGGTGAAAGTACTTGGATTGCTCTTCAGTTAGCTATGTCTCTGCTTTCTACGTATATAGCCAATGTTCTGTCGTCCTGGCACAACTGCGTAACAAACAGGGAACGACTACACATTCGTTTACTCAGTTGCGACAATTTCTTCTGTCCACACATTACGAGGAATAGTGGGGATTACAATAGAGCCTCTTGAGATGGAATTGTTCCAATGATTTCATTGAAGCTATTTTCTATGCTACGTAAAATTAATGTGAAAAAGATTAAAATGAATAAAAGATAAAAGAATAATCAGAAATCGATCAAGGACGGAATTCAGGGGGATTTCTGGTCCGGAATTTCATGCAAACTCCAACCTAACGAGGAGGCCGAAGGGAATCGATTCTCCCACAGTGAAGGCACTCGAACAGGATAAAAAGAAAGTGGACAAAGAGGATAAAAAAGAAAAAAACAATTGAAAAGGAGTAAAAAAAAGATGAATGAGAGGAAGGAAGGAATCCGGAATAAAAGAAGACAGAGAAGAGAGATAAAAAGGGGCGCCCATGGCAGTGCCGTAGCCATGTCCAATGCCTCCTCTCTGTATGTCTGTGTGCCTGTATATATGGGGCCTTTGAAGGGTTGCGAAGAATAATAATGAGTGAGACACTACACGACACGAGAATTGGAGTGGAAGTGGCTAGTGGGGGAGTGGGAAACATACCAGGTTGAAGTGAGACGAATAAACAAGTTGCCGGTGTAGTGGAAAGAACGCCGCGTGCGATCGAGAGGTATGAGGTCTAGTACAAACCTGCCGCGACGAATAATAATGAGGGTTAAGGGCAAAACAGGGGAGAGGAGGAACTTTTAAACAGCCACATGTGGGGAGAAAGATTCGATTGAGAATAAGGTAAAGAGCCACAAACTGGACCACACCGGGCTCGACCATCTCCACCACACCAACGATCCTATTAACAATCTACTTGGGTATCCTCCTGACTGGCATGCTTTTTGGGGCGGTTCACAAGCCTCAGAAGATGCGAGCAGAAGGCCAAAGGCCACGCGGAATGCACGCAGAATCCGCCTACGCCTACTCTCTTCTTCAAAAACATTTTCTTTTATTTTATTTTAATTTTTTTTTTTAATGCATACATTGTACAGTTGCTCGAAGAGTCAAAAAAAAGGTGCGAGTGTTGGCAGTTTTGCGGCTTTTACCCCTGGCGCTCCATCAGTATCGTTGAGGCCGTCAAATTATTAGTGGAATTGGGTACCCAACAGATCGTGGGAGCCCGACCCCCCTTGACGACGTACATTCCACTATACAGGTAGTACCTCACAAGAAATAATATGAGGAAGAGAAGAAAAAAAAAGAAAGAATATTCCCGCATTCTTCTGCTCCTTTTCTCATTTTCGTTTCGTTTCTCCCTTTCTTATTCTTATTATATATATATGTATATATATATGCAGGTGAGCATGATTGGACATGATAACACCTGGCATTCCGTTCTTAATTATGAATGCCTCAGAACAAAAAAACCCAGTTTGAGGATAAATGTTGTGAAAAGCACAGGGTGAGCTATCCATCTGGAATATTAACATTGGAAAAGACCCAGAAGCAGAAAAGGCGTAGGCATATGCTAGAGTCGATCGAGTTGGTTTCGTGTTGGCGTTCACACGGGGGTACCCGTGTGAAACTTTTAATTAAGAGTCGAGCCGGCGCCTACTTCGGCGAACGAGTTCGGCGTTGATCCGAACAAGCGAAACCCAGCTTGTGTATATCTTTGTATATGTGAGGAGAGATAAAAAGGAGAGTAAAGAGGAGAAAAGAAATAAAAAATAATACCCGATCAGAGAACACGTTTTTTCACCATCTTTCTTTTGCTTCTCCATTTTGATTGGAGTTGATCTCTCATTTGGTTTATTTTTTCTTCCATTACACTTGCAACACTCAGAGCTTCTTGGCCATTGAACCACGTGATCGGGCTTAATTTTTTATAATTGGTCAATTCGAAGTGAAACCGTCCCGAGTGTCTTTTCATTGCGTGTATAAATTAATTCATCGAGTTTGTCTAGAGTTTAATTTCTTCGACTGTGGCATCCGGTTAAAAGACTTACCAGGATGGAATAATATCAAACATATTATAAAACAAGTTAAAAGACAAATAAAGCCTACGAAAATTACTAAATTAGAGCTCACCTCCCTTATTCGCCTACACTAGTACGCTCATACTTGACTTTTTAAATTTCAAAGAGGGAGAAAGAGAAAAAAGCGGTACTTGTATGGCTCACCTTCTCCTCAAGCGAAGGACCATTCTCCATAGCGTGCATTATCGCATCGGAAATTCGAGTATCCAACTGTCTGACTGCTCGCTCCGCATTCAAGCCAAGTGGATCTGTTCTACCGTCAACAGCAACAACAAGTCGCTCAACAGTTTCAACGTATCCGGACCAAGCAAGATCTATTTCAGATGCTGGCTCAGTCAGGCAACCCCTGAAAATAATTTTTTCATGAATTCACTCGAATCACAGGTGTTTCGCTCCTGTGAATCTGATAAATTAAAAAAAATACTCACCTCATGACGTTGGTGCAGAAGCCACTGCATGGACGAACTGAGGAACCATATCCAGAACACTTTGGACAGTATGTCATTCTGAGTAGAGCTTCGTAACAAGCAGCTTGTTGAGGACTAGTACCATAAAATAGTACTGTGTCAGTTTTATAAAGAACAGTTTTGCCCAGAGTTAACGCCTGAACCAACACACGAGTTGCTTCCAAGCTTTTGCTCACTGAACGTGATATCTGCTTGGGTATATCGCCAAATGGTTGAATTTCATCAATAGCCTCATATAGACAAGTCTTGAATTTATCAGTAAAGTCTTGCTGATGGGGATTAACTGCATGATGATAGGCAATTGGGAAAAGGCGAGTGAAGAAGTCAGTGAATCGTTTCTGAAGCATTTCACGGGTGAGCGGCTGCTGGAGGGTGTCTGCAGTGTTGCTGGGCGCAACGTAGTCAATCATTGCTTGGTAAAGTGCCTTGATTGATGGCCTGCTGAGCAGTGACATCGAACGGTAGACCTGCTCGAACAGGATAAGAGTCTTGTTCTCCGATTGACGTGCCAGGCTTGTCACAGTTTCTGCAATTTGAATCATTATTAATTAGCATAAAAGTCCTGGAATATTTTTTTTTCCATCATTCAAGTAGAATAAACGAGTAAAACAACAGTTGAAAAATAATGCTCATCAAACTTTCATTAAAAATTTACGCGAGAATGCCACGAGATAATATCCCGTCAGTTGGCCTCTTTTCTCTCAATTAACGTTCATTTCCACACGTGTTAAAAAGAATATATATATATCTATATAAAAGTTTTCAGCCGGGAGCTGTTCACACAAATAATTAGGCCTTTTTTTTTTCATTCTTTTATCGCACACGACAAGAAAACTGGGCGAATGGTTGATTATACGAGTGTGGTCGTTGGCATCGGTCGTTTATTTTTTTCTTTTCTGTCTCTCCATTCTCTTTCAATATCGATTACAATCGATTAGCCACAAGTGGTACCACTTGGCTTCAAGTATGCTCTAGAAGAGACGAAAAGTGAGACGATAGGAGCATAAGCATCTGTATTCCATGAATAAATTCCAATTCTCTTATTTAAAAGAGACGGTATTTTGAAATAAATGGAAATATAAAAGTATCTCTTGGAAAAAATCATAAAAATAAACCAATGTTAAATGAAGGTGATGCAGAAGTGCATAGAACTGAGAGACAGGTTGGCCGAGTGGGTGGAGAGGAAGTTTGTCAGGTTGTCGTGGCAACGACACGCGCGAGAATAAAAATTCAGCTAAGCTGAGTTTTCTGGCCTTTTCAATCTTCACCACTTATTCTTTCTTCTTATTAGTATAACACTCCAGGAATTGTTAAAAATGTCACAGCAATGCGGCCTGCAGAATTGGAAATCAGTTGTGACTTGATTACATTCATGCATAATCTTTTATTTATTTAGAGCTCAGTGCATTATAGTTGTGTCTACTTGAAGAGCATCGTATTATTAAACGTCATAATATACGCAAATGAAATACAATGTAGATTAAGTAGAGAAGGCTCAAATTTCAGAGTTAACCACTAAACTATAAAAATTATAAAAAAATGTGAATGCCCTCTGGGGCATTGTGCTGGATAAAGTATGCTTCACTACATATGAATAAGACAAAATATAAAAAAAAAATCCAATGCAAAACCTTTTCAACACTTCGATCTTTCTAAACTATCAACTTTACTCAAACATAAATAATATTATCTCTATCTCTCACAGTGTGTTCACCTGAATGCCTCAAAAATAGTGCAATTGCAGTGTGACCTACTTTTAACTTTTCTCCCAGCACTTTTCCACCATCTTTCGGTGAGCCTGGTAACGAGAAATTATCTGTAGACCCTTATTGAAAAACTCTCCCAATGCATTTGATATTTAAAGATGAAAATACATAACCCAGTGACCCAATCATGTACATTGACTACCTACTAATGCCTTTTTTTTTTTTTTGAAGTAGTAATATTTTATTTGATTGCAAATACGATAGCATTCACTGTGTATAGAGAGAAAAATCCATATTGAGTAGGCAATTTATATGTAGCGTAGGTATGTTTTGAATAAAATCACTGTACATGATATCATCCGTCATCAATGAACAATTTTCTTTGTATCATAGAATGAAAAAAAGCTGAGAGAGTAAATGCAACGAGAGACAGATATTAATTTGAAGTGATATTAAATTACGATATCGATATAATTGGAATAATAAACACTGGAATATATAGATAAAATGGCATGTATTTGAAGCACGATCCAGAGCACGTTTGTTCTCGAATTGAATCGTCGGTTCGTTCCAGATTGCACGTGAATCTGGATCTATATATTTGGAGTTGAGAGATATAGGTTTTCTCGATCGAAATTCCACACACGATAAGACCGCGTGGGTATTTCGTTTCAAATTCCTCTCCTACGCTGTCCAGTTTCCCAAATGAATTTTTTCATTCAACAGCCATTTACTTCGTCAATTTGATTAAAAAAAAAAACAGGAGTTAATAGAGTCATATGATTGTTATAAATGTTTTCTAATCGAGGCTGCTCCTCACGTATTGCATCTATGCAACGATGAATACCAAGTGTAAAATATTCCATTAGTCGCAGAATAATTTACGTGATGCAACAAAAGGACAAGGGGGACACAACTGATAGTGTTGAATTAAATGGATAAAGTATATGAAGAGCCCTGTGCCATATAGTTGGTGGCTCATTCGCATTGTACAATGTGGCCTTATACGGCAGAATGAGGAGCCAAAGCAGAGAGCGGGCTCTTCCTCAGGACTCGTCTTTCTTCTTCTTGTTCTCTGGTGTGGTGCTTTGGGGAGCCCATGGGCCTTGCCCCAGTGCATGGTACCATCGGCTACTTTCGCAGGCGTCGACGCACATGCATCCCAAACTGGTCTCGCACTGTCTCTCTTTTATATTCTTTCAAACTCAGCGCGTTCCATAGGCACGTCGAACCGCATTTTTCTCTTTTATACTTTCGTACTGTCTTTCGTCGAACAGACATACCGGTACCCTTCCCTCTCACTCGCCAAACTCACCTCCGACAATCCATTCCAGACATGAAGCCAATTTTTTTTTCTTTTTGGAAAATTCGAAGTAGTACCCCTTCCCAAAATTGTTAAAAAAAATTGTTCTATCAGCTTACCCCTTAAGGCATCAGCAGTGGTTGCTAGTAAGCCCTGAAGACTCCGGCTATGGTGGTGAATGAGATTGTGGAAATCCGCTTTTGCTTGTTGTCGCAGTTGATCCTCAGCTTGACGATTGCAGCACGATCCACCGCATGTGCCTAGAAAGAGAAAAAAAAATATTGAAGAGCATGAATAATAATCTAGAATCACGTAAAGCCTCTGATCTAAGGCAAATGTAAGCAATGAGACAGAATAAAGAGTTAAATATGCTCATGTAGATGGAATAAACATGAAGATGAGGATTAACTTGGTGAGAGAAGAAGTAGAGTGAAAATTTATTGACAAAGTAGAGAAGAGAGTTCGGTTGTATATAGAGGCAAATGCATTGTCACGGAGTTTGCAGGTGTGCTCATACAAGTACGACTATTCTCCCGTGGGATATCCAACTGTAGAGAAGCAACAAAATAATACATATATAAAATTGAGATATATGTATATTAAACATACATAACAATAGAGAAGAGATGGTATGAAACTGTCGGCCTGACCTCGTCCTCCGACTCTCTGGCGTATTCAATGTCTGTTGGAGTCTCCGATGAGTCTCTGATCGGTTTTATGTATAAAGTAGTATTGGATGAATGTACGCGCCTAACTGAGTTCTGCAATGGTTTATACCAGGGGAGTGAGGCATAATGATACACGCTATGCGCTTTGAATCCGGCCTCTAGTACCCTAGAGTTTGCTGCTCTCCTGTTGTTCTCTCATCCTATATCTATCTACCAGACATATACATAGACATACCCGGAAGCGTTTCTAGCTCTCATCCACTATCTATTATCCTATACGTATGTGAATACCATGGATATGTAACCAGCCATTGATTTTTTTAATCTGACCAAAAGTTTTCCACGAGCATTAAAGACAATCCATGAAATAAATTTAATTAAATTCAATTAAATTCAATCCCTCCTATAGCCATGGAGTATTTTATGCTCCATTGATTTTATAATCGAACCTCCTTGCATCTCCTCTCGCAAATGAAATGTACTTTGATTAGTCTCAATGAATGATCAAGTCAGCTGCGGATAGCCACTAAACAGAGATTAGCCTCTCCACGACAAGTAACGAGAGACTCCACGTAATACGCGGTTTTAAATATTATTATTACCCAAGAAATAATCGTTGAATAATGACATCGTGAATAAAAATTAAGATTAGATTCGGTTGTTAGATCTCCTCTCCAGATAGAGACAGAATAGAGAGAAAGAGGACAGAGATTCCCTTGGATTATTATTCGGCACGCGCCGTTAAACTGTGTCGTAGGTTAAGAATAAAGGTACAATACAAGCAAGGCTTGAGGAAAATTAATCCCTTTCTCCCTTGAGTTCCCTTGATTTAAATTGAAATTTTCAATGTAGAGAGATAATCCTTTCCGCTTTTTATTCTTCGCATCCCTCTCATATGTACTTTTATTCAAGAGAAGTTCAATTTTACCTATAAGACAAATCGATAATCGATGAATAGATAATTTCAGTCATTATGGAGCAAAAGCTTGGAGTAATTCAAGATTGTCGTTAGTAGAGCAATTAAAATGGAAATTATACTCACTAGCAGTAACATCCTCCTGGGTGATTGTGGAAAAATCAATTGTAACATTGTTTTGATCAAAGAAGGGTCTAACAATTTCACAATTGCCAGCAGTGATATTGTCCCCACTGTGACGATCAGTGGACCTCACCGATCGTGAAATTGCACCACCAATGCACAGCATCACAAGCACAATTATTTCATGTAAACGCATTTTTAATATTATTCCGATTGCGAATATGTATGTGTTATAATATTGAGAGTTCAAATGAATCCTCAGGATTTTAAAATAAATTAATAATAAAATGAGTCAGAGTGTATATGATCCATAGACAATGCGATTGCGCTTAATTAACATTTGAAAAAGAGTGTGATTGATAATAAAAACCAGTTCACATAGCCACTATGATAATTTTTCGCCTGTTACGATGGGCAACGTCGTGAGAGGTGTGCTTGTACATTTAAGGACAGCGCGGTATCGTGCGTTATTTGATGAAAGTGTCATGTATGGATGCCACTGTAAGGCCAACACGTATATTTCTCAATTTCGTATTTCTTCATTACTTTAAATATCACTGGTTATTTCGAATTAATTATATATATATATGTATATACACTATTCACGTGACACAAACTTTTTCGCATTAATGAGATTGAAAGAGAATGAATTTAATTGGGAGCTGCCTAGGAATGGAGAGACTGCCGGCGCTCAACTGATTGAATTCAGTCGGATAGTCTCTTCCAAATTTGCGACTGTGCACTGTAGCACTGCTCTTCGCACGACTGTGGCACTCAAAAGGAAAGAGGATACTTGGATACGTGCCGGATGGTGGCGCCACTGAATGGGCGCGACGTCTTCAGTGTAATACCCATTGATTAACATATATACCACAAAGATAAATTAAAAATATGAAAAAAAAACATTTATTTCAAACAAATTCGTTATTTATATAATAATTAAAGGAAAGTTACTCTAGTTCGGGCTTGATTTACTTGCCATACGTTGAGTTCTTCATACTCCTCAATAGCAGCATCAATTTCATCCAGTCTAAATCCTTTATTGGTGCATCTCTGAAGAATATCAGGAACTTTTATGGTATTCGAATCTCCAGCTAATTCACGAAGCAGTTGGAAAATTTTGTTGGCGGTAGTTTGTTCTTTTCCTGTTCCCTGCATTTCTGAATAATTGATTGAGTACTTGGACATTTCAACAAGTCTATTGGCTTCTGCAACATCTTCTTTTTCCACAGTATCTGATAAACGTAGACGGGCAAGTGCAGTGGATAAACGTAGAACAGCTAGTAGATTACGGGCTGATGTGAATGTCTTATCATGACTATTTCTCGATTCTTTTCTCATTTCAACGTAAGACTCAACGATATATTCTACAATATCTGGATTGACAGCGGGCTCAGTTTTTTTACAAAGAGCAATGTATCTCCTCATTATATCCATATCAATTGCCTGAGTCTTCGTTGGTGGCTGAGTACCAGTTCGATGAACAGTAGTGATGTGCTGAGCCAATCGCAGATCATTGTCTGGATCAGCACGATCTTGAATGAGCCATAGTAGATCAAATCTTGATAAAAGTGCAGCTGGCAGTTGAATATTCTGTTCTATTGTGCGTTTTGGATTATATCTACCGTATGCAGGATTGGCAGCAGCTAGAATTGAGACTCTAGCATTCAAACGTGTCATAATACCAGCCTTGGCTATTGATATAGTCTGTTGCTCCATCACTTCGTGAATGGCTGTCCTATCTGAATCGGCCATTTTATCGAATTCATCGATACAGCATACACCTTGATCAGCAAGAACTAGAGCACCACCTTCGAGCATCATTTGTCCTGTAAGTGGATCTTTCAGTACCGATGCTGTTAAACCAACACCAGATGATCCTCGTCCAGTTGTGTATTGGGATCTTGGGGCAAGGCGAGTTATGAAACTCAATAATTGTGATTTAGCAACACCAGGATCGCCCATCAAACAAATATTCAGGTTTCCACGTATCTTTATGTCTCCTCTTTTTTTATCAGTACCACCAACAAGTAGAAGGAGGAGGGCCTTTTTAACATCTTCTAATCCATAAATTTCAGGAGCAATGGAGCAGGCTAGTTTTGTGTAAAAATCATCACTTGTCACTCCCTCTAATTCCTCTTGAGTCAATGGTTTACTTGAGTCATCCACAGTCTCCATATTTGTTAGAGTAATCAACTGATGAGTCTCGAGAAAGGTTTCGCTTTGCAAGCCACCGCCAGCACTGGGATTGAAGCCAGTTCTTGATATGGGTAGAAAAATTCCTGTAACCACTACATGATCTCCTGGTAGACAATTTCGTGTAGTTTCTCCACGGCAATAGATAGTCAGAGTTCTTGGAATATGACCCACTGGTACTTGATCACTGTGCTCCTGAAGTTTAATCTCTTGGAACTTGATAAATTTGGAACCTTTTGTTTGAATATAGAGTCTGCCGCCAGACTTGTTGACTTTGCAATCATCGCTAACGCATGTGTCAAGTGGCCTGAAGCTCAGTGATTGAATAGTCTGATATGTTTCAGCTCCGCACTGATCGCAAGTGTATGTAGCGCATACCATCATCGGTTTCACCTCTGTGCATCTCGTTACGATTCCTCTAACAGTAACTAACTTACCAATACTCGTTGCCTTCATATCTCTCACCGACAATTGCTTAGCATCATCGAAATTCGTGAAGTAAACCTCGAATCGCCGCATTAATTCTGGAGCATATTGATTTCTTGGATCTCTCTGATCACCTGGATGACGATTTCTTGCTTCCATCAACAAACGATGCTCTATGTATATGTCTAAAGCATCTTTTGGTGGTACAGTTCGTTCTTTAAAGTTGGGCAGTATCTCTTGAACGAGCTGCAATTAAAAAAAAATTATTAATCGAGGATTCTTAAAAATTATCTTCTAAGCTATGGAATTTCAATTGCATACCTCAGTGACTAAATTCACATATCTACGTGTATTATTGACAATTGCTTCTGCAAGTTCATCATCAAAGTCACGAATATCATCCAAAATAATATTGAACGCTGTTTGTTCTCTGTGTGCAATTTTTGTCAATTGTTCTCTGTATCTGAAGCATTTGTCACCACTTTTATCATCAATTGTTACGTATTCTTCGAAAAATGTCTTCAATTGTTCTATAATAATTAAAAGAGTCGTTATTATGGTACTCCTACTATAGCGTCCCTCAATAATTCTCAAGTATATAAAAAAATCTCTTACCTCGATCTTTCACATAATCACGAGACTTTTTATTGGCCATTTTCTTCGATTTTATTGACGAAATATATTAATAAACAAATAATTAATGGTAATTATGCAAATTAAATTGAAGCTCAATGTTTTCTTTTCGTTAGATGCGAATGATTGTCCCCTCTCTGTCAATGGCGGCAACGCACTCACCCAAAAACGCGGGAAATGCTCAGAGTTCTCCATTTTTCCGCTTGGCGGAGCCGTTTTATTAACGGTGTGACTGTAGACTGTACACCGTGTGTGGTGATTTTAGTTATACCGTTTTAGTAGCCAGTCTCTCCCGTAGATGTCTCTACCAATACCAAAATCCATTCATCCCATTCCACGATATTCTGTGCCAATGCAGAGCAACAAACACACAAATTCACGTCAATTTTTTTTATCCCCTCTCTGTCTTCAACCCGAGCAATCAGTCACGTCGCTGTCGTCGTAACAGAGTGTCAAGAGACTCCGGTTAACAACTGTGTCTCTGTATTTCTCAAAAACACTGCCAAACGGTTTATTTACAACAAATATTCGTGATAAATCAAGTGGTATTTGCAGTGCAGAGGTTATTTTCATCTGACTTTTTTACTCTCAGTTATTTATCCTCTTGTTTCATTTGTTTTACTCCGTTTCCCTGAGTTCTAATTTGCCAGTGCATTTTTTTTTCTTTAATTCAATGAAAGGACCCGGTTTACACATCACGTGACACAACCACTGGTAAGTGCATGTGTTTTTTCTATTGGAGAATTAAGATTAGGATTATAATGAAATAATTTACGAATTTAATCTTTTATCGTCTGTAAGAAATTGTCTTTTTTCATCTTTTAATGTGGGAATTTTTTTTATTTGCTCTGGGGACTGTAGAGAGGCTGAAAATTGTTGATAATTTTTATTGCTGTTTTTATTCTCTTGCAGAAACAAATAAACAGGAAAAAAAAAAAAAAAAATGAAAATAATGGCAGAAACAGTTTTGATGATGTTCACATGTTTCTTTGGACTCTGAAAAATTGCAAAAACATAGAAAATTATATTATTAAGTCTTCCGTATGTTTAGAGACTGGATTAAACGGTCGAGGACACTAGAGCAATGCTGAATGATAATTTATTCATGAAAATAATACACGACGTTTTTATCGCACAGTAGACGTAGGCAATCGACGTGATAACAGAGGCTATTTAATTTTCCAGGTGTTACTTCTTTTTTTGATTTTTCTACATTTTCTTCGGTTTCATGAGTTTAAAGATTTTATTTTTGAAAAAAAGAAGAGGGGAATTTCTAGGGTAGAAGTGCTTTAAATAGAATTGTAGTCTTGTGATCGATCGGTGTGTTTTCCGGGGGGTAATTGACTCCCCCTATTCTTTTTTCAATGTCCAATAATCAATTTCATTTTTTCTATTTTTCTCAGTGGGGTCACTGAATGAATGGAGAAGGCTTCTATCTGAAATTACAGTAATTTAACCCATATTTCGAAAATTCTCGAATTAAAATGAATTCTTAAACGTCAATCCTCGATTCATTCACTTTCACTTGTTCACTCGTTCGTAAAAGCATGTGAAATGTTGAATTTTTATTAGAGTCAGCATGATTCTGTGGATTTTCGATTGTTTAACTGACCTAGGCTGACGGAAAAAGCCGATCGATGTGCCCTCGACCCCTGAGTTCAAGCTTTTAAATTCATCACGCACTTTCATGGATTATTTAGAATAATCCTTTTTGTTTATTCAATTAAAGGAGTAAAATGGTCCGACAAAGCCTAGAACGTTCACCAAGCTCATCATCATTGAGATCAGGCCCAGCTTCCGGGACACGTGCACCAGTGACATCACCAACTGGTCAATCATCACCAGTTGGACAAAATGGAACAATTAATACAGAAATAATTTCACCAACATCACCAATTGACTCGAGAATACCAAGACCATCACCAACATCTCTGCGACGCTCATCGAGCATGCGCGTACGTGGTGAACGTGTTCATCATAATCATAATCTACGGAGTGGTGCAGTTGGCGCGAGTACAATTCAGGGATATCATCAGAGACACTGTACAGGAATACAACAGTATCAGGCGGATTTATTTCCCGCAATCACGGAGAATGGAGTGGATTTACCGAGGAATCGTTCACTTGTGAGTAATTTATTTCTTTTAATATTTCTATTTTGTATTTTTTCACTATACCATATTAACGTAGAAAATTGAGGATTTAGTTGGATTGATTCTGCTGATTAATACTTGAGACACTGCAAACAAGTCAAATTTTAACGAAGAACTGAAGCAATCGATAGCCCAGGAGTTGTCCTGCGTACCTGTTGCCTTCCGCCCTTCTCCTCTTCTCCTCTTTCCCTCAGTGATAAAAAATGAAAACAATTCATCAAATCAGATAAAATTGATAAGAGTGATAATTACAGCTCACGCGCAACCTCACTGCTCCACTTTTTTCTGAACCCTGAGTGCACCTCTTTTTCTTCGACAATCAGAAAGAACTGAGAAGGAAATCTTCAAGGATTTCCCATTAATTTTCCACCAAATCTCTTTAAAAAAAAATTCTCTCGTGGATTTTATGTTGGACAAGGTCCAGGAGGTCTCCCACACTCTTCCAAATTTTTAGAAGACTGGGAAAATATATTATCTTTCATTGTTTTGATGGACTAGAATTTCTTAACTGAAATGGCAGATACCCTGACCTTTGTAGAACTGTGCGTTTGCGCAGATACAAAATTTCCAACCCCTTCTTCAATTTTTCTCTCGTACGTTCCCAGATTCTACTCAGTGTTTACGGAATCCTCCGTTGACCTCCGTCCTTATGAAACACCGGTGGCCTAATTAATTTAAACCTCAGAGGGGCAAAGAGATTAGCCAAAAATTCAAGTGTTTAGCGAATTTTGTTGAGTTATTTTGGAAAAATTTAATTTCCGGGTCTTGATGGAAGATTGGTCGTTGATTAGTTGCACAGATGTCGAGTCTCCGAGCAACTGACCCACGAGACGGAAGAAATGCGCGCAGTTGTCCTTCAGTGAGTTCAAAGTTCAAAGGAGAACAATATATAGGAGACCTTTAATGCTTTTCATAACAATTTTTATTGATATTCAATTGTTTTTTTTTTCCAGAGTCTATCACTGACACCAGCAAGGCCGCGTCTTGGTCACGCGGCAGGGGATCCAGGGGTGCATGGAGACGACAGTGATTTAGACAGCGTTAAAAGTTACGGTAGTGCATGTAGTACAGCAAGTGCCTGTGATCACGCACACTTTGCATTAAATGGCACAACATGGTCTGGTCGTTCACGTAAATACGTTGTGCATTGCTCGAATTATAATGAAGAGAGTGGTGAGTACTTGACACCGACCCAAAGAGCAGCGAGACAGGTGAGAAAATTCCAGTCGCTGCTGCATGAAGCGAAGAAGGAGATTGAGGAGAAGGATCGGGAAATTCTGAGACTGACTAAGGAAGTTGTGGAGCTGAGGTTGTATAAGGCATCTTTGAATAGTCCTGATGAACGTACTGACAGCAGTGATGCCCTGACTGTCAAGGAGAACAATCCGTTTTCCCCTGAATCGCCGTGCAAGGATTTGCCGGAGGAGAGTGATGATTTTAA
The DNA here is from genome assembly GCA_963565655.1 of Aleiodes testaceus. Classification (NCBI taxonomy): domain Eukaryota; kingdom Metazoa; phylum Arthropoda; class Insecta; order Hymenoptera; family Braconidae; genus Aleiodes; species Aleiodes testaceus. The sequence goes on from OY751422.1 coordinate 3,474,815, forward strand.
GGAGTTGAAGAGTCCGGAGACACCGGAAAAAAGGCAATTAAATACAGAGATTGAGTTGACACTGTCCCTTGCTGATTCTGGACACTTTGAGGACGAGTCGATACATTCGAAGGATGAGGGGATTGGAGCAGGTGGATCCGAGAGAGTTGATGGGGCCAGAGAAATCATTAGCAATGGGACGAGAGTTGGGGAGAGAGAGGGTGAAGGCGAGAGAAAGAAACTCGTTGATCTTTATGAAGGGAGAATTGAGGAAATGCATAGGAGACATGTTGATGAAATTCAGGAGCTCAAACAGAAGCACAATGATAAAGTAATTTTTTATAAATTCTCCGGAATTCCGATGTTTTTCAGCAAATAGAATTATTAATTGAAATTTTTCTCTTTGTCAGGTTGAAAGTTTACTAAACCAATTGCAAGATGTTAATACTCGTTACTGTGAACTACGTCCGTCCATGGATGCAGCTGAGTCAAGAATTAAAGAGCTTGATGAAGAACTCGAGAATACTAAAACACAATTAGCTGAACAGAAAGCTCTTCTTGATGAGCAAGAGGAGAGAAATAAGCAAATGTACCTGAAAATGTATGCCAAAGGGCAGGAAGCAGCGAGGATCGAGCAGGCAGATCAGGTAATTACTTTCTCCTCCTAATTACGTAATTATCACGTTAAAAATCCATTATCCACTTTTTTTTCTTGAAGATATTGGAGATATCGTCGAAAACACCACCAAAAATAACAGTAGCTGAATTATTACAACAATTGAGTGTAACTCAGGCTGAATTGGAAAACATCAAGGTGAGTTATCGATTGCAATGCCTTTTAAACTGATGAAACAATAAATAAAAAAAGAGATTAATGGATTCGAAACATAATTGTCCATTAGAAAATTAAAAAAATAAGTAACAAATTGGGGATCTAGGCTTTCCTGCTGTCTTTGATAATACTAATTTTCAATTATTCACTAAAAATCCTCGAATCATTTAACACTTGAGCTAACGGAAGAAAAAAGGAATTTTCATGACCTTATTTTTCCTCTGTTCTGTTTGGTTGCCGCTTGAAAAATTCCAGGGTACAAGCTACTTGCCACAACTTCACATTTCAGCAGATCGTAGCCAATGTTTATTAAGTGCTCAGGAGGCTGTTTCTCTCTGGGTCCTTGCCACACGTAAGGTCGGTATCTTGATGGCAAAGAAAAGAGAAAACAAAACTAATTAGCAACAAAAAAAAAAGAGCAAATTAAAATTACGTGACTCTGGCAATTCAAGACTTTTGCATTTCTTTTTGCAATTATAATTTGCATTTTATTATTTTGGTAATTTTCATTTCGGAATGGCACGCAAATGTACAGAGAGCTGAGAAATTTTCCCCACCCATTTTCATATTGTGGTAAAGTGGTGAAATGGGAGTTTTTTTTTTTTTATATTTTGGAAATGAATTCCTTCCTCCTTTGACCACTTTACCAATTTCATTCAAAAATTATTTGTTATTCAATTATTCTCGTGGAGTCATGCGCATGTAATTAGTAGATGAATTACTTTCTAATCCTGTGTACACACGGAAGAAACAGCCTCTCTTGAATTTATTATTTCCTTTCTTTTCAATTATGAAGACCTGTGAATTTATGGTTTATTAGTTTGAGAATTTATTATTTCAATGGCTTTCAGTGTTTTCCAGGGCTTTATGTGTGCTTCTTGTATCTTGTACCTATTTCTTCATTATTTTTTTCATTTACTTCCATTTTCACTGTAAAATACATTGAAATAATTTTTATTAATTAATTTATTAAAGGCAATGTATCGAAGAATCGTCGAGTCAAGGAAGAAAGGAACCCTGGATCCTGAAATAACTCTGCAATTCTTGAAATCAGCAATTTATTATTTTTTGACTGACAAAGAGAATCATCATGGTCATTTAAATGCAATTGAGAGTATTTTGGGATTTACTGACAATGAGAAATTAAACATTGATCGAATATATCGTTCTGCCTGGAAATAACCAGGTGCATTAAACTTGGGCTCTTCGATTTTTTTCTTTTTCTGTGGCATGCTGCGACCAGAGCTTACCAATGGACTGATTTAAGAAAATGGAAATATTAGAAATTAATGAGGAAACTTCAGTATTCACTGAGAAAAGATAAACACATCTCAATTCCTTCCACATTATATAAACATACACTCAATATTATTTCTTGGTGGAATATTCTTTTCATTTATTGTTTGTTAATTCAAACAAATGCAATATTATTTTAATTTAAACTTTATTTAAATACATGAACACAATTTACAGATTAATTCAATTTGATTTAATTGAAAACGGCTGTTTTTTTTGTAGTAACTTTGCAATTCCCTTAAGAAGCTCTCGAGGGATTCCAGAGGAATCAGCACCGAATTAATTTTAGCAGTAGAGTTTAAGGAAATATGGGGTAAACTGGATATTTCAATCTCTTGATTTCTCACGATTTTCATAATATTAAACATAAATTTACCCTTCATATCCTTTTTACCCTCTAAAAATTATGACTCGTCCTCTACTGGATAGTTGGATAAGAAACTTTATCGATAGCATTTTTCGTAGCTTAGAAAACCAAAAGAAAAATTAAAAAAAAACGATTTTAAGAAATTTTAAATAACAAAAAGCATTCGCTTTTGACGTGTTTTGAACTTTTTCTTTTTACTAAATTAAGGGGATTGTGTAAACGGTGCTGATGTCCGTTTTTTTTTCAACGAGTAAAAGAAGAATATCTAATAAATAAAAATATCAGGCTGTGTTCGCTTATGAGGTGGAACACCCGTAATTTAGCATAAGCAAATTAATTTATAAATATTAATATAATTGAATGAATAATTCAAGAAAGTTTATCGATCTTGAAAGCCTGCTTTATAGATCGTCCTCTCTAGGGTGAAAAAAAAGGAGACTGAGGGAAAATATTTTGCCTTTATATCAATGTGAATTAATAATTTAAAAGAAAATGTAAGAATCTTTGATTTTTCATTGAGTGATTTAAAAATAAAAAAATTTAAGGTGAATAAACTTGTACACTTCCTCTGAGATTTTTTTGTTCTTTTTTATTTATTACTTTTTATGAGAAATAGTAATATACATTACTTCGAGGTTTATTTTGCTTTACCAGCAAGAATAATACCATCGTATTTCTGCTGGAACCACTTCATGGCGTCTTCCTTTGTTAATCTGTGTGGGAAACCAACTTTTCCAGTTTTCCTCCTTCTGTGTGCTACATTGAAGCCTTTAAATAAACAAAAAATCATGATTTAGTAAATTTCCTATAATTGTGGAATGATTCTGATGATTAAGAGGAATATTTGTCGCTCCAATTGAGTAACACACCCAGTAGACATTGTGGGCATGGGTTGCAAATATGAAGCTCTTGATTTAGCACATGTTTTATTAATAAAATGTGAAAAATTGAAATTAACATCAATCCTTCACGATACCAGAAAAGTGCAAATGATTTCAATGGTGAGGATGAATCAGAATAATTACCTGGACGTCCAAGAACGACGTAGAAGTCAAGACCATAGATACCAATGCTGGGATCATACTTGATACCCAAGTCAATGTGTTCCTGAATTCCAAAACCGAAGTTTCCGGTGCCAGAGAAATTTTCCTTCCTCAATTCGTACTCACGAACCTAGTAGAATCAAAATAAATCACAAGCATACATTAAAAATTGAATAATTAATTATTTATGAGAAATATTACCTTAAGACCACGTTCGAGGATCTCCTCAGCCTTTGCTCCACGTACTGTGCAGTGTACAGCAATTTTTTCATTACGACGAATACCAAAAGATCTAACAGTATAACGTGCCTTTGAAAAAACTGGCTGTTGTCCAGTCAATTGCTCCAATACTTTAGCAGCACGAGTCAATCTGTCACCAGATTCACCAACGCAGATGTTCAAGCATAATTTACGAATTCGCACCTCTCTCATAACATTTTTAGCGGCATCCTTTGGCTCTCTCTTCGTTTTGTCCTTTTTGGTGGAAACTTTCTTCACTGGGGCTGCCGCTTTAGCGTCCTGCAAATAAAAATTCATTAATTAACAATTAATAACCAACAATTGATTATGAAAAACGTCCATTATCAATTTTTTTTCCACTTTGAGTCACTCAAAGTGTTTCAAGGTTACGTCAGACTGTTTATTTATTCATCTCATTTTTCTTCTTAGAAAATCAGAGGATTTTGGACGTCTTGACACTATTTTTTGAAAATTGCAGGATTATTGAGATCCATGCTGAGAAATACACAAACGTGTAACCTAAAACACTTGTCATTTCTCTTCGCCTCTTAAACCTTTTTTTTCCATCGCAATTATCACAAATATTGTCACAACATTGTCAATCATGCCTTCAACTATAAAACTACATTATTAATTTCGTTTCAATTGACGAGATTAATTTGATAATGACGGATTTATTTTAGTTTTAACTGAAGAGAAGACGTACACTCACCGCCATCGTGGAGAGAAAAGGAAATACTCGCGTGCGCTCTCTGGCGGAGAGAACAATAAGTAATTCTCTTTTTTATTGGAGAATTGCGGCAGCCAATGAATTTGTTTCATTTGAATCTTTGAATATTCGTGCCTCTATTTGAATTATCACAGATATATTTAATTGCAATTATTGATTAAATTCCACTTAAAAAAAAATTAAATGACTAGCATTATTTATATTTTATTTTTAAATAAATGAAAATTAATGGGAATTTCATCTTTTCGAATTTTCTCGAAACGCTTTGTTCATTTAATAAAAATAAGTGCGAAGGGTTTGCGGTATTTATTCTATTGAATTGAAGGAGAGATACTCGTGATCTTAGCAAGAACTGTAGACGGGGGAGTCGAGTGAGTGGGTCAGTACGGGAGAAGTAAGAGATGCTTGTGAAACCCTCTGGTATCTCTCCTACGTCTCTCTGAGACCATCCACAAGTATCATCGTACATTAATGCACATAATGATACTTGCAAAGGTCTTCTCCCGAAAAATCTTGCGAAATCGAGTTAATCTTTAATTTTCATGAAACTGTTTCAGTAGAAAAAAGTCGTACATTCATCATTTCCGAAGAACTTTTTTTTTTTTTTAAATCGGATAATTCGAAAAATGCATAAAAAATGATAAGAGGAGTCTAGTTGTAGGACGTTTATTGGTCGGTATGACATTGTCTCCGTGTAAAGTTGTGGATGGCTGTAGAAAAAAATATAATAAAGAGTTGAAAGGAAGAGAAAAACGTTAAAAAATATGGAGGATTTAGTGTGTATTATTTAGGAGTGGTGGGTGAAGTTTGTGGATTGGGTGGGAGAGAGTTGTACAGGATACGATAGTTGGGGCTTAAAGTAAAGGTAGGAGAGAACGTGCCTCCGCCAGTATCCACGTGTTCAGTGGTAGTAGCGCGTTATGACCCGGATGTTAGATTGCAGCTGCAGTTTCGCGTGTACCTGCCGACCCGGATGTTACTTACCCATAGAGTATTTATAAGTATACAGCATTACTAATGTCATCACACTGGATAAAAAAATATGTTCAATCGGTAAGTAATTATTATCATTTGAAATTCCATCATTAAGGGATTAATTGGGGTAAAATTTTGTGATTTCATAATGGCTTGGTATCCGGGGCAATTTGACCCCGAAAAATCCTATAATGCAATTGATTTTAATTAATTATTCCCCGAGTTATTGTTAATCAAAGTATTTTAAAATTTAAAAAATGATTTGCGGTGTTTTACGGCTGAAATTTCCCTGTCTACCCGATGCGCCTGAGCCCAAAGCTCTCCCGGAAAAAGCGGGAAAGCTCGATTCTCTCGAAGAGGGAAATGTGAATGAAATAAAGTTTTGTGTGTACGTTAAATTACCGTGTGACTTGAAGGATAGATGCGAGCAAATCGACGAAAGGTGCGAGCAAACTACGAAGGGACCTGATAAACGCGGAAATAGCGAATTTACGTGATCTACTGCCACTGCCACCATCAACACGACAGAGACTATCACAGCTGCAGTTAATGGCATTAGTATGTGTTTTTTTGAGGAAGGCTAATTATTTTCAACAAGGTGAGCAATTTAATTTATTGATAACATTTTATTTATTATTTTTAATTGAATTTTAATTTAATTTGCAATTAAAATATAATAGTTTGATGTTTCTGGTTGAGGCAGTTCCTTCGGTGTAATAATAAGACGAGAGAAAAATTAGAAAAATGAGGGGAATGATTGCAGGGGGAGAGGGGCAATGGAAAAAAAATTGGAGAGAGAGACTGCATAATATCCGTCGTTTCGTTCTGATATGCAAGTTGTAATGGTAAAGTCGTAGTCGGGGCAAAGGAGTCGGCGTTAGTACTTTGAAATTACCGACATTCCACTGAGGAACGTCTTTCCAAGATCCCGAACCCCGGGACCTCCCGGCAACGGTCGCGGTCGCATCTCTCTGGCCGCGATGCTCGACCCTTCTTTCCCAACTTATTTACATTTTTTTTCGCCTTTTTTTCATTTAGCTTTTTTATGCAACTCATTTTCTCCACCGAGTTTCTATTTTTCCCTGAGTCTATTGATTGAGGGCAGTTTTTTTTTTTTTTTCTTGAGAATATCTCGAAAACTAAGAGACATTTGTAGACAAATAATGTTTATAGCTAAATTACTCTATCTCTTTTTGTTTGGATAAAAAAGGATTAAAACGAATTTGGAGAGCGGAAAATACGTAAGGATTGCCGTTGGCTGTTTCTTTGCAAAACTCAGCGCAGAGTATAAGTCTAAGCGCGAGTTCCGGGTGATCCGCTGACCTCTCGGCCTCTCGCAACAACACTCTCACGCTCCTGTAACCCATACTCCCCCTACGGGGCGCCTTCCGTCCTTCTCCTCGCAGCCCTCTTGATCAGCCAATCTCAATCTCCCTCTTGTCTCCTTCTCTCTCTCTCTCTTTCTCTCTCGCTTCTGGTGTATTTCTTCTCTGTCTCTGTCTGGTTTTATTTTTTTAGTCCTGATATTCCCTGGGCCGCTCGTCTTTTTCTATTTCTCCTTATCCTACGGTTCGCTCCTTTACTCCCGTACTGATACAAAACCTTCGGACGTTCGGAGCAAGGGGAGGGAGAGCATGAGAGGGACCACCGTGTACCCGGTTCCCTCCTCGTATGGTACTTGTATACTTTGCAAAAGCACTGTGTACCATGAATCCCATTCTTTTCTCTCATCCCTCCACCATTTTTTTTTGCTCAGGGAAATATTTAAATGACGAATACATTCTCAAGACAACTTTTTTTCTTATCGTAATTTTATTTTTAAACAATTCAAAATATTCAAAAGAACGCTGAACTTGCAACAAAAAAAAAAGAATTCAGTCACTTGACTGATAACTGAATAATAAAATCATTTAATGCCCTAATTTTATCATTTTTTTCTTTTTGCAGCCTTGAAGAATAGTTCTTCAGAGTCGAATATACCGACGCCAAATATTGGATTTTCAAAAGTATGATTTATTTTTTTGAATTTACATGAATAAACTACTGAAGTCTACTGAATTAATTATTTATCAAGGCTCTCTTCACAATTAAACATTATTACAGGCCATGTCTGGTTTCATAATGATGATGACACAGCAGGGTAAATTACTGTACATATCGGAGAATGCTGCAGAGTACCTGGGACACTCCATGGAGGATTTACTTATTCATGGTGACAGTGTTTACGATGTTATTGATAAACAGGATCACATGGTTGTACAGAATCAATTGGCACGAAGTGGCCCAATGTCTAGTAATGACAGAAGATTATTCCTCTGTCGCATCAATGTCTCACGTAATTCACGCAGGCAATTACGATTTGGTGATCAGAAGGTAATTAGATGCAATTTATTTTCGTTAATTTGCAGATATTCTCAGTAATTACATTATTCAAGAGAAAACAAAATGATTATTTTCCAGGTTGTCCTAGTCGAAGGCCACTATCTACCCTTCGTTCCCCTCTGTAACCGCAATGAGGCGGTATTCTTAGCTTCATGTACCCCAGTTGTACTACCTGAGACCCGGGAGAGTGTCGTCCAAGGTGCCACCAATATATTCACGACGATTCATTCGATGGACATGAAATACCTTCACATCGACAAAACGTAATGAATTTGAAAAAAAAATATATATATATATTCATTCAATGTTCAATCATAAGACAAGGGGCTTCCTTTGTTCTCTTCTCGTCTTGAATTCAACAAAAGCAAAATGCACTCGAGCACTCTGAGTGCTTTTCACTTAGTGCCTCGTTTTTTTTTCCAACAATTTTCCACTTTCTCATCAAAAGTTCATCGATTTTACGCAACTTGAAGAGAATTCTTCAATTTTTTAATGGTTTTTTTTTTACAGAGCTGAGAGCCACTTGGAGTACACTAGGTCTGAGCTTGTCGGTGTTTCTTGGTACAATTTGTTGCACTGGGACTGCATAAGAACTGCTTACTGCAAGCATCAAAGTGGTAATTACAATGAATTTTCCAATAAAAATTGTTTCCTCGAGTGGAATCAAGGGTTCAACGTCATTATCTTTATTTTATTTTTGTCTGAGAGTTATTGAGATGAGAATTTTTACACTTGGGTGAAGAAAAAAAAATTCTTTGATGATAAATTCTTGAGATTCTTGAAGTAAACTATTGATTTCAGTGATACAATCAGATCAGGACAGAACTAGCACTGCTCTCTTGAGGCTCCAGAGTAGATCAGGTCGATGGTTCTGGATACATTGTGTTCTCCAGGTGAAGGAGACGTCGGAGGAGTGCCAGCACCCGATTATTGTCTGTACAAATCAAGTATTAAGGTAAAATTCAAGATAAACTTTAATTTAATTCAGAATCTAAAAAGAAAAATTCTCCTTATTTCAGTGATAAAGAGGCAGAAGTAATGCGCTCGAGTTCCTGGCTCTACCAGTACTCGTCGCAATCCAAATTCACATACGGAATCTGCACATCATCAAGCCAGTCCCATAATTTACAGTATCAAGACACTTATCAACGTCCATCCGTACTAATGCAATCACTGAATCCATCAGAGTCATCACCAGGCTCTTACGATGCTGAATATCCACCTCCTAGTGTTGTTAAAGTTAATGCATCAGGACAAGAGGATATTGAGCCAGTTGACATGTCGATTAACAGCGGTGATCATGAGGCCAGGCATTTGTATCAAATGGGACATCAGGGACATCATCCGCATCATCAGCATGGCCATCACTCGCATCAGCAGACGAGGATCATGCAAAAGTCTGGAGGCTATAGGTAATGGGTAATGCCTCTCATTCTCGATATTTATTAATCGAGAATTTTTTTTCCAGGGGAAAATTGGCAGTGCACTATCTTCATGGTCGTCAGTATTCAACTCCAGGTGACTCTCCCAAGTACATAACAGACTTGGACGTATCCTATAACGAAGCCTGTGCCGAGAGACAATCTGGACACAAGAGAATAATTAAAGTGGGTGGTGGAATGATTTTAGAGCCCAATGAGAGTATCGATCACTGGACTTCGAGCCCAATATGGTCAGACACACTCCAAAGAGTCCCAGATGTTGTCCATCAAGACCTGAGCCCCTATATAACTACACCAACGACACCAGTTGACACACCAGACTCAGCTGATCTGCATTCAGAAGTGCCAGTATTTAATTTTGATTGGACAACTGAGCAACACGTGCCCAATGCCAAAATAATGGTGAGAAGGGATTTAGAGCAGAGAACTGATGAGAGAGATAATCAGCCACTTACTCTGCATTTACCAAGGAGGAAAAATCAGAATGAGGCAAGCAAGGAGTACGACAAGTGACTGAGAACAATTCAGTAGTGAAGAATATGTGAAAATTCATTACTGAATTGAATGGTTTTCTTATTAGGTAGTTAAATGTTTTTTTTTTCTAGGATAAGTAGATGTTTTTTTTTTTTTTCTGGTTTTTCTGTGAGAGAAGAGTGTATTTTTCAGTTTCGATTGAATAAAATGTGCCTTGTACTTAAAGTACTTGAAATAAATGAGTTTATCCATTATTTTATGATTTTGTTAATAAATTAAGACAACTTAGATTTTTTATTTTATTTGACTCGTCAAATACTTTTAATTATCGTCATCTGTTAATTACAATTGAGTAAAAAAACCAGTGTCCTGACTCTTTGTTTTTAATTTTCTTCACTAATTTTTATAATTTTTCCTCATTTCTCTAATTTAAAAATTCATTAACGAATCGAGTATCTCATTCGTTATACATGTGACATTATTATCACACATATTTACAAATCGCAAAAAAAGCTCATATTTTCGATACTTTATCCTCTGAATTATTTGCATTAATTAATGCCCAAAAATTAATAAAATTCCGATTTCTTTTTATCTTAAATAAAGTTCTCTGGAAAATAACAATTAATTGATAAAAAAAAGAATCCAACTTCTGTACAACAATCATCACGCCTTTCGTAATTACAATTTTCATTAATAATTTGTTTTATTTAAATTTATGTTTCATTATTTCATTTTGTATATGTGTATATGTTAGTGTGCGTGAGTGTACTGCATTTAATTTATTATTATTAATAAATTTTATTCATTCAGATGTGCCTATGCCTTTTTTTCTCATTTTTTCGTTGGGGGCAAAAATGAATGAGTAAAATTTTTATTTTCGTTAAAATCTCACTCGACAAAATTCCAATATTCGACAACACTTCATCACTTTTTCTACAATTTTTTTTTTCGTATTTAATTTTAGGGTTTTTTTTTTTTTTTCATTAATATAAAACACGTATATAAACATAGACTGACACACACACTTCGGTGTTTTACAATATATATATATGTCTTTATATATATAATTGTATTTATTTAATATTCTACGGTTAAAAAAAGTTTTGTCATTACGTTAATTAACGTGAGACGTTTGAATTAACGCAGACAGGTAGAAACTATCGGGTTGGCACGAAAATTCTCAAAATTTTTGTGCCTTTCTTTTTCATTTGTTAAATTTTTTAATTATTATTTATAATTAATGTTTTCATTATTTTTGTGCGTGAATGTGTGTTTATGCCTGTGTTCTCTCTTGTGTTTACATTTAATTCTCGATTACGAAATTTAATTTCGATTATTTCTGTAATTAAACTCCAGCTTTCGGGATTTTTTTATTTTTTCGGAGTTTTATTGAGAATATTGAGGTGATTTTATGGGTTTCAAATTCTCCACTCGTCAATTTTCATTCGCCAAGAGAAAAAAAAATGAAAAACTCTCACTTTTCAACAATTTATATCCTCATTGAACAATTCAAATTAAAAATTAAATTGCACAACCTTTCAAAAACTACAATCATCGATTTTTTTAAAATTATTTTCAAACTGTGTGAAATTCCTAAAGCATTTTTGTTTTTTTTTAATTTCATTTTTCATTAATCGCATTTCGATTCTCTTATTACGACAATTACTCGTATTTCTTCTCATTTTTTTTTTTTTCATTTTTAAAGCTTTGTTTGGCACGTATAATTAGAATGTTAATCAGTACGGAAGCAATCGATTTTTTTTGTAGTTTATTATTTTTTCTTCGATTCCTACAAAACCACATCCTTCAAAAAACACTTTTTTTTTGTTTATTTAATTATTTTTATCTACTCCACTGAGTCTACTCCATGTTTCATGCTCTTCTTTTAAATGTTTTTTGTTTTTTTCTTAATTATTATATGCCCGTAATTATTTTAATTCTTTGGCTATGAATACTTCAATCTTACACCTGCAAAAAATCACGTGTTTTACATTTAGAACATTCATTTACAGTTTTACATCATTCGCTACGGGTTTAATTAATATACAATGAAATTTTTGTCGTTGCGACCATTTTAATTTTTTTCTTTTATGTATCTTTAAAATTATTATTTTTTTCTTCATTGTTTATTCATGAATTATTATGTTAGCTTCAGTATCGACTTTCTCATCTTTTTCCCCAATTTTTGGATTGTTTGTGCGATTTATTTTCAATTAATTCTCCTGTAGTTGAGAAAATTAGAAATCAGTAGAAAATTACCGAAAATTATCAGACAAATTTGTCCCAAAATAATTATCGATATTTTTTTAACTAAATTATTTCTTCGAATATATATGAAAAGAAAATAATGTTCAACCGGTGTTCAAAACCGTAAATTTCCCCACGAATTCTCCAAAACCACTTCAAGCCCTCCACAATTCCCCAGTTAATCCTCTCGCATTAACCACCAAGCCCCACAATTCTCAACCACAGAATCCATAATTTAATAACAATTTTTTTAGCACATTCTCATCCCCTGAGAAAATTAAATAAATGACAAATTTTTTACTCTGAAAACAGAAAAGCTATGAAAATTAAAGTTTTCGGAGAGTTTGGGAAAAAATGTCCATGGCAGTATCTCATATATATTTTTGTTCTCATTTATTCTCTTTTAAAAGTTTATTTGTATTATTATTTTTTTTTTTTATGATCCATGCGAAGTTAATTGTGTAATTACGAGTTTTTCTCTTGTAACGAGAAAAAGAGCCGTCACTCTAGTATTTTTATAATGTTTCATTAAATACTTTACTCGTTAATTTTAAAATGAAATGAAAAATTTGACAAATAAATTAATGAAACAGCTATTGCACACGTAAGTAGATTACTCCACGATTTTAATAACTTTTTTTAAATGTTTATTATTGTTGTTTAATACTTTTAAAATGTTCATTAGAGAGTAAAAAATGGGCGATCACTTGGAGCCATTGTCCCGGACAATTTGTGCTCTTGGAAAATATGTTGTTATTTGTTTTTACTATTAATAAGTGAGGATAAATTACGAGTCGATACCAGTCGACGTAAATCATTGGAAAATGGATGTGAGAAGATCCTCATTCAGGATTAGGAAGACGTAAGTATTTTTAATGGTAAGTACTGTTATTTGAATATCCTTTTTGTTGTCCGTTCAAGAATATAAAGATAAAAAAAATGAAAGAATCTTCTCGATAATAAAATAAATAATAAAATTTCTTAATAATTAATTTACGGTGGACAATAAGCCCTTGATGCACGTCTGGACCACCTGCACTGTAATATTCTCCAGTAGGTACGTCTAAAATTAGCATTACACAATGCATAACATAGTGGATTGATAGTGCTATTAATGTAACACAAGTAATAAAAAAATGACCAAAGTTCAGCCGGTATGTGACATGTTAATGGTTTAACAAGTACAAGTATATTGTATGGTAGCCATGTTATAACAAATGCAGCAAGAATTGCTGATAATATTTTAGCTGCTTTCTTGTCTTGTGTACGTTTTTTTTTCTTAATTGGTGCTTTATTTGTTACATTACTTCCTAAATTTTTTGGTATATTTTTTGTATTCAATGGTAATCTTACATCACTCATTGTTGATACGGAATCGACTCTTCTTGGTGGTCTTCTGTCGTTTTCATCCATTACACAACGATCATCATACATTGTTATACTTGGTGCTGATGATGGTGGTAATTTTATTATAATTGTGTAAACCTGAAATCCAAAGGGGCAAAAAAATGGAAATATGTCTCACTCTTTAATTAAAAAAAATAATAAATTTAATTACCTGATCACCACCTACAGTTCTTCGAACTTGGCTATTCTCATTTGATGGTATACCAGTTAATGAGGGACGTGAAATGGTACTGTTAAATTGTGTTTCAGCTGATACTGGAGTGAGGCTTTCATCGCAGCCAGGATAAATGGTTTTACTAGGAACCTCAGTTGCTGTTATATCATCCTCATCCTCATCGTCCTCTCTGCCACTGTGCCACCACGCAATACACCACATTTTCATTGATGTCCACGAACGTGGTCTATTCTTCTTGAATAAATTCAAATCATCATTATTATCGTATCAATTTAATAAAGATTTTTGCATTAAAAATTAGAAAAAGAGTAAGTGGATAGAATGAAAAGCCACGTCAAAGTGAATATGGTTTTCCAATCTCTGATGAAAATTGTATTAGTAAATGGGGCAATTGAATTTGCTCATTTAGGGCTAATTTATAGCATCAAAAAGATGGTAATTGAAATTTTAATGGAATTATTAATTTACTCTTGAATATTGGAGAAATAATTTTTCTGAGAGAATATAAAGTTTTTAGGGCTTTCATAGTACTCACCTTTGAATTGGCATTACGTCTCTCTAAATAGGACGTAACGAAATGCGAGGAGTTAATTTCATCATGTCCAGTGCTTGATGCACTTCTATCTCTTCTTGATTCCTCCATATCGAGTGCCTCATCACTCGAATTACTTCGTTTACTAGCATCCTGTTTACCCTCCTGCAGTTCCTTCAAATCTCTAATACGTTTCTCAGTCTCTCTCCATATTCTCCAATAAAGTATTATCATAATAAGTGCAGGAACGTAAAATGCGGCAATAGCCGTGCCAAATGTTATGTAATGATTTGTTTCAATGAATTGTATGTAACATTCATCTTGTTTGACTGTTCTCTTGCCCTCGATGTAGGGCCATGCATAAATCCATGGGGGCCATAAGAGCAGTGATATTCCCCAGGCTCCAGCTGTAACAATTTAATTGAAAAAAAAAAACTAATTTTTTAATTATTTTACTAAATTTAATGGACTCTGATAATTCAGAGTTCCAAGTGATCTTTGAATTCCAGAGAATCAGCACGGATTTCCGTACTTCAACACCCCATTCTCCGTATTCACCAACTTATCCTCTTATCGTTGAAAACCAGAAAAAGAGACGGAGCCTGGTATAAGCTTCACAATTTAAAAAAAAAGAGCCATCTCCACCTCATCAAAAACACTAGTACACTACAACCCCCTGAAGCAATGCTTTTTCCGGACACTTGTCATCCCTAGTTAGTCGCAGTAGTGTTAAGATACTAACAAGTGCAAAAAAAATGAGCAGAGTCACTTCAAAGCACCTGAGAGAGAGAGAGAGAAAATGTTAAATGACAAAACAGGAAGAATTAAGGGAGGAAAAAAAAGAATATTGTGAAAGAATTCTAATTATTAAAAACAGTCGACATTAAATTCAATTTATCCTGACCTCATTTTATTAAATTCCCTTAAAATAAAAATAATAATAATGAGAAAGATTAAAAAACAGTATAAAGTAGCACATTGGCTCATTTTCCTTTTCACATCTATTCGTGTCTATTGTCAAAGTAATGTCGATAAGTCGATATATTTTCCCTTTGCATTTGCAACAGGTGTCACTCCCACCCAGTAAACACTATTTATCCCTGCCTCCCACCCACCCACCGAACTTATAAACATTCACCCTTGAATCGTGGCAATTTACTCAGTTGATTCGCATGAAACTTCTTCTGCATTAGCAACAAAACAACAAAACATCCTTTCATTATAAAATAAATAGCTAAAATAATAATGAAAAAGAAGAGAAAAATATGAGGCTTGAATTGAAATGGGACAATTGCTTGAGAATTGTGGAGTAAACTTTATTCAATAGAGATTATTGCAAACTCAATATTTCTCTAATAATAGTGAAATAATGTGAAGATGATGAGTTTTAGTTCTGTTGTAATGTAGAAAATGAAGGATTTTAGATAAATATGAAATTTTCAATTATAAATACTGTTTGTTGACGTTTGTGGGTCGTCATTGTATTATCTTGTAATACGGATTTACAGACAATGGTAGAGGGGAGAAGACTCAACATGTGTGACTTTATTCATAAATGTTATTTTTCCTTTTTTTTTTAACGTTCTTTGTTTACGTTTTTCTTCACTTCATTTTATGCCTTTAAACGCAGTGAACAACGAGCTATGGCATTCAATGTTATCGGTCCTCTGCCATTCCAATAGAGTGCTTGAGTGTATGAAAACGTGTGTGTGGGTGATGGTTTGAATGGGTGAACGTGATATTTTGAGATTTGTTAATTCTCGAATTTTTTATTTAATTTTTTCTCCAGAAGAAAAATAGCTCATTTGAATTCTACATTAAATTATCGAAAATAAGACTGTTTTCCTCAGAATTGTCCATCAGGTATTTCAGAGATTACACGAATGGTTTAACACTGTTTACACTGGCCATTTCCAAGGATCCGGCTTTTTTTATCCCAACTACTCATCCACGCTGATAGTACAATGAGAAAAGTTTTCCGGTGCAAACATCCAGTGGTCGAAAAAAAAAGGAAAAGAACTTGTGTTTACCTTTGAAACTTTTACAGGATCTATCAAACATAATTTTCGCACGGTGGAGCTTCATGTTCAAATAGCTGAAGAGCTACTGAAGTAAAAAAAAAAGGGGGAACTCTGATTTACAATTTTTTTTTTCCCTCATTTTTTCGGTAAAGCTTTGAAGGGATACTCTATGAATGCAAAAAAGAGACTCACCTATCATAACTCCAGCCTTTCTTGGTGTTCTCTTGGCTCTGTACGTCAACGGTCTTGTCACCGAAAAAAAACGATCGAAACTTATAATAAGTAGATTAAGTACTGATGCATTACTAGCAAGATAATCAAGTGCCAACCATGTATCACAAACAATTGGACCAAATGGCCAAGATTTTTGTACAGTATAAACTGTAAATAATGGCATTGATATAAGGCCAATTGCAAAATCAGCAACTGCCAGACTGAATAAAAAATTATTTGATATTGTCCGGAGCTGTTTGTCAATTCTAATTGCAATCATTACCATTGAATTACCAATAACTGTAACAAGACTCAATCCAACTGCTAGTACACTTATTAATACTTTCTGCCATACATCGTATTCAGTTGCTGTTGTATTGGTGTCGCAGTGTTCCAGACTCGGTGGCACAGTTACGTTCATTTCGTTTTAAATGAAATCGAGTGAATTCCTCCCCTTCGAATTCACCCCTTTTTATCACCTCGTTTTTACTCCTCTTTGATGATTATCTGCACTTGATCTCACGTCTTGCCTCTTTTTTATATTTTTCTTTGTACTTAATTCAAGTAGCGATCACCTTTTCATTCGCCTCTTATTATTTTTTTATTGTTTTTTTTCCTCTCGCAC
This sequence comes from Aleiodes testaceus, assembly GCA_963565655.1. Taxonomy (NCBI): domain Eukaryota; kingdom Metazoa; phylum Arthropoda; class Insecta; order Hymenoptera; family Braconidae; genus Aleiodes; species Aleiodes testaceus. The sequence goes on from OY751422.1 coordinate 3,491,798, forward strand.
TGTACTTTGAAGTTTTTTCTCATTGGCCTCTTCGTTCACCCCCGAACCAATCCAACCACCTCCACCTCCTCTAGATCCCTGCAACTGCACTCAGACCGGAGTAAGCAACGTCAACTACATCCCACGATGTTTGTAGTTTTCTTTGATATCATTGAATCTGAAAAAAATTTAAAAAAAAACGAAAAGTCATTTGACAAAGTTAATTATTGAACAAAATTAATATTAGATTATTGATAATCAATAATTAACTGGCTTCTGCACTAATAAATCCACAGGTTTTAATATTCATATGGCGGAACAGGTGGATAAAGAAGAGAGGAGGAAATAAAAGAGAAGTGAGTGGCTTATTTTTTTTAGCAGGAGTAACGGCCCCAGTATGATCAGCCAATGATCTCTCGGGTTCGTTCACTTTCCTCCACCTCCCAAACTTTTTTAATCACTTTTTTATCAATTCATTATAAATTTTCCTTTCTTTCTTGGGTTAAATGAAGATTAATTTATTTGTGGAAAATTAAATACTCAAAAGAATATAAAAATTTATGTTTCAGGGAAAAATTCTTTGGTTAAATGAAATGTTTAATTAAATTGAATATTAAAATGTACTTGAAGGATGACTTGCACGCTCGCCTGGCCATTGAATAATGTTGCGAGAGGCCAGAAATTGCTTGAGTGACTGGCGATTCAAGTGCACACGAGGATATCCTGCACAAACTCAAGGGAATAAATGTTACGCACGCGTGTTGTCACAATTCTCCCTCTATTCCCCATTTTAGCCCCGACTTCATCTATCTCTCTTTGACAATTCTCAATCCCACACTCTCTTCTATATATATTATCATTTTTTTTCCCCATTCTTTTATATTTATTTTTATTCTTTTTTTCCTTCATTGTTATGTGAACTTGTCTGTGTATCACTCGACATACTTCTTTACCCCCTCCCAGCCCTCTTTTATGCTTCTCTGGGGCTTGTGATAGAGCAGAGTCTGCAGAAAAAAAAAAGGAAAATGTGTTTTAGGTATTTTCCGGATGTGATTTGTGGAGAAATGAGAGTTCTTTCAGCTCCTCTGCAGGAAGAAGATAAGTTTTTCCTTTGGATTTTTTATTTTTTCTCTATTTTCCGTTTTGGAAATTTCCGATAGACTTGCATAAAAGTTACTTTGTCAGCAGACTCCAAATAATTTGATAATTAAATAAATTGGGTAATTATGCGTGAGTGACATTAACAGATTGCCTACAATGGGGTTAATAAAATATTCCAATGAAAATACTCATTAATTACAAATTTAATTTAGTATTAAACGTCATAATTAATTATGAAGTGTAAAAAAAAGAATACTTTTGCTATCTCAACAATTGCAGGAGGAGAAATAATTCATTAACTGTGCTTGCAGCCGGAAATTCTCGCAACCCACGCACACAACGACACTGTCATTTCCACAATTTAATTATTCAACGAGAAAATCTGAATTTTCGTATGAATTCAATGAGATAATGATAAAACTCAAAGAATATATTTGAAAAAAAAAAACATCATTACGTCAAAATAAAACAAAAAAATCCCCCAAACTAATGAATTATTCTGCGCATAATTAAATCACATAATTTTCGATTACTCCTTATTCATCATCTAATTCTCATAACTCTTTGTTTCACGATCACGTGTCCTTGCGTGTCGCTATTCCATGATTGTCATGTAATTGTTTATATCTCTGTAACTGGCGTTTTTGATCGAGCACCAAGTGCAGAAATAAAAAAAAAAACAACAACAGAGAGACTATTACGTGCAGCTCAATCTGTCGATTTTGTAGAGTTTTCATTTATTTTTCATAGCCTTTTATAGCCAGAAATTTAATTTTAACAAATATCTTTTCGGTTTTATCCAGAAAACTTGACAATTGAAAATTAACTTAATTTATTTTTCATTTTAAAATTAAATTCGTAATTTGACTCACTCAATAGCGTTGAAATTCTTTTATTGGACATGGCAGGGTCAGACAATGAAGACGATGAAGTTGTAGAAACTCTGGTAATGCGGTACCTGTTGTAGTGGTGGTGGTGACACCGTGTGTACCGTAATACATGTTGCGTTGATGAGACAACGCCAGTTTGCCTCGGTTAAACGTGCATAGCATGCTCCCTGCCTGCAACCAATCGAACAAAAAAAAACCCGAGACATTAATTAATTTTGAGTTACTCATTTTCCCATTGAAAATTCCTCTCCTCCAACTCTTCTCTCATTTAAAATCCTTCAAATTTACGAATCAGTAGCGAATTACGAGAATAGTCAGACAAAAACTTTCCCTTTTAAACCCTCAAATCATAATAATGATAAACTGCTTTAAAAATAATAATATTCAATGTTCAGTACACTGAAAAAATTATCTCGTGCATGATGTGTAATTAATAACGAAAAAGCTCTTCTCAATATTATTTATACATTTTATCACGTACTATTTTTTTTTCCTCTCTTCATTATTATTATAATAATGAACATCAACGTAACACGACACAATTAGTTCACTTTGTGCCACGTCCTCGAACAATTGCTAATAAAATATTGTTAAATAATGATAATATTAATGATGGGTGGATAAATTTACGAATGGCATTAATTCAATTCTTATTTTTCTTTTTCATTAATTTTATTCTTGTCGATAACGTCATGGGGGAATCCGTAAAGTTTAAATGAGTGTCTTTGAATTAATTCAATGTAATTAGTGTGAATTCATAATTATGATTATGTAGATGATAATTTATTATAATTAGATTTCTTTTATTTTTCTTGAATTTTTAAAGGAATTGTTTCTATGAATTCTTCTTATTCTTAAAAATTTGTTTTTGTTAATTAAAATGAGGAAATTCGGGAGAGATAATTAACTGTTTAATTGTTAATTAAATTAAACAAGGTAATTGTGGAATTATTTACGAGTATTTATTAATTAATGAATTTAGTAGATTTTTCGTCTACTAATTAATTCGAGAGTAATTGAATGAAATTATCTGGTTCACTCGATTATTTTTTCACGTAAATTTTAATTCACGACTAGAAAAACATGGCAATTAATTAAATGACATTTGATAATGGAAAAAAAAACTAATTACTCAACTGCTGACGAAAAAAAGAATATCCCAGTGAAAATGTGTATTTTTTTCCATTTAAAAATGCTTTCAACTAATGAAAATTCCATGAATAACGAGAAAATTAAGAATTTGATATTAAAATTTTGGAAAATTCAGTAGAATTAAATTATTTTCTTATTTTTTAATGACACAAAAACTTCACTGACTTGAACATGAAAACAATGACCCCAGGATCACATGCAGAGCCTCAAATTCCATAAAATCATGCAAAAACTTTGAAATAAAATAAAAATAAATTGCCCTCGAAGATCGGAAAATTCAACCCCGAAAAGTGCTATAATGCAATGGACCTCCGCCCTTTGCCGCCCATTTTCTCCAAAAATCAATTACCCCTTGAATTGTAAATTGGCCCATTATCTCATCAACAACTGTTCCAACTGCCTTTGCATTAAGCCCTTTTCCACTTCATCGTTTTTCCGATCTCTCCACCCTTGCCCCTCTCCTCTCAAAAAATTGCAAAATTCAAGGAAGAAGAATAAACTGGCCTTACTGTATCTCTGGATTAAAGGGTAAGGTAATGTGAATCCCCGTAGTTCCTCATTGGTGTTGCCTCTACGTCGTCCGGGTGGTCGTCGATGGCGGCAGGGTCGTAAGCCGCTGACAAAAATCCCCATTGCACTCCTCAATCCCCAATAAATTGATCCAACCAAGTAAAAATCCCCTGCCCCTCAAAATATCCCACAGAAACAATATAATTCAACATAAAACAAAATTCCTCGAGACTCAAGTATCCATTTTACCCCCTCCTGTACATTCCCGAAGTGGTGGGGAAGTGGATTTGTGTACACAGAAGCGCAGGACAATTGGTAATGCACGCACACATATAACAATTACAAATTAAAACACACATATAAAAAAGTGAATGAACAATTAATAATTACCAATAGCCAAATAAAATGATGAAATTAACAAAAAAAAAAATTCCCTCAATTATTCATTTTTTAAATTCAAATAATAATTCTCTAAGTGTTAAACGTTTAGACACACACGTACACGTTTCAACGACAATCTACGTTACATCTCTCGTTAAAAGGCTCATCTCTCGTTCCATAATTGTCCTGGTTCGTTGATCTCATTGTGCATCTTCTCCAATCACATTGCACCGAATTTATCCACAGACACTTTAAATTATAATGGACGAAATTAAATAAAAAAATGATTTCTACACAAACACGTCCTTTCGCACGAACGTCCGGCGCTCTTCTCCCTCCGATATCCTTTCAGGTAGCAGTAAAAATACTCCCACCCCCTTCTTCATCCACAAACACACGCACACTAAATTCCCCCGTCTCTCTCGATATCAGAGCGAGAGAGAGGAACGAGAAGAAAAAAAAGAGATCCAACACTTATCACGAGGGTGCGGTTACGAGTTTTTTCATGTGAGAATGCGCAAAGTGTTTCTCAAATTTTCCACAATTTTCATTTCCATCAATCTTATATTAATTCATAATTATTTAATTTGAGTCTCTCGATGCTGCTGCCACTCTTTGGCATTAGTAGATATCCGTCTGTCACAACTGTATTTTCCTCAAAATTTATTTGAAATAATATAAATAAATGACACGAAATAAAATGTTGAAAGCCCAAAAAAATTCACATTTTATTATCATAAAATTATTGTTTTATTTATTTATAGGGAAGGGATGAATTTTTGCGGAAGAGCCGACGTGTGTTTGTGTGTGTGCTCATCACCTCCCGGATGCACCGTGTGTTGTGAAGGACCGGAGAGGACTAGGGCGTGGGCAATCCGAGCGAAACGCACGAGCCAACTACATTGATTTTGATTTTCCATAGGCGAAGGCGCGCGCGCCCGCGCACTTCATCCCCCCTAAGTGTGTGTACTCTCTTTTCTGTGTTTTGTGTGTTACGGCTTCTCTATCGCCTGAACTGGTGCTCGTGCACCCAGAGATTGCCTCTGTCTCTCTCAGTTTCATGCGTTTGTACGGCTGTGAGCCGACTAATACACGCAACTGTACGCTCGCGTTTTTCCGAGGGGGTGATGTGGGCGTTGGGGTTGCCCCCGTTCGTTGTACGCTTGACGCCCTGGCACTGCCCATTCATGACCCGTACGCCAACAGTGGCACACGCCCGTGAGGACATTGGTCCTACTGAGGATTATCGAGATTTTTCTTCATCAGACAATTTCATTAAATGCTTTTAGGCTATTTTTATTCTCAGGGGACTTTCTGTTAATTCATTAGACATTTTTTTCTGCTGGAAAAACGGTGCAAATGAAAATTTTCAGGGAAAAGGGGAGGTCAGAGGATTAGTCCAAAAAACAGAGGAAAATATGTCAAATATTTTGAGAATAAAGACAGTTTTTCAAATAATTCAGGGTAATTGATTCTTTTACAGTGTAATTTTATTTACTGAGAAAATTTATAATGTTGATAGCAAAGTTTGAATAAAGCAAAGTTTTCACTCTGTTATTCTCCTTTTTTTTTCAAGAAGCAAGAAACTGAAGAAAATAAAGGCAGAGTAATAAAAATCGTAACTCCGAGGGAAATTCACCATAAGAATCGAGAAAAAGTAGTAAACTGCTTTTAAAAACTTTGGGGTTGAGAGAAAAACAAAGATCATCACTTTCCTGTTAACTTCTTTCAAGTTTTTTTACCTTTCAACGAAATGTTTTAATAAAATTTGTTTCAGTAGACGAAAAATCGTGGAGTTTAATGAAAAATTTGAGGATAAATTCAATTTTAATAATCGTCTAACGAATTCTGAGAATTCTCCTCTCTTGATGAACCCTCCTATTGCCAGTTAATTCCTCCTCCCTGAAACAACGTTTTTTCTTTTTTCTCAGCCCCTCATTCATTGACACGAAAATCGTCCAAGTAGGTCAAACGGCTAATCGGAAATTGCGTGAGTGCTCAACTATATTTCTCCCCTCCATTTAATGAAATTGTTGCACTGTCCATGGGGACATAAAAGAAATTGCTGAGCTGGATTGAAGATTTTCTTCTTCATCTTTATTGAATTTTTTATGACTCAATTCTTCCAATCCCTCGAATCCGCTTTTTTTTTATTAATTTCATCAGTTTATGATTGACGCGACCACTTCTCGACCGCTGCATCGACCACAGCCTTCATTTTCACTGGGAAATCTTTTTTTTTTCGATGCTATTGTGGGATGAAATAATTTGGAAAGTGTCAGGAAGATTAAATTCAGTTGTGAAAACTTCACTTTCAATAATTTCATAAATTTTCAAAGAGTTTCATACTCTACGTAATTTTTCAAGCAAATAAATAATTGAAAAACCACAAAATTGGAAAAAACCATCAGTGAAATGAGTATGAAACCACTTTATATCAATTTTATGTACTTCAATAAATTTTCCGTATGAATTTTATTATTTCATGAATTAAATTTTCATAATTGAACCGACATCGCCATCTCTTGCCAGACGAATTTCCCAGGTGAAGTCGATAAAGTAGAGAATAAGAATTTAAAACTTTAAATAAAAATATAAATTACATAAAAACAGTGAAATTTAAATTTATCATCATTTATTCATGATAATCAACTAAATTCATGTATACAGTGATAAATTCAAGCCCAATTGTAATCAGCATGTTCAAGTTTTCGAATTTCATTCAAATTATTACTTAAATCTTTCAATCATTAATCAATGATCAATAAATTGATTCTCAACTGCATTAATTCCGACAACAGATGACTTACAGGTGTTGATGTAATTTTCCTTTACTCCAAACAGTTTCTTCATGATTTTTAAAGTCTCTGTTTTAATTCATGATGCCATTGTTCTACTTATCAATAAATAAATACGCGGTAGAGAGAATTTTGATCACATGAAGTAGCCGAAGCCGAAGGTACGTTTTATAGAGTCCCAGTAGTATCTGTCCCAATTTTCTTTCGTCGAATCTTCCTCACTGTGGAATAAAACAAAAGGAAATTAATTTATGGATATATTATTTCTTTTTAACTGATATTTTGTCAAGGTTGAAATTTACCTAGTTGGCACACCAGTTTGAGTCAAATTGACCTCAGTGTGATCCGATTTTTCATTGATATCAAGTGTAACTTCACTAAAATGTCCAACTGGCCAGTGTTTGCATCTCCATTTTTGTACAATTTTAGTTGGTGATAAATTTACAAATTCACCATGAATATTTCCATTAAATAGTTCAAATTTACCCTCTTTTTTTGGCTCAAGTCTTACAGGTCCTTTTGTAAAGGCTTGGACCATCTCTGTAGTTGTAAAAACATTGAAAAAATCAGTAGCACGACACTGGAACTTGAGCTGTTGTTTAACAGTTGTTGTGGATATTTTATATCCAGTTGGATTATTTGATATTATTGCTGCATTCATTTGTGCTTTGACATTAATTCCTGTTTTACAATTTTTCGTAACTGCCTGAGCATTGTCCTTCTTCGGTAGAATCATTCCTTTCGTGAATTCTTGTTTCAAAGCTGCTACATATAGCCTGAGTCGTTCTCTCAAGAATTCTTTTCCCTTGGTATGCAAAAAATGCTTCACTTTCTCACCCTCTTCAGTACTGCTCTTCAAAGTAATCTCAATATCAACTTCTGAAATATCATTTTCCTCAGATAGATTTGGAATTGTGATTTTTCCCTCAATTTTCTTATCTTCCTTCAATACCCACTTCAATACAATATTCCACTCGTAAAAAAATATCAATTTTCCCTTTCTGTTATTAACAACAGCCTCACCATCACAAGTCTCTACCTCAGTCAATTCAATAACCACTGAAAAATCATTAATTCAAGAGACGAAAAATGAATAAATGGTTCCTTACTTAAAATCATTGAAATTAAATTTTAATTCAACCTACTGTCATCTCCCTTGATTTTAAAATTCTTGAATAACTCTTTAATCTTCTCCTGTGACCAGGCACATGCGTTTTTTTCAGTCCAGTGCCAATTATTGACATTAGTAGCATCAGGCCTCTCCTCGACAATCCATCGTGGATCACCTTCGCCCCACTTTGCCATTTTTCCTGGAACAAGACAAAAAAATAGGAGACTGACTCCTTTTACTCCAAAAATCGTGAAAATTAATTTCTGGAGTGAACTCTAACCTAAATCTCCAGAACCTCATTTATTCTACTAGAAAAATAGACACAATTGTATTTTCCCTAAATTAATGAAGGAATTGCTTACCGAATCAGGGATCTTCACTCGAAACAAGAAAAAGAGACTGAATTTCTTGATTCTTATGAAATTCACAGACTCAGGAACAAAGTTGCGTTTACAATGGATGAAGTGAATTGAGAATGAATAATTCTCTTCCGTTTATTCAAGCTTTTACTCTTTTTTTTAGTCAAAATTAAGGAGGAATTGTAGGAACTGTGTTTGTAAGTGAGATTCTCTAGTAAACTTTGTCGTGTGATATTCTGGAAACTTCAGGTAATGTCCAGGGGCATGACAGCGATGTTAGGCAACGTGGGCTCGGATTTTTGGTTATGGGAAGTGGCTAGTTGCGACATCTGGTGACTATATTGCCGGAGAAGCACATGGGCACATGTGTGTGGTTTTGGAGAGGGGAGAGATGATTTAATGGAAATTCTTGTGTTTATCGGAGTACGTTAATTAATTATTGATATTAATATTCAGATTCATTGGAGGAATTGATTATTGAATTAATTTGAGGTGAGTTAATTCGGGGAGGGGTTAAATGGGTATTTCTGATTGAGTGGTTCATCAACATTTGCCCAATTTCCAGGATTCTGAATCAACATCACCAACTCGAGGGATGTCGAGCATGGGAGGTAACGTACTTCCCCAATTTCGTAAAACATTCAAGTTTCCTCAGAAAGAGTCTCTCCAATGGTTCCCAGGCCACATGCGTAAGGGTATGCGTCAAATGCAGCAGAAATTAAAGTCTGTAGACGTCGTAATAGAGGTGCACGATGCTCGTGTGCCTCTTTCTGGTAGATACGTTAATTTCAATAAGACAGTGAGTGGCTTGAAGCCTCACATATTCGTTCTGAACAAAAAGGACCTAGCAGACATGTCTCAAGCAGAGGAGTACGAAAAACGCCTGAAGGCAGAAGGGATAAACGATATTATCTGGACGAATTTCAAGGACCAAACGTGTCAGGGAATGCAGTCAATTCTGCCAACAGCAATGAAGCTCATTGAACAATCGAACCGATACAATAGAAGCTACCAGGAAGAATATGGAGCACTGGTGATTGGCGTGCCTAATGTTGGAAAGTCTTCTCTGATCAACAGACTAAGGAACAAACACTTGGGAAAAGGCAATGCGACAACTGTTGGAGGTGTTGCTGGAATAACGAGATCTGTCCTGAATAGAATAAAAGTATCGGAGAAGCCACTGCTCTTTGTCTTTGATACGCCTGGAATTTTAACACCTTATGTCAAGGACATCATCTCAGGATTAAAACTGGCACTTGTTGGGTGTCTGCAGGATCATCTCGTTGGACCTCAGACCATTGCCGATTATCTGCTCTTCTGGATGAATAAAAATGAACGATTCGAGTATGTTGAAAGACTCAACCTGCAGAAGCCAACTGATGATATTCTAGAGTTGCTCACAATAACTGCTGTTAAAATGGGAAGGGTTCGAAAAGTCAAGAGATTCGATGGACAATATATCATGAGACCCGATTTTGATCAGGCTGCTGAACATGTCTTGAAGATTTTTAGAACGGGAGAGTTTGGGAGAGTCTGTTTGGATGAGGATGTGCTTAGTGTAGAGAATGAGAAATTCAGTGAAGGATAAAATGGGACGATTATCAGTGTAAATATTAATATGTACAGATTTAATTAATAAAATTGGGGTAAAATAGACTTGCGCATTTCTGGGAGTCATTGGAGAGGATTTTTCTCCTTTTGATTTAAAAATTAGAAATATTTAACTAAACTTCAGAATATCGAAGCAGTATTTGATCTTCCCCCCTCTTTTAAGTCATCAGAAAGGAAGGTCTCTCCACCTCTCCATGTACTTTACTTCCCCCACATTTTTTTATATTTTCACCTACCGCACTTTCTCTCACCACGTTCAAGGCTTCAAATGAATTCAAGTAAACTTCAGTTCTCAGTTTTTCACGTAATTACAAACTTGTGTTCCATCGAGCGAGCTGAATGAGTGAATTATTGTTCAATTAAATTGAATTATTTATCAGTTTTAAATTATTTTAGTGAGTATGTTTGCGAGAGCCACATTTTTACCAAGTCTATTCTATAATATGATGATGGAGAAAGTCACATCGAGAAGATGGTACGATAGAATTGATGAAACTGTAATTCTTGGTGCTCTTCCTTTTAGGAATATGACAAAACAGGTGAGGATTACTTAATTATTGAATTATTATTTTCTTGCTCCTGAATTTACGAAAATATGTTCTTTTTTTTGTGAACAGTTAATTGCAGACGAGAATATGACGGCTGTTGTCTCTATGAACGAAGATTACGAGCTGCGATTATTCTCGAATACTGGCGAGGTGAGAATAATTATAATCTCAATTAATTACAAAGTTGCATAGATCAAAACCAGTTTTTTTAATATCTCAAAAACTGTACCGAGAGTTTAAAAGTAAAATTTTTATACGTGATTGTCAATAAATTTAACTTTTAAATTATCTCGAAGGGGTAAAAATAGAAGATAATAAGAGAAAAAGTTAGAAAATATCCGGAATTTAAATCTGAATGATAAATTTACATTATTCATCTATTGTTGTACTTAGGAATGGGCGAAACATGGTATACAATTCCTTCAGTTATCAACTATAGATATCTTTGAGACCCCGTGTCAAGAGAAACTACAGAGAGGAGTTGATTTTATAAATAAATTCAGAAACATCGATTATGATGCTAATGAGAATGATAAAAGATCACTAGGTACTGTTTATGTTCACTGCAAAGCTGGAAGAACGAGAAGTGCAACACTAGTTGGTTGTTATCTGATGCAGGTGATTAATTTCTCAATTTGAATGATAAAAATCAATTTTCTCTTCTCATTCATAAATAAATAAATTGTTATGTTTAGAAAAACGGCTGGACCCCCAAAGAGGCTGTAGACTACATGAAGAGCAAGAGGGAGCACATTCTCCTTCACACAGCACAATGGAGAGCACTGAAACTCTATTACGAGAATAACGTTGATAAACACATAAAATAACAATTAAATTTAATGAATCTAGAAAATTATTAGATGGACATGGGGTGTACCAAGTGTGAGTTTGATTGTTGAATTTTTTCTAATTCAAAATGAATTCATTAAATAAAGCTATTTTTATTATTTACCAATAGTTGTCAGTCAGATTTTCTTGCATTTCTTAAGTGCAAAATTTTTCGCTTCTTCCACTGCTTTCTTCACTTTATCAGGAACTTCTTCTTTCTTGAACTTAGAAATACGTGTGTGACTAGTTAACAATGGATTATCGTCAGAAAATGAACCAATTTTAGATTCTAGATGCTTGTTGACCGCTTCCATCCACAATGTTGCATTAAATTCATCCGATAAAAATTCCTGTAATTAATTTAAGGCATTAATTGATTTAAAAAATTGAAAATAATATTTTGATATAATTATTTTCACCTCTGGAACAAAGCATCGAGCTCTCACTTTTCTACTCGATTTTGAAATCAATAAAATCGGTCTATCCGTACAATATTCATTGGCTTTCTGCAGTGGAATACTTTCCACTTCAATCCAATTCGACGATAAACAGTGAACCACAAAATTCTCATTTCCCTGCATAGCGAATTTAATTTCACACTTCAGAAAATCTTCAACAATTTCTTTCTTCTTGTTAAAATCCTTCAGATCTTGTGGTGATGATGTAGAGATTTTCGAGAGTTTTTCTGTTACTGTTGGGAGTAAATGCTCCGCTTGAGGACCAGAAACTGCCTTAATTGTCCAAGTCGAGCCTTTTGACGTCACTTCAATGATTTTGAAGTGATTAAGAGCGGAAGTATTGTGCACATGAGTTCCGCAGCATGCTTCTCTAAAAAAAGAAGAGATTTTATGAATTATTCCATGAATATTTCGGAAACTAAGGGAGATAGACATATTTGCTTACTTTGATGTCAAATCATTTCCCTGAATCTCTAAAATCCTCAGATTACCACAAGGATAAGTTGTGCCAGGAACTAGAACGAGATTCTTCTCACTGTGGAACTGAAGCTGGTCAATAATTCTCGTTTTTACAGTTATTCCCTGCTTAATACTATCATTCACAAATTTTTCAATCAACTTCACATCTTCTGGTAAAATGGATTTTCCATAAGAACTGAATTGGAATATCAAGCAATCGTCTTTCACAAGACTTCCCCTCTGTGAAACTGCTGGGAGGACTTTTTTCAGTGCTGCATTGAGTAAATGAGTTGCTGTATGATGTCTCATTAATGAAATCCTATAATCGACGTCCAAAAATACTGTAGCAGGATCTCTAATGGATAATACTGTATTTTCCTCGTTGAAATTAGTGGATTCGAAGTTTCCCATGTGAATTACGTAATTTTTAACTCTTTGAACTTCTGAAACTTTGAATTTAAGGTTTCCGAGATCAATATATCCCCTGTCTGATGGTTGACCTCCTTCAGCAGTGTAGAATGACGTTTTATCAAGAATTACTCCAATTTCTTTATTCCTCAGGGATCCATCCAGCACAAGACTCTTCTCCTGGATTGAATCATTAACAAAGATTCCTAAAATTTTCGCTTTCACTTCTGGGAATTTGTAATTATCCTCTCTAAAAATGTAATTGTACTTGAATGAATCATCAGTAGGTTCAATTAGAGGCTTCAACGAACTCAAGCAATCGTCAATTCTTCCTTTCAGATGAGCACTTCCAACTCTTGATTTTATTTTAGCAGCAGTCATGTGTTTATCAAAATCCTCTTTATCAAAGGTCAGTCCCTCGATTTTTCCCAGTTGCTCAATTGTCTCAATATCCAGACCATGACTCTCATAGAGTTTGAATGCCAAATCACCAGGAAACTTTGGGCCTTTGATATTGAGTAGAGATTTCTGGATTTCCTTGTAGCCTTGATACAATCCAGAAAGGTATGGATCACTGATGCTATTGAGGATTGGTCGAGCAGCTACAAGCTCCTGCCACTTCTTGCCGGATGTTTTCTTCAATGATTTCATCAAGACTTCTTCATAATTAACAATCGTTTGGATCTGAAAAATTATGAAACCGTTAATTTCTTTCAAATATTTCGTAAATTAATTAAAATACGAAATTACGTGTTTCAATTTCTCTTGGACTTCCGGATAAACATCTCCAAGGCTCTCAGCAACATGTGCACAAGTTTCCCCAAGAATTCCCTCTTTCCTGAAGATCTCAGTGCCAACATTAATCGCTCTTCTCAGAACTCTCCTGACCCTGTGATTCTCTTCAGGAATCATTCCATCAGCCAAACAGACGCTGATCATTCTCGCATGATCTGCAAGGATCCTGTAGCCAGTATCAACTCCATCATCATCAGCCCCTCCAACTCTTCCCCTATACTCATTAGCACCAGAGAATCTCCTGATTCCCTCGAAAATTGATGAAAATAAATCTGTATCATAATTCGAGTCCTTTCCTTGAAGAACAGAAACTAATCGTTCAAGTCCCATTCCTGTATCAACGTGATGACCCTCCAATGGGATCACAGAACCATCCCCAAGCCTCTGGTACTCAATAAAAACTAAATTCCAAAGCTCCTTAACGTCTGAATGCCCTTGATTGACTCTCGCCGACTGATTTCCTGAATTTTGAGAGGTGCTGATGTGGATTTCGGTGCAGAGACCACATGGACCAGTTGGCCCCATCTCCCAAAAGTTCTCCTTGGCTCCAAATGGAAGAATTCTGTCCTGTGGCACTCCGAGGCTCATCCAAATCTCCTTGCACTCAATATCTGGTGGAAGATCGAGAGATTCGTCGCCTTTAAAGTACGTGACATAGATGCGATCTTTAGGAATTCCAAAAGGACCTAAAAAAAATTAATTGGGCATAAAAACAATTTAATAAGAATTGGGAGAATAAATGTGTGAACCTGTGAGTAATTCATAGGCATAGCTACAAGCCTCTCTCTTCCTGTAATCCCCAAAGGACCAATTTCCCAGCATCTCGAAGAATGTGTGGTGATATGTATCTCTTCCAACAACATCCAAATCATTGTGTTTACCTCCAACTCTGACACACTTTTGATAATTAACTGCTCTAGGAAAAGTGGCATCCAATTCTCCAAGGAAAATCGGCTTGAATTGGTTCATCCCAGCATTTGTGAATGCCACTAGAGGATCAAAAATTGGATCAACTCTGCTTGAAGGCACAAACTTGTGATTTAAGTTCATAAAATAATTGAGGAATTCATTTCTGATTATTTTTGAAGATTTCACGTGGATTTCTTGCTCTGACTGGAGCTGATGGAGATACCTGCATGTCTTCAGGGATTTTCGTTTGTTTCTGAAACACTTGCACAGTTCACGAGAATTCCGAGGGATTCGAAGCATTGTTCACTGACTTTTTTAGGTTAGAACTGAATTTCAAAACAATGGCAACAATATGGGATTACTTGGAAAATTCAGAGTCGTTCATTAATTTTGATAGCATTTATTATCATTCCATATATTACATAATTAAAACGAAGAGAATGAGGGAAGAAGAAGATTAGAGTGTCATTCAGGCTTTGAAAGTTTTTGAAACTTCGTCAATAAAGGTAGCTAGTTTTACGTCCCTCTGGGAGAGTCCATTAACGTCATGTGATGAGAGAGTTACATTTACTCTGTTATAAACATTGAACCACTCTGGATGATGGTCCATTTTCTCAGCCTTCAATGCTACTCTTGTCATGAATCCAAATGCCTGAAAGAAGACATGAATGTTAATTTATTATTTCATCAATTTCACTTCGAAATAGATAATTCCAAATAGATTCACCTGGTTGAAGTCTTTGAATGTGAATTCCTTGTAAATAGCATCTCTGTCCTTCTGAACGGTCCACCCAGTGCCCAACAAGGGACTGAGAACAGAGCTCCTCTCTTCAGCTGTTAATTTCACCTGAAAAACCCAAATGAATTAATAATAAGAAAAAAAATGAAAAACTAGAGTCAACAGGTGTTTCTGCTCGATTATAGAGTCCTGATATCTCATTCATGAAGCAGTAAACAAAAGTACAACCTCAAATACTCGATAAATGCTTAATTAAATTGGTTCTAAATAATTTTAAAGGGGAATTGAATTTCTGTCAATTTAATTACCATTTTTCTCTTAGCAACTGGTCCAGATGTTACTGATGCTGAAGTACGAATGTGAAGTAACGATCCAATTCCCCCACTTGATACAAGCCTCTTTCCCATGGTCGTCGCCATTTTTCTTCAGATTACCTGACCTATGACTTTCACTTCCTGATAATTTAATCAATTTTAATTATTTCGATAAAATGAATTTTGTAAATTCAATGAATAATCCATTTTTTCTTGGTAAAAAGAGAAATTTATTAGTAATTGGATTCTTCAATAAACCTATTTTTTATTCTTTAATCTTTTAACTAATTTCATTGGAGGTGGTAATGGCACTTTTAGCATAATTAGTGTCTTATTGTCTGTTGCTTGCTTTGCTCCAATCAATCTCGATAATTCCAGGAGTTTCTTGAGGCCTGTTCGAGATGGTAGAATCGTGCTGAGGATCTTCAAGTCGACATTGAAGTTCAATATCATCAGGGATAAGATTATTATGTGGAATATGGCTTTATCTCTCATACTCGCCGGTCGTAATCTGTGAAAAATTTATTTGTCATCGATTATTTTGACAGTTTTTTAAAATCGACATTTCAATTGAAAGAATACAGACCTTCCTGATGGACTACTCATACTGTAGGTATCAAGAACATGCTGACTGACTTCCTGTGAAACTGGACAAATATTTTTGACAATTCTTTTAACATCCTTCATGGGTGTATTCAGCCAATTGGCAATTGATTGAATAAATTCCAAAATAGCTATTTTCTTTGCACTCTGAGGATCATTCTCAATGGCCTTTAGTGTCTTCACATAAAAATTCGTAGTCCTGCAAAGAAAATAATTCAACTAATAGCCTCAATGATTTTGCAAATGAAGATGATTACCTCTCGAGTCCTGTAATTTCATCAACTTTCGATTGCAGAATGTCGAGCATGTCTTTAGGAATGAAATCATTGATATTATAAACCTCTGCAAGGACTGTTGTATTTCTATTACATGGAGGTAAGCCAAGAACTGTTTCCGTGTCCTCTTTCGTTTCTGAATCCTCTTTGTTCACTTCTATATCTGTAAAAATAATTCCACAATGATTTAATTCTCTCATTAATTAATTATTTGAGTATGATGAAAAGAATAAACATACTGGAAACGGTTTCCTCCAGTTGTGCCTTAACAGTTTCAATATTAATCTTCATTCTTTCATTCTGCTCAATCTTTCGTTGTATCTTCTTGGATCCAAATTGTCTGCTGAGAGCTGTATGCTTTGTTGCATTATCCTCCTCAATATAATTACTTATTTCAGGTTCAGTACTGAGAACAGGAGCAGCTTGCCATCTCTCAGCCTGCACCAATTTAATTTTTCCTGTTCTTTTGTTGTGCACAGCTAGCATTGTGTATGTCAGTGAACTCGATGATTCCGGACGATGACCACGATAGACTACTTCCCCATTTGACATGGCTAATACTGTTTTTTTATTTTTATTATCATAAAACATTCTCAAATCCATTTTCTTAGTTTTATCGTCTCTTATGTGCCCATTTTGAAAATTAACTGCAATTTGAAAACAAATTTGGTTAACTGGTGAAATTTTTAATGTTTTATTGTGTTTTTTACATCAAAATCAGTGATATTTACCTATGAGCGGTGGAATTTTTCGAGGCTCGATAATTACCTCATCAATCACTGCTTTTATCTTCATTTTTTAATTATTTTTTAATCAGTTATTATTTATTTCTTTAGTAGATTTTTTTTTGGCAGCGTTCGAGCAAACGCACGTGCTCCTACATCTACGCGTTAAGTTAACTCTCGGATTGCACTAAGTTTTTATGAAAAATTCAATTATTCTAGCCACTGGACTTTATTATTATCCAAAGAAAAATAAAAAACATTTTATATTGTTGTATTCTGTTTGTTAATAAATGATAATTAATTATAATCGTTTGGTAATCGTGGCGCCCTCTTACATCATTTTCAAAAAGAGACAAATTGCAAAACTGGCTTCACTACTTAATAATAAAAAATTAAAAAAATATGCATTCGTTTGTGAATTGTTTGGTGGTGATTGGTATCTAGTTTTTATTGTTTGATAGTCAATTGTTTAATTATTATCAACTAAATCTGCCCATGCTTTTGAATGACAAATTAGAAGTGGAAGCAGAAGGGTTAAATAATTAATACCAAAAGATTATAATTAATTATCATTTATTGACAAACAGAATACAACAATATACAATATTTTTTATTTTTCTTTAGATAATAATAGAGTCCAGTGCCTAGAATAATTAAATTTTTCATAAAAAATTAGAGCAATCCGAGAGTTAACTCAACTCTATTGAAAAGTTGATAAAGTACAGCTAATTAGGTACTGCTAACAATCAAATGTAATTTATTAAAATAGAATCTGATTAATTATTACACTTAAAAGGCAAAAAAAAGAAAAATCTACATAAATACTTATTTATCACTTTGATTACACATTAAGTTACATTTTTCGATGACTAAAATCATCTCGTATATTTTAATTTAAAAATAAAGGAGTATCGAGGGATATCGAGTAATTTATTGCTGGATTTTTCTGAATATGAGGTAGCCAGGAATAAGGAGTAAATATGTACAAATATGTTGCCCTGCTGCTGATGATTCTTTCTGAGTGGCTTTCTGATTCCCCAAATCACCGACACAGAGATTCTCACAGTCCTCGTCTTCACAAATGTCGCAGAGGGTTGAAACCCTCGGTTCATAGAAAACTCTGGCTCTTCTCGCTAGAAAAAAAAATCATATAATCAAGCTATTCTCAGTAAATGAATGAAATAAAGCATAAATACTCACAAGAATCATAATAATCATAAATAGAAACAGGAACTGGCTTTTGTTTGGCAACTTTATGTGTTCTGAATGCTGACACCGTTGGACAATACTCCTTCCTCACCATTTTATCAAAGTAAAGAACGACCATGGTGTCTCCATTTCTCGTCTCTACCCTCTTAACATTCTGTGAGACCTCAAGTGAGGGTAACGAGTCCTTATCAACAGTGAATCCGGATGGCAGACTGACCTCCATCACTGCCATGTTGCTCTCATTACTCTCCTTAGTTGGCACGAACCCTGAGCAGATGGACAGCTGCAGATGATTCTCGTTAGAGTTCTTATCGACCTGGGGATCAAGCGTGAACAAAGGCCAGGCACCAGTCACATTAAGATTATACGCAGTAGACACCTGAACGATTGCAAATCCGCTTCCAGTAGCTGTGATATTAACCATCCTCGTCTTTCTCGGAAGAATATGCTTCTGCAGAATCATGGCATTAGCTCCATTGATGTTCATAGAACTCCTGCCACCACCTTCATAATTAATTGTAATGGCAATATTATTACTCCTCGTTGGCAGCTTTTCTGCAAGTTTCGAAAGAGCCTGAATTCCCACAACAGTATCCTGCGTAGAGGAGAATCCACCTTCAGGATTCCTCTGCTTCACCAGCCACTTCATAATAGGAAGTGCATCGCTCACGAGATTCCTCCTCAGATACGTCATCATGGCATAGGAAGTCATTTCAACGTCTACAGATCTCGCTAAAGTTGAGAACCAAGGATTCTTGTCATCCTCAGGAATTGGCTTGCTCCACCACTTCATGTCTCCTTCTGTATTCGCCTTTCTATCAAGAAGAGCGAAGGCTGCTTCTTCATGCGGATGACGTGCGAGGTTCAGGACGTAGGTGCAGAGACTCAGAGCATAGAGATCATCAAGATTCTCCATGTTTCGGGCGATGTAATCAACGCCCTTGTTCACAGTATTCCTGTATTTGCCTGCTGCATCCTGATTCTCGAGAAAAGCTGTTAGGGTATAAGCGGTGAGGGCTAGGCCTTTTGCAGCACCTCCCTGCATGTCTTTGTGACTGACTTTGCCGACTTCTGGGAAGCTGCCGTTCGGTGCTTGGATGTTAGAAAGCCAGAGGAGAGCCTCTGCAATGATCCTATCTTCAATCGTTATGTACTGTGATGCTTGTTTGAAGGATTTGGCGACAAATGCTGTTAGCCAGGTGCTGCCGCTCTCGTCCGACATCCCGAAGGCACTGAAGGAGCCGTCTGTGTGACGATAGGTGAGCTCTTGCTGGTAGCCAACCTCCAGATAGCCCAGTGCTTTGCTGCGGATTGCTTTCGTTGATTGATTCGTGTTATCCAGGTAATTCAGGATGACAATGTTTGGGACGAGGTTCAACATGTTCTGTTCACCACAGCCGAATGGGAGTTTTATTAAGGATTCTAGATTTGGGATGCTTGGACCCAGGAGGTCACCTACTGCTGAAATCTCGATGTGTTCAGAGCCTGGGACAACGTTTTTCGGAATTTCTATGGAGATATTGGTGCGGACGGATTGGGTTTCTCTCAGGTCTAAGAAAAATGCACGATTTCTGTACTGTGTCTCGCCTTCTGCCTTTACCAGGAGCTTGTGCTCAACGCTGTCACCTGCCATCTTGCTTGTGGCCGTTGCTTTTATTGTAATGTAGCCTAATTCTCGAGGAATTATCATGAAGGAGACACTTGAACCAGAATTGGCTTTTACCTCCACACGCTTCTTCCTGAAGAGCTCTAGTTTAGGTGGATTGTCGTGGACCTCGTTGGACACTTCAGCAAACTCAAATTGACCAGCATGCTCGAGGACTAGATCGGCAGTAACGTCACGGTTCATGTAATTGAAGACTACTATTGGAATTGCCACTATTTCACCTCGCATCACAGAATATGGGAGGTCGACAGAGACGAAGAATGGTTTGAAGACTTTCAACTGTGGAAAAATGATAGTTTATTAAATATATCTTTTGATGGAATAATAAATTAATAATTACCGTTCTTGGAGCTTCAATTAGTCCAAGTCCATAAGTGGAATCGACAGAAAATGCTGTAATGACCCAGGAAGTTATGGAATCAGGCACAGATCTCCTGAGTACCGTTTCTCCCTTTATCCTACAGTGTTTAAAATATTATAAAAACGTCTCCATGCAGATAATAAAATAAGAACAGAAAAATGCACGAATGACAAAGGATATTCACAAGTGATTAAGTATAAAGAACAAGGATTATTTCTGTTCATTGAGAAGATAAATACCCTGAAGAGAAGTTTGTGAAAAGCCAAGTGTTTGAGATGTCATGCATAAGGAAAACACGGGGCCTATTCCATACAGGAGTTGGGATACGTGAGAATGCATAAGGACCAGCCAATGGTGGTCTTGTGACGAGTCTGTGCGTAACTGGGGGACCAATATCAGGCCTCAGGGTTGATTCCCCATGGCCGGAGCCTCGTACTCTACCATCAAGATATCCTGGATGCCCTGTAATCCAATTATCTACTATTTTTTGTCCCCTAATCATGATAAAATGCCACAACCAATCCATCCAAGCTCCCAATTCCCATTAATCTGTTAATTGGTAAGTAAATTTATGGATATATTAGGTAATGATTATTAGTTTTCGATTAATCAAGCATAAAATCCACATATCCAAATACTTTGGCTCCGAAATGTCGAAATTTTATAGAATTTCAATGAATTCATTGAATTATATGGAATTACCCAGCATCAAGCGTTTGCCAAAGCCACGTTTCCGGAAAATTCTTGCGTATTTTGGGCTTCTCAGTTGCTGCCATTGGAGTAGCACCAAAAGCTCCAGCTGCTGGCATTGCTGCCATGGGAGCAAAGTCCAAACTAGATCTGTAGAAGACTACGGAAATAGAAAGGGACCGAATTGTATTACTATTGTTAAAATGTAAATAAATTTAATTCATTAATTTATGGATATTCATGCTCTAGTAACTAGCACGATTTCCGGATTTTCGACTGTGAATACAATAGTTACTTTTTTCTCTGAATTCTTGAGTCAAATATATTCATTAATTTCTGTGATTCTCGTGATGCAGATGTTTTTTATTTAAGTGCATACTGAGTTAGTGCTCTAATTTCATTGCTACGATTGAGTTATGCGAATTATCTGGTTAATTAGTTATTTTTCTTGGTACTTACGAATTGGAGAGTTCTCGTGTATATATGCATTGGTTAAAACAACTGTGCCTGTTTTCTGCAAGAAAAAAATCATTTCAGTTAAGCTTGACACTTTCTCCGAGATGTTCTCTAAATAATGACTGAGCCCCCGATTACCTGAAAAACATCTTGAGCAGTAGCTGATCCAGGGCTCCAGAACATTCTGCCCCAGTCCATTCCATCATTAGGCGAGTCCTCCGTCATATCATAGGATCTCAGCTCCTTCATGACATCCTCCCTTGATATATCATTCCCACTCTTTAGCAACAGCGATCTTTGATCCACTCCCAAAACTCCCACAAACGAATTCGGCTTTGAGCTGATCGTCAAATCAACACTCTGTCCTGGTCCGGTCTCTTCAGGATTCATTTTAACATCAACAAAGTTCTGCAGTGTTCCCTCCAGATCAATATCCAAAGCATCCGCCACCACCTCCCCATCCTCCTTCGTATAATAAACAAGAACATGAGCAGTTGGCGCCATAACATAAGTGGCTAGGAACCTGAAAGAAGCGGAGCTTCTCCCGTTCACAGGAACCGATCCTGCATAAAGAATATCTCCTCTCCCTAGCACCTCGTAATTCAGATACTTCAATGGATGCGTCGAGTTGACCTCGATTTCCACGTCCTCATTGACCCGTGGCTTCTCGCTCCTCACCACCGCTTGAATGAACGTATTGCTAGGGGACATTGCCTGATTCGTAGCTGGGAACCATTCATGAAGGTTCAAATACTCTGCCTCAATATTCAAAGGCGAGGCATAGTCATCTGGGTTATTAGGAGGATAGAAATCGAGTTGGATCATGCCATTGTCATCTAGCATTCTCGTGATGTTGGTGTATGCTGATTGGTTAAAGGTATAACCATAAGAAATTGTCACTGGATTCGTCTTGTCTCTGACCGGTGCTCCATCGTGGTAATTAATTTTGATAAAGGCAGTGTACTTCAGCCCTGGTTTGTAGTACTCGGACGTTTTTATTAAGTCCATAGTGTACTTGTGCTTGTGGAGAGTCATCTGAGTCGAGACATTCTGTCTTCTCCCTGTCAATGCCTCTTCAACAGTTGCTTCTATTTCAATCGGCCTCTCATAATCGTCACTCAGCTTTAATTCACTCATAATATCAAAGTCGACAGTTACTTTTCCATTTATTGGAATGACTTTGCGAATTGGTGGCTGGAAAATCGGCTGTAGAACACTGGAAAATATATCGGGATAGGCAGTGATTGTTGCCTCTCCTTTTACCGGTTTTCCATAGGTGTAATCAGCACGGACAGTCGCTGTTATTTTTCCATTTTTGAAGGTTGAATGCTTTGGCACGTCGATGGACACTTGGAATTTTGGGAGAACGTATTCTGCTACTTCGAAGCCTTTCTCGAATGTCTGGTCAACGACGTTTAGAATTATTTTCCAATTTCCAAGGACTGGGGAGGTCGAGAGGTCTAGCTCTCCAGTGAAGATTCCTCTGGTTATGGGCGGACGATTCCATTGTTTTATGCGGTTTCCACTACCGTCTGTTATGTAGATGTCTAGGGATCGGGTCTGAGCTGGACGAAGGCGAGAGTCAAGGATTATACAGCGAAACTGGACTTTGCTACCTGGTTTGTAAATTGCTCGGTCTGTCTGGATAAAGACAGAGTAGCTCTTGTGAACGTAGCGGAGGTCTGTGGTGTTGCTGAAGATCATGCCATTTATTCCTTTTGCTGTTAATCGGTATTTGCCTGGAGATGTATCGCCGATCTAGAAAATTATGAAGTTGAAGTTAATGACTCATTTACTTTCTAGAGGTAATTATTTTCCTTTCTCACATCTAATTTGAAGACTCTCGTTGCATACGGCTCAACCACGTCCTCATGGAAGACTCTGAAGGCCTCTCCATTATCAAGATCGCCATCTAGTTCAACAAGAATTGTTGCTGGAGTTGATATACCAACTGTGGACACTGCTACATGATATTCAGAATTAGGACGCACCACTTTTGGAGCAACGACCGTGTAGTATCTGTATTCAACAAAAAAAAACGCACAGTTTTAGTACATGTTCATGGTTATTATTTACGCTCAGAATACAACAATACATTTTTTTTTTAAGTGTACGTACGGTTCCGCTGTCACTGTCGCTAATACGATGCAGAGGAGTGCTGCATTGTAGAGTCTCCTCATGTTTGGCTGTTGAATCTGTAGGAAATAAAGTGAAAATTGAATTTATTTAAAGTTCTTGGTAAATAAATTAAGTTCAGGACTTTACGAAGAATTGAAAGCCTTGACGAATCGATTCTCATAACACGTCACTGAAAATAAATTGGCAGCAATAAAAATTTCTTCATGAAACTTATTGCTACCTACTTTCTATTCAGAAAATTAGACGCGACAAAATCGATGGTAATTTTCTTCTCCTTCTCCAAGTAAAAAACACAGGGAAATCAAATAAACAGTAATAAATAATGTAATGTCAATATCATACAGAAGAGTAGCCAAGCGTTTTTCCCTGTTTAATTCTTCAATTGAAAGAGAATTTTTCTATTACCATTTGTAATGAGAAATAAAAAAAATTCCAGTCTCATCAAAACGTTGAATTACTAATGTTTGATTTAACAATAAATAATTCTCTGCATTTCACCTTTATCCGACCTTCCCATCCGGTTTGTCATGGAAATTCCGTTGTTAATAATTTCCCTCATTTTTCCGGGTACAATTAACAATTATCATTCAATCCATAATAATTATAGATGCATGATGATGAAAAAATAATATTCTAATAAAAGAGATGAGCAGGATAAATTCTTTTGGCATCCAATTTTATGAATGCAAAAGAAGTAATAAAAATAATCTAATAATAATGAGGATAAGAAAAATATGTTTTTCACATCAAATAAGAAAGTTGCATAACTGTCTAGTTGACAGGTGATTTTCTAATTGGAACAGGATAATATCTAGTCGCAAATTGAGGAAGTGTTATGCGCCGGTTCCGTAGATCGTCTTATCATCGAGAATACTTGTATGTTTTTACTCCCCTTACTGTTTTGGTACTTGTATGTGTTTGTGTTTACGTGTGAATGCCCAAAGTGGGCCAAATAACTTCTACCAGCGAACGAAATGACGCTGCCTTTTATTTTTGGTTTTTTTCATTTACTTTTTTCTCCTTTTTGTTATTTCTTGTTCTTTCTGCGGTAATGGTGAATTAAAGTCGCTCTTTCCAATTCCATAAGCAGGAGAAAAGATCAATGACCTTGCAAAGTGGTAAACTCAATGGAAAATGGGGTCATGGGATCTGCATTATTTATTATTCTGATGAGAAGTTTTTTGTTTGTTTTATTTTTCCTGTTTTCTTATGGTTAATGAGAAATTCCTAGGCTTTCAGAGATAGTGAAGAGTTTAATTGGAGAAATTTCGAGATTACGAGTGAATCTATCGACAACAGATAATATCCTAATAAGGGTTCCAACTTTTTTGACTCATCAATGATTCATGAGGTATTTTGTTTACTTTAATGACGAAATTTTACTTCAGTAAATGATCTAATCATTTTCATGCATCATCGACTACTCAATGGCCAAGACGCATCGACCATACCCAAGGGTAACACGTAGGTGTATCCCATACCTTCCACGCAAAAATAAAACATATCCACCTACGTTCCTCAGTTTCCTCAGGTATTTCTCAACAATCCCTGGAATTTCATTCGTGTCACTACTTTTTTCTTTCTCACGTATCACACAATTAAATTCATTAATAAATCCCATCAAGATAAAATCCCATTAAATTAAAATTAATTGAGATTGTTTTCACTCTTTTAATTTTCTATTGGATCATAAAAAAATCGATGACTCACCTGATATATTCACAGGTGAAAAGGGGCGCACCTTGGCCGCCGTGATTTTCACGGTCAAAATAGTGAAGAAATCACGATTTAATAAACACAACTCACAAATTCCTTAAAAAAAATATAAAAAATTAATTGAATGAAAAAAATCGAGTTTAGAGTAAAAAATAAAAATTTCAAAGTTATTTCTAGGATTTTTAAATCAATGAAAATCAAAATAATTCCTTACAGGTGATAAAGTATAAGGATCGAGCATCAGGCGTGCCCGAGTATCGATCATGCACTGGCGCACACCTTGACAATACCAATGAAGGCAGTGGAAGAGACGTGAGTGTCCGAAGAAGGGGCAAACGTGAGCGGTATTGAGAAAATCCTCAAATTAAATTTTTCCTGGTTCTCCAAAACCAATAGAATTAAATCTGAAATGATAAGAAAATTCTTGAATCATTAAAGGGGTTTTTCCTATTTTTTTTAAATGGAAAAAAGCGGAATTTCCTGGCGAAAATGGGAGAATTGAGTGAAAGGGACGATTTTTCTTCACAAACACACAAATACATGGCATTATATACCGTTAACGAATGGAGGTTTTCTCAATTTGCTTGTACCAAATGTTTTTGCCGCAAGAACAGATAAATAGAGAGTGAGAGAGAGAGAAACACGTGCACAGGGAATTCCTGGGTTTTATTTGTCATTTGATCATTTTAACAAACGTCACCGGTATTTTTTTAATCCCGGTATTTGTTTGTTTTTCGGTTGGGAAAAGCCGAATTTCTAATGACAAATCACTTTTTTATGATAATTCTTAAAAATTGCTCTGTCTCGTTCAATTTCCGAGATATTATTTAAAAAATGACAAAAATTACCATTTGACTGAAAAAAAAATGGAGATTTCAATGCCTGAAATTTTAATTCTCTTTTAGAATAACAATTAGCAATAAATTTTTGAAAATTAACCTGAATTATTTGAAAAGGATTTATAGGTTCAATTCTCACCATAAAATTCAATTGATTCTTTAAACATTCGCATTGCAATTCAATTTAATTAAATTCAATTTTTAATCCTACAAATTCCGTTGCTCCAGGCCTTTGGAATAAGACCAGTAGAGGGCAGTACTGTGCTTCCCCCACCACGACTCTCATTTTTTCGGAGCAGCGTCAGAGTATCCGTGTCCGTATTATTAATTTACGTTGTAAACAAACTGATAATTAAATTACTGTAAAAATCAACTCAATCATCAGAATTTCGTCCCTACAACATCTCCAATTACGTAATTAATTTATTATTATTGAAATAATTGAGTAATATTGTAAATAATATAATTTCTGATTGCCTCTATTTCGAACAGGAAAATAAAGGAGAAATTATTTAGTCCCGTTGCCGAGACGATCTACAAAAGAAAATAGTAAATTTATATAAATGATAAAATTGTGATTTTATTGAGAAATGGAAGTATCAAGTGGCGAATCCTCGGATCGAAAGAGACCAGCATCCTTTTGGATTGTCGAATGGATACAATTTAAGGAATTAACGAAAAATTGGACTGAATTTAAAACGAGCACAATAAAATCACCGGATTTCTGTACATTCACCTACTCAGCAAGGATTAATACTAAATTTGGATTGGATATACAAGTTAAGAAGAATGTGCCTAAACCAGGAAAAGCTAATATAACAGTTAGCTTCATCGACATGTCTGTTGATAGAATGATTAAATTGGATGATTGGGTTGATGAGCATGTTTTTTGGAATATTATCAAAGCAGATGTGGTGCAGACATGTGACAGAGTCCACATCATGGTTCTCAATGTTTGGTATGGATTTATTGATGAAATACTGGCACCACCATCCAAACAGCTTTGTCCAGGTGAATTTTCAATAAGTTTTGTCCATTAAAATAGCTAATTATTAATTCCTGAATTTTTTTTAGGGTCAGAATACTTTTACTTGAACGAAGAACTGAGTGATTTCAAAATAATAATAGGCGATGAAGTGCTTCCAGTACACAAATTCCTTCTAGCCTCACAAAGCTGTGAATTTCTCAAAATGTTTACAACACCAATGAAAGAATCAGAGGAGAGCCGTGTTGTAATTGAAGACATTGAGGCACCAGTTATGAAAGAAGTCCTCAAATATATTTACACAAGAGAAACTAATGCACTTAATGATGTAGAAATGTCACTCAAGGTTCTAGTTGTTGCTGAAAAATATGGCTTGGATACACTGAAGTACGTCTGCCAAAATAGATTATACAAAAATTTAAATGTTGATAATGCACTAGTTATCCTCGATGTTTCTGACATGTACAATGCTACGCAATTACGAAAGTATGCTATACAATTTCTGACTGCCAATAGAAAGGAAGTCGTTCATAGAGCTGATTTCAAAGAGCTTTATCACAGAAAACCAGAATTATTATTCGACTTTATCACATTAGCCTTGGGCAAATGAATTGTACAAATATATACAATAAATTTACTGTTTAAAAAACATTATTAATTTTATCCTTGCAAATTTCCCATTCAAAAAAAAAGGCGCTAGCGCTCAGCCATTTTATCGACACATGGTAAACAAAATGGCTGAGTGTTTTTGCACTGGCAGCACCATGTGCAGGATCAAGGAGTCGACTCACCCATCTGATGAATCCATGTCAATGTATAATCCCAGACGCGTTATTGTCGGTAGTGGCCGTCCGATGGTCCGACGGTAGGCGGTAGTCTAGTGAACATGGCTGAAAACAATGGCAATTCGTTTTGACTCACTCCTCCGTCTTCTCTTGTAAGAAAAAAAAAAATTGTCAACAAATAAATTGTCACTAGATCAAAGAGTCCACTGGATTGTTAATTATTACGTGAGTAATTCTCATTATGGATTTTATTTTCTCGCACAATAAATTCATGATTTATACTGAGGGAAAAAAAAACTTGTGAGTCAATTCTTGGGGCACTAGTACAAAACGGATGATAGACGAACGATTTTTCGTGTGAATACCACAAACAATGTCATCCTCCTCTGTACCCTAGTCATTCGTACAATCGAAGAAAGGATTTATTTTTCAATATCTCATG
The DNA here is from genome assembly GCA_963565655.1 of Aleiodes testaceus. NCBI lineage: Eukaryota > Metazoa > Arthropoda > Insecta > Hymenoptera > Braconidae > Aleiodes > Aleiodes testaceus. The sequence goes on from OY751422.1 coordinate 3,520,039, forward strand.
AGTTTGGAGTGAATATCAGGCTTTACTTGTGCTGAATTTGGGGCTTTTTTTTCATTTTACATAAAACGTAGTGTATATATATATATATTTTTACATTATCGAGAAAATTTGATCTTCGAGAAAAAATCGGCTTCCTCTCGAACATTTACACATGATTTTTCATATATTTTATTTGTTTATTTGAAAAAATAATTTATTTTCATTAATTTTCGAAGGGAAAGAATTTTTGGTTAAATTAGTTTTCAAGGTTTCAATGCAAATTTCATGGGTTCTTTTTTAATGGATAAAAAATGCTGGATTTTTATGATTTTATTCATGACGTTCATTAATTAACTAACTGATACTCGAAAATTTATGGGAGTTGGGGTTGAATATATGAAATATTCATTGATTTATTTGGAGATTCCCAGATACTTCCAGAAAGACTCTACACTTAACAAATAAAAGTCAATGAACAATTAGAATGATTAATTCAATTGAATTTTAATGTGGGAAAAATTGTGATTTTAGGTGAATGATATGATGGCAACTGCTGTTCAGAAGAATGGCATGAAACCACTGACGAATGGTTCTTTCAATCACGTTGAAAATTTAGAGAACAGTAATATACTGAATGAGACTGAGGATAATAAACTTTATAAATGTCCATCGAGTATGCCAGTCGAGGATAATGAGCCACCAAAGGAAATTGATATTGTTATACGTAATGTTGTTTGCAGTTTTAGTGTACGTTGCCATTTGAATTTGAGAGAGATAGCACTGAAGGGATCAAATGTTGAATACAGAAGAGAGAATGGAGTAAGTCATTAAAAAAATATAAGAATACATTAAAATTTATATGATTTTAAATTTATATAATCTGCTATTACAGATGATTACGATGAAACTACGTAAACCATCGACAACCGCGTCAATCTGGTCATCAGGTAAAATAACGTGCACAGGTGCTGAGAGTGAAGAGGATGCAAAAAAAGCAGCTAGAAAAATTGCTAGGTCACTGTCAAAATTGGGATTCAATGTTAAATTTAGTAATTTTCGAGTTGTCAATGTTCTGGGAACTTGTCTCATGCCATGGGCAATTAGGATCACATCATTTTCCAGCACACACAGAGAAAATGCAGAGTAAATATTTTTCTTTTAATACGAAAGTGAATTTATTAATTCAAAGTTTAGATTCTATTGATTCTAATTGACTGTGAAATTATCTCTTCACTAGTTATGAACCAGAATTGCATCCAGGTGTTACGTACAAGCTTCAAGACCCTCGTGCAACATTAAAGATATTCTCGACTGGCAGTGTCACAATTACAGGTAATTAGGGGAAATCGGGGTAAAATGGACATTCTGACCAAAACATTTCAATATTTTTTTAGCACCAAATGTAGCATCAGTAGCCACTGCAATTCAAAAAATATTTCCACTAGTCTATGAATTCCGTAAAAAACGTTCACCAGAGGACGAAGCTAATTTAATTGCAAAAAAACGCAAAAGTGCAGCAAAACGCCCGCGCAATGACTTTATCGATGATACACCAATCGAAGAGCCAATTGTATCAGATGAGGATGAAGAAATGGCAATCGAGAGTGATGGCAGTTGGGACTGAATTGTTTAGAGATTTTTGTTGAGTGATTTTTGTTTCCCTTTCTTCTTTTTTTTATTACTATTTCCAACAAAGAGAAAAAGAGTAATGAGAATCTTCAAAGGCACATGTACTGAAGTGTTTTCATGTAATGAGAAAAAATTGGAAATGCCTTTTTTTTCAACAGTGAAGTGAATCCAAAAGAAATTAAAGAAAATAAAAAATCATGAGGATTAAAAAAGTGAAATTGTGGGAAAAAGAAACTGAAAACAAGAAATCAATGAATTTTAACTAATTTCCGCATTATCTCTCATTTCTACTTGATTCAATTATTTTAATTACGAATTAAATGTGTGAAGTGATTGAGATTATTTAAAAAATTCATTCAACTTTTGAATTATCTGCTTTTCTTTTTCCTGTAATTAAAACGTGAAGTGAAACAACGAGCAAAAGAGGTAAATGCTAAAAAAAGGCAAGGAATAATCCTAAAATAAGAACAAACTGATTATGAGAAACAGAAGAAAAAAAATATCGTAATAATTTAAATGTTTAAGCGATATCATCGACGGAGCATCATTTATGTTCACAAAAACGAATGTTTCATGCTAGCAATAACGAAACCCCTTCATTATTATTTAATTTCTCTTATTCTTCAATTATTATTTTTTGTGTTCGATGTACTCAAGTACGAGTAATGAGTCTGTTGTCATTCTCACATTATTTTCTCAAGAGTGTAAGAAAAATTGAGTTTCATTTGAAGGTGAGAGCGAAAAAAATCATGAATTGTTTTTTTTTTTTAATATCATCGTCAGCACTTGTACTGCTTACATCTATAATTTCCGCTTTTATTTTTTTTCCTCTTTTTTTTTACTTAATGTACTGTGCCAAAGATGGATGTTCGAAATTTAAAGCAGAGCCCATTAGCAAACTTATGTATTAAACGAAATTTCGTTAATTTCTACTTTATTTTATAGAGAAAAGAAAAAAATGATTTTCTTTTCTTTTTCATTATTAATTATTTTTTTTTGCTACGAAATACAGTATTTTGTACTCTGTATTAAAACAATTATTTTTGTTTCCTCAATTAATTGGAAATACTGAATTCCAATGAGTTTGCTAATTGCTCCGATAAATTTAAAACAGCTGAAAGGAGTTTATAGTTTAATTTTTAGTTAAAAATGAGAAAAAAAAAGAAAAAGTGAACTAAAAAGAGCAGTTCATCTCTGCTCGAGCATTTGTAATAATTTAGATTTAAAGAGAAAGGAAAAAAAAAAGGAAAGAAAAAAAAAATGTTTAGACTTTAGAATGGTAAATTTAGTTGTCAATTTGTCGAGTTATCACCGGTCATTTTGTTTTTTTTTCTTTTTTGCGTTTCATTTTCTGTCTTTCAAGCCCTGACGTATAATTACGATTATAATATTGTTTTTTTTTTAAGGTAAAAATGATCAAAACGGATCTCACAAAAAAAACGCCGAAATAAACAAATTATTTGAAGATATTATTGACTTGAATTTTTCTGGATACTTTCAGCTAAATTATTCATTTCTGTCATCAATTTAATTTAGCACAATTAACACAAATAAATATTATCAATATTCCGTATGAAACAGGGTTGAATAATTGATATTTCCATCTGCTCCTATTAATTACGTAGATTTACAATGATTAAAGAAAAAAACCCTATCGAGTCCTATTATTTATTGTCATTAATACTTTAACGTTTTATGATTTACCACAAATTAAAATGAAGGAATAAAATATTTGATTAATTCACATATTATTCAGAGTTAAGAGTTAAAGAGTAGAATTATGGTAATTACCATGTGAATGAGAATAATGTCACAGTTATTTGACTTTTTAATTGAATTGAAGAAAAGAGATGAAGAAAAATAAATGAAAGGACAAATATTCTTTGAATAATTCGCCATGCTCATCATGTTTATGATTACGAAAGTACTAATTATGAAAAAATGAAACAGATTTGAATTTAGATTAATTTTTTCACCTCATTTTAAAAATAATTTAGTAAAAAAAGAAATGAAAATTATTGTTGTGCCATAGCAAGCATTTCATCGTGAACTTTCATCAATTAATTTTTATTATTTAATTCTAAATAAGCTGAATTCACTGCCTCTCAGCTATTCTTGTCAAAATGAGATAATTATTGGAATATTGTAAAATTCTCTTGGATTTATAAATAATCTATAACAACAGAATTGAGAATTAGTCTGACTTATGATTTTTGCTGATGAATTGATGAAGAGGACTTGATAAAACTTGTAACTCGATAATAATGTTCGAATTGTTGGTTCTTAAATACCGAATACTTGCTGGGTAGATTATATTTTTTAATGAAAAAAGCATAGCATATTTTTACCATTAACAAAATCAAGCAAATTCATTCAATAAAGGGCAATCCTTCGTGTGTCTGTTTTCTTTGGCACAGTCACAATTGTCAAGCACTCACGATTAAATAAATAAAGAAAAAACGTACACTGTACTTTCGTTCTAATCAAAACGTAGAACAGCATGGTGTTAAAATATTTAAATAATTATTAGATTATTCATTAAAAAAAACAACTGAGTACGTAAATTTAGATCGCGTACGTACAAGTCACTCTTATCACTATTAAGATAATTTTAATGTCCCAGAGTGAAAAAAGAATGGGGGAAATGTTTGAAAAACGTTTTTTTTTTTCACAAATTTCTTGTGAAACGCAGGTGCATTCTGTGATGGAATTAATTGAGATAATTTCTGCAGTTTCAATTAATAAATTCGTGTGTTTCTCATAAACATTGCGAATATTTGAGGAATTCTCTCATTTAATTTCAACACATTAAATTTAAGAGAAATAAAGAAACAAAGAATTAGATGATTAATGGCAAAAAAAATTAAAGAATTAATGAAATCATTAGGAACATAGTTAGAGTGACGCACACGGAGTTGAGTGGATAAAAGGCACACGTGCACATCTATAACATGTATGCTTTTTCTTTCAAAGAGTGCCTGAATGAATCAATAATAAAAATCCAATCAATATCTCCGTTAGAAATTAATGAAAAAATAAGAAAATCATTCGAATGAAACGATTTCAAACAGTTTGATGATGAAAAAATAATTAAAAATATTAATGTATGTGTATGCAAGACTGCTGTGAGTTGTAAATGAAGGATGACTAAAAAAAAACAAATAGAGAATAAAACTTTGTATGTAAATTGAAGGAAATAAACAGTTGAACTCTGAATTTATTATTTAAATATTTAATTAAGCAAACTTGAAGGTAAAAATTATTTTTTAAAATTGGTAAAATTTAATTTCCCAATGACATTCATTGAAATCTCATTTAAAAAAAATTAATATTAGAATTTCTTACTCGAATGATTGATCAAACTCTTCGATAAACTCACTGACGTTCGGAAAATAGTGTCTAGCAAGATTGATAGCAGCGCCTTTCCCCGAGACATCTAATCCAGTCTCCCCAAGTGTCCAGACATAGGGCATGACTGCAATATGCTTATTAATACCCAATCTGGCATCAGAATCTTTCGGCAGAAAGTTTTCTAGTTCTTGCCTGAACTTTCCAAAGTATCCAATCTTTTCAGAGAAAGTCTTCGAGTTCCACAAAGCATTTCCCAAGTCGTTCCCATAATTTGCAAGCACCTCGATCTCCTCCAGAAAATTTCTCCTCAATCCAGCCTTGTGCAGCTCCAAACAATTTACTCTATATTTCGAGAGTAATCCACATACTCTCGACAGCAGAGCACAACTCGTGCTTAAAAAAGCACCATAGACAACTGGTGGTGGTGGTAGAATCAATCCCGGTGGATTATTTGAGCTCATGAGTCTATCAATCTCCTCATAAAACCCAATCGCTTCATCCAGAATCAGAGGATCTTCGAAAGAGGCATTGAGGCCTTTAATAATCAGATCCTCTCCAGTGCCAATAACGATTGGGATGAGATCCACCAGCTGGCTCATGGGAGTAACTCCCAAAAAAGGTGAGGATTTGATCTCTAAGTCCCCAAAGTTCTGATTTACAAAGAGATTTCTTAAAAATCTTGCTAGTGATCTGATAATTGCGCATTTTTCATCGACAGACGACTCGAGGAACATCTCCTCAATGTGTGGCACAATATTTTCTTGTAGTTCTTGGGCAGAAATTAACGTGCACCATTCTAGGATCTTCAGAAGCTGGGGACGAAACTCTCCGCTTTCATACGGGAGATATTCGATAAGAAATCGCACTAGTACAGGAATTCCTTGTTGCATGTACTGACAGAGATCTATCGACATCTCGAGGATCTGGATTTTCTGGGAGTTGGTGAAGCGGTTGGACTCGATAATAAATGCACGTCTTAAAGAATTGTAGAGATTGTGGGAGAATCTGCTTTGGTATTCATAATTAGCGAAGGTCAGAAAGTGGTACCCAGCTGTATTTGCCAGTAAGGATGTTGCATTTGTTGGGAGCTCGACGTTGAAGTAGTATTTGCCGACATCGATTATGTTGCTGAGATCAAAGATTGATTTCGTAGATTTGTCGCGATAGATACTAGAGCCCATTTGAAAGTATCTTATTGATGGAAGCAACTCCTGTGAGGATTTTTTACCAGCAGAGTGCTTGATTACGTTCCAATCGAAATGCTCGTGACTCTGGGGGTTCATTTGAGAGTTCCTGCTCTTTGCATCCTCGAAGCCCAGGCGCAGGACTTCGGGGATTGGTTTGAAGACACTCTCTATGTTTAGAGAAGGGATCTTTTCGGGTACGAGTTCTGGTTTGTAGGACTTGAAGAGGGAAAGGAGAGCTGAGAGGTGTTTCGGTGGCTTCGTGTACTGCTCTTGGAGACGGAGGAGACGGAGAACTTGACGACGAGTCACGTCCTCAGGCTTTGTGAGGAGATAAATCAGGCGTGCTATGTGGAGTTCCTGAAAAACAAAAATTATTTCGTCTTTATTGATGATATTTGAGCAATTAAGAGAGATTGACTTCTCACCAATCGTTCCTTCTTCAACATGTTGAAGAAGAAGCAGTCGTAGTAGACGTTTATAGTCTGTCTGTCCACCAGCTGATACTCCCACAATCCAGTCAACCACTGGAGCATCGTGCTTGAAACGGTAACTGGTAATTCATTGCACTTGCTCAACCAAAAATTTATCAAATCCTCCACAGCTTCTTCAGGCACTCTTTTCTTTGGAATCAGGCACTTGATAAGTGGTACACACATGCCAGCACGTAATTCCGCAGTTTTTATAACTTCAATAATTAATTCAATGTCTTCATTATCAAGTCCCTTTGTTGCTGCTTCATCCTGAAGAATTGTAATTGCTTCACCAATTCCAGCTGCTCCTTTGACTTTTCCTGTCTTCAGATTTCGTAAAATTCTGAAGCAAGCTTCTTTTCTATCGTCATCTGCCATTTTCCACTCAAAAAATCACTCTCTTCTTATTTTCACACATAAAAAATCCGGAAAACTCGAAATATCTGCAGGAAAAATGGCTTTTCTCACATTATTATTCACTTTTCGCCCAAAACAAACTGTCAGAACTTCTGAAGTTACTGTTATTATTATTTTTCCATGATTTTCCCGCCAATTTAGGGCGCAGGGGCGCCACAGACGTCGAATAAACAAAACAATCGATCTCGCAAGTTCTCGAAGAGAAAGAGAGAGTAACTTTTTTTTTTTTTTTAATTTTCACACTCACAAACTGCCGATAACTTCATCGCAAACTTAATGTTCTCCTGTCAACATTGATACTGAGATGTGGGAATTACGAATAAATAATAATTTAAAACAGTGACATTAATAATTAATTGTTGTTTAATTATTAATAATGTGGCAAATGAGAATGGACATGTCGAGAGATGAGTGTAGAAAGTGCCTCAGGTGTCTCGGTAAGGTTATGTTAATTTTATTATAGCATCATCCTTAATTAATAATGAAAAAAAATGTTATACATGAATTTTTACGATTTTTCACGAATTAAAAGCTGAAAGAGGTATTTTTGGGGGTTGTTTTGATGGATTTGAGGGGAAAATTGATGCACAAGAAAGGGGAAATGATTCAGAGAGCTTCTGAATTTATGCAAATTTATTGAGAATTTAATTTCCCTTTTTTTCAATGATAATTGTAATGAGTTTATCGATTTTTTAAATCCGCATTCCAGAACTCGACGCTTATGGCAATATGGTCTCGGTTTTGAGGGCCCAGGGGCCTTTTACAGAGGACAAGAAGAGACTTCTTGGAGAATTGGCTAAGGTTCTGCATATCTCGAATGAACGACACAGAGCTGAGGTTCGGCGTGCTGTTAATGATGAGAAACTCTCGGTCATTGCTGAACAGTAATTGCTCTTTTTTCTACTAAAATTCTCTTTTAAATCTGATGATTCCGGAGATTTTCGGTAAAAGGCATTTCTTTTTATTCAATTCAGACTGAATGGCCCGAATACTTGGACAGATTGGGCAATCGAGGGAAGAAGAACAATTCCCCTTTTACCTCGATTAAAAGCGCACACTGCATTCACAGGTTTAGCAAATAGTTTGTCATTGGTGATTGCTACTGCTAATGAGAAAAAAGTCCCTTTTGATGAAAAAAAACCGGAGCCTGTAGGTAAGTTAATTATTTCCTTAATTATTCGAATGGAGAAGAGTGAATGCATTTAGCAGAATTTATTGATTAATTAATGGACGAATTGAAGTTAAAGCAGAAACAGAGCCCCAGCCTGACCTGGTGCTGAATGAGAGAATCCAACCCAAGCCACTAATGACGCAACCAAAAACACGTGGAAGAAAGAGAAAAAAATCGCAGGACAATTATGAGGATTTAAATAATTTAAAATTTATTACCAATGATATTAATCATGGTGTTAGTACGAGAATTAATGAGTTTAATTGTAATTTAAGAAATACGCCGTCCCCACTGCCAGTTAATTCAGTCGAGGTAATTATGAATAATTTACGAAATCAATAGATTTATTTAATTAATATTTGTGTTTTGGTTTTTTCAAGATTCTAGATGTAAATGAAGCATCAAATCTCTCAGAATCTCCGGATAATGTGGAAAAATTAAATGATACTCCAATAACATGTACAGTTTCTCCTAAAAAAAGCCATAATAATGATAGCACAAATACAATAATTTGCCAATTAGATTTAAATCGAACATCGGCCACTGCCAATACAGAAAATAATTGTAATTACGAATTAGATACATTAACAAGGATTAATGCAGATGATAATGATGAGAAGAAAGAAGAAATTGTAAAAATGGATTTGGAGATTGATGAAGAAACTGAGGATGCATCGAATGTTCAGAGGATAGAGAGTACAAATAATCAATTTGATTCAATTGTAGAATCAATTGTTACTAATAATTTAGATGAAATTGAGAGAGATGAGAATTGTGCTGAGTCCAGTGGTCCTGGTCCACCAGAATCAATGGATGAGAGTTCAGATTGCAATCATTCAACGATTAACAAGTTTAATGAGGGCATAAAGAAAAAAGTGAGAATTTCAACGAATTATTATTTTTTTCTTCTTTTCTTTATTTAATTGAATGATTTTTTTAGGAGATTAAATTAAATTCTAATAAGACGGTCAATTTAACTGCCATGAAGAGTTCGAGATTGGCATCGAAGGCTAATGTGATTGTTGTGAGAAAAGGATTGAAATTGGCGAGAAAAGTACGTTAATTATTCATTATTTGAGAGAATTAAATAAACGAATATTTTTAATGATTTTAGGAAGTATTAGGGAAAGTAATTGTGGATGAGAAGAATCTTCGTCTTTCTAAACCCGTGGTTCTACTGCCCCATCGCGCTCTACCCAATAATAACGATGAATCGATAAATTCAAATTCAAAAGCAGTTGATACAGTTATATTAGACATTAGGCAGGATGAGCTAGATAATCATGATGAATTGATTAATCACGATGCATTAATGAATCATGAAGTAGATAATGATGATTCAATTGGTAATATCGATGGGATAAATTCGAACACTATTTTATTAAATACAATTGAGGAGCAGAGTGAAGAAGACTGTCATGATGATGTCATACATATGGATGTTGTCAATGAGGATATGATTCAGGATATTGTTGCTGATGGTGATGAAATTATTGTTGAGCAAGTTGAAGACAATGAGAATTGGTAATTTTATTTATGAATCTCTACCTCGAATCATTCAATCACTCATTTTTTAATTTTTTTACAGCAATAATATTACTGCATATGAAAATTGTATGGAAGAGACTATCGAAATATCTGAAGAGCCAATTTGTGGTGAAATACTCATTGAACAAGACTCAGAGAGTGTTATATTAGATGCTCAAACAGAAATATATAATTTCGAATCGACTGGTGAGTTTAAATCGAAATTTTTCAATTATTATTTTATTTTCAATGTTTATTTGATTTTTTTAGAGCCTTCCTCAAGTTGTTGATCACTCGAGTAATGAAATACATTGCGTTCCAGATGAACAGGTCTGCGAGATACAAATTGAGGAGACAGTACCGGAATCGAGACTCGAATTATTTAGTACACAAATGACATCTGATGATATCAATAATGAGAATTTTACATACGAAACAGAAGAGACTGTGACACTAACAGACGATGATAATTTAACAGTACAGAGGAGTGTTGGAGAGCTCAATACTGACGCGTAACAAATTTAGATGGATTAAAAAATTGTTGAAAAGTTCTTCGTGGAATAAAAATAATGTAAAAAGTAAGAAGAAAAAATAATTAATGAAAATTCCACAATTTGAAGAATATTATTAATATATATTTTATACTTGTAAATGTAAGTTTTGAGAATTTTTGTTTGAATGGTAACAGTGTTATCTGAATATTTCTTTTTTTTTTAATTTATGTGAAATAATTATGTGAATGAAAACCCAGTAATAATAGAAAATAATCGTAGCTTTTGAAAAAAGCAGATTTATTTTTTAAAACTCGCTCATTGCTCATAATTAAATTTATATAATCTAAGTTATTTAAGTGATAAGTGCCAAGAATATTTTTTGCAGATTCATATGAAAGAAAGGTGAAAATAAAAAAATTTAATAAGTGAAAGAGAAAAACAAATACTTCTTGCACAATTGTTTTCTTTTGATTTGAGTGAATGGAAGATTTTCATGTAAAAAGAATGCATGTGATGAAGAATTAAGTTATTTATCTAATGATAAATGCTAGTAGATTAATACGTGAAAATATTTCAATAAAGTGAGACTATTGATTTGTCTCTCAAGTGAGATATTTTATTAATCAATTTTTCGTATCATTTATTTTTTAATAATAGGAAAATTTTAATTTTTTAAATCTTAGTTAATGAAGTTTTGGATTGATTAGTATGGACGAGGTGGTGGTCCTCCTCTCATCATTCCTGGAGGTGGTCCTCTCATGCCTGGTGGACCCATTGGTGGTCCACCACGTCCCATCGGTGGCATTCCTGGTGGCATACCTAAAAAGAAAATAATTAATTTAATTTTGATGTCAATTTTACCCCAATCTCCCCTACTATTTCTCAAAAAAATATTGAAATTTGTGCTGACCCATCATTCCAGGGGGTGGTCCCATCATTCCTGGTGGTGGCCCACCAACAGGCATTCTTGGTGGTGCACCAGGATGCATCTGTGGTGGTGCAGACACCTGTCCTCTTCCAGCTGGCGTCATAATCTGTTGCGAGGGTCCACCAACTCCTCTAACTGGTCCCTGAAGACCAGCTGGTACCCCAGCAACATTTGCTGGCATACCTCTACCAACAGCCCGACCCATTCCAGGTCCTGGTGCTGCTCCTGGTATTGGAACCCTTGGAAGACCTTCCTCGGGTGGTGGAGGACCCTCTACAGTCAATGAAACAATATTTTCTCCTCTCAATAACACAAAACCGAGAACTCTCTTCTTCTCTTTCTCTGGTTGCTTTGTATTCTTCGGTTTTATCTTGCAGAACTCTTCACAGTCCCCCAGAATCAGGTTCATGTGCTTGTCGAAGGCTTTGAAGGTGCCTATGAAGGTTCTGCTGTCCTGCAGGATTATTCTGACCCTGTAGTTTATGTGCTGCAGCATTTTATTGTTCTTGCCGATCGTCTGTAAATGGATTTCATTATTTTATTTGAAAACATGCCACAAACGTTGGTGAAAAGGTTATGACACTGACGCCTAATTCAATTTATGGAGCAATATATATTATTGCAGGTAAAAATTTATATTTGTGCACTTACCATTTTGTTGGCTTTTTTTGTAACCCTCTTCTGGTAAAAAATGTATCACTGAGAGCTTTAAAAAATTGAAAATAATGGTTTTGAGCAAATAACAACCGGCCACGGTCCCGCCAGGTTAGAATTCCGCTTTCCTCCCCTTATGCTGTTGTGACGCCATTTTGCGAGCGACTGTATCGGCAGAGGATATTCCGGCACCGCTAGATGGCGGTGAGTAAGAAATTTGGAAAGAGGTGGTAATCCAAATAATTTCGGGTGGATTTAAATTGCTTATAAATTATTTCCTTTCCCCTCATTTGATGCACAGGAGAAAGTGGAGTAAAATGGGCGGAAGTTTTGGGCTCTTCGAATGTTCTAGTTAAGTCAGGAAAATCCTCAATGCGAATAAATTCAGAGAATTGAAGTGCAGAGGTTTTTTTTCGAGAAAGCTGGGTCGAAATTGAGAGGTCACCTCTTTCCTCCATAAAAAATTGAGTTTTTCGCAGATTTTTGTTTGCATTTATCAATTAAACTAATTGCCTTATGATATATTTTAATTTTCCAACTAAAATGAATTAAAGAGAATTGCATTGTGAAAGTCTTTTGGAAAGTAAAAAAAATTCACCGAAAATAATAATAATTCAGTCATTCGCCCGAGACAAAGAGTTCGATGACCGTTGATACAAGTGATAATCATTGGATTGCGTGCATTGACAGCTCCTCGTATTTTCGATGGCCTTACGCAACGTTTTAAAAAAAAAGAAAGATTAAGAAAGAAATTCAATTTAAAAATATAAAGTAACACATATAGCGGAGGATTACACCATCGCCACGAAATCGTCAGTCACAGAACGATAGAAAATGCAAAGTGGGTCATATCCGGGCGGTGCGTGTGTGCACCTTGAAGAACGCATCGTCGGTATTTCTTTTTTCGTTGGTTCAATGACCCACCGAACCCTTCGGTTAAATGCACCATCATAAATTTAACTTTCCCTGTTTTTTTTTTTTTTTTTCGAGTTATATAAAAAGAGACAGATGGTGAATTAATGAGGTAATAAAATTAGATGATTTTTATCGTTGAAACAGGAAAATTTATGGAAAAAATCGAAGGTGCACTTCATGAGGCTGAATCGATTCAATTGCGCATTAAAAAAAAAAAGAGAAATATCAAGTTGAAGACTTGTCAACAGCAGTGGCGAGGTGGTGGGGGTCGATGACCGAGAAGCACGTGCGCCTCTGTCCCAGAAAGACCGCTTGTGTATGAGTATTAAAAAAAGAATTGAAAAAAATATATATTATCCATTGCACCAAAAGAGAAACGATGATTTTTTTGTTGTTGGCCCCAACGAGTGGTTATGCTCCGTTTCAAGGACGTGGAGAGCCTAATGCATCGGTACTACTCTGCTTTCTCTTCGACTCATCTACGCATTTTGTGTTACGTAATGATTCAATGAATATAGGCCATGGGAGAATTTTTCGGGGGTCAGAAGAGTTGAAGAATGAATTTTCCAATTTGAAACAGTAAAAATTCATTAAATTTTCCCATTATCTCATAGAGTTTGGATTCTTTTAATAAAAGAAGGATTTAACCGGAAATTTGACATTATAAAGAAATTATTACGGTTAATCGTTTAATTCCTATGACCAAAAATAGAGCAATTAATTTTTCTCAACTCAATAAATGTCTGAGTATTTGAAGTATTTAATGATTTATTTCTCCATAATTTTTGATGTACAAATTTATTTAGGTGAGCATGTGTGTGCTTTTTTGAAAACACTAATAACCGGGTTTTATATATACAATCTGACCCAAATACGTTAAATAAGCCCAGAATTTATCCAAGTGTAACTCAAATAGTTACTGGAGAATAAAAAAATATGTATTACAAACACGCATGACATTGTAATAATTTTTTTGCGAATATCTCACATATTTTCCGAGATATTCAGGGGAAAAGGTACTCTTGATAAGAATACAATAAAATTCAGAATCAGTAGAATTTATAGTCGGCATTAGAACGAAATAATAAAAAAAAAACAATCAAGATTCGCAAGAATTTCCATTGGAAATAAAACTTTAATTATCACTCGATAAATGCCTCAAATAAAATCAATAAAATACTGAAATAATTCGAACGTAAATAAGCAGATAATTTTTTTTTTTTAATTAATTACTAATAGTTTTTTGAATTAATAAAAAGTCATATCAGTGTTTGTTCTTTTCTGCTGTTTTTCTTTTCTCCTCACTACTCTGCGATATCGGGGGGGAAAAAAAAAAACGAGGAAGAGGAGAAGAATTGCTTTTGTGAGAAGGGGGAATGAGAGCCGCCATTGATTTTTTTTCGGATACACGTGAACTGTAGAAAGAGATGGATATAAAATCGGCGCGTGTGCGAGTCCTTTCGCATTGGGATACACGAGTAAACTCAAATCTATCGTTTTTTATGCTTCTTTTTTTTCAACAGCCACTGTTATCACCAACTGAATAAAAATTAAAGATAAACACAAATATGAGAAAAACGAAAATAATAATACAATCAGAGTGGCCCATTTTTTTTATTATCGTCTGCTGCATATCAATGATTATTTTATATTGTTTTTTTCATCTTTTCACTTCATCATTTGATTATTGCTAAATAAATACACACAAATGAGGTCAATGATGAGGGTGAGAGAGTCAATGAAATTGTCTCTTGATTTTAATTGAGTCGAAGATGAGAGAATGATTTTGTGAAGATGAAAAAATTAAGATCAAGATTAAAATATTATTTGAGGGAAAAATATTGCTGAATTCAATGAAATAATAAATAATGGGATAATTAGTGGTAATAATTCGGAGTTTTTAGAAGAATCGCGAACAGGTGTTGCTAATTAAATCAAAAATATTGATAAAAGAATTATCATTCACGAGATGAGAGAAAGGCCTCTTTTTTTAAAAAAAAGCAAATAAAAAATATTTGCACAACCGAAATTTATATCGAATTTCCAAGAGTAATTTATCAAAATTTTCGAAAAAAAGAAAGAAACAAAATTCATTGACCTTGAGAGAAGGTCACAAATGGTCTCAACAATGCTTCAAAAATAAAAATTCCCATTACCCCATAATCCCCTAGGATAAAAAGAAAAAAAATGCAAAAAAATCGAGGAATTAAAAAAAAATCCCAGAATCATTGTCTGCATTTAAATTCCTATTGTCATCATTATTTTATTCATCCATTCGATCGTATTCGCTGCTACTAAGGTCGTTGCTGTTGCGGCATAGCTTAAAACAAGTCGAGTTGAGATTGGTCAAGGTACGAGAGAAGCGTCGGAGCTCTAGACCGTTTCTCCCCCACCACAATCGCCTGTATCTCTTCCCCCACTGTTTGGAAAACGGCCCTCTGTCGCCCCTCTCTAGCGCCTAGTTTGACGCGAGGCGTCCACGACCCCGACCCCGTCACAGCATGTATTTGTGTCTACTCCCTCCACTCCCCCGACTGTTTAAAGACCAAAGAGGAGAAAAATAACGTCAACTAAACGAAGATGAAAGAATTAAAAAAGCCAACTCACTAAATATTTAAACAAGCGTTTAAATGATTTTGGAATTTTAATTCCCATTTTTTTTTTGTCTTTCCCTTTCATTACACGTGGAGCCAACTAACCAAATATATTTTTACAATCAAACTTTATGCCTCTGTTTGTATGAATTTAATGTATTTTTCATTATTTCATACTTTTTTTTCCTGTCTGCGAGAGAGACGGCACATTATTGACTTCTACTACTTTTTTTCCTCCTTTATTTCTACTGGCAGAAATTCAGCGTGTGTGCAGACGTAGAATGAGGCAGTCGCAGTGGTTTTCAGTAGTTACACGTGCTGTACACCGCCAACCATCTACTGGGTCATTGCTCCGTTCGCTTCATCGTCAAGTATGATATTGTTACCCCGACACTTGTCCGTGGCCTTTTTTTTCCTCTTTTTACCCCTTTTTTACAGGGAATTATTATTATTATTTTTAAATAAGTCTCTCCTGTCTTTCTGTGTTCCGACAACGCTCGCAATGAATTTGTGAATTTTATTCTGGGAGTTGTGCAGAAAAGGGACGGCCTCCTTTATGCATTTATTTGCACCGGGCTCTTGGTTCACCGGAGGTTATCAATGTTATAGAGAAATTTAAACTTTTTAGGGTAATTACTGAATTAAAACAAATTATTTTGATATTTCAGGGTAATTCGCCACACGAATGTGCGTCTCAGGGACACTGTAGGTTTAATTTTTTTTGAGAGGCTGTTACGACATTAATGACCCTGAGGGACACACGTATCCTTCGCCCATTCTCAAGCTCTGCATAATAAATATATATAACACGTAGTAAAATAAAGTTGAACGTCATGGGGAAATTGGAGAGTTGTTATTATCGTGAGTTCAATGAAACGGTTTTCCGTCTAAAATTTCCTCAGCTTTCCAATGGCATCATCATATAAATTTTCATGATTTTCCTCAAAATTCACAATTCCTTCATTCATCAAGCCTCTCTGACAGGATAAAATATCCTCGTTGAGATGCTGTATGAGGGAAACGTTAAAGGCGTATCACCCTCGAGGAATAAGCCAGGAGATTGGGGGCAATAAAAGAGGAGAGAGTATTCCCTTGGCTGTTGATACTGGGCTTGAGTTAGGAGGGTCCGGGATTGTGTCTGTATATGTGCACACAATTGTACAGCCAAAAATAATATTCCAGGGTGAAAATACTGAAGAACGTGAAGAATTCAGGCACTTCAAATTTGATTACGGAATAAACATATTTATTATTGAGCGATTAGAATTATGAATGTCTAAGAGTCAAACGACCGATTCAAGGCCACAATTGCCTCTGAAATAACGGTTCCTCCTCCATTGCGTCGTTCAAAAACAGAATTTCTTTATTTTCCCGGCAATGTTGGATGGAGCCAATGAGGGCCATTTGTTTTATTACCCTCATTGAAAAAAACCATGTAGAATATTTGCAAATACGTGTAGGCTCGAGAGAAAAAAACAACAGGCACTAAAAAATTGAGGAAAAAAACAAGAAGATGAGGTGGGGCGCATTAACCGCGCGTGTCGATCTGAGCTCAACTGGGGGAAGGACCGAGGTGAAAGCGAAATACACAGAGTGCAATTGTGTAAGTGCGCGTGGCAGTACACACACATACATCTACCCTCTCCCTTTGCAACAGTTACCCTATCGATGACGTAGTTACACTGTTTTTTTCGCTCGTGTACACTAAATTTCGGAATTTGTCTGTTGAGAAATAAGATTATTGACCAATTGGGAGAAGAAGCGCTTCAACAACATCTCACATCAACTCCTTTTATCCAAAAATCATGGGAATCATTGAAATAAAAAAAATAAGGGTGAAAAATTTGTATTTTCCGAGATATTAATAAAACTGATTCCTCTATTATCAATGAAAAATTCCAACATTTTCTGAGATTCAATATTGCGAGAATATGAATTTTTAAATAACTCGAGAGATTGTAGAGTAATCGTCAGTACGAAACCATGCACAGAGACAGTATTATGTGCCTCTGTCTCTGTTTAATTCGCACGCGCGTCCACTGCTGGTAGAAACCACGTCGACTGCCTCCACGTGCTGGCATTGGAGCCGGGTCTCGGTCGTCCAAAATTGTAGGTCGTCGTCGTCGTCGCGTGGAACGACTCTCCGCTCTCCAGCGGAGAAAGTATTGACCTCAGGGAACTTTCCAGAAATTCCCGGGCCTCTCCAGTCCCAAAAATAAGACTGCAAATGATATTACGAAATTTTCTAGCTCCTAAAGAGCGAAAACATGAATTTTCATATGGAAAATTTTGAATTTCGCGCTGTTTATTGAGGGCAAATGTCACCGCTAGATGTCTAAACTTTTTCCATGGCAATTGTACACGACTGCCGTACATAGCAGACGGGGAGCATAGAGGGGAAATGCGGGGCAAGGTGACGAAGCCATTCGCTCGAGAGAGGGGAGATTTTAGTGCTCAGGGTGGGGTTTAACCGAGGAAGACGAGGCACAAGTTCGGCAACACTCGTACCTAATCGTATTGTACGAGTAGGAGGTAAACATTGCACAGTGTTGGATTGGTCATCCCGAGGCGGGTCCTTCGGTTTTTCCTTGTTTTCGATCGTACTCACTGAGTCCTCTTAGTGAATTTTGTGAATGCAATGAGACAACACGCAAGACAGTTCCCAAATAATTGAAATTGTGCATTGAGATCTGAGTAATAAACGTACTAAATAATCAGTGAAATATAATAAAGTTATTCAGCGTTATTATTTTATTTGTTTAATAATTGACTTTTATTATTTTTTGCATTCATTGATTATTACGAATTTTAATTGTGTGAAATTGTGGAAGGAGCTTGAATGCCGATACTATTGGATTCTGACACGTGAAATTAAATAATTCGATTAGAGGTGAGATTTAAAATTTATTATTTCATTAGAAGCATTATTCATTCATTCATTCATTTAATTGAACTTCTCAAATAAATTTTCTGTTTACTCAAACACAAATTTCGAGAACGTAAATAAACGAATCAATGAAGGAAAGAGAAGAAAAAAAAGCCTCTGCTCTCTGTTGTGATTTTTTTTTATATCTCCCCTCTCTAAGCAGCCCCACCGTACCAAGATAAAGAATTCTATATTTTCTAAACGCGCATTCGTTACGGCGCAGTTGAAAATGTTCCCCCATGGTATTAGGACCCTCTGGCATGGCGCTAGAGAGTAAAACTGTTTTCGGGGACGATCGATAATATTTTCGGGGCAAGCGCGCATACAGTACAGAGGCCCTTAAAAAATTCTCCATTAAAATCCAATTTAAATGAAATCAGCTCATAATTTTCACAAAAATTCCTAAATGAAAACAAACATGTTTATTTAATGAATAGACCATTCTCTATTACACACTAGTACACTCTTGTACTACTCTCGTGATGTAACTCGACGTCCTTACCGCGTTGCGAGTTGCACGAGGTCGGTGATCGCTATAAAAAAATGCTGGTAAAGTACACGTGGAGGTTGATGTACATGGTTTCTTAAAAACTCAAGTGGAGGCGCGCCACAAGGCACTAAATACCGCCGACCACGTACAATTACCTCATGACTAGATGCCGCGCGTGTAAGCCCTCTGTTCAATTCTCTCTCCCCCTTAATTTTATCGTCTTCCCCTTTTTACTCCACCCGTACATTACTAAAGTTGCGACTCAACCCGTACTTGAAATGCTCCAACGTCATATCAACACAATTGCATCTCAAAGAAGCCAGAAAAACTATTGACTCAATCTAATGCATCTCCTCCAATTTTTTATTTTCCAGAATAATCAAGAAAAAAAAAAAAAACCCCTCAAAAATGGTTGGATACTACCATCACGAGACAGTATCATCGCCACGTAATAATGCACCAGTTCAAGCGATACCAGACGTAGTACCAAAATTAGATGCGCTAAAACCAGTGAAAAGCCTAGTCTGTAGTCCAGACCTCACTGTATTCCAATCTCCTCAAGCAACTCATTCACCGCCTCATCAACAAGCCGAAAAGCCCTACCAGTGTCTCCTCTGCCAGAAGAGCTTCGATCAGAAGAATGTCTACCAAAGCCACTTACGTTCACACGGTAAAGAGGGTGAGGATCCCTATCGTTGTGATATTTGCAGCAAGACCTTTGCTGTACCAGCTCGTCTAACTCGTCACTACAGAACCCACACGGGTGAAAAACCCTATCAATGCGAGTACTGCAACAAATCATTCTCAGTTAAAGAAAATCTGAGTGTTCATCGTAGAATACACACGAAAGAGAGGCCCTACAAGTGCGACGTTTGCAGCAGAGCCTTCGAGCACAGTGGAAAATTGCACAGGCACATGAGAATACACACTGGGGAACGTCCTCACAAGTGTTCAGTATGTTCAAAGACATTTATCCAAAGTGGACAATTAGTTATACACATGCGTACACACACTGGCGAAAAGCCCTATGTTTGTAAGGCATGTGGCAAGGGTTTCACGTGCTCAAAACAATTGAAAGTACACACGCGCACTCATACAGGCGAAAAACCCTACACCTGCGATATTTGTAATAAATCATTTGGCTACAATCACGTATTGAAGCTTCATCAAGTTGCTCATTATGGGCAGAAGGTCTACAAGTGCACGTTGTGCTGCCAGACATTTAACTCCAAGAAGACCATGGAGTCTCATATAAAGACACATGCGGATTCAACAACTTCACCAAGAGACTCACCGATTGAGCCGGTTATTGAAATATCACAGAGTATTAATGGAATTAATATTAATTCAAACAGCAGTGATGCTAGTAGTGTTATCAGTAGTAGTAGTAGTAGTAGCAGCGACAAAGAGAACTCGAAGACTGATGAATTGCAGAGGGAGTCTGATATCTACGCCGAGTCCAGGGATTTTTCGTATTACTTGTATCCAAGGGAGACGTATAATCAGAATATTAATCAGGGCGTTAATCCTGCTCTACTTGCTGCAGCAGCTGCTGCAGCTGCTGCTGAAGACAAAGTATTTAATGCAACAGCACAACATGAATTTAACCAGCCAAGTCTTTATATTTATCCGGATGTCGTTGGAAATGATTATCAGCAAAATTATGGAGCTCAGATTAGTGAGATTGGTGATTGTTCAACTTCTCTACTCAATCTGTCTGGAAATGATGCGAGAAGACGGGTTGAAGCTGCACTTGAGGCAGTTGAAGTGGAGAGACGAGAATTTAATGGTGTTATGATGAAGCAACAGATTCTAACGCCTCCTTCATCTAATCCAGTTTCACCAGCACCATCACCAGATCCATTGGATCTTGCTGTTCCAGCCAGCAGGGAAACACTCAGTTTGCCACCGAGGAAGAGGTGTAAAATGATACTTGAGAGTATGGAGAGCGAGAGAACTGAGAGCCAGAGGCACAGTTCTGTTATACAATTTGCCAGAGCTTCTTAGTCTTTCAGAGAGAGAAAAAATAATTGTACTGCGATTAACATACAATTATAATTAAATTCGCACGTAAATTAATTCCGAAAATTTTAAGACGAAGAAAAGAGAGATAAAATACAATTTTTGAGAGTTATTTATTAATGTCCCGATATTGGGATGAACGTTTGAATCGTGTCGTTTCGTGTACGTGTGTATTGTGCCCCTTTTCAATCTCATTATTATTTTTTATTATTGAAATAATTTTATTTTCGGTTATATGAATCACAAAAATTTGGAAAAAAAAAAAAAAAACGTTTGAAAAACCATTGACCAGTTGATTTTCAATTGAATTAAAAAGAAAAAAATGTTTATTATTTATGAAGAATGAAAAAATGTCAGACATTTTAATTTCTCCTTGTTTAAAAAATTTTCATTAAATTATTATTATTATTAATTATTATATTATTTCGTTGGAAAAGATTAAGAAATTCGTGGCTAGACTAAAAAGCACCAAACAATTGATATCTCTGTGATAAGAACTCCGTACTACCAGAGTATTGAAGGTAGCTGAGCCCACTGCCAGTACAAGCGTATAATTATTATGGAAAAAGAGGATAAAAATGAAATATATAAAAGAAAATATAGAGAAATCAGAGTTGCATGATTTGAGTGTAATAGAAATATATGAGAACACAATTTTCAATGTCGTAAGTTGTCTTAAATTCAGACAAATCAGACTGATATTCACATGTACAAGCATTGCCATCAATCATTAGAAAAAGAAAAAAACATCTCACATGAGATTTCAAATGAAAATTATTCGAGGAAACATCGTGCCACGCAGTGCCTCAACTTTCATCAGATATTTCATTCGCATTAATGAGAATTTGTTTAAAATTTATTTATCATTAGTTTTCTTAATTTGTTCTTTTTTTTTTAAATCATAGTAAATAGTGAATAAACGAGGTTTTCCAAAAATTCTCAGGACAGCCCCCCGACAAATGGAACAAGGGCAAAAAATAATAGATACATATTGTAGAGTTGCTTCATTATTAAGGGATTAATGATTAAATAAGGGAATGAGTTTGTAAAAATTTAATTATCGTTGAATATTTCATTTTCGAGTAATATAAAGTTGAATTGATTCTCATAATGGCACTAAATTAATCAGCCTAAATAAATTAATCATTGATAACTCATTCCCTTATTTCATTATCGCGAAGAGATTTAAAAAATTGATAAAAAAAGGAAAAAAAAACATAAATAAATAATAAATTAAAAAGAATTGAATTAATTCTAGTGCCACAGCCGGTCATTGAATGCACCAGAGACTCATTCCTCATTTCTCCATGCATCGAACTCACTTCGTAGCATAAAAAAAAACGTTGCCTTAAAATTTAGGCTCTTTTTTCTAACAAATTAAAAGTTATAAAAAAATAATAATAATAATAATAAAAAAAATACTAATTACGATAATATACCCGAGTACCTCTGTGCTTAAAAACTGGCTCTGGCTATTAATATAAAAATCCTAAACTTAAATAAATTTTTTAACAAAGAAAAACAATTTAACGTAAAAGTTTAAAATGAAAATAATAATTGAATTCGCTCGTTACATTCTGAAGTATGCGTACAAAGACTGGCGATTTTACGTATGTGTGTGTGTGTGTGTGTGAGGATATTATTATAATTGTAGTTAAATGGCGAGTCCGAGTGTAATGGTTGAAAGAAAATCTTGTGTTTTAACGACTCAAATACGATTATGGAATAATGAAGATTCAATAAATTTTCTCGCATTAATAAATATATAAAAATTATAAAGGTGTTCGAAAACTTTTTAAAATTAACGGAGATAATAGATTATATCGAGACATAATAAAATTTGATAATAATTGAAGAGAATCATTGAACCCAGTGCCAGTCTGATCAAAAAAAACAATAATAATAATTCGAGTTGATAAATTACCGAACCGCCTGCCATTACAAGCATATATCTTAATTAATAAGTATATTGAAATAATAGTTATTAATGAGGATAGAGAATTAAAATAAACTGAACAAATGAAATGAAAAAATTAAATAAACCGAAAAGCGAATAAGATGTCCGAGCCTTTATGACTCTTGTTGTGAGTGTATTTATGTATATATATTATTTATAAATTTAAAAAAACACGAAGCATGTTGCATTATCATACTCAGAAAATAATTCCGGAAAATTCGATAATTATTGTCATAATTATTCATCGAGAAGAATATTATTAGTTAAGGTACATGTATTAGCTGAGAATTGCATAATTATTTGAGAGAGAATAGCAGAATAGATGCAGATTCAATTTCACTGTCATTCATTAACTTCATATTATCATGATTGCGTGTTGTTAAGTCGTTTTAAGTTTTTTTTTTCACACAAACTCTCTTTCCATCATTTTTCTTTGTAAATAGACTCGAAAAAAAATCATATATTTAAATTCTAAGCGGTTGTCTGTTAGTATGAACAATGATTTATGCGGAATAATTGATTTATTGTGAAATTATTGAATTTCCTTTTTTTTTAATTTGAATGAAAATACATGCACTTTGACGAGAAGAAAAAAATGAGATGAAAAATAAACATTTTTAATTACGATATGAAATAATTGTTTTTTCATTATAAAGAAAATATGAAATCCTTCCCTAACCATTCCTCACTCAAAATAACCATTTTCCCCTCTATCATAAACCCAAGTTCTCCATTAATCAATCAAATGATGAAAGACACTCGTAATCGAGAGGAGAAAAAAAATAAATAATATTCTTTCCTCCTCCTCAGTTTGGAATGACGATTTGTTTTGAGGGGCTAACGTCCTCGATGTTGTAACCCTAAAATTCTTTGAAGAGAACATTACGTAGATTGCCTGTGACCGTGGAATGAAATCGATTCCCTGTAAACACTAATAGTCAAGAGAGAGAGAGAGAGAGAGAGAGAGAGAAAAAAATATAAAAAAAAGGGCCAGTGACCAGTAAACCCGTGTGATTCACGTCATGGGATCAGGTTCTTTTGCCCATTTCTTTTCTCTCTTTATTGACCTGTGGGAGGGCCACACTTCGGCCGTTGAACCGTCCGAAGAGTCAAAAAAAAGGTGGGCCAATCGACGATGATTCGGATCTTTCCCTCCCGGAGGAATAAAAAAAAAATAAGGACAAAGACAGTGAACACGTAAAATTTCCTTTCTCCATTCCCCTACTTTCATCCCTACGTTCATACGACCCACCAACCCACATTGGGTCATTGAACCCCCTCTCTAAGAAAATATAAAGGCGCTGAAGAATTGATTCTGACGAAGAAAGAAAAGTCAACGGAAAATTCACTGCGTGTGCGTGTGTGCCACGCCTTATTCTCCTGCCCTCGTTTTTCACATTTCACCCTCTGCCTCTTCTGGCATTTTCACCCTCCTGACCGAGGGCGAAGACGATTAATGGATTCCCCGTTCTTCAGAGGAAGAGGAAAATTTAGGGTAGCGAAGTCCCAACTACGCATTTACCAAACATTTCCCCAAACGAAAATTCTTCATAAGAATTTTTAATTCCGCCATTTTGTGATTCAATGGCTACTCTTTGCTGAGTAGAGCATTTTTCGCATTTCCATTCCGCATTATTTATAATTATGATCATTGTCGTTTCTTCCAGTTGTTGCTAGATGTATAAAAAACATTCTCACTTACCAAACGCCGACTGCTTTTTGTTTGTGGATCAAAGAAAGCTGTGGGCCTGCTTACTACGCATTTATCATTAATTCTCAAGGACATCTTCTGATGGAATAAAAATAAGTGTTAAAGAGAGCTGAA
Organism: Aleiodes testaceus; assembly: GCA_963565655.1. Lineage (NCBI taxonomy): Eukaryota > Metazoa > Arthropoda > Insecta > Hymenoptera > Braconidae > Aleiodes > Aleiodes testaceus. The sequence continues at coordinate 3,544,575 of OY751422.1, forward strand.
TAATTAGTAATAGTAACAAAGAAAATGGTGGGAATGAGGTGTGAATGATATTTACATTCGTTTTATTACGTGGGAGCTATTGAGTTTGTACCACAAGAGCCGAAGTGATGCTTGCAACTGCCAGAAGTCTACGGAACGTTCCGATGGCGTCACTAGCGTCCAATGCGCCGTGTAGTCCGCGCAGCCACCGCCAGGCAGCGCCAGCCAATGGCTCTTTTTTTCTCCGCCAGAGGCGCTTCCAATCTTTCTACGATGTTCTTTTAATGACGTCACTTCCGCCAAGACGAAAAACTACATCGCAGTCGGCCATTTTGCCTCCAATCGTTCGCGAGTGGTTGCAAGGAAATATATCCACAAAAAAAATCATCGAAGAATCAACAATTCGAGGAGATAAATTATCATGAGCAGTTAATTAAATTGAATCGAGTGATTTTTTTACTTTCGATAAGTCTAATAAAAGGACAACATTTTTTATCATTAATCTGAGTTATTATTTAATCAATTGAAATTGTCGTGTGCTAATGCGTGGCATTTCAGAAAGCTCACCAAGTCGCACAATGGCGGAGGACTTGGACGTTGAGGCAATGCTAGAGGCTCCATACAAAAAGGGGGTAAGAAAATGATTATTTCAATATTAAAATTAAATTATTTCTTTTTTTTCCCAATTGAGGTGAATAAATTCTGATTATTTGGAATTATTGAATCTGCACTTGGGAGTATAATTGCGATGTTGTGTAACTAATTGAAGGCGTCCTCATTAAGTGCTGAGAGGCGGTTATTTCCGCTCGATAATTTTGTAAGAATTATTATTGGTATGAAGTAGCTGTGAACAACGAATTTTTTACATGAAACCAAAAAAAAAAAAAACATGAATTAACTTTTTATTGATTGATACCACAATTTTCTGTACTTATAGATGGTACGTAACAATTGTACCCTCTCGGTCGTACCGATGCTCAGCAAGTTCCTAGAATGCACTTGAAAAATAAGAGGTACTTAAGTCATTGCCATCTCTATCATCATTTATTTTTAATTTTTTTAAGTATTATTTTATTTTATTATAATTACTGTTATTGGTGATAACACTGGGAGCTTTTGTGCTGAAGAACTCTTGGGGATCTTTATATTAATTAAAAGCAATCGAAGTCTGAAGATTTCTCTTTTATTCTTGATTTTTTCTGTTTTTTTTTTTATTTTCATTCTACAATCATTTAATTAGAAACACTCCCATGAATTAATAAAGGTCGACGATTTTACTTTTGTAATGGGGCAGAGACTAGGCTTAGTTAACTAGGGTCCATCACGTCTTATAAAAAACAAAAATGTAAAAAAAATCGTACTGTTCTTTGACGAGGGCTCTCTTTTGCAGAAGAAAAAGGATGTGTGGTTGGCCATTGGTAGTTTAAGACCAAGGCATGCTCAACCCAAGATTGCAATGCTTTCCTAAAACCCGATAAGCGATTGGTAAGTCTGAGACGGGTTTGCGATTACGGCAAATTCAATTCTCATCGACCGGAAAAAAGAAGCCAATATCAACTTCATTGATTTCCATGTGAACAATTAAGAGAAATTAATCGTGAACCCATTCTACTGGTTGTAGCCTTGATGATGGAGCAACATTCTATTTTTTTTTTATTTTATTTTTTTTATTGTGAAAAAGCCCCGAGGAAGAACGATTATAATTTTGTATTAATCATTATTTTGATTTAACTAACGTCAAATGATTTGCTTTTTGTCCCCTTGTTCGCGCGTCCCTGCCAACTTGGCTGGTCTGGCATGGCATTCAACTGTTTGCTGTTCGTAGGAGCAGGACTCTACCAAAGACAAATCCAAGGAGAATGGGTCAAGCAGAAGGTCTTCTGGGTATGTTTAAAATTCTTTATTTAATGGAGTTCATTATCATCACTTCTGTGATTAATTGAAATGAGATTGTTTTCTCATTCTCTTAATTGCAGAAATTTTTCTTTTTGTTTCATAGCACATTACACGCATTGAAAGACGCGTTTTAATAATAATGAAAAGATGAATGAGAAAAATAAAAGAAAAGTAACAGACGGTAAGCATTGACGTGACAGTCACTCTCAAGAATATATTCTCTTTGTTATAGACACCGTACAGTTAGTGTAAATGCCGCTTTATTTCGATAATTCCCAAACGGTTATACCCAAATAATGGTGAGTATTAGCCGATGATTAAGAAAAAAAAAAAACAAATTCGGTTAACCAGTCTTGGTATCAGAATCGTTGAAAATTAAACAAATTGACTGGACTCTGATAACCATTGAAGTACATTGAATTTATCATTAAAATTCTTCACTATATTTATACGCATTTGTCATCGACTGAGTCAGTGTTCTTGCGATCACCAATTATCAGTATGTAAAGAGAAAATTTCGGTACTTATCTCATGATTATCATAAATTTTAAAATAGACATTCTAGATAAAATGAAATATCTTGAAAATTAATAGACATTCTAATTGTACAATTCGAGATAGCGATTTTTTGGAAATTTTCTCTTCATGCTTCTTAAATTCTCCATCCATTCTAATTTGCATAATGTATTTTTAGGAAAAGCAGGCATCGATCTCGCACTCGATCGAGATCGAGGGATCGTCGCTCTCGTCGTTCCCGAGATCGAGAGAGGGATGGACACAAAGAGAGGGAGAAGGACAGGGATCGTGATCGTGATCGCGAACGAGACCGTGATCGAGACAGGAAGAGGAGATCAAGATCACGTGACAGGAAGGATAAAGAGAAACACCCGGAACGTGAGCGTGAAAGGGAGAGAGAACGTGGTGACAGAGATCGTAGCAGAAGGAAGAGATCATTGACGCCAATTACATTGCCGAGGGCTCGACCGCCGTTCGGAAAGGGTGTTAGTCCACTTGGCATGTAAGTTATCCAAAAATAAATTTAATTTATAATTTTTCCAACGAAAAAATTTGTGCATAATGTGACTAGACCCGACCTGCCATTGATTCTGCTGGAACGGGGGATTTTTTTATGCTAGATCAAGTTCTGAGTGGACTTTTCTTTGACACTGCGAATCAGCACGTCGAATTGCGTTCATTCTAAACATTTTCCTTTATACAATCTCCAGAAGATGAATGAATAAGATTGATTTATGTATTTTTTAATTACAGAAGGAATGATGAGCTCACACCAGAGGAAAGAGACGCACGGACAGTATTCTGCATGCAGCTGTCCCAAAGGATTCGTGCACGAGACCTCGAGGAGTTTTTCTCAAGTGTTGGTAAAGTCCAGGACGTAAGATTGATAACATGCAACAAGACCCGGAGGTTTAAGGGAATTGCTTATGTGGAATTCAAGGATCCAGAAAGTGTGACATTGGCGCTCGGTCTGTCTGGGCAGAAGCTTCTTGGTGTGCCAATTGTCGTCCAACATACACAAGCGGAGAAGAATCGAATGGGTAATTCCATGCCAAACTTGATGCCGAAAGGACAGACAGGACCAATGAGACTCTACGTTGGTTCTTTGCACTTCAACATAACTGAGGACATGTTGCGAGGGATTTTCGAGCCATTTGGTAAAATCGATAACATTCAACTAATCATGGACCCTGAGACCGGACGTAGCAAGGGATATGGGTTCTTGACATTCAGAAATGCAGATGATGCGAAAAAAGCACTGGAGCAGTTGAATGGATTTGAATTAGCTGGAAGACCAATGAAAGTTGGGAATGTTACGGAACGCACTGATCTCATGCAGGGACCCTCGTTGCTCGATACTGATGAGCTTGATCGCAGTGGCATCGATCTTGGGGCTACCGGAAGGTAATTATCTTTTTTCTACTCATTTTTATTGTTGAAAAAAATCGGAGATGTCATTTAATTTCATTCCAGGCTACAATTAATGTTCAAACTGGCTGAGGGAACTGGCCTGGAGATCCCTGCAGCTGCTACCAATGCTCTCAACATGGCTCCTGTGATAGCAGCACCTCAGCCACCACCTCAAGCAGCACCACCAATCGCCACACAGTGCTTCATGCTGTCCAATATGTTTGATCCGCAAAAGTAAGTATTTTTTTCGTTAAGTTTCATTCAGATAGTTGTTGCATATCAAGTAGACCTGGTGGGACGCGTTCCCATCTCGCCGGGGGTTCATATATGCAAAATCAATACGTTTTTATCATTATTAAAAATTATTACTCGATAATAATTACACGATAGATACGTGACATTTCTTTCGACAAATTTCATATAATTCCACCTCTCCCTGAGGTTAATCAATTTTTTTATTCATTTTCTTGTGTTTTCTCTTTATCTCTAGTGAGACGAATCCAACTTGGTCTAAAGAAATTCGTGATGATGTCATTGAGGAATGTAATAAACACGGTGGTGTACTACATGTTTACGTGGATCAAGCATCACCTCAGGGAAATGTTTACGTTAAATGTCCCTCGATTGCAACAGCAGTGGCCGCTGTTAATTCTTTACATGGTCGTTGGTTTGCTGGACGTGTTATCACTGCTGCTTATGTACCACTTGTTAATTATCATTCACTGTTCCCTGATGCCATGACAGCACTACAACTCCTAACACCGAGTGCACCGAGACGTGGGATTTGATCAAAATAAATTAAATGATAATGAATTTGATTTAAAGCAGTGAAGAACAAGGAAATGGAGAATATTTCCAGTTGACTTTGGCTCGATTCGAGCTGGGAAATAAATGATTCAATCCACGGGCCTCAGTGCCATTCTCAAAGTGGTAAATATTTATGATTTATTTTTCTTTATAATTGCAGAATAATTCGTAGTGAATTATTTTTGTGATATAAAATTCACGATATAATTGAGAAAATTAGAATGAAAGTCCGCAAATTCAAGATTATTCATTTTTTTAATTATTATAAAAAGTATAAACGTGATGTACAAGTTTTCTTGAAAAATAATCGAAGTTATGTTTTTTTTTAGTCGATAATTCTAATTATCGAAGATTTCGTATTTATTTCAAATTGAAATTATTTTTTTTTCTTTTGTTAATTATTATTATTTTTTAAATTTTCTATGAAAAGAGAAATTGTAAAGGAATCATTGCGGCGGAATGAGATGGCTAGATGAAGAATATATTTTTTGAATCTAATAAAAACCTGGAAAGTTATAGTTTATTGTAAAATTAATAAGAAAATACAATTTAGTGATTTAAATGTGTAACTTACATTTATAAAATTAGTAATTAATGAATCCTCAAAAATTATAAATAATTTGATATGAAGAGTAGAAAAAAACTGAGAATGATGTTCTGCAGTTGAATTTTCAATTTTTATTGAGGATTGGCCTGTATATAAGTTTTTGTAAATTAAAATCTCAATTTTATTGTAATAATTAGAGTTGTAACGATATTGATTGAAGTGAACAATTCGTATTATTAAAATGTATGCTTTATTATGAAAATGATTCGAATTAAACAGAAAAAAAACGAGGCACTGCATTTTTTCAGTCATTAATTTGTAATTAAATTGGGAAGAGGTGATTTAATTAATATTTTCATTGAAAATAAAAAAAAAATTAAGAACAAAAATACCATTTACAAATTGAACATACGAATTCATTTATTCTCAATTCATAATTTATAATCAAATAACTATTAATAATTCAGCACTAATGAGTACACTAATATGTTCCTTCAAAAAATAAAAGTACGTAATTAGCGTTACTCATTTGACATTAGTTCTGAAATAAATTATAAATAATTACTTCTTTTTCCTCTCTGCAAGATTACGAAAACAAAAAAAAAATGAGTGTGAAGAAAATTCAAGCATCTCTTTAATAAGCACATTGTTATTTCCAATAATTTTCTTCACAATTATCATTAATTAATTTATTTGAGAGTGAATTGGGCAAGTTAATCTATTTAAAATTGTGGACAAAAAGAAATAATAATGAACTAGTAGAGTATAACTGCTAGGCTATAAAATAATTGAGTAAATCTGGGGAAATAAATTTATTAAATTAATTAATTAATTAGGACGGAAGCCGTCAAGAGCAAGTTTATTTAATTACTTCGTTAATATTGTAAAAAAACACTGGATTAAATAATGAAATTTTAAAAAATTCCAGTGTTTTATTACTCTATTTAAAAAAATATATTGTTTATTATTTTGACAAAGCTTCCTTCAATAATTGTCTTTTATCTAAATTTTTTTTTTCATCCATTAAAAAGTAAGTATTTGAATTCGAACGAAAGCACCACTACATGAACAAGAAAAAAAACAATTAATTAGGAAAGACTCAGTGCTTTCAGCTCATTCGCATAGATTTTTTTGTACTAAACTCGCAATATTTTTTAAAAACTTCTCTCCTTCTTCTTGAACCCCCAGCCACAAAAAATTGAAATAAATCTCTCCCTAAACCCAAAACATCAGAGACAATTCTCAGCTGCATCCTCATTACCCTTCACTCCTTTCTCCACATTTCCCTGAAACGAATGTCCGCATTCGCTAAAGTCCTTCGCCAGATTCCCCATTTCTGCATCATCAGAATCCGAATTAGCAGCTCGTGCTAACTGGCATTTGAGTAGATCAACACTGCTATTATCATCGCCCATGAGATTCCTCGAATTACCGATATCTAACGAATAATTATCGTGACTTATTGATTCTTGTGGTGTACACGTTTGACTGCAATGGGCAAGTGCAATGAGGGCCTTCTGATTTTCTCTGGCATCCACGAGGAATATGCTCTCCTTCACCTCCTTCTGATTGTACTCATCGATTTTATCGTAGATGACACCATGCAGACCGAGTTTCTTCAAGTGCTGAATCGTCGCCTTGTCGTTATTATCATCGCCCCAGCAGAACATTATCAGGCCCCGATCCTTGACGATCTGCACCTGTGATGGGTCCCTCAGGATGTCCTCTGTATGCACATTTATCCCGAGAATATCGGCTGAAAGTGCGTGACGCATTGCCATTGGAATCGTCTGGCATCTAGGATCGTGATAGGTCGGGTATTTCACAGTTATCCCCTGAGTGAGAAACACCACTGGATATTTATTCTGCTTGAGGCGAATCATTGCACAAATGTCCGGGTTGAAGGACGAGAAGACGATTTTTCTCTCGCCACCGTGGTCCAAGACGACCTTGAGAATTATGTCGAGGTAGGTGTTCAGGTCGAAGGGGTGATTCAACTCGAATGTTCCATCCTGTAATTTAATTTAATTTTTTAATTTAATTTTTAATTCATTATTTGATATAGTTTTATTTAATTTCGGCGCTTGAGAATTTCCACGAAACAAATCGATAATTCCGTGAAGCGGGCGGAGCGAGAGCGAAGCGGGGAGGGGGAGCGATATGCCGGCAGTCACCTGTTACTTGAGACAGTAGCGACCGGTACGCTGACGCGGGAGGACGTCTCGGAGACGTTGTCCGTTTATTTATTGTTTATAAATTTTCTATTAGAGATAAAAGAGTGATAATTAATAATTCTCTGTATAGAATCTTTGTGTAGAGAATTGTGTAAAAAAAAAAGTGAAAAGTGAATGCAACGAGACGGGGGAAAGGAGGAGGAACGTGCCGATCGTCGTTTGTTCCTCGAGATATTTGCGGGGGAGTTAACAATTTATTTATTTTATTAATAAATTCATTAGTTGTTTAACAATATCTAGGTTCAATTTTCTATGTGTCGTCTACTTCTTTTGTTCAGCATTCTAAAATATTATTTCATCAATTCTGATATTATTTTCTTTTGCGTTGAACGAATTCCGAGAATAAGGAAAAAGGTTCCGGGAAACGGGGGGAAGGGAGACGGTATACCGATCGTCACTTGTTTCTTGAGACATTTTTTAACGATTTAAAACTTTCTGAATTCATCTATTTATTCATCCTTTCTCTAACAATTAAAATTATTTCTTTCGTTGAAAATAAAACGCTCTAATATAGTCAGCATATTAATTTTATTTTTCATTACTTATTTAATATAGTTTTATTCATTACCGGCTTTCAATATTTTTCATAAAATAAATCGATAATTCCGAGAAGCGAGGGGAGCGAGGGAACCGAGCAAATTCCGAGAATTCGGCAAAGAGTTACGGAAAACGGGGGGAAGGGAGACGGTATACCGATCGTCACTTGTTTCTTGAGACATTTTTTAACGATTTAAAACTTTCTGAATTCATCTATTTATTTATCCTTTCTCTAACAATTAAAATTATTTCTTTCGTTGAAAATAAAACTCTCTAATATATTCAGCATATTAATTTTATTTTTCATTACTTATTTAATATAGTTTTATTTATTACCGGCTTTCAATATTTTTTATAAAATAAATCGATAATTCCGAGAAGCGAGGGGAGCGAGGGAACCGAGAAAATTCCCAGAATTCGGCAAAGGGGTTTCAAGAAATAGGGGGAAGGGAGAGGTGTGCGACGATCGGGACGTTGTAGCGGAGGAATCTTTCTTGAAGAATATTAGTTTATTTATTATTTATTGATTTTTTATTAGAGAATGAGAGATTTCTTGAGAATAAGTGATTACGGGGGATATTTAATACTTCAATTAAATTCATTATTGGGCTTATGATAATTTCGATAATTTTTAGGGAAATCAGGAGTGAAAAAAAAAAAAAAAAAATGGTTAGTGAAAGTGTTAAATGAAGTGAAAAAAAGTGTTCTAAGTGAGATTGCTGATTTTCATTTCGAATAAGGATTAAATGGCGCGAACGAGAGTTGGCGGGAAAATGGAGCTACTGCAGCGCCGGTGAGTCCAATGTTTAATTTATTCTCTCCTTATGCGATTATTTGCGATAAATGCGGAAAATGAAATTTTTCAATTTACCTTCAACTGCATTGTCCACTTGATTTCGATATTGAATCCAACGTGCATATCGAGCTCTTGAAGAGCAGTTTGAAGCGTTGGGAATGGCTGATGATCCTCCAAATCCTCGTCAAAGAATCTCGGATTCTTTTCTTTTCCCTCCGACAAATGATAAACCTGAAAATGAATTTCACCGTGTAAATTCAAAGATTTTTGGGGTAAAAAAACTCGTTCTTGTCTGAGAGAACCGAGTGGGTTGAGATTATAAGACAAAAGATGAAAAAGAGTCATCGTCGAAGCTGCAGAAAATGCAGAGCGTGGAGAATGCCTCATGCTCGATTTTTCACGTGCTTATTTACTCAAAATGAGTGTATGACGTCACTGGGGAGTCACAATGCTCCTTGATTTATTAAATTATTAATAGGCAAAGCATAATGATGCTGTATGCTGTGATTTGTTACTCGATATGAATTTTCCGGAATATTAAACAAATAATAGGCGGACAAAGCAATTTGACTATTAAATTGTTATTAAATTTTGTTTTTTTTCGGAGATGAGAAGGGTCGATTGATTCTCTTGCAATTGAATGAATTTTTGTTTTCAAGAGCAATTAGTTTGCCAAAGCGATATGAAGCTCACCAGTTTGTTAACCCTTTGCTCATCTTTATCAAAGTAATGTAGCACCTTAGCTCTCGAATCATCGGGGTAACTTACGTCCTGTCGAATTCAGAAGAGTAACATTCGATAGGGAATTTTAATTAATTTTGAATGCCCAAACCTAAATTTGCAATTATTCTGTAGCTCAATTGTGGAATTAATTATTTTTTCCATTATCTAATGGTGATGGAGATATCGGTTTTTTTTTGAGTAGCAACATGGTTTTCGAATCAAAAAATTACTCACTTTGAGCAGATGCAGTTGTTCCAGAGTCAAGTCTTTAACTGGAATTTCGAGCATATCCATAGCATCGATTTGTTTTTTTCGTTTCAAAGATATGGAGACATAGAAATCGTGATAAATAACTGGTATCATGTCCTTCGACAATTGTACGTCGAATTCTACCATGTCAGCACCATGATGGGCAGCAGTTTTGAGCGATGCTATAGTGTTTTCTCTCACATTGGCACAACTGAAAATTGAATTGTTAGATAACTATTTAGCAGAGGGAATAGATGAAATTTTATATATTTACTTCTTCATTTCGCATTTGAAAGATGTCCCTAGGCCTCTGTGCCCCACGTCCAATCCGGACCACCTCTGTTCCCAGTGTTTTGCGTATGAGATACTCATGTCCCATGGGTAATCAGGGATGGCCTTAATCGTCACATATTCCACAGTCAATTGTCCTGAAATAAATTCGAATAATTTATTAGGTCTATCCATTTTACTCTATTTTCTCCGAATTAATTACCAATTGGCCTGTGCTTAGTACTAGTAATTGGCACTGTCAATAGTCCCACACTGGCTTGGAGTGTACTGGGAAGTAGATAACTGAATCCAATGTGAGTGGGTGGTGAATCACCTGGGAAGCATCGTGATGGATAAACGTAGTAGTCCACAAGATAGGCCTGTAAAAAAATTCTAATTAATATAGAGAGTAGAAAATTAAATAACTAATTGACGACACCGAGTTGTAAATTTCAATTTTGTCTGCGTACGACTTTACTCTATATTATTATTATTTTAAATTAATTTTTCATAGCTCGTCCACTATTTCAGTCTGCATCGTTCATTAATTTTCTCCTGAATAATTAAAGCACATTACATAGGGGAAGGTGGAGTAAAAAGACCACAAGGGGTAAGATGGACACATGCTCACTTTGAAATTGTATATTACGAAAAATTAAGATAAATATTGGAGATATAATTTTTTTGAGAAAATCTCTATCTCCAACCGTTCAATCAGAATGTCCATTTTACCCCAATCTCCCCTAACATTTGGAAATTAAAATTTTGAATTTATGATTTTAATTGTTTTAACAAGAATTTAGTAATAAATTAATAGACAATCTCGTTTTTCATTTTCATAGAAAAAACAAATAGAAAAAATTTTGATTAATATTTATGAACAAAAGGAAATTAAAAAAAAAAAAAAGCTTTATCTGGAATTGGCCGCAATGAAGTGCCACGGACGTTCCAGTAGAGTGGCGATCAGAGCTAGAAAATAATATGAGATAATAATAACTAAAGGATAAAGGAGTGATGGGACTCTCACCATTTTCGACGCACACAGATGGATACGAGAAGTGACAGTATTGATATCGCATTTTTTTCTCTACTCTCTTGTTTATGTAATTGCGTTTCATTGGGAAAGACTCTAATAAATCCTTGACTCTCAATATCAGTATGAAAAAAATTATGAGAGTCTTAAGGAATTCAGTGAGGAATTGAGATTCATTTTTCTGAAATATCTCGTGAGCAAAGAGGGATAGAGAAATTTTGATAATAATCTTTTTTGTAGCCCTGATTATTCTCTACAAAAAATATTTCTATGAAAATTTCTGTATTCATCTTGGATTTCGAGATATTGGAGAAAAATTGAATTGGCTCATCTCACTTAATTAATGAAGCATAGGTGAGGACAATTAAACGACAATCAAGACCATCATATCTCGGTGCGTTGTCATGACACAGACGATTAATTGGTAGACGATGCGATTTTTTAATATAGTCATCGAGATAACATCAGATAGCATCGTTCGTCACCAGACTGTTTTCTTGCGAGTTTTATACGGTTTTTTGTTTCTAAATATTTTTTTTTGCACAATTCTCGTTGATTATCGTCTCCCAAGAACAATTGGTAATCCATTAAAACTGGCCAAACACAAATTAGGATGTCATCGGCTGGCTGATTTATTCCCAAATGGTTGGCTGCTGAACAAGTTTAATGATAATCTTTTTTTACTAATTTATTATAATAATTAATTTAATCTGGGATTGATTAAGTATAGTCGTAGGCCCGGCTTACTCGTTGTGTACTGAAAAACTCACATGATATGATAAATTAATGATTTCTCCATTAATTTTTTTAAGAATGAATTTTTTCTTCGATTTTTCTTGCTACTAACTTGATATTTATTGCTGCTCTACGACTTATCATTAAACGTTAAATTTAGTTCAACTAGTAGGTTCAATAAGCAATAAATAGCAAACTAGTCAGAGTCAATGATTCTTGAGTGAAGCCCATTCAAACGTGATTATTTAAATTCATTTAATTAATTTATTACTCACGATTGTCTCTGGATAACGTACAGCAACACTGAATATCAGAAAATCGTCCTCCTCGTAAGCACGACCAAATTGTTCTTGATATTTGAATGTTGCTTCTTCATCGTTCATTACCTGCAATTACAAATGTTTAATAATTTAAGATGATTATTAAATTTTTGAGAATATCTTAAAAAAAAAAAAATTAACTCACACTAATTTCCGTAATACTGAATGCTGGTAAATCAACAATATCTTGTGTATCCATTGATAGACTATCATCAACACAATCACCAGTAAATTGTGGTAATTCAACAGAATTATGCCTGACTAGATTAACTGGCGTCATTTTAATATACAATTTTTTATTCTGCAATTTATTCTTCCATAATTTAATTGGATTATTGAATATCTTGAATTGTATAACAGTTTCATCAGTTAACCATCCTCGTTCAATTTTACAATATCCATTGTGATAACCAAACTTTTCTGGTTCTGGTATATCATCATCATTAAAATTACTCGTTGAATTCTTCCTAATGATACGTGGCTGCATGTGTGTCTCCCATTTACGTATAACAAGTGTTTTTGCTGGATTCTTGGTGCAATTTGATTGACAAATAACAGCTACAAAGTAACGAAACTCTATGTCAACATCACTTGGTAATGATAATTTTGTTGAAAATATTCTTCCATCCTCGTCATCATTGTATTTATCAGTTGCACTGTTGCAATCATCATTGAACAAATCATCGGTGTAATTATTATCGAATGCTGTTGAATGTTTTGGACTGTCTGTGTTTTCTTGGTGCAGTTGAATTGATTGATTGTGATTCCATGCACCTAATTCAGGAATATTACCAACTACGTAGGTAAATTCATTCTTCTCTAATCCTGGTACCTGCAATTAAATATGAAAATGAATGTGAAAATTCATGAAGAAAAAAAAAATGAATATACCTGTACTCTGAAAAGCCAATCTCTCCTTGTTCCCTTCATTTCAGAGGCCTGCTGAGCCACCCCTGCAGTATCAATTACTTTTCCCTTCTCCAAAGTTCTGAATTTTATTGGCCGTTAGTGCTTTCTAAAAATTTATACAATTTAACACTCAATTCTCATTAATACACTGAATTTTTATGGGTAACAAATAAGTTTCAATGAAACTGCATTATTTTTTATTGGAGAAAACCTTCTAGTGTTAAAAATAGGACAATGACGTTTCCCTGAATGATTTCTCATGACAATTCTCAAAAAAATGGAGAATTCCTTTGATACACATGAAATAAATACTTCGAAATGCAATGAAATGAAGCGCAATTACAGAGCACCTGAGGAAAATACAATGAAATGTATCCACAATGTTATTACTCACGCACAACAGCCGTCAGTTCTTTAGATTTTACTGTTACTCTTTTTTCCTCAATAATTAAAGCGGAATTGTAGTTATTTAGCAAATATCAGAGGACAATGACCCACTACACTATCAATGTTCAACAGAATCTCAATAATTGGCATATTTGGTTGATTAACTTATTGAATTATTATTTTGGAATAACAAAGAGAGTAGAAAAATTGAGTACGACCATAATACACAAATTACACGAGTCAACTGAGTGAAAATGGGGAAAGGTAGCAGTGCTGCTGTTCTATGGTCGGTTGGGGGGAGAAACTTGGCAACATGGCGCGCATCTGCTGCGGATACTACGTCAGCTTGGAATAGGGGAACGGTGGACTATTGAACCGGTGATTGTTTCGATTTTTTTTGCGCAATCCTATTCTACAGTTATTATGAAAAATAGGCGTCATTAATTTTTTTCGTTTTTATTGAGAAGAAATTTGATGAAAAAGATGAAGAAGAGAGAGGAATTCATTCTTTTTTTTATTTTGCACAAATTGTGAGAGACCGGATATGATGCGGCGTGTGGCTCGATGATATAATTTCCGGTTTCGTTGATTTTTCGAAGGAGAATTAGGGCTGAGAGCAATCACGTGATTTATCATTGAGTAATCCATATTCATAAACTCCTCGAATTTATTCTATTTTCTGTTATTCTTCAAGAATAAAAATACTTGGGTTCAATGGACTTTTTAAAAAGTTTGAAATCTTTTTCATTTCATATTTATTTCTGGATAGAAAAGTATTGAACTTCTCATTTTCATCGAACCGGTCATTATACACGTGTTACTGACACGATAAAAGTCAGTGTGACGTTACTTTATGTTTGAATTATTACTGCAAATAAGATAAATGAACAATGAGTTTTTTTTTATTAGTAACTGAGAGCTTCTTTGTTTATGAATTTTTCAACCTCAGGAATTCTTAGAAATTATCGTTTAAACGATTTAATATTTTTATTTGCGTTTTTTAATGAAAATAAATGAAAAATGTTTTTTAGTAAATTTAATTCTTAAATTTTTCTACAACTAAATACTCTCTCCACGATTTATGATTGAATAATACCTCATGCACGTGCAGAGATCCACTCCCACTGTTGTTGCTGACTAATCAAAAAAATGAGAAATGTAAACGCGTTTTATAATACACAAAACAGTGTCTGACGCAGATAATTATTCTTTACGTATTTATTATCGTTAACGAGTGCGTATGTGTTCAATGGACTTTAGAAATTAGAGATTTTTCAGGTTTAATTTGGACTTTAAACTCTTTTTTTTTTTTTAATATACTTGAGATCGTTGAATTCAATTCCTTGCGACTATTGATTTTTCATTATGTTACATTATTAAACAAGCTAAAAAAAAACATCTTTTTTAGTTTGTTTTTATCTTCGAAGCTTGAATATCTCAGTTGAACTAACTGATTATATAATTTCTTGCAACATTCTTCTTGGCAGAGTTCAATGCTAGTTGGAGTTGAAATTTTCGCACGTGCAGTGATATGAATGTCATTTATTTGAATTTATCCGCGCTGGAAGATGTTTTTATTCAATTGAATTTTGGGATATTCGTCCAAGAATAATGAGTAGTAATGAGATTTTTCCTGTTCTACGTTTTTACTTTCCATTTTCATGATTTCTCCTTCGTTTCTCTTCGCTCTGACATTGAATTAAGTGATATAAATAAATAGACGGTAGATAGAGGCCAACAGTTAAGTTCTACGCATCGATATTTACAACTAACACGAACAGTGAAAATGTAAAGAATTTCATGCACTCATGCTCATATTTTCTCATCGATCCACACGTTTCCTCATTCGACCTTGAGCTTTATGCTGTATTCAAAGAGCTTAGTGAAAAAAACAATAGGAATAATCAACTAATTCTCTCTTACAATTTTCTCCTGAATTCATTAAATATTTTCTCACATATTTCTACCGTTGCTCAATTACTTTATAAGAGTGACGCGTTACCAAGGTGAATAATGATATTAATGCTGTTGTACAAACAAGATAACGCGTATCTCACTGTATACAGGAACTAGACGTAGCGAAAACAGGAATAATTTAATTAAACACCATTTATCCATCGTTACTTGAATAGTGGCAAATTATGACAGACTCTGAATTTCGAATAAAAAAACGTTTATTTACATACATCCACGTGATACACTTCAGCAATGCATAAAAAACAGTTAAAAAAATATATATCTACAGTCTTTTCCAAAGAATAAAATATTTGCAAACAAATAGTACGGAAGCTCGTAAATTTTTCATCGATGGACATTAAATTTAAAGTTCAGTAGTGGCGACACCCCAGTATTGTTGCATTCTCGGAGAATCTGCCTCCAGAGAGTCCATTCCTCCTCTCTCCTGGATAACTGCGAAGTCATATTCAAGATTATACGGCATGAGCCTCTGGAGGCTTCCAAAGTAAGCGGCATTAGGTCCACCATTCAGGAATCTTCTTCCACTACCAAACCTCATCATCGGAGCTCTCGGCAAAGGAGGATTGAATGACCTGGCACTGCCAAATCGTTTAGAAAGGAATGGAAGATTCGCCAATTGTGGAGTTGACCTAGACTGACCCCTTCTCAATGGAATCCTCGTGATAGTATCGAGTTCTTTATCAAACAACATATGAGTATTCTGCTCCAACATATACTCCCAGCATCTAAACTGTTCTTCACTGAGTGCTGCTGACCTCTCAGACACTGCATCCTCTTTCCTGCGAGGATTATCATGAACCACAACACTCTGCCTATTTTTAGCAGCTCTCACTGCTGCTGTTCCAACCCATCCTCTTCCAGACGTTTGCCTGGACTTGAAGGTGCTGTCTGTTGTCTGATCCGATTGTCCACTGGGAGAACTCCTGTCGTCCCTGAAGGGTGGGCTCTCGGTATTCCTCGAGTTTTTAAAGTACCTGTAAGGAAATTGTCATTTTTAATACGAAAAAAATAAAATCGGGGCAGAATCGCCTCATTTCTCTATCACAGAGCGGATTAAATACCTCCCTGATCCAGGCCTCGAGCCCGATCGGTTGACGATATTCTTCAGAACGCCATTCAGATAGAATCCCTCGTTTGCATGACAGCAACAGGCAGAGGGTGGTTTGTGAGGTGCTGGTGGAATGCAGCAGGGGCAGGAACAATTAGCCTCTGGCTGAGATCGATTTTTCGTCACTGCATGTCGTAGCTCTCGCATCAGCTGATCCAAATCCCCTGATCCAGGTCCAGTGAGGCGCACGACAATTATACTGAGATTGTCCTCAGCTCCATAGGCTTGAGCTAGATCTTGCAGCCTTTTTGCAGCGAGAACTGGAGAAGCTTCGGCTCTAGCCTCACGAACTGCCTCTTGCATAGTCAGGACTTCCCACAACTTTTTGTTAGCAATTATCAGAAATTCGTCATCGTCTTCCAGAGGCACTTCCTCTGATGTTGGATCCGGGAGAACTGCAGGGAACATGGCAGCATTTCCCAATTGGGCTCGTGATGAGGATTTCTTGGAAGAGGCGAGCAGAAGAGGACCAGAGGCTCTACAGAGGACCGCCTGAGTCTCCCCAGAAGTCGCAATCTTCAGGCAGTACTTTTTAGGAGCTCTGGAGAAGTTCTGAGGGGAAGGAAGTCGTGTGATGTGAACTAGAGCAGCGTCCACTCCATTTTTTTGACCTTTCTCTTTTAATTCTCGATGGGCAGAAAGAAGCGTGTACTTCATGTAGTCTTTGAAAGTCTCCCGAATAGTTTTTTCTTCTAAAAGAAGACGAGGCACCATTTCCTGAAGGGCTGCAGGAGCCTCCTGGTTATTTCCACCGTCAAAAATCCCGAAGAGACCCTCTGTGTTGCAAAATGATGGCATTCGGACTTGAGAAATATAGAGTCTGTTGGGAAAAAGGGAAAATAATTAATTAATCACCGAAATTTTCTGAATTAATTAGTTTCATACTTTTCTCGTCTTCCGGAAGTTTCTGAGAATCCAAGTCTCCAGGGTTGTTCAGGTCCCTTCTCAGCACTAACGATCTCTTGTTGAAGTGGATGAGATGGTAGACTCGGTCGATTCTGTCCAGAAACATCAATGAGAGAGACAGGTCTTTGTGATCGATAGACCTGGAATTGTCGAGGATCTACATGAAGTCTTGAGTTGCATGAAATGTCGAGGAACTGCAGTTGCGGTGGAACAAGAGTAGCCAAATTAACTCGATCCAGTTGATTATGCGCCAAATCAAGGACCTATTGATTAATAAATAATATCAAGAATTTCCAATTAATATGATGACAATGCATCTGTCTTCTCTAATACATCATGTGGATGACATTAATTATACCATGAGAGATGTAGTATTGTTGAATGTAGGACAGGTCAAAAGTCGATTTGAGTGAACACGTAGTACACGCAGATGCTGCAGATTTGCGACATTGTCTGGGAGATACTGCAGACGATTGCCAGACAGTACTAACTCCTCTAAATCGGACCAGGATGCTATACAACTGGAATATAGACATTAAAACACATTACACTCATGGCTATTACCTCGTAAATAAATACAATGGGTTTATCATTGGTGAATGGATTGAATTACCTCTCTGGAAGTGTGTCCATGACATTGTAAGCCAGATGAAGTACTCGTAACGATGAAAGTTTACCCAAGGCGTCCAGTGCAGCATCGGTTAAACAATTTCCAGTCAAGTAAAGTTTTTCGAGAGCTGGAGGATTCCTGTTTTTAACAGTGTCCTCTGTATAGGGAAGCTCGGACAGGCGATTGTTCGATAAATTCAGAACTTTCATTCTGAAAAATAATGATTTATTATATTTTATGAAGAGGAGTGGAAAAAATAGAGGCATGATTAATTACTTTTCTGTGTTTTGGAAAAATGTCGTTGGCAATGCAGTTAATGCATTTCCTTGCAGTGTCAGGTGAATAATATTGAGTGGTTTACGTGGTGGTGGTAGGGCTTGTAATCTGTTGTGTGGCAAATGAAGTACTTCAAGCCTCGATGGTTGCGATAATAGGCGGTCTGGTAGAGCTGTGAGATCATTGTGAGATGCAAAGAGGCCACGTAAACCTGGTAAATCGCAAATCCACTCTGGCAGGGTATCCAGACAGTTGCTAAAAAATTCAGGGACATTTATAATTTGAGTTTAATCCTCCCAAGAGTTCATTTTATTATTCAAGAATGGATTATTATTCGGGGGAAAATGGGGCAAAAGGGATCCATCTTAATTTTTATAGTTTATATTATGAAATTCAATCGAAATTAATTGAGAACTTACTGAGAAACGTCCAGGTGCTCCAAATTCGTTGGTACAGGCTCAATCGTTAACTTCTTCAACTCTTAAAAAGTAAAATTAAATATTAATTAACGGAAAATTCACTTTGGTTCAATTTTAATTGCAATAATTTTTGATATTAAATTAATTGTGTAGAACAGAGCTTACTATTATTTCCAGCAATGAGAGAAACTAAATTCCTTCCGCACAGAGTTAATTCTGTTAGTGAATTACTGGAACAACGTGCACTCTGTAATTCTTGTAAAGCGCTGACATCTAATTTCTCGATGCTATTTTCACTTAAATCCAAATGGGTCAAATTCTGTGACAAATAGGGGATAATTAAGCTAATTATAGTGCCAATGTCATAACGAATTCATTGATTAATTAAATTATTAACTTACCCCATAATTACCCAGAATTATATTTCCTTTCAATTGATTATTTCGTAGATTCACTTTGTGCAAATTGTTTTGATTATTTTTTTCATCTCTGAGTTTCACAGTATCGGTTTTCGTCAGACCTTCCTGTAAAAAGAGAAACAATTTTAATTGGCATTATTTCATTTATAAAGGCATTATGTAATTCCAAAGAAAAATGAAAGTCTTAGGCTCTTCTTTCTAGTGTAAATATCGATTTGAATTCAACCGGTGGAATGCGTGCGCAATATTTAGAGAGGGGGAAATGAATTTGTTGAGTTGCCGCTAGGTGGCGAATCCTCGGTTTTATTTCTGCCAGTCAAGTATCATGTCTGAGGTGATAAACTCTATTTTGGAGCACCCAAAAGGTACTCTGGTTTCCCTTCAATACACGCATAAATCTTTCGCCTTTTACTAAAGATTTCCGTGGAGGGGAACAATTGATGAGTCTATAAGACAATTTTTTGTGTGCCCGGCGAAAGCTGGGTCATTAACTAATTCAAACATAAATAATTCTCCCTAAATTACAGGTAACAGAAGAAATACTTTGTATTAAATACTGGAGTGCCTTTTTGCAATTAATTCTAATTGAATTAATTATACATTACCAGTGTTAATGCTCGCATTTTCATAAATGTTGGTATATCTGTTAATTTGTTTCCAACAAGGGAAATCCCTCGCAGTTCCTTTAATTTCTCAATTTCGGTCGGTAGTTCCTTGATCCCATTACGATCAAGAACTAGATCTCTTAGGCTGTGAAGAATAAATAATTCACTCGTTAATTAAAATACTTCTCTCATCACTGATTTTGAAGAATTAAGACACAGAATAAATTTATTGTTCTCTTTATTAGGATAAGGAGAACGTATCCCATTAATTTCTGACATACTCTAAAAAGAATAATAAAGTATTTAAGAATAAGTGAATTTTCCAGAATAAATGAGAATGAAAGACTTCTGACATCACATTTAATATAATGGGGAAACTAGTATTGAGCACGCGTGGTAACTCAATCGAATCACTCACTTTGTGTTGAAAAAAAAACGTCTACCGGATGTTGTATTATATATTAGCGTGAATTTTTAGTAAAACTTGTTTATTAAGTTGATAATTTGAAATTAAAGTTTCGTAATGCACTGGACTCTTAAATTTCACTTCTTCACATAAATAATTTGAATTCACGTATTTTTTCAAATTCAAAATTCGATAAGAAAGAAAACTTCAATTATAAAAATGAAAAAATTGAGTGAAAACACTTGAGGAAAATTCACTGAAACCAATTTTAATTACGAAATTATTGCACTTAACTACGAATTAAATGTCATAAAGGAAAAAAAACGGAATTTTTCGAGTACTCTGATAAATAAAGTTCTATCGATCTGTACACGAAAGAGGACAGTATCACAATAAGTCCAGTGGGTTGAAGAAATACCACAGCATTGCCCCTCCGGACGTAAGTAATATAAGTAGGGAACGTTCGAAATGAAAAGAAAGAAAGAAAGGAAACTGGCCGGCTCAGAGCCGTGGAAGCGTAGCGAGGAAGAGACCGACTGTTATATACTTGGTTTGACCACTGCACCAACATGTTCAAGTTGAATTCAAAGAGGCAACAAAAAAAAAAAAACGCAAGCAAACGTTCGTTTGCGTTCGTTGGTTGACGCGAAAAAAGGCAAATGTTCTTTGAATGTATGCACTTCAGGGATTTTATTAGTCTAGATAAAACATTTGTCAAAGCATATAAACATGGAAAGAATTCCTTATGACATCAGTACTTTTTTGTCACGTGGATAGTGAAAATGCTGAAACTCGCAGGTTTCGTGATAATTTCTGTGGCGATATTCGCAAATATGTTGAATGCTGGAGAGGATTGTTGGAAGATTGCGTTTCAAGAGGAAATCACTCAATGTGCAAAAGAGGCTGGTGATGGCTACACTGACGTGAAATGCATCTACAAGAAGATTGGAATGGTGAAGATATTTTAAAATATTCATCACATGAATTAGGAATTCTCTGATTGATGTTATAATTGTATGAATAGATTGATGAAAAGGACAAGGTACATCCAGAAAAATTAATCAAGCACCTGAAGCGTCACGTGGTGAATGAGACGGCTTTCAAGACCTTTGAGAGAATAAACAAAAATTGTGCAAGAACAGGTGTGAAATCCTTCTTATTAAAAATGTCGATTTTCTTCTAAAATTCTTTTATTCCAGTGGAGGAAAAAAATATAGAAGGGGATGACGTGGCTACTTATATGTATTTCTGTCACACGGAGTTCATTAAGACATTGTACAGAGCACTAGGCTGCAAAGAACCAGAGCCTGAACTCAATAATTTTGATTCCATGTAAATGTGAATATTCGAAATAATAAATAATGTCTTGAGAATTTTTTTTAAACACTTCGGTTTTTCAAAGTTTCTTCTCTTCACCTTGAAAATTATATCACGACTTCCTCGTTTTGCGCATAAAATTTTTATCGTCCTACGAAAACTTCTAGAAAAAGTTTCAAGAAGATAAGAATATTCAGAATTAATACAGTGAATACTCGAAGTTTTTGGAATTTAGAAGAGGAGGAGAAAAAGGGGGGTAACATATGCCTTAATGGCCACGTAAGGGATTCATGTGCGACCGCAACGTTGGCCACTGCATTCGTACTAGAATTCAGGGTTATGCGGTTTAAGTGGTGGTAATCTTGGGATGTAGATTCAAGCCAGGATAAACTTTATGCCCAAAGCGCTTACAAACACATTTCCCAAAGTTTTCATTTGTCCTCCATTAACCAAAGAATAATGAGATTACTCTGGTAATTTTGGACTTTTAGAAAATTCCAAGGTCGAGAATATTTTCCAATGAAAAAAACGGAGAAAAAAGTGATTGTTCTATCAGGAAAATAATGAAAACCTTTAGATTTACCCAGAATTTCATCAGAATTTTGAAATTGGTAAAAACTTGGTATAGGAAAAACTTTTCTACTTTTTCTATTTCCATTATTTCTCTTCTTTTCCATCGGAATTTTTCTTCTTTCTCATCTGAAGCATTGTCGGTGGAGAAATGTGCTTATCGAAGATCGCCTCAGGCGATACATAAAATTTTCGCACCGAAGGCAGTTGAAGGGCAGGTGGCAGTGGGTTGGATTTTTAAGATGAAAAACGGAGATGGAGGACCGCACAGGAGATTACGTTTTTCACGTTCACGTGATAGTTACATTGCTATGAATTTGACGTTTATATATTGCCCATGAATTTCCACGTATTTTATCAATCAATTCTCTAGAATAGCGTTTCAAATACTGAAAAATAACTTTAAAACCCCAGGGGAATTGTTGGGTATTCAGTAGTAAAGAGGATTCAAGTGGAAAAAGCGTATTATTACAAATAATTTCAATTCAATTAAATCCTCGACAATATTAACGCTCCTGTTCATTAAATCCGATAAATTGTCAATGACAACAAATATTAGTATCACAGATACATCTAATTACAATAAACTCATTTGTCCACATTATCGGTATCCAATAATGGCCCTCACAATAAATTGTTAAATTTTCCCCCGCATTCTCCCCTTTTTTCAAACCAGAAATAACAGAATTAAATTTAGTGAGTGCAAACCCGCGTGTGTTACATAACCATTCGACAATTAATCTACGTCACAAAGTTTCCCCTTTCTGCCCTTTCCTATTATGCGATTGGCTATTTGCGGGTCAACGAGTCCCTGGGATTTGTTTTTCCAGTAAAAACTCAACCGCAGAAAATCAGTGGACAATTGGATGAAATTGTAACTGAAAAATTCTCATTATTTCGTCGACGATAACTCTAAATTTCTCTTTCTCTCTCCCTTGACGTAAAAGTTTTTCATGTAGGAAAATTGAGTGGTCAAAAGTTTTAATGCCGCAATTGACGACTACAAACCCGTCCAGTTGATGTCAGAAGTCAGTTCTCCTTTTTTCCTCTCTTTTCTCTTTTATTCTCGCTTTGTATTTCACACAATTTGTTACTGAAAACTCGTAAAGTGTACTCACTTGACTAGTCGATGGATATCTACTGGTAGTTCCACGATTTTGTTGTCGGATAGATTCAGAGAGGTCAGTTTATTGAGCTCTAGTATCTCTCTTGGGATAGTTTTCAGCTCGTTTCGCTCCACTTCAATTCTCCGTAAACGTGGAAATCTTTTATTGAAATTTAAAGAATATATAAAAAGTTTTCTTCTCAATTGAGGAATTTCAATGGATTTTATAATGAATTGAGAGTTTTTAAAAAAAACAGGAAATTGGGTTTTAATGGAGATAATCCATTCTTATAGCTCTTAAAATGGAATAAAACCAGAAAAAGCATATTTCCATTAGTTCTCAAGATAATCAATAAATAAACTCGAGAAATTGACCCAATTTTCACAGCCTTTCTTCACCTCTTTCCATTAAATAAAAATAAGAGAAAGCTTTTTCCCTTTGAAAGTCATAATTACCTTTTCAAAATCCCAAAGTTGCTCTCAGTACAACTGAGATTATTTTCCCCTAAAAGGATTTCTTCAATTCCTCCAAATGCCAGAGTACTTTCTGGAATTTGTGAGAGTCCAGTTTTACGGAGGTCCAGATTTTTCTGCCCATTTGTAGACTGAGTAGCCTGTTAATTTCAAACAAAAAAGAAAATGAGAATTTAATTAATTATGTTAATTAAGATAATTAAATACTAATTTAATGTATCACCTCATGCTCTAATGAATCCATATCAATTCCATCCTTATCGATTTCAAATTCCTCCATAATATCAAACAATGCCTCATTATGCACCATTTTAATGTTTATTTTCACATTTTTACATTTATTCTACTCTTAACTTCTGGCATGATTCAAATTTCACGCACGCCCTCGAGGCACTTTGTTAACTCTTACATGCAAAATTCTATAACGTTCATCTTCCCAAAAATACTCGAAATTTCTCACGCAAATTCCCTACAATTTTAGCCTCATTCTTCCTTCACATAATTAAATTGAGAGAATCGAGCAGTTTTGACGATGTGGAAATTTCGTAATTTTATTGGTGAAAGGATTCTTGAATATATTACTTTCCCTTTAATGTTAATTATTATTCCTATTGTTAATGGATGACAGCCTGATTTCTATTTCCTCGAGATATTTATTGCAGAAATTACATTACGAAAATGACAAGTGGATGATGAAAAGGCTGGAGCAGACGGAAATATAAAATTGAGGGAAAAAGTAGACTAATCCGCAATACTTTTTAGTAAAAAAAAAAAAAATGGCAATATGTGGGGACATATCAGTAGAATATAACCGGATGAATAGAAGAGAGAGAGAGGAGGGCTTATGTGCAAAGAGGAAAGAGGTGTAGAAGTAACTTTCGTGTCTCTTCCGGTGGCTTAGGTGGTCTTTAGGATTTTAAAATTTTCCAGGGAAATTGAAAATGGCAGTAATGCGGTTTATTCAGGTGGAATGATTTCCTCATTCCTCAATTATACATTTGAAGAGAATTGTACAGTTAAATTAATATTTCTCTGAAATAATAATAATTAAGGGACAGTCTATGTATTCATGGCGTTGATAATCGTCCCGGTTTGTGTAATTGCCGGAGTCACCGAGGTGAAAGGAGAGACAATGGGCAAAGGAAAAATAGTATAGAATTGTTACCGAATCACTGCGTATTTTCTTTTCTCGTAATGTTTCCGTTTTTCTCTATTTTGAGGTTTTTTCACGTGAGAGGAAGTAAAAACAAGTGAAAGCCGATGCTGGTCCTCGATACAAGTCTTTTGTCCTGTCTAAAGAAAAAAAATGAATAAACAAGTGGATGCTCCAATCTCCACATACGCTTTGTTGTTCGCTTGAGTAAAATGCAAAAGCCGTTTAGAATTCGTTATCCAAAAGCCTATCAGAAACGTTTCACTTCTATATACACTACCATTTACGTAAATATATGTCTATTCTCTCTGATCCAAGATTTATTGCCTCGTCACATTGTTTATGCATTCAATGGCAAAGTTACTCGTGTCAGTAGCATGAAATCCGTTTGAGGCTGTCCCATAAAAGTTCGATATTTCTTTGTGGAAAAAATGGAATTAATGGGTAAAAATAGGGGTTCAATGGATTATCATGGAAAATTAATAAGAGAATTTTTTAAAATGCTGTTGAGAGAAAAATGAAGTAATTTTTCCTCAAAGGCTAAAAAATTTCAATGGATTCAGTCAAAATTAATCATTTCTATATAGAAATGACTTGACCAACTTTACATGAATGGTTTCTGTTCAATTACAATTTGATTAAAAAGTTTCGCAAAAATAAAAGATTATTCCCCTTGAAGTGCAAAAAGTACAACTTTTTCCTGTCGACAAATTTAATGTACCCCAACACAGTCAGATATTCTACTAGCATCTCTTTGCGTCACGAAAATTTTTTTTATCTCTCTCATCCGCCAATTTCTCATGCCTGTAAAAAACTTTTAAATTGATCAGGGATTAACTCGTAGAGAGAAATTACGTTATAACCTCTTCTCACGTAACGTACAATTTTTCAAAGTAAAAAATAAGAATAAGTAGAGTTAAAAGTATTTTCCCGGATTTTTCTAACACATTTTTACAATGGGATAGATGAAGTAAATTCTTCTCCTGGCATTTTAATCAGGATTGGTTCTTTTTTAATTCAAGAAGTCAAGGGGAAAAAGATTATTTTGCTCTACGAGTGAAGGGAAATTAAAAAATCTGGTAAATTGCATTGGACAGGTTGATTAATCAAAAAATACGAGTAATCTGACGGATTTTAAAGCTTTCGTTTATTATTGAAGTCTCGTTTTTCTGTCTGACTCTCCACAATTGAAATAAACGGAGCAAAACGTATTCACGGAGGTAACGGACAATATTTTTCCCCACAAACACACATACACTTATGTTTGCTGTAGCTTTTTTTTTCCACTCATTCTTTTGACATTTTTGTTGGAATAATTTCTCAATTAAATTCTCGGAAAAAGCCCTACAATTCTCAAGTAATCAACCAATAACAATAATAATAAATCCCAATTACAGTTGAGAAGTTGAAAGCTAAAATCAATGTTCTCAGACTACTTAGTTAAAGCAATTTGCAGTGAATGTGAATCCATTGAAACAATTAATTTCATTCAATTCATTGAAGAAAAATCGAACAAGTAATTAGCCACGTTCAATTAATCAGTGAACCAATAAAATTACTCAGTAATAAAATCACAAATAATTCACAGAATATTTTAATCCGTTTGCTCTTGAAACGTTCGCCGGATGCGAAACATCATACATGACTGTTTGAGCTCGTTACATTTCTGCCAAGATGAGTGTATAAAAAAGAAAAAAAGGCTCTAAAGCCTTGTCGCGTGCTCCTCAGTGCTCTTTACAACCGGAAGATACGCTCAGTGATTTTTCATTGCGCAACATCATCTCGTTTGCGTTGTTTTACTTGTGAGCACTTATCTCCAATTCTTGCACGATTTTTTTTTTCTCCATCCACAACAGATGGCTGTGATTGGTTGAGATTTTCCCGCCAACTCATTGTCCTCGAATTATTCCAACTGTTATTTCTTGTTTAATGTAATTTTCTGTGATTTTCTCTAATACGTTAATTGGTGAATTTTCCATTCTGCACGTCATCTCGTGAGTTTAGAGAAATTTTCGTATTTCAATGTTAAATTGAGGGGAATCATCATTAAAAAAATGTATATTCAATATTTCCTTCTGCTTGAACCGATAATTCATAAAATGAAGCAGTTAACAAACTCTCAAGTACCAAAAGCCAAAATCATAGGCAAAATAATTTGATTCAGGAGGCAAAGTTTAATTAAACTCTCCGATCTCATGTCTCCCACATCCGTTTGATGCAACTCTGTTGTATGTAAAGTTGCGCAAGACTTTTCCCCCCGAAAATCGGACGCTTGGGCATAACAAATGGGGTGAGTAGGAGTGGGTGGGAGTTTACAGTGTCTATGCGTTTGTTTGAAAACTGGAAGACAATATTATCGCGCGTACACCGAGTGCCAGTGATTTTCAGGTAAAACAGAGAACTTCTCTCTGAAAATAGGGAAACAGAGAGAATTGGAGTTGGAAAAGAAATGAGAGAAAAAAATAAGTACACAAGTGCTTCTCCTATTGCTGATAGCAACTGCTTGAAACTTAATGAAACATTTTCTTGCCGCTTAATTGCTATGCAAATTCATTTTGTTCCACTGAGAGCACATATTTGAACATTATTTGCAATCAAAGGGTTTCTTTAATTGTCTCTATGATAGTATTGAAACAACAATTAAAAGGATTCTCAATTTTATTAATTAAATAAAAGTTCACTTCAGAGATATTCATAGAAGGATAGATAACAAAATTGCAAACTGAATCATCACCTCTCAATTTTCCTCTAAAAGTCGAGTAAATCATTTTTTTATAAACCTACAAATGGAGAAAAAAAAATAAAATCCATTGAGTTCACTCGTGTTACAAATTTTCATCGTAAAAAATCACGAAAAAAAGCATAAAAATCCAATAAAAGGTTTTTTTCAATTGAAATACGTTAAAAAAAGTAGTTGTAAAAAAAAAGGAAGGATAGAATAAAAATTTTAGTTGAACTCACACATATATAGGGGGAGTGGAAACAACATTTGTAGGATTGAACGTTACGAGCCTTTTAAATTTCTATCGGATTATTCTACTACAATGGCAGGAATACGTGCACTTTTGCCTGATAATCCAGAACTGGATGAATGCTCACTGGTAAAAGCTCCGACTGATGGAGCCTCCCGTTCACTGACTGTGTTCCGGGGATGTGTTAAAAATAGAAAAAAGTAGGAGAAAAAAATTGCAGAGAATTTCCCTTCAGTGTTGGGAAAAACTATGGGGAGTAAAACCATCTGGGCGCATTCCCCTGGAGATAAATACATATACATGCTGGTGGAATTTCACACTACACATGCTGGATTATCCTGGTTTTTTCGAATGATAAAAAAAAATACGAATATGAAATCGGGGTAAAATGGATATTCTGTTCCATTGAAAAGCTGAGGAAATTTTAGGCGGAAAACATGGGCCAAAATAATTTTTTTTTTATTTTTGGAAAATTCGATTTTTTTCACCCAGATTTGAAGGGGTACCCCTGTCCAAAATTTGAAAAAATAAAGGGAAAAATGGGCTGTTGTCGACTTGTTTTACAGTTGCACTACTTAATTCACTTCTCAAAGATCTCGAAAACTCAGAGAGATAGAAAAATTCTCCAATCCTCCCTCTCTGATTAACGATAATACGAAGAATAAACTCAATTCCCCTTTTCTCAATACGCCCCTCTGCATTTTGAATGATTCAGCTGATGAGGATAAAAAAAATGAAAAAAGAGAGAGTTATCTTATCGAGTTTAATGTAATTCACCATCGCTTTTATGTAGCAAAGTGGATAGCATTAAATCTCTCGATTTACTTGAGAAATGAAAATTCCAGGAGAGATAGGGTAAAGTATCGACCAACTCGAGAATTTTTTCTATACTCTTGAGAAATTTACCTCTTTAGAAAATGAAGTTGATGAATTTTCGGAATTGG
Organism: Aleiodes testaceus; assembly: GCA_963565655.1. Taxonomy (NCBI): domain Eukaryota; kingdom Metazoa; phylum Arthropoda; class Insecta; order Hymenoptera; family Braconidae; genus Aleiodes; species Aleiodes testaceus. The sequence goes on from OY751422.1 coordinate 3,573,184, forward strand.
GGAGAATTGAGACTAAAATCCTCCTTTTATTTTCTCTTTGATCAATCAGAAAGTTACATTATCAATAATTATTAAGAGATGATCGATGATTGCGTGGTCTTAGTGCGTTTAGCCGAAAGTATCGCGTGTTAATTCGTAATGCACTATGAAAATCATAGTGTGTCTAAAAACCCTCGTGGAAATGCACAGCCGTACTCACGAGATAATCGCGTATTCTTGAACATCATAACTAACATGGAAATAGGCAGATAAAATTCAAGACTCCATGTCTGTTTCTACCAATTAAATTCTAGTTTTGTTACATGAAAGCACGTTTTAACAAGTATCTTACATGTGGCATAAATAATAGTTATTACGTTAGATAGTAAAACGTTTCTTTATACCGGTAATTCAAACTTCTAAATTTTTCAAATCTTTTGAAAAAAAAAAGCTCTTTGATTTAGTGTACTCGTATTTTTCAAACAGATAGAGTGACTCTGTCGTTCTCATGATATTTGATATATGGAATTGGGAATTCAGGAACATTTGAATAATTCGATAGTATCCTTTGGAGGTATAAATTTTTTCCTAGTGTGAATATTTTCATACATTCATGTACATTCTCATCCAAGACATGAGAATCATGTGAGAGGATCATGCACAATGAATATATCTGTATATAGAATTTATTCATTGTACCGTGACTTCTATACAAAATTTATTGTATTTCCCAAATATTCCATACGTTGGAGAGGAGAGTAAAGAGAATGGCGTAAAAATTGGGAGCAGAGATGGTGAAGGATAATTAATTGGAATCGTAAATTCATTTCCTTTGTTTTCAATTAATTTTCATTGGAATTTAACGGATATGAAAGAGGCCATATGGTGGATTTTAATTGAATGACAGGATTCTTGATTACCAACGGACATTTGTCCATTCGGTTCCGGAATTCACCGACAGAGTGATCCTCCTGTTTTTCGAATAATTTTTTTTCATTCATTACTGAATCGAGTGGAAGAATAGCTCTTTGCATATTTTATTGGCAATTACGTGGAGTTCCATTTTGATTTGTCAGTTATTAAAATCCTTGATTGGTGACACTAAATTATTCAGATAAAATGAGAGATTTGATGGGAAAAAAAGCGAAGGGAATGATCAGTTTTGTTTTTTTTTTTATTAATTCCAGGGATAGAATGATTTAAAATGCAACAGATGATTATAGAGACAATTAAAAGAGCTTTGAAGAGAATTGTGTGAGAAAATCCGAATTTTTTACTTGTTTCAAGTGGAAATGCAGGAGAGTGGAGGGAAAACGTACTCGAGATTACAGACTGCTCATGCCAGAATCTCAAAATCGTTTTGTTTCACCGTTTGCCCTAGCTCTCTTTTTTTTTTTTTCTCAACAACCACTTTTATTCACGTCAGAAGGAAATTGGAGCAACTCAAGCTCCAAACCTAGTCCTGTTTCTCGTCTTATTTTTGCACTCTCGCGGCCCTCTCTCTGTCTTTTTTTTTTTCACCATTTTTTTTGTGTTTAACTCTATGGCGGCTGACAAGTACATTCACTCTTTTAAGCTTAAATATTCAGACACCGTCGTTTTCATCCGCACTCAAGAAGTTTTTGTGAAAAAGCAAGTTGTTCAACAATGAGAACACTGAATTTTTGATTCCACATGGGAGAAAAAAAACATGAATAAACTCTGTGAAGTTGAATTTTACTGCTTCGAGAGTCTTCCTTATTTTTTTCCATCTAAATTACTCTTTTATTCATAAAAATCATTAATGAAGTTGAATAATTATTCTAGAAATTGCAATTATTTTAATGAATGAACGAAAATAACTCCTTCAGAAAATTTCAGAGTACATTTAATGCATTGACTAAGAGAAGCAAAGGAATTTGTCGCTTCTATTCACAGTCTTCACTAATTTCTCTATCTCGTCCACTCTCTGTTATGTGAATGTCAAGAGAAATTGGCTGAGGACGGTTGGATAATAGCACAAGATCCAAGCTATTCCATGCTTTGACATATCAAAGCCCTGTATCTCACAGGTGCATAGTACTGGTTTATCCACATTTTCTTTTTCTCCTTTCAGTAGCTTCAAAATTAATGAAACCATGGTAATGCAGTATAGAGGAGAACCGACTAATTAGAAAAAAATGTAGAATCTCGTTTCACGAATGACCCGAGCGTTGTAAATTCCCTGAATTATTCATTTTAATTCTCGTGTCTTTGTGGGTCCACTCAAAGTTTTCCTGTGATAGAGAAAAAGAGGGAAAATTCTTTAAAAATTCATTTAAAATAATTCATTTTTCCTTCTGCATTATTCAACAATTTTTTTCATATTTTAAAAAAATATAATTTAACCATTACGTTGATTAATTTTCTTTACGAGCCATTATTTCATGGGGGGAAAAAAATCGATTTTGATTAATTATGTGCTCATGCACCTGTTTGATCCACACACTCACGGAAATTGGCCATTATTTGATTATACTAAATGGGGATGAGAGATGCTGCGTGGCAAAGGAGATAGAAGGGAACGGGGCAATAGACCACAGAGGGAGTTGCTTTTATCCAGGGAGGATAATCGTAACCATAAATCATGGTGGTTGGCCGCTGCTAATATCACTAATGCCGCATGGGGTGCCGCAGATGCACCTGCGACCATTAGTTAAATATATTTTGTATTCTCTCCTGTCGTCTTGGCCATGGAGATACAGTTGAGCTATGGCCAGGTGAAGATGCTGGCACTCTCAATCATCCTCGGGGCATAATCATTATGAATATAATAATGTGTCGACTCATTTAAATGTTTCACTACTGCATTAAATTGGCAATTATTTATGGAGACGAGTTTTTTTACATTTCTCCCCCAGGAAATCCATCAACTCGATGAATTTTCAAAGACTAATACTTCGCTAGCAAAATGAAAACACGCCGGAACAACATTTTCCAATAGATGAAAAAGCCCATTTGAAAACACGAGACAAAAAAACGAGGCGAGAGTTTAGAATCGATTTTACCCGAAGCTTTCCAACAGAATGTGCTCACTCACTGAGATGGAAATGCAATTAATTAGATACCCAAAGGCGGCTCCAATACACCAGTCAGTTAGTGCGTTTTGGTAACATCTGGTCCTTCACCAAAAACGTTGGAAAGAGTGAGAGAGAAAGAGGAATTGCCGTTTAAATCGTTTTAGTGTCCTGCCACTCGACTGTTTACGAGTCTGCTGGTGCCCGCCAGGTAAATTCATTGCCTGCAGTACCATGCACACCTCCCCAACCCTTTTTTCGCACAGAGAGCAGTCAAGTTCCAAGCAAAACTACAGAATCGAGTCTTTATATTCTCGTAGAATGTTTGTACACACTCAATTCTATTTTTTATGAGGAAAAAAAAATTCTTCTGGACAAAAAATGAATAGAAGTGACTGGTTTGCATCCCCCAGGGGCAAATTGAGGACAGAGTGGAACTGTAGAAGAGGCCAGAATTAGAGGGTTGAGGAGCGTAGCTTTTTCATTTTCCATTCGATATATTTTTTTTTTCATTTCATGCATTCACTTTCATGTCATTATTGGAGAAGTTTTTTATGCCTCTTTTTGACCATGGCTCTCGTAAAACGAGACTCCCGGAAATTGAATGGTATTCCTCGTTTATTTCGTATTTTTAGTTTCTATTTTTTGGGGTGAAAAAAAATGGAAGAACTGCAGGGAAAAAGATAGAAATAATGAAAATCGTTTGAGTACGCCACAGTGCCTGAAGGAGTGTTCGAATTTACAAGTCTCAGAAATAAAGAATAGCCATTAAAACATTGAAGACTAGAAAAAAAAATCGTTTTATTGGCGTTGAAATAATAATTTCGCCTCATTATCTTCCTCAACGCTGACAATTTTGCCTCAACATTTTCTCTTTACCAATTTCACCCTATTTTTCTTTCCCATTTTCTCAATTCCCTCTCTTTTTTTTTAAAACTCTAACCACTTGCTGTGGGTAAAATTCACGAGAAACTCTTCTGGTTTGACATTTATTTTTTATCACTCTCAAAAAAGTAGAAAAAAAATGAATAATTTTCAAGAGTCTCATTTCTTTCTTCATACCTCCGAAGAGATTCATGGTTTTGCATGGAAAATACGAAATCCTTATGAATCCACTCTCTATCTTCTTATTCCTCCTCTCTCCTCTATCCTATCATTGTTAAAATTCTCAAAGTGTTGAGGCGAGAATTTCATCCGTTGGAACGAAACAATCTAGCAACGGTTGAAGATGTACAATATAATGGCATTGGTGAATGGCCTAAAGTTTCAGTGAATACGCCTTATTCTTGAGAGTAAAAAGCATTGAAGAAAGTTCATGGAATGAGGACAGAGAGGGGGAATAATAATAAAGCAACAGTTGGAGCGTCTTTTAATCCAGTGACTTTGTCCAAGTTTATGGCATCTTTCAGTCTATCTTGGATTGTCCTGTCGTTTCCTTTTGTTTTTCTATTTTTTTGAGGGATCAGGAAAGAAAGAGAAATAAGGCCTGTTCACAAGTTGTGGCACTTCTTTATGGAGAACCCTCAGGGATTTTTTTTTCGAAATTAATTCAGTAGGGAAAAGATAAAAGGAAAAATTCTCACCTGCTTGAGCCATCCTCGCCAGAGGTCACGGTCCCAGGGATGATGGAACCCCAGATAAAGGTGACGTGCATCTGGATGATGCAATGTGTCCAGTGACTCCTCATCTTCGTTTAATTGCACTGGATTATTAGCCAATTGCTTGGAATTCTGTTGGCTAATTCTTGGATAACCTGTAACTCGAAGAACAAGCTTGCCAAGTCGTGATGGCGCGTAGCAAACTGCACCGCCATTAAGTTCTATCCATTCTGGCTGCGATTCCGGACATCCTGTGGAGACAATTCAATTGATTTCATTTATTTTCATTGGTTCCATCACCACAGACTGATAAAACGTTGATTTCCATTTAATTAAACAAAATTCAGTGGATCTCCCTCAATTTTCGAGATATTCTCGAAAAACTATTGAAACTTCAATAATAAAAAAGCTCAGCATCATAAAAATGAAATCTTCTTTCTATAATTGAATTAAGAAAGAGAGAATACTTTGAAATTTCTTATGATAAAGATGAAAAAAATAATAAGAGAATGATTCACCGTCTAAAAAGTTTTAACGAAAATTATTGAAATGTTTCTATCGGTTCGTTTCACTTTATTGAAATAATAATTCACAACTTCTTCTTTTTTTTTTCTTTATTTAATACTTTATTTTACTGTCGAATCTTCTTCTTCTGCGGGTTATACAACTACTTCCAAAGTTTTCCCATAACGAGAGGGATTTCTGCGTTGCGGCCAGTGTGCGGTAAAGTCGAAAATGCTCTCTGGTAACTGTGTGGCAGCTGGCTTTGAGAGCCCTCTTCTGTGGATTACTTTTGGGTTACGCACTTGGAATATGCAACGACTAGAGAATTATGCATTTTCTCATTTTTTCAAAATAAATGACATATTCTGCTTGATTCGATAAATTTTATTGCACTAATAATAGCCAATAGAGAAATTGGGCATTGCAGGCCTCGTAAATCAATGCTTCTCGCACCATCGAATTTTCGTAGGTAACCGTTGAACCGAGAATTGGTTATAGAAAGGACTCTTGTCAATCGAGGCGGAAACGATTGTCCACACCCATTCCTCGTGGCTTTTTCCCTTCCTATTCCCGAAAGGATTTCTACAGAAAAGCCAACAACCATTGACGAACTGGGATTTTTGGTTATCGAAACTTTTTGATACACCGACAGACATCACACCCTATCAATTGTTTTCCCCTTTTTTTTATCATTTTATTCTATTCTCTTCTATTTTTCGTGCTACTACATTCAATCCCGAGTTTTTTTAACGACTGAATGGGTCACTAGCGACAATGAAATAGAATTAAATTCATCCTTTGAGGTCACTCCTTTTTTTAACCAACGAAATTATTTAAAATGAAGGGAAAATGTGGTTCTGATGGAATAAAGTGAAAAGCTTCGGGTCATATATATTTTTTTTAATACCATTTTTATATTCTTTTTTGAAATCCAAGCGCACCACTGAAAGAGTGAATGATTCGAACTTTTGTTTAAATTCCATTATATTTCAACTTTTTGATGAAAGTTATTTTGAATATTTGTCGAGGCAGAATAGAGTTACCTTCATTATTCCACTTTTCTGTTAATTCTTTTTGCGTTTTTATTTCACCTCTCTCTGTGAAATATCTCTACCAATTTCCATATTCCAATTAAATCAAATGTGAGTTGAGGTGAATCTTCCACTGATAAACTCAAATAATCTGATGTATCTGTATTTAAACCGTGAATTTAAAAGAAAGGACCATAAAATTGAAGAATACCGCAAGAGCCTCGAGGGCCATTATCGTGATTGAAGGTTTGCCAGTTGCAATAAAAAGAAGAGAAGCAAGCTTTTCCTCTGTCCAAAGGAAAACAACTCACGATTCGAATTATATCATTGCCTTTGTTGCATCAATTCCACCAGCAATTCATTTAGCAATTGCATTAAATGCAAAACAATTTCCATGAATCACCAATAAAATAAATGAACTTCAAGCTCAAGTGTTTCTCAACAATTCACATAAAATTATTCAATGTCTATAAAATAGTACTCTTCTAATGGCACTTTCTCAATTTTAAAAAATAATTAAAACCCATAGTTATAAAATATTGAAAATACGTGCAGACAAAGAAGTCCATTGAACGAATTAAAAGTAAAGGCATTATCGGTAGCTGCACCAAACTTTAGACTTCATAATAAACGCGTTTGGCTTCTTCGAGTCCTTCCCTTTTACCTTCTCATTCCACCACCATCGATAATGAACGACTGCTAAAAGTTTTAATTGTTCCGAGTGGCAAAGTCATCCTCCCTTGGTCTCTTCAGACACTACCCTTATATATAACACAGCTGCCTAACATTAACTTATTGTTAAACTTTGGTGGTATAGTAATTATCTGACAGTTCTGCATACGTTGTTACACTCAAGTGTCATTTTTTGCGAATTAAAATGGGAAAAATCCTCAAAAGCCACCGATTCAATCAAAATAAAGAAAACAATTGATTACATTTACTAACTCTCCCCAATTCTCTCCATTTCAAAGGGATTTTATTTTTTTTTCATTGGAAAAACATTGGTTACCCGGTAAATTCCAACGGGTGCGTGCAAATATTTGGAATGCGTTTGAAATTTTCTCATTTCCGATTTACGTTGTTTAAACAATCCTTATTTCAACATTGTTACGTGCCAAAGTTTTTCCCGCAATTGAATGCTACAGAAAAATAAATAAAATTAATGAATAAAGTTTTTTCCTTTGTTCCTCAACGGAATTTCATCAATCCCCATTTTTTTTTCAATGAAAATAAATTAAATTTCAATATCAATGAAATTCCATGGCTTCTCTCTTTGTTGAGGTTAAATTCAATTGTTCACGTCAATAGATGCGTATAAATGCGGAGGCACGTACTAGAGAAATTGTAGAATAAATAAGATGAAAATAATAAATTGAAGTTTTATTGTTTCGAATTTTCTTTTTTTTCATTTTCGCATTTATTGTGATTGCGAGTACTCACCGGGATAGAGAAAGAGGCGAGTACCAATGACAGCAAGTATTCGTTTTTTCCATTGCGGGAAAACCAGTCCTTTCAGTACTAGAACATTTCCGGAGCGACTATGACCATTTAAATCTGCACTCGGGCCACTTGGACCTGAAAAAAAAAATTGAGGGATAATTTAATGCTCTTGAAAGTCTGACATTTAATTTTAACGATTCTCATCGATAAGCACATCCACACTGTCGATTTCATTCACCCCTTTGTTTTCATTTCTGGGATTTATCCCCTTTTTTTGTTTCATTTATTGGCAAAAGTAGTTGTTAACTCGATGCAAACAATAAATTAAATTTTTCAAACTCGTTATTTATTCTTCTGACCATTCTGTCTACTCTCTGTTATGGGTTTGTTACAATAACGAGAATTATAGCCTCTTTTTTTGTCTCGTTCGAGTATTTTGGGGAGTGAAAAGTTTAATTCATATTGACAGACAAAAAATATCAGGAATTCTTTGATTTATTGCATTTCCCCATTGAAAAAAAAAGGAATCAACAATGAAAATCTTATTATTCTCATGACCCGAATAAATAAAGTAATTTCACAAATTCACGAGGCATTGATTTGCTTAATGAGAAAATAATTGGGTGCATGTGAATAATAATTCGTAAATTATGAGAAAAAAAAATCATTTGCACACATCATTAAACATGAAAGCATTGGATTAACCGGAGAAACCTTCATGAAAAAGGATTAGGGAGAGAATAATTCTTTTAGAGGTTGAATTGAAATGAAAATTCAGAAATTCCGATTATCGTGAAAACAATGTGAAACCAATGAGCTGTTGATTATTAATGAATGCTTTTAGACAGTTTTTCAGAACGTCTGATGTGAAAAGCACAAGAGAAAAATAATTAGAATGCCCCAATTTCATCTCATGTAACTTGCAATGAATTTTTAATGATTAAATACTAGTGTTTCAGCGGAAATTTTCGTTCAATTTGATATAACTGAGTGAATGAATCCCTTGGCTTAATTATTATCATCATTTGTGCATAAATATAATAGCAAGTACAAGGGAGCTTTCACAGGGTCATTAGTCACCGTAATAATCCGTTAAGCAATTAACTATGGTTAAGTTGGAGCCTCGTAAATCATGCGCACGAGACGTAATGGTTGAATCTATGTTTATGAAGTAAAGAGAAGCTTCTGAAAAAAATATAATGATCTGGTTTTTATGCTGATAAAAAAGGGTAATCGGGGGGAAAAAGATTAGGAAGACTTGTCGCCAAAAAATTGAGTGCACTTGGATTAATGCATCAGGACTGTACTGTCCAAATATTTGGATTAGTCTTTCATTTTACGTTTGAAGAGATACATCAAACTGTGAAAACTTGAGACACAAGAGTTTTGTGTGTGCTCAAGGAGAGATGAGGTTATAGCACAGGCCACTGAGTGAAATGAAGCTGTGGACCAAGTTCAACATGGGCTTTCGACTATTATATTGATGTAGTACAGTAATGAATACAAACAAGTGGAACTCGGTCATTTGTATAGTCCAGTCGTTGGTAAATATTCCATGTGAATTTTTAATGTTTCTCCCTGTGTTTAATGAAGATTCCACAATTTTTTTAATTCAAAATTCAAGATTAAAGTGGATTTAACATTGTTTGCATGAGGGAAGTACTAATCTTCTCCGCTTGAATTCGCCAAAACGTCGTAACTTTCAGGAATATAATCTCTCCATCAAAATATCTTCAGAATGCGCAATAATTCCTAACGACTCAGAACTTGAGGCAAGAAAATCGTGACTTATATACAACAACAAAAATCTTTATACACCCTGAAGACCATTAGAGTACCATAGTCCTCGAGTGGAGCTTCAAAAATGTTAAATGTCGATTATACCAGTTCGCTTGGATGCTACAACCCCCTAAACTTTTGCGCGACCCTCTTTGTAATATCAGAGGGAAACTTTTCCTCGTTACTGACACTGCCGTTGTAGAAGCCATTTAGCCAGCCAATTTGTGATATAGACCCTTTCGTAAATTATGAACGAAACTTGAAGGAAGAAATTTTGCTTCATGATGAAATTCAATTTTTTATCACAGGCATTTAATTTTATTTTAAAGAAATCGAGGATATCTTGAAATTCTCAAGGCTCCCTCCATTTTAATAGAAATATTTATTGGTAAAATTGAAATCCAAGTGAAAATAGATATGGGAGAGATGCATTCACCATTACCCCAAGTTCTGCACGATGAATGGGCTTTAGTCAGTAACCGGAAATAGGATGTGTATTGTCTCACTGTGATTTTGTGTATTGACGTGTGCACTCACCGTGATGTGTTTTATATATCCGTTCACAATGATACCACCAGAATTCATGTATTCATGGAATGTTTTGCACAATGGCACGAGAAAGGAGAAAGAATGCATCATCTACAGTGATGGATGACAATCAGCTGTGAACTTTCCCTGATAATTTCAATCAGATGTGAATGCTCTTCTACAGTGAATTAATTTGATTTTAATATGATAAATATTTGCGTATCGAGAACAATATGCATGATCATTGGATTCATGCAGAAAGAGTTGGAAATGAGATTAGCGAGGCTGAGTGACCTGATTGTTTGATGATAACGTATTGTGCTCTGTTACACGTGGATTTTTGGATTCGCTGGAGGACATGTAACAATCAGTTGAGCATTGAGCTCATAATTCAATCAAGTGTCGATATTATTGGGGATAATACTTTTATTGATTCTGGAATGGGAATAATTCGTTGCAAATAATTGAAATTAAATTTTAATGCTCATTAATTGAATGCGCATTGCTTTAATAAAAACCCAGATTCATTTTCCGCATTTATTTCAGATAAATCCATTAATTAAAATGATATTTCTTGAATAATGTTTGTTCATATTGTTTCCATTGAAAAATTCATTATTCGATGAATCGCAGAGGTGTATCTCCCATGAGATGAGCGATATCGTTCCCTTATATTTTTCGATATCACAAAACTCGAATTTTAATCGTGAAAATGGAAAATACTCGTTGTGTAACAGCCATGAAAAACAGTATGTGTCCAGCCATTAATTTTGGCCAAAAGGTGGTCGTTATCCGTTGTTGTTTTTAATATCATTTTTTATTTATTTATTCAACAAAAAGCCCGTATCACTGAGGCAATAAAATTAGAAGCAATAAAATGTTTGAAAACAAATAGAGGGAATTTTAACAATTAAAAGCACATACTATTTTTTTTTAATTTGAGATTTGATGGGAATAGTATCAATTTTCAATCGATCATTCCCAACTATTGATTAATATCAGCAAATGTGGGATTTGGATTGACCTCTGGCTTGCTGGAATGAGTTTGGGGAATTGTGATTGGAGCTGGTACATATTTTTCAATTTTTTCCCAACTATTAATGATAAAATTGGGTGAATTTTTTGATAAATGGTCACTCGGGGCAATATCATGCATTATCGGGATTTGGAAAATGTCAACAGTTATTTTTTTTTTTAATGAATATTGGGAAAATTATGGGACTGTGTGATTTGTCAATTTTTTTATGTAAATATGTGTGACATTTGACAACAAATAAGCACCAATCTATGCATACACTTCTCACATCCCTCTTCTCCTTTTTCAAGCACTTCTTTCCCTTGTGAGAATGCTTGAGGATAGACTCTTGATTTGACTAAACTGCATTTGAATAATTCGATATTCCAAGTTTTGCGGTAGTGGGAGAAGTGGATAAGGCAATGTGGAAATAGACTCTCAGGACATGCTTCGTATGCATTAGTTTATTCATTTCCCCTTTTTCCCAGAGATTTTAATCGTTGCTGCATTATTAATTGTTCAATCAGTCAAAAGATGCTATTCTTCTTCTTTTCCAGAACGTGAAAGTACTCACCAACATGGAAGCCAATGAGATGACGTAACTCAGGATCAACTCCAAGTCTTGCACGTCTTGTTGTTTCTGTGAAGCCAAGTAGCTTCAGAAATTCATCCTGCAGCTCCAAAGGTCTTTCTCTCGATGACATCCGCCTTCCAGCTTCCCCTCCATACTGTAAGTCATTATTTATTAATAATTTAATAATTTTCGGGGTTTCTCCAGGAAAAAACATGGAATTTTCTTCTTTTCAAAGGAAGAAAAGCGCGAGAGTTGATGAGAAATTATTGGAACTGAAAATTCAGTGCTGTTGAAGGTTTTATAACTTTAATTTTGATTTTCATATTAAAAGCGTAAGAAATCTGTAGGTGAGAAGTGAAGTTGAACCACAAAATTGAGTGCTCATTTTCCACTACCTCTCATCCACTCTCGAGACATGAATTTCTCTCTTCTCTTTTATTCACCCCAGTCTCCCCTCATTTTGAACTCTCAGCAGCGTCTTGAACCGTAAATTAAAGTCGAATTGGAAATGGCCGAGTTCAGCTCGAATTTCAGTGTGCAAACTTCCCTTTAGGTTTCCACTGACGTGCTCGTTATCCCCACCGGTTGTCGCAGACTAGAGTTTGGACCCTTTCGCATTGTACATACGACTTTTATATATATATATATATAATATCTATATAACACATGTACGCTTCTAACAAATCGATTGGGTTTTCCGGGGGTTCGAGCTTTTGCAGAAGCGCTGGTAAATTTCGCTCCACTGGATTATCGTTTTCTATCTAAATCATCCGCCATTCTCCAACTGTTGAGGTGGTGATAACTCCAATAATTTCAGATTAAGTGATAATATCAAGTGGCCAGTTCGTAATTAAGAATTAAAAGGAATTAAATACGAAATTTCTCATATATTCATATGAAGATATCCCCGGAACTATGCAATTTATTTATAGTTTCAGAGGTATTCTTAAAAAATTAAAATTCCTCGTTATTCGTTTCCATTATCTAATTTCCCCTTCTTCCATCGATCTCAAATAGAAATTTTCCCCGAAAGTTGGAGAAACTTGGTACGTCCAATTATAAGTGATGGCCAAGTTCATGAGTCAATAGAAGAAACGAATGAAAAAAAAATTGAAGAAATGGAGTGACGTTATATTTCCGGTTCATCGAAAGTTTTTCTTGAGGCAGTGGATAAATGCAGTTGACTGTTGTACCTCCAAGGGATTCCTGAGTAATTAACGAAACTCATTATAAGCTTCCTGCAATGGAGACACTCTGCCAAAGGGAATTGGTTAGGTTCCACTAACACCTGATGCCAGAGACAGAATGAAACGGAGGGAGAGAGTGCATAACAGGCCTGTTTTGATTCTAAAGCATACTTAGCTATCGTGTCATGGGGCTTACTGGTACATTTAATTGCTGGGATATTTGAACTTGATCATAGGAATAGCTCAATTATTCTCGCGATCAAAACATTTTAGGGGGAATGCTTATGTTGTCCTTTGTTCGCTTTAATTGCGTTAATTGGTACAGTTGATGGAACAAATTGCGAATATTCAGGATAATTGAGTAGTAAGGTGAATTATTTGACGAACAAAGAGAGAATACGTTTGAAAGAATAAAAAGTTCTCTCACATGAAACTTGTCCAGAGTAACTTCATGAGTGGCAGTTACTTTTTTTTCTCAATAGGACTTAAAATATATCCAATTAGGCTTAACAAACCACCGCAAGAGTAGCCTGTCTACCTGACCCTCCACTCAACACAGTTTTACGTTTAATAACCATGATTTTGAAGTTTGACGTTAAATTGAGTTTGAGGATTACATGGAAGGTGGGATGAAAAATGCACGTGAGTTTCGTTTGGCAACGAGTACTCTACAAGTTGCGTTGTAGTCACGTCTCTTTTGTATTTTCCATCGTATTATATCGTTCAAGTTTAATCTTTTTCCTTCAACACAGTACACGGTTATTTTCTCTACTGCATTGAGAAAATATGAGGAAAAAAAATCAGCTGAAGTTTTATGACTCTTGTAGTGCAATTTATTTTCATTTGATGCAATGCATGGATTTTATTTTTCAATTTTGAGGATAATTTTTCCACTGAATTTACGAAAATCTCCGATTAAATTAAATTATTCTCTTTATATTCCTCGATATTCCGTAGAAACTGATTAATTATCATCAAATCCTCATACATCCCAATTAATAACGTTTCATTGGAAAAATTGATTAATCCCATTCGACTATTTCATGAAAATTGACAGTTCATTGATTCGGACAAATCTCACTGGAATTTCTCATGTGACAATGCGTATTGATACAACATAGGATATTCACAGGATTCTGGGGCTTGAAATAGTCATTTGCATTTGTGTCAATGCCCTGTGACATCGATTCTAGACAGGTCAATAGGAATCCCTGAAATATACATGCATAATTTTGCAGGAATAATTCCCATTTTTAATTAAGAAAATAATTCATAAATTAAATTGATTCAATTTAACGAATATAATTAAATTCATTTTTAACCGGAGAAATTCCCTTTAATTCAGGAATTTTCCATTCAATCGAGAGGAGCTCTATTGTAATTATCAGGGGCTTCAACGAAACCACTGAGTTTGCTATCGTTTCGCAAACATTTTCAATTCATGATCCCATGTATTTTCTCCTCGTGTTCTCACCAGTGGACATAGTTTACAATTGGGAAATAAAACACAGGGATAAAGTGAAAATTAAAATGTGAATGAGGGGGAAAATGTAGTAAAATCATTTGTTTCAATTTTTTTCCTCCATTTCCTTCAATTCAAGTGTAGAAATATAATAAAAAATTCAGTTAAACCTTTTTCCACTGGTGCGACATATCGGACATGAAAATTCTTCAATATTTTTCCTGAAGAAATACGAGAGGATCGGTTTCCCCATTTTCCCCCGATACTGAAGACAAAGAAAACGTCCGTTGAAAGAGGATCAATATTGTTTCACCTCCATCCAAGATGGAACACGTGTTTCCATTTTTCTTCTCCTTTTTTTTACCTTTCCTCCTTTCAAGAACATACCGATGTCGTTTTGTGGGGCACAAGGCTAAACTTATTGGGCACGAGTCGTATTTGGAACAAAGTGGAATTCTCGAGAATGCACCTGTCGTTGGAAGACAGGTGTTTAGCGTTTCTCATCGTGCTACGAATTATTCGATGTCCCGTGAAAGAAATGAAAGCGATTGAGATAAGAATGTCCAAGTTTCCTTTAAATATCTCGGAAAATAATAGAGAAATATTCTTTTTTTGCGCTTTTTTTAAAATGAAAATTGGATAATTGCCACCAGAATGAGATTAGACAAACAAAATCGTCAATTCGTCTCTCCGCAAACGAACAATAGACAGCTGACGACTGAATTCATGCATAAACTCGTTATCAAGGTGCAGTCGCATCTTCCGTACGGAGCTAAACTACCTGGGAAATCCTGTTCCAGATTGGAATAACGTCTCATACTGAATTTCGTTGCTGTATACCCCGTGACCCAGATACGACTTGGGATATTCGAAGGATTTTGTGGTAAAGCTTTGGATAAGCCTTTATACATAGAAAGCAACGAAAATTTTCATCCCGATAATCCTAAGATGGCAGTCAACCTGTCGCCTCTGTCTCTCGTTAGGTTTCAACTGTCAGTCTTGTCTATGAATCATTTTGCATCAGTGTATCGTTGATTTTTCAATTTATATTATCGAATTTAATAATTCATTCTGATCTACATTCGACGAGAAGATGAATTCTTTATTTCACCGACTTCTTTATCCTTTCGACCCCTGATTTTTTTCTACAACTGCGAAAATCGTGAGATGCGGTTTGAGTATCTAATCTGTTCACTCGCTCGGTGAACCGTGAGCGCTTCTTTCCGGCAAAACCAGAAGACGCCTTGCAATCGGAGACGAAGGATCGAGACGCCTGTGATATAGATTCAGGGGAGTGGAAAAATAAGATGAAAAAACGAATCGCAGAAAATAAGTTGAGATTCTCTCCTCTTTTCATTATTTTTTTTTCTCGTTTTATTCCAACAATCCTCAGATTCAAGATGCCTTGGGTGAAAGTAGAAGAAAATATTCTATCGATGAGGTTGGGAACGTACGAGGCACGTCAGTCATACAGAATAACCCGCAGGGCTCTTTGGAAACACCCCTTCTGCATTCTCAATCGTTTTTTATTATCAGAAAATGTTGAGGAATTACAATTGAACAAAGATCCATCTATAATATCATTTTTTATATTCATCTATTTTATTCATGAATTTTTTAAAAAATTGTGATTTAAAAAAATGCAATTTTAGAATTCCACAAAAAACCTACTTTATATACATTAAAATCACGTTTCTGGGTCAAATACTATCCAATACTATTTGTAAAACGAGAAAAACAGTATCACCATGAGATTACATTCTTTCCCCTTTTTTAAAACCATTTGAAATGTATCTGCAGATCTCAATTTACCATTGAAACTCTGTATTTATTGGTCTCTTCTTCTCTATGCACCTCGTGCAGAATGAAAGAAGGAGAGATAATGGTTCATAATACAAATACGAAAATTTTAAAGCCAATATTGAATTCGCAGAAGTAATAATAATTTTATAGAGTGATGCAGTTGGATTCTAAACTCATCTCTCTTTACTCAACATTTTCCATATTCTCATAGTTTTATTACACCTCTTTTTCCCTTCGTTTTTCTTAATATACTGCTTTGGTACATGTGTGAAATGAATCCATCCGCATCCAACACTCTCAACAGTCGAGAATATCCTCTTACTTTGTCCCCATGTGAATTCAGGATTCTCTTGAGCTTCATGTCACGTAGGAATTTTGTTATTCTCTATTTTTATGTACACAATTGCATTAACATTTCTTTAAGCATTGAAATTTTGAAGAGGCAATTCTGATTCGTGCCTCTCTTCTTTTTTTTTTCTACATTTCTCGAGTAATGAATTTCCATCGTAATTACATGAGATCCATCACATGTAATAGTTCCTCCCCCAAATGAAAATTCTCGATCTGCCCATGAGAGCCAGAAAATAAGCGGATATGAATTTCTGTGGGGAGAATTTATCACGATAAGCTCAGCAAAATTGCTGAGGTTAAAACTTCCAAGTGAAAGAGAGAGATAGAGAATAGGATATAAAAAAAGAAAGGGATGAGTTTGCGCACCATGTAAAAGTCATACACGAAACTCCCAGTGGACTGTCTGCCTGGATATAACCAATTCAAATAATATTCTCGTTTGCATTGATTATCAGTAATCAGGTCAGAAATATATAGGATTACACATTGGTATGAGATTTTCGTGCACAAAAGGAGGAAAAAAATGGGCCCATCGTAATTTTACCCTTTCCAATGTAAGTGTCATCGTTCGTATTATTAAATTGCACTCGAGCATCAGACATTTCAGTGCCAATTCTCATTTATTCCATTTCAAGTACTCACGATTATACTCCAAACGTTCCACTCCTATTTTTCTTTTTATTTACACTAAAATTTCAAGGGCTATCAAGTGCATTCGTATTGCAGATAAGTGACTCTATCATCCCCTCGTGATTTTCTCTTCATCACTGTATACTACTTCATGCAATTTAGAGAGAATTAAAATGAATTGTCGAGAGATAGATGTGAGGGTGATTAAAATCTATTTTACAATGCAGAATAAATTGAGAGAACGTAAGGAGCACTATTTCTTTGATGATGCTGTAAGTTTGAACAAGCACATGTTGATGAGAATTAAGATTTATCAAACAGCGTATTCCTTTGAGGTACTCAAAGATATGTAAATTCATGAAAAATTGATATTCTCATTAATCTTTTTCTCCGGAAATAAAAAAAAAAAAAGGGATAAATTACCTGAATATACAGTGATAGTTCATCACCAAGCAACATATCCCTGCAGATATCCTTGGTAGTAGTGTCGAGTGTGAGATAGACAAGGCTGCTCTCAATTCCCGTGTGTATTCTAACCCATCCACTGCCAGATCCAACATCGATTCCAACACCAGAATCCCATGAGGAATTAAATGTTTCCTGGTTACCAGTGTCCTTTGTGCCATTCACCTTCGAACTGGGAGTGGTACATTGAATCGAATCTATACTGAATTTATCCTCTTCTCCATTTCCCTCATCGACATTAGCCTCATCTGATACTTTATCCTGATCAAATCTTCCAATAGTTTCATTCAAATTATCAAGTATCTCTCTCTCAAGATTACTCGTACTCTCTAAATCCTTCGCCTCCTCATTTGGTTTTTTTATTTTTTCGAGCTCTTTATTCATGCACTCGTCCTGCTTCAACGACGTGTACAATTCGTCCTTCCAATTTCTCGTATTCATGTTTGATTCAGGATAGCCCAAAAGATTTCCATCTCCAGCACATTCTCCAGTATTTTGCCTATTCATGGTGCCTTTCATTTCAATTTTATCAATGTAAAATACGCTTGCATTGGTATCTTGAGAATCTGAGTTATTCAACATTCTCAGTTTCATTGGATTGGCTTCCTCGTTCGCTCCTCTCATCGTCATCCTGAAATTCTCGTTTATTCCAAGACTTCTTGGGCTGTCGAGAGCCCTGGGAGCTTTTGCACAATTCGTTTTATTGTTAGGCACTTTTGCCGATGCTTCTCTCCAATTTGTAACGACTGGCGCAGCATCTTCCTCAACTCTGTGGACAATTGCTCTTTCAATGACTCTATTGCCTTTATTTTTCGGAGCAACTTCGGAGTAAATGTGATTCTTATTGCTCCTCAATTCGGCGAGTGCTGTTCTTCCTCTTGATGACGAAGATTTTCGTGAAGAAACACTTCCAGACTTCTTCTTGGATTTCGACTGGATTCTTTCGTAATTTGCGAGAATTTTTTGGTTCAATTCGTGAATTAATTCCAGTCTCTTTGCTATTGAATCATCAATTTTTTCATTTGCTGGAATCCATCTTCTTCTGACAGTTCCCGTGAGATCATCTCCAATTCTAGAATTTTTTGAACTATCGATTTTTCTTCTATCCTGTCTTTTCTTTCTGGAAATAGTGCACTCTCCTGGAATTCCAATTTCGTATTTGGAATCACTTCTCAGAACATTGGTGTTATCTACTTTATCATCAAATACTTGACTTCTTGTCTCTGCTTTCATTGTTGGAAATCCAGATACATTGAGTAGGTCAAGTTCTTTTCGAGGGCATTTCAAATCTTTAAGTTTTGTTGATTTCTTCGTACTATCAGTGAAACCAATTCCAATTCTATCATCAGGTCGAATTTCAATGCCTGTACTTGATCCACTGCTCAGGCTTATTTTCTCGTTTAATTCCCAGTTTATTGCACGAGACTGATCACTCAATTTTGTTCGTGTTGGGGGTTTTGATAGCTTTTTGGACCTCGAGCCCTTTTCTAATGATGCTAGAACCATTTTCTTTACCTGAAAATAAAAATAAAATTGAGGAAAACCATGTGAAAGTGGAGATCATGTATAAAGAAGGATTTTTATTTACTTTTTTTGAAAAGCTATTGAAAGGGGGAATTTTCTTAGCTCTTCAATGCTGGAGCTATTTCCATTAGACTATCTCAACAACAAAAAAGCCACTTCTCTTCTGAGATTGAAAAAAAAAAAAATGTGAAAAGGCTACGGTTCGTTTTTCAAGGAAAAAGGTTTAATACCTCGAGTGAAGAAATTCAGGAGTATGATTTAACGTCAATTGTTATGCGCCATTCGTATGAGTACGTGTCCTTCACGGGCAGAAAGTCTGGGTAACACGAGTGGTGAAGAGGTGGGGAGGGACAATCGTATGTATAATGTACGCAGTGGTGGAAGGCTGAGAGGATACAGTAGGGGCGACACGCCCGGAATCCGTTTCAGGGGAAAAGTGATGGTGAAGAGGGGGAATGAAGAAGAAAGGAGAGTTGGAGAGCCTATCGTGCACGTCGTTCTGATATAAATTTCACGAATAAAGCGATAAATTTCGCACGAATTCATGGGGATTCTCGGTGGATAGATGAATAGTGACCGGTTCGACGTGACTCGTGAACACGATTCTTATTTTATTTTTACGAAAATCATGATGACACTGAGTTTAGTGTCATTGGCCTCCATTTTTCAAATTTTTTGAGGGGATTTCAAATAAAATGAACTTACGCTTTCATTGTTATTAAAAAAATACGAGTCATAAACTGTTTATCACTGATATAAACGAACTCACACACACACAAACACAGAAGCACCTTTTTTCATCACTGAATATAAAAAAAATAAAACACGAAAAACGTCACAAGCAATTTTAAAATTCACTGTCACACGTCACTCGGACATTTCCCAAAAATTTACACTAAAAAATCCCTGGATTTCAACTGGCAGAGTGCATTTATTAATTCCTGCTGTTTCGAGGGATAGAAATGAAGTGAAACATCGTACGGGCACATGAGTTAACGAATAACTGAAACCGAGAGCACATTGGCTTACGCACGTTCGTGCCGGGTGCCACCTGTGCCCCTTAGCTCTACCTGTTGGCCTGCGAGAGTGTAGAGAATTAAAAAAAGGAGAATTGAGAGGAAAGAAGGTATTTTTTTTAATGCCCCTGTCCTTCTCTCGACCACGTGCGCGACGCCCGGGTGTTTGCGTTGTGTAAACGAGAGAAGGGGAAGATTGGTCGTTATTGAATGAGCAAGAGTGGGGGGAGGATGTGATGTTTCCGCCCCTCCAACACTTTCTGTTTGGATGCACCATGTAATAACGTTTTTTTAAAATGATGATTTCCTCTGGTTCTTAAAAATTATCCAAAAACTCGTAATTATTCTTTAAAATTAATTTTATTATCCTAAAAATTCCACTTCAATCTAATGAATGAGTGAAGAGCTACATGTATCTTTACAATTCGCTCGTGGAAATTGATGGCCCTTGGGCATTCGTCGCTACACCCTGAATAATAAAGGCTAGTAACTCCCAGTGCGCTCGTACACATACTCTAAATGAAGTATGAACAGAGCAGTGGAATATCGATTCTCCCTGCCTCTTTTATCATTCAAGTGCACTTCTCTCCCGAAAATTCTCTCTCCTCAAGAAATCCCTTTTTTCCCACGCGTAAATAACCATCAGGAAGTGGCAAGACACGAGTGCCACATTACAGCAGAGAGGTGTGTCATGTCTGTGGTCCCCAGTACAACACTGGACAGTCAAAGGGATTCGCATGGTTGAGCTCCAGGCGTGTCTGCATCAAGCGACTGTATAAATTGTTAAAAAGAATTTACCAGCTCTCACGGCAGTTAAAAACGTATTTTAATTCTATAATATGTGTATTAAAATTTACGTTATTCCCATTGTGCGCCTCTTTTTCATGGGCACCGGAAGTGGGAGGTCATCTCGTTGTATCTGGCATTTACATGTGAAGGGGCAAGGGTTCAGTGGAGAGATAGAAAAAAAATCAACCACCCTCCACCCTCTCATTCTCGAGATAATATTAAAAAAAACATAATTATGACGATTCTCAGCACAAAAGAAGCAACTGAGAATATTTAAATTTAATCGCAATTTGTGAATCTCGTTCCGCCTTGAATATATCCTTCGATTCTCTTTTTTTTCGCACAATGCACACCCCATTTTAATTATCCAACCCCCGAGGAGAGTTTCGGCCTTCACAATCTGTGCCTTCCGCTTCTCGTTTCTTTTCTTTATTACATTTTTTTTCATTCAGTCCTTCATAAAAACCTCTCTCCCCACTTCTTTTTTTTTCCACTGGTTCTTTTCTGTGTACGTTCCGGTCTGTTCACCTCCCCAACTTCCGTTTGTTGAGGTTTCTTAAGAAAAAAATCAGAATTGATAAGTGGATCATTACGAATTTGAAAAGAGTGAAGTTTGAGCATTGGGTAGAGTTTCAATTATTTTTTGCCCTTTTTTTTAATTCATAAAAATGGTTTTCATTAAAAAAAAAAAAAATGAGAATTACAATTTCTAGCCGGAAATTTGTTCTCCAGTGATTCTTTTTCTTTATAAAATTAATAAATCCATGAATTCAAGTGGAAATTTCATTGAAACTCTGGAAAATAAATAAACTCAGCTGCATAGACTCCAACAATTTTTCCATTTACGTATTCTCGAAGCTACTAAAGCTTTCATTATGCAAGAAACGTTGGGATTGTTGGAGGACTGCGGGATACGATACACGACGCTATGAGAATTTGTAAAGAGGCCAACAGCCACTGGGATCAGTGATATGTGAGCTGTCGGGCTCCTTTTTTATCTCCACACGAATATCTACCCCTACCACTTTGCCAATTCCTTTTATTCATTATTTTCATAAAATAAATATCTCAGAAACTAGTGTGCAGTCATATGTTGACAATCAGGTGACTCGAATCAACAACTGACGTTATTTACCCCTCAGTCTCAAAGTCAACGGCCATCACTTCCTATTTCCGTTTGAGGGAAAGTTTCATGGGAGTCCATGGGGTACAAGAATTATTCATTTTTAATAGATAATAAATTAATTAATCCTCGAATTATTCCACGTCTCTTAATGAGTTTAAAAAAACTCACTAGAGTCCTTGACATTTTGCAGATGAAAATTGTAAGGGAAACTAAAAAAAAAGTAATTTTATTTCACCGGAAATTGATCGAGCCCTCTACCAAGATCTTTCGAGTGCCCTCAAAGTTCTCAAGAAAGAGAACAGGCCAAAACTTTTTCCCCAAATCTAGTTGACCCAGTTGAGCCATTACATTTCAAAGATTCCTTCGGTGTTTTTTTTTTTATTTCTTGTTTGACTGAATCGAATTTCCGGAAATCTCATCCCTCATTTGATTTTCCTCCTCGGGATTCCCTCGATCTCGCAAATTGAATTACGAGTGTGATTGTGCGCTTTGATCGATGCAAATGAGAACTATTTTTATGTTTTTTTTTATTGGATAAATTAAATGTAGGAAATCCACAATTTTTGAGATATTTAAAAAATAATACCTGGACCCTTTTAATAGCGAGAATAAGTTACTTTTACATGCTGCTATTCCTCTCTGCAATTTAAGAGTGAGAAGAGGAGAGAGGGATCCGAGAGTGGTTAAATATTCATGCAAAACCGTGAGGTCAAACCTGGCGGAATGCCAACCGATAAGCCAACACAACCATTTCACATCTGTTGCTGTCATATATACTCGTACAATGAGAGAGAAAGAGAAAAGCAGGTGATCCATTCTTGTCTATGTGTGTGTGTGTGCTTTTTCACCCCCTATAAAATCCAAGTTCACCATTCTCTGCTACCCTAACAGTATCACTTCATCGTAATCTGGAAAATCCTATCTGCTATATATTCTCGTCAAGTTTACTGAATCAGAAATTACATTGATGTTTCAGGATTTCGATTCATTCTTTTTTTTAAACTATTGGATTTATCGAAAATTGTCAAGAGACCTTTTTTGTAGAAAATTTCAAGAACTACAAAAAAGGTCTCTTGATAATTTCCGATAAATCTAATAGTTTTCGAGATATTCTCATGAATCCTCCACCGAATTAACCTTTCAATTTTCTCGAAACAATTAATTCCTCAGAATTGACGCAATGACGTGAATATTTGAAATTTTGCAAAATGCAAATGGCGAAACGTTTACCATAACAAACCGACATTGGCAAACTTGTTTCTAATGTATATTTGGCGTCTCTTGGCTGTGAAATTGCGCACGAGAACGTTTCGTTCGCTGGGGTAACGATCAGAGTTTCCGCATTTTGAACGGACAGTCAGAATAACATTATGTATATCGGTTCATCTCTACCATATGGTTAGGGGTGGGTATTGGAATGGTGATGGTGAGTGGTAGCGGGACCTAGATACATATACTGCATTACTCTTCTACCCCCTCTTTTCGCGCCAGTACACGCTAACAGAATCGGTAAACGATTTACTTGACGTACTACCGCAATGAGGTGCATTCCCCAAAAATTATTACTCTAATCAATCCTCATTTAATTTTTTTCTCAATCGAATTAAAAAAAATTCGAAAACTTCCCTCCATAAATTATATTTGCAATGAATTTTTCATGTTTACATATTCACTCTGAATTGCTCTATGGCAACAGACTCATAATGTAAAGATTTAATACATCTAGTGCACTGAGATAGTGCTCTCCTGTGAATCCTAGGACAGGAGAAATGCTGAGACAGGATGATGATGCCCTCGGGTACTGCTTCATGTTTAAGACAGTTGGATTTCTATATTAAACTCAACCTCAAAATTTACATACCAACACGTTGAATTGTCTGAGGCCAGTGAAATTTATAACTACATCAATCTTTGACAATTTATCATTTTATTGATTAATTCATTCATGAATTCAATGAATTTCATTGGATTTCTGTCAATTTGAAGAATTTTTAAGTAGAATAATCAGGGTTCGGTCGGACGGCTACTGAAGTATTCTTAAAACTGATAATTTAATTCAATTGAATTATCAAGATGCATTAATGAATCACAGAATTAAATTATTTAATCTTGTAAAGTGTCAGAATCATTGACAAAAATGTAAAATTCAGTGTAAAGATAAAATCCCGAATTTCTTAAATCAGGATTATTTCACCGTGCAAATACCTTTACCTCAAACTTTTAAATTCTGAAAATAAGAGTGAACAAGATAGCAATCGGTGAGATAAATCCCTGGCTCATGATCCTAAAGTTTCAATTATTAGAAATGCCATTGAGCTTCAACTTCCCATAGTTTCACCAAAAGATTTCCGTCTCATGTCTGACATTCTTTATCCAGGATTTTTCCCCCAAGTGAAAAAGAGTTAAAAGAAAAGGGAAAATAAGGGATAGGAGAGTAGTCCAAGGATTTACAGCTATCGTAAACTGCGATTGAATTTTCACTTGAAATAGTAAATTTATCGTCGTTCGATGGATCGTGATCAAACAGAATTGATCATCTCTCCGGTGTTGACATTGTCTTAACTGGATTTCAATGTTCAAGAATCGTTTACCCATTGTTGATAGTAATTTGAAATGTTGATATTTCGCATGTGCTCGAGAATAATTAATTGTTTGTTTATATTCGAGAATAATTTTTCTATTATTCCTTCTCTAATTCTACCTTTAATTGTGTCAAATACATAACACATTGAAATTGTGTGAAATTGACTTGACTGCTCTACTGTATTTTCAATGCGAAATTAATCAACACCTAATAGCTAAACGTGGCTCTGAATACTTGGACAGAAATTTGTGGATTGTGATGGCTTTGGACAGTGGGTTTTGAGGTAAAACAGAGTGGTCCAACGTCAGAGGCAAACTCTGAAGCACAGAAATGCTCGGGTTCACCCATTAAATTTACTCATCAACAAATAATCCAGAACTACCGAATAATTCTCGTATTTTTATTTTAAAAGGGCAATTAATTTGCGTTGGACGATTCTCATTGAGGGTAATTTGATATGATACAAGTATGATAGAGGCGTCATAAAGATAACAATGTATGCATTCAACTTGGTACTCGTTGTACAAAATCGAGGAACCGCAATCCACTGGATTCCAAAGCTCAGTCACGTAGACGACATAATCTGCGCGCCTAGTCCCTTCTGCTATTTGTATTCCATCGGGTGAGCGTCGACACCAGCTTAGGTTGAAAATAAATAAAAAAATTATCTCCTGGTATTTTCATTGTGGAAAATGGCGAGGCAAAAAACACACAAACATGTTAAAATATCAAACAATGGACGTTGCAATTTGTCGTGCTGCAAACAAATGTTATGTGTCTTTGTTTCAACATTTATTGTCACGTTTCTGGTAGACATAGCATGCTGAATAATTAATGTTCATTCTTTTAATTAAATCTGTTCCATTGTTTCTTGGGAAAATTCAGTTTTCGTCTCATCAACATCTCCAAAGAAGCACAATACTCATCGCAACTCAATTCTCCTCTTTTCTTTCACGAAAGAGCCAATGATCTCTCGAGCTCAAGTGTCTTTCCATTCGATTTCACATCCTCGCTCGCAATTTCCCCCAATCACGAGACAGACGAGACTCGTGTTAGAATTTTCAGGTCAATAGCTTAAGTATCATCGAAAAATTGTAATTTCATTTTTCCCGAGATTGAGAAAAACTCCTTCAAATCTGGATGAAAAAAATTCAATTTTCAAAAAATTAAAAAAATATATTTTGGCACATGATTTCCATCGGATATTTCCTCAGCTTTCCAATGGAATTATCAGAAAAAAGATATTTTCAATATTTCTCTTGATTTATCGTAAATTCCTCTCAGACAGTTTGAAGAAGTCGAAGAATGGGAGGAAATGAGGGGCCAAAGGGTGAGAGGATAAAAAGTCGAGATGCATCGGTGCCTTTGGAGTTTAAGAACGAAGAGAACAAAAGAGAGAAAGAAAAAAAAAAAGTGGAGTATTTTACCACCGTGTTGAGTGACAAATGCAGTAATCTAAGTTTCTCCATTCTGAAAGGGAATTACTCGTTGTTCACGGACCTCAGTGAGGAAAAGACGAGGTGCAAGAGGTTGGATGTAATGCCTCGCAACATCGAGCAGACACATAACTCACGAATTCTCCTTCTTTTTTTTTATTCTGCTCTTTGTTCTGAGACTTTTCTACGCGTTTCGACTGTATGATTCCTGGGAAATTGAGTTTTTCGAGATTATTCGAGAATTATTCACCTATTCTTTTTTCTTTCGAGAGGTGTTTGTGCAGTTTGAGCTTTTTCGGGAGAATAATACAATCGTGCAGTGGAAAGTTCTCGTAAAGGGGATTTTATGAGCACTCAGGCAAAATGAGCTGGAGTAATACAATTCGTTGATGATTTTGACTGGGGAGTTGAATTTAAAAGCCTCACGCACCGACATTTCAAGCTGATAAGATTTTTAGAATAAGAAACAGGGCCTCTTACTCAGCGGCCATTTTGCCAATAAATTATTTATCATTCTTTTTATCTTCCCTAATTAAATATCAGACGAATCAATTCACTTAAAACTCTTTAAAAAAATCATAAAAACGCAAATTTCACTGAAAGCTCCCATTAAAATATTTCATAGCTTGTCAGCATTGCAAAAAACTAGGGAAAGTGTCCGAAAAAAAAAACGTCTGAATACATTTAAAATACCTTAGTGCTCCCTCAAGTTACTAATATTTCATTTCACCCATTTACAACTATCCAGAGATGATGGCTATGAGATACTCACCTCGCTCCATATATTTCACTATGCTCTAACGTTATATAAAATAGTCCCAAGTGGCTGAGAATGTTATACACTTATTTTTTTTCTCCTCTACGTTGACTTTATTCCATGTGAAATTCCCGTTTTTTTTGGGCTATTTGTGAAAACGTAATCCGCCTCTTGGAATCCTTCAGCAAATTTTATGCGTATTCGTGGGCTTCTGGTCTTGAATTTGCTCTGATCGTTCAGCTTATTGCCTCGTAAGAATTTCGTATAAATCACTGTGAAAAAAAGGAGAATAAAATCAAATTCTTGCGTAAACATTAGGGAAAAGGGGCGGATAAAAGGGGGTGGGCATGAGAAAATGTATTTCAATGTTCATGGTCATGTTGGTCTGAGTTGTGTGATTCACATGAGAATTTCGGACGTGCATAAATAACTGGTGGAGAACTGGCTAACTCTGGATAATAGGGAATTATTAGACTTTGAGGTACATTTATCTTCATTTTGACTGTATAATACTGATACATTCTGGTTATGTTATTCTCAGTGAATAGATGAATTTTCAAAGTGCCTAAATTATTTTTGATTACATGCACCAAAGTAATTTACAGAATTACATCAAATAATTTTAAAACATTGTGAATTAATCTAATTTTATTTTCAATCTTAGAATTTGTGAATTCATAATTCCAGTGTCTGGTTCAATGATTAAAAATTGAAGAATTTCATATTGAATCCAATCAATTAAATAATTTTCGGTAATTTTTTTATGAAATCGATATTTTTCATTACTCTAAAAAATCCGAATTCATTTCCTAAACAATAATTAATCAGATCTAAGTGCGAAATGATTAACGACAAATTTCCACATAATTTACTCGTAATTATTGAATGCAACTGGAGGTTAATTAACATTCACGAATCGTATATCTACAGTTTAAGCTTTGACAGCATTCAACGTTGATTTCTAACTGTTCCTCTCTCACCAATTGAGCAACGCACATTGTGTCAGTGTAGCTGCATCAACTGTGATGCATTGCATTCAATGATAGAAGATCCGTAAATGTAATTGCTTACTCAAAATCCTCGTGTCAAGTCCTACTGATTCTAAACTTGTATAAATTTACTTCAATTCATAATTAATTCATCATTTATGTTTATCACTAATTTATTTAATTCCTACAAAAACAAAAGGAAAAATATGGGATATAATAATTCTGTGAAACAGTAATGAGTCTTGTAATTAGGTACTTCACGTAACTACCTCATACACGTTTGTAATTCTCCTCTTCTTTTTTCCTTTACCTAAAGCACACAGTGTAAACGAGTAGGGAAAGCCCACAGTATATCTTTATTCACTGTGTCCATGTTTTCTTTTCTCACGGTCTAACAGGAGCGAGATTAAAAAAAAATCCCAGCCCTCGGTGCATCCGAGTATACGCACTGGTTTATTAAATTAAAAAGAAATCTCATCTCATTTCTCTGCATTATTTATTAATCATAATTCCTGCCGATTGCATCTAGTCTCTCTAATTTATTGAGGTCAGAATTTCCTCTCCTTCTTTTTTTTTTATGAAAGAATGGGAATAAAAAGGCTGAGCTTTATTCGACATGAAAATAATGTGTGCAGAGAGCAACGGGATTTTTACGCTTTATTCGTCATGAAATGCTGGAAAAACAAAGGAAAAATACGAAATAATGCAGTACTCACTGTGGAAACATCTCTTTTGTGGATTGAGAATAGGACAGTCTCGTAGTGCTGTGAAATGTTTTCATCGTACATCACTCTCTGCTTTTTTTTCTACTCAAGTGAAAAAAAAAAGGAATTTCACGCTGTCTACAGTGATTCAACAGAATGAATCTCTCGGAGGATCTTGAATGTGAGTTGAAGGGTGGAATATGTGGATTTGTTTTAAAATGTCCACACATGTTACATGAAAGGCAAATAGGAAATGTTTTTTTTTCTCTCTCTTTTTTTTAAAAGCCTGCAAAAAAAATGAAGATAATCTTCGAATAATTTAAAGTCAAATAAAAACTCGCCGGAGGACTTAATGGGACTTATCGTTGTTTTTGACTCAGCGTCATGACCAGTTCAACTCCTCCACTAGACTATAACTCACGCAACACACGCAAGGCCACGTGGAAATAGGAAGTGAGAGGAGAGATAATCAGGAAGTTGGAAAATAAAGAGTAATAAACAATGCAGAGAGTGTCATTGTCGCGTGCTTTTGGAGAATCTAGTTTTGTAGAGTCTGGCACGATTCGCACGTGTATGTTGTTTGATGCCTCTGCCGACTGATTACTCGCGTGACCCGTGTCAACGACAGGGCCAGTGTTTGCGACACACCCCTGATCGTATTTAGATAATTACGAAGTCTCTTGAACTTTAATGCGAAAAAGGGGCAATTAAAAATCCACAAAATTCCTCGCAAGAGTAAATCATATTGAAACAATGTCGACAGCTGTTGATACAATATTAATTAACCTCTGCGTAAATTTGGCAAACGATAGAGTTCAAGAGTTTCAATGTAAACTCAGTGAGCTCATAAATTTGTAAACGAATAAGGTGAACCACGTGTAGAGAAAATGTACAGCAAGTGGAAAATTTAAAAGCGACAGAAATGGAATTTTCCCTCTGCTTTCATTCTGTTTGAAAATCACTCTCAAAGTATTTGCTTGTGTCGGGTAAGGAGCAACTGCTAATTCCTCGACGTTGGGAAATAGCAAATAAACTTTCATTCGTAATGCGATTAACTCCACTGGCATTAATTCATTACACACAGACACTAAAATGAAATGGTAGTGAAATTCTCAAATTTTCCCTATTACGTAACTTCAATTTGCCCAGCGTTGTTTTCACTCCTTGATAATGCATACGCACATGATAGTTTCACACAGTCAAAATATTTGGCATTCACGTGGAGAAATTGAATGAAATTAGAGGATGGAGAAGTGATAAAACCAGTATGTGATCCTTTAATCCCATGGATCTTCTCCTGACACGTGTTTTCATGTCCTTTTGTTGTCTCATACTTGGATAATTTGCTTCAATGAAAATTCAGGATTAATCGTTATTAATTTAAGGGAAATGGGAGGAATATTTGCGGTAGCTTTTCGTTGACACAGTTTTTCCCTCAGGGACTTTTAATATTCGCAAGTAGGTGAGAGGTTAAAGGACTGGAAAGTCCTGAAGAACGCCCCTATGGTAATGCAACTAAATATTGAAAATTGCCGGGCTTGTTACACGAGAACATTTCAAGCCTCTTTCTCCTCCGTGTAATAACGTAACCTAAGGTCTGCACATTTTCGTTGCTCTCCTTTTACCTCAAGGTATCTCCCATATTCCAAACACTATATTCTCAGGCACCACGCTGGCAAGCCAAGTAAACATCTCACTTACCTCATCCTGTTTCACAATTTTATTATAATCATTTCTTCTTTCCTTGAGGAAAAAAAAGGTCGTGAAGATAAAAAATGTGCGCAATAAAAGTGCAACCAAGTTAGAAAAAAAAAGGTCAATTATTAAACGAAATGGGAAATGGGTCAGAGAACAATGTTCACATGGTGAATGCTCTGTTGACATTGTGGTTATACTACTTGAGTTACTGTTACTCGTCCGAGGAAAAATCCGCACGTACGGTTTCATTGAAGCGGATTCAATGTGCTTATCACAATTTCATTGGATATCTTTTATTCAAGATATCAATGGTTACCTCCAAAGTTATCTTAAAGAAAAAAATCTCCTCTTAATCCTCCTTCAATCCTAACAAATTCTGGAATTTATCACAATTAAGGAGAGAAAAAAGGAATTTTCATTAAAACTGAGAAAGTATCGTTTCCTGCACGAGTGCTATCATAAAACCAGCTCATCTGGAAAATTTGAAATAAAATGGCAGCAAAAAGAGGAGAGAAGAAAAAGAAGGTGTAAATGATATCAGTTAAAGCCCTCGCCCATGTTTCTTGTTTATCGTGCAAAGACCATGGGTAATGGGACGATTTTTCAAGCCGATGGATATTTTACAGGGGAGAAATGAAAGGATATAATGAAGGAGAAAAGTGAGAAGAAGTGAGACAAAAGAGAATGAGCTAGAAGACTGAGGATGCTCATTTCATCCCGCGATTTTCACGTACAAAGATGCTTAAGAATAAGGAAAATCCAAAAATCCTTTCAACTGGGGAATTTTTAATTAAAATATTAATAATTCATGAATCCTCCGTTTTTACTTACAATTATTTATTTGACTTAATCCCTTATAATCGTTATAAATTAATGAATTCATCGTGATTATTGAGTTAAATCAATTACGATAATTATTATACAAGTATTAATTAATTATCAATTAAAACATGCAAACATTCACATGATCTCATGAATCAATATATCGACAATTAAATTATTGCTATATTACATCTTAATTTCGATAAATACACACAATTCTACGGATTAATCTAATTTGTTCAATTTCTCATTCATTTTCACTTCTTAATTTCTTCTTCTCATTTATCTCGAAAATATATCAACTACAATTATTTATTTTATTAATTTAATAATTAAATCAATCGGGAAAATTCAATTCTTCCACTGTATTTCTTCTCAAACAATTTTCATTGATCTTTTATTCATTTCATAGACACAGGAAAAACAGAAGACACTTTTTTTTCTCATTTTTTTTTTTTCCCCCGTATTTTATTTATTTCTCTGTCGTATGATTCATTTTATTTTCGATTCTCCACTACTTTATATACAGGAGGCATGCATAAAATACTGACAGCTTATCGGTTACTGCATATATAAAAAAAACATCCCTTGAAATATATATATATATACTGGCCGATGTCTCCCAGCGTGCCACTCATTCACAATAAACTTATTCTGTCACACATAGTATACAGATATTGGAGTGTTCCAATAAAAAAGAAATTTATGTTTTCATTTTTATCGTTTTTCTCTGTTTAAAAATTCTCTGTCAATGAAACATTCAGAATTTGAAGAGAAATGTTATTTTAATGGGATTTTTCCTTTATTTTTTTCCATTTTCGGAGAATGTCTTGGAAATTAAGTGAGCTAGAGCAATATATAATCCCTTAATACCCTATCCCCAACATGATCCTGAAAAAAATGAGCCATTAACGACCATCCACTCCTAATTAACCCTCCTAAAAATAAAACATTCACGACTAAAAGCTCCCCCATACATCGGCACTCTCCAAATTGGTGCTTTTATACCCCCGGAAATCCGCCCACATTCACACTCAATTAAACGACGAAAAATCCCCACATAATCCCTCATTAAAAAGAAACGAAAATATCTCATTTCCCAACCATAAAAAAAAAAGGGGGAAAACATTGATTATTTATTATTCGGTAGTTTACAACGTCCCTTAAATCCTAATAGTTCAATCTCTTGGTACATACTCAATTACTTAATCATTAATTTGTCACAAAAATAATAATAATTTGCTTCAAACAATTTTATCACGGCATCTGCATGTAGCCCGACAAAATTGTAATCTCTCTTGTCCCTGTTCCGAATCATTGTGACACAGCCAATCAGGCCACGTTTCATAAAGTTGACGACAGTTTGCCCACAAGTCAGCCCATGGACATGAGTTCTTACAGAGTTTACCTACTCTACAGTGATCCTTGCAGCTGCTGCACGATTGGCCTGCTGCATAAGGTGTGCTTAAACGATCCGGATGATTGCCCCTGTCGATTAACAAACACCTGCACTTTATTCTAAATTCCCAAAATTTTGTATTTTTCTTCGGTTTAAAAAATTAGATTAAATTTTATGGAAATTCGGTGAATTTTATGTAATTTGATAAAGCCATTCCAAAACAATTATCATTAAAGTTACATCTGGAATTTTCAATTATCGTTTATTTAATTAACATAGAGAGAAAAAGGAGTTAATTCAGAGAGAGAGAGAGAGAATGAAAGTTCTGTGTTTGTGGGATTTAATGAAAAATTTAACAGTTCGAACTCTAATTGAAACTACCGAGACTCTACAATTTCGAGAATGGCCCAATTATTCCATTTTATTTTCATTTATACTTGTTTCCTTTTTTTCCAAATCAAATATCACGTTTTTTTCATTTGAAGAATAAAGTTTAATCGAACAGAATATCCCTCGAATTTCCATTATCAGTAGACGATTAATTTAATTTGATCAGAGGTAAAAAAAATGGGGAAAATCTATATTTAATCTACGTTTTTCTCCTCATATCGACAAAATAGATTAATTAACTTCTCTTAACTAGCTAAGTTTAATGTATATTTTTCATTCAATGATTGTGACCTCGTGATAAAGAACCAACTTGGACGTTTTCATTTGTGATTATGTTAGAGTCGAGTGAGATTGCGGACGAGAAAAAAGAAAACTTCTCTCTCTCTTTTTTTTATTATTATTATTCAACGTTGCAATTTACTGCAAAGTAGCGTGCGTTGTGTTGGGGATAAAGTTTATGGGCTTACTAAAAAATTTAAAACTTCGTATTAGTTTTTCTCTTTATTTTTTCATCAGGATTTATTCAAATAAATGGGAATTCCTTGGAAACTATTGGAGTTATTGATGATTCCGAGTATTTAAGATGAATTAATAATCAATGACATTTATGAACTTTTAAAAAATGGGGAATTCCTCTTTATCAGAATATCTGATGCACCTACTGGCAAAATGTTCTCGCTTCTATCATGGCAGTAGGAAATTGGATTCAACTTTTCGTTTCACCCCTCCTGAAGAATGTCATCGTAGGGAATATTCGACAGGCGAAGGCCTCGCGAAAGAGTAGGAAAGATACACGAAAAGGGGATGAGTTTGAGAAGGGTTTTTTTTTTCATAGAATCCCGAAGCCGTCACGATATCTCGTTTCTCCGACTTCCGACGTTACTATATACACTATGATAAAACCGGATGACTGGTGACAGTTTACCGTGATATAGAACTCTTCGATCGATTTCATACACAAGATTCTCTGCATTTAAAAGAAAATCCATTGCAACTCAAATCGACAGAGATATTTAATTTATATTTGAAGTTTGATTTGTTCGAGCATAAAAAGGCACATGAGGTAATTGACCTGAATGCGAATGATTTGAATCACTTTAGTAAATAGCCGAGTGTCACGTGAACATATCGATGCTCATGAGATATGAATAAATCCTTTATTCTCAAAGGTTTCGCTCTACTCCATTGAGAATATTATTTTTTCCCGAATTAATCTCGAGAAATGTAAATAAAGCTCATATTCAGCTTCATTTAAATATGAATACTCACGCAGGACAGTAGTTGCAAACATAGCTAAAGTATGGTCTTCCCTGTGGTCCCCTGGTACCATTGCACTTTGCCCAACCACAGCCAACACGATGAGTTGGTGCCCATACCATTTGCGTATAATGTCCCACTTGACTCAGATCATTTTTTCCCGGTTGGCCGTACTTAAACAGTTGGTGCTCCAAGTACCACGTTTTGATTGCAAAAAACCTGGAATCAAACAT
Source organism: Aleiodes testaceus (assembly GCA_963565655.1). Lineage (NCBI taxonomy): Eukaryota > Metazoa > Arthropoda > Insecta > Hymenoptera > Braconidae > Aleiodes > Aleiodes testaceus. Next base: position 3,607,289 of record OY751422.1, read on the forward strand.
TATTATCTGAGATATTTAATTGAGAAGCACTCTTCCATAAACTCTGGAGTCAACAGGTGGGACACATTGCCAAGAATTGTCTCCTCAAATGACATTCATCCATGAAAACTTTATCATAAACAATTTCACAAATTAGAGAATTAATTAACAAGAGTTGCTCTCATCTCTTACATTCTGCTGACGATTCGAAATTCATCCACAGCAAATAAAAGCAATTGAATGAGTGCACCTGCACTTTGTTCAACCAGAGACATAATCTGATTTTCTCTCTGCCAAATCACAAACTGCCTAGACTACATTCTCCATTTTTGTTTCGCATTTTCGTATCAGTATAGATGTATCTTTTCTTACACTATTCTCGTGGACCTCTTGGGTACTGGAGGATTAGATCGATCTTGGCGGGATACTCGTGAAACTGGATGAGAACGTGATTCGATTTGCGGAAATTGCAACATACGAGTGGATTCTAGAATGGAAACTGAGAAGATACTGATATACCCACGTGTTTTTATGTCTTTAGGGCTTTTTTTTCTTATCGAACCTCGATGACCAGACGCTGCTTGATATTGCCTCTTGTATGCTCCACTTTTTTATTTTTTTAATATTTCATTCCAAAGGCAAATCTCTATTCATTTTCGAGCATATTCATCTCTTTGTAATGCAACTGCACAAATTATTTCACTCAATGAAATATCTCTCATTACCTGGCACTGAAAATTCATTGAAATCATTTGGAGGAGCTTCATTGAATTCCCCTCTGACGAATTTTATGAATGGATCAAAGAGATTTTATTTTTATAACTTCAATTGAATGAAGAGATTATGAAATATTGATGAAAAACCATGAATATGGAAAAAGCTGAGCACGTGTGAAGGGAAATTTCATCGTAAATTCATATTTTAATCTTATATTCTGCATCATTTCGTATAATTCATGGATGACGAGGAAAATACGATGTTCCTGTGAATTTTCAAAGCAAGTTGAGTGTGATGGAATGCCATAGAAAATGTATTGGAGTAGGTGATATGCAGAAAAAAAGCCTTGCATGAAATGTGAATGATGCGTCGTATACGAGAAACTCATAAAAGCTCAAGAAAGCGCTGGGTTTTGTCAATAAAAATCGAATGATAAAGTGCAAAGATAGAGGGAGCGAAAAAAAATGAAAAAAAAAAAAAAATAGTTGAATTATCAGAATCATCAAATAATTTTCAAGCCCATATATTTATTCGTGAGAACGTTATTCATTTATATGTAATAAAGAGGATGACATTTAAAATTGAAACGTGTGGAAAAATTATCGGTAAACTTTTTGGAGCGTTATGAAGTAGAAGTTGGAATTTCCCAACCTGATGGCGTGCATCTGGTACACTGTTGAACTCGTGGCCGTCACGTCGTACAAAATCCAACTGCTAGCAACTCGGAATGTTTTTTCTTTTTTTTTAACGAAGCGTTATAACAGTGTGAATGTGCCCTGGGGACACGGGGAAAAAGGAAAATATAGAGAGAATGGAGAGGGCTTGCAAAAAAAGGAAAAAAAAATGGTCAAGATGAAGAGAGAGATTGGAAATTTCCTCGCAGAGTTTATCAAATAATATTTGAGATAGGAAAAATGTCCAACGTAGCATTTTAAAGGATTGAGTTGAGTCTGCGAAGGAATTTCATTTGAGATTATCGATATTTTTCATAATAAAATATTAATTCATGAATGAATAGTGAAGAATGTCCCTTTCAATAATTTCTATCTCCATTTTCCGCAAACATCGAGTTATGAGATTAGAAGTTTTATCACAATGGGAATTTCTGTCCCCTCTGGCTACCCGAGACAAGATAAAAGAAGTCTATAACATTTTATTTACTTTTGTTCATTGCGCACAAGATGGACATGCCATAGAATCTCCAATAAACCCTCTTTCTCCTCCTTATTCTCTCTTTTTTCCTTCCACTCGGAACTAGAAAGTAAACCACGCGGTGATTTTATTTTGCCGATGGTAGTGAGGCTACGACCCCTTTTTCTCGCAGCAAACGAGAGAACGAGAAAAAGGAAACCAATGACCCGAAACGAACGGAAACACACGAACGCTTGAGCTACTGATATTTTTTCCTCTCCCATTTTTTCCATTCGTATCTGGCAAAAAAATTCATTATTTTTCTATTTGAATTAAAAAATAATATTTGCATGAGATGATTTTACAATTTTATCCTCTTCTCCAATATTTTCCTGTAAATAAAGAGTCTGAAGGATTTTTTTTTATTTCCTTTGAATATGTGATATTTCTCTCATACCAATGAATTCTCGAGGTCTCTCAGGTGAATGATAATTTGCTCAAAGGCTTTATTACTGTAATTTGAATAAATTAAATGTGCAAAAACTCACCAGGGAACCTGAGCAGTTGATATAAATATGTTCTGTCCACAACTGCCAAAGGCGTCAATATGTAAACCAGTTGCGTTGTCGTGGGTCAGTGCATAGCATGCCTCTGCCCATCTTTGTGCAGCTTTTGCAGCACCAGTGTGCCATTTCTGTGAATTAATGTTAATAAATCAGGATTTTTTTCACCACACAACTCTATCCTCTATTATGGTAATTATTGTGCTAGAGGGTGCAATCAATTATTGTAATGACGGGGATTTTTTACGTAAAGAATTTCTCCTGGATTCAATTCTGTAGAGAGGAGAAACAAAGGAAAAGGCGGAGAACACTTTGTAGATTGTTATGTTGGTGACTCCATTTATTCAAGAGGGAAAATGGATATTTTTGAGGGAAGGGGTTGAGATGAATGATTTTTTATGATTCCATAATTAAAACCCTTCAAACTCTATTTATATGCTTCTATTCATAATCAAGCGAACATTGAATACCTGTCGTTTAAAATTGACAACAATACCCTCCTGGGATATTGACACATTCTATATAATTTATAAAAGATACTTTTACTTGGTTAATCGTGTGCGCTGGCTTTCACGGTTCTATGCCTCGTGATTATTATAAAGAGGAGGAAAAAAAGGGGATGGAGATATACAGAGGCCCAAGTCAACGACCCCAAGAAGCTTTGTGTTGGGAGAGTATAGAGACTCATTATTATGAAACGTTTTCTTCACTCTCCATCAAAAGCATTAAACATCGTTTTTATTGATCCCTGAAACGCAAAACTTGTGCGCAATATTTAATGCAAACAAAATACCCTAAAAGCCTTCAATGTTCACTTGAATTTCCTCAATATTTCAATTTCGAAAGAAAGATTACCATTGCAAGCATATTAGAAGCAGATGGATTAACGTGTGTCCTGAAGAAATTGTGGTAGAGCACAATTTTCCTCTGGACCTTTTTATTGCTCGGTGTTAAGACCCTCGTGGGAATTCTATCGCCATACAAACGTGGCACTGTAAAAAGATAAACGAATCATACTGCGACTGTCCAAAAAAAAAGAGAGAATGATAAAAAAATTGCTCCATTACACTCGACAATAAACCCAATCCATGAATAATAAAAATCCCAACATGTTTATGCAAATTACTGCAATGGAATTTAAAACGAAAATTCATCAATTAATTCATTTGAAAATAATAATAATTCTGATTTATTTCACAACATTAAAATGGTCGTGCAATATTGTATACTGTTACGGTTTATATTCGTGCTAAAAGACGATAAAGTGAGTGAATTATTTTTTGCATTCAATTCAGTGGTTGCATTTATTTTAATCAAAGGACTAGGGAAAAAATAACGTATCTCCATTTTGCTTTTTTTTTGGGGATATTCCATTGAGAATGATTACAAAATTGTTAAATAATTTAGGTTAATTCAGGAAAAAGCGGAAAATTCTCGAGTGAATCTCCCTTTTTTCTGCAATGAATGAAAATAAGAAAGAGTCTTCATTTTTTTTTTTTTTTAATAATAAATGATACTCTACTGGGCTTACTGCGCTCCGTTTCCCATGGCACTGCAGCTGGCAGTGCTGCCACAATTGTGATACACAGCCACAGATATCTCATGTTTAATGATTGCGCCTCTTTTCTCTGCTACTTCTTTTTTTAATTTTATTTCCCCTGAAAATAGAATATGAAGTGCATTAAAAATAAATAAACATTTCACTCTGTATTGTTATGCAAAGGGAAAAAATTCAAAGAAATGAAATACAACCGTTGCATATAAATTTACAGATAATGGAGGATGGAAAATATAGTGTAAGTATAGAGGCGAAGAGGGTTATAGAGTACTTGAAGAAACTTTACACATATATAGATAAAAAAAAATTGCAAAGTTTTGCCCCTGGGGGTAAAAATTTTTCACCCAAGAAAACCTCACTTCTCTCTTGTGCATGTAGTTTTTGAGGTAAAATAATAAATTGCATTCGGTGTATGTGTGAAGGTGTGTGAGTATGTGTGCCACTGTCTTTCTTGAGTTTTTTTTTCGAGTATCGAGTGGAAGAGAAGCACTTCTATTACTTCTTGAGGAAGTTGGAGGGAAAAAATAAAAGGATTGAGAGGCGAAGAGATACGAGGTTTTAGTTTTGAGGCATTTTTCTTATCGAGAATCTGATATTGTGCAGGTTTTGATGTCGAGGGGAAATAATGCTGAGGTTGATGAAGATTAAATCAATTATTTCATTTTGAAAAATGGAATTTTTTCAAATTCAACATTTAATAAATATGACAGCAGTTTAATTTTTCTGGCAATAATCCAATTCTGCATTTCAATCAAAATTCTGGAATAGCATTCGTGAATATGCGACATCATTAAAATGAATGATACGATTTCGCAAGTACCTCTGACCTTTTCATATGCAACAAAACATATTCATACATCACGTGTATTTACATTTCTCCATATCATCAAACATAATGCCATTTAATTGAAAATGGCTAGGTAAATCGTTTTCCTCTGTAATTTCAATGAAAAAGGAAATATTAAAATTATCCAATTGAAAATTTTGATGAAATCATTATTAAATGGTAAATAAATTTTAATGTAAAAATGCTTCAATCAATTTAAATTTAAATTTATTTCCATTCTATTGATGATTGATACGAAATCATTCAATTTTCCGTCAGGTGAATCCTGTAATAGCATCTAATTCGATGACACACATTCAATATTGAATATTTGCATCTGATGTAGTTCACCTAAATATTGGTGCTAGAATTACCAGAATCCAACAGCTCTTTTTTTTACTTTCAATTATAAACTTCCTTCATTGACACTAACAGTGTGTATTTCACCGTGAAATTTGTTTTGATTACAGAACCGAAAAATATATATTGTAACGGACATTTAATACCGTTAAAATATCACGTAAATTTGTTTTATCTAGACTGGAGTTAATACGATTTATTCACAGATGGCTGAACGTACATAACAGTATAAAGGACATTTAATTATGTATGAATTTAATTGTTCTATTCATTATTTAGAGAGGAAAATTTTATTATTTTTGACGTATTTCAATTAAATTTAATAATTCCAGACCTCTGAACTTTTAAATGAATTTAATTATATTCTTTTTCTAATTAAATCGAAATTTCGGAAATACATGGACTCCGTTGCTCCGTAAATTTCCTGAGGGGATAAGTTTGAGAATTCGTCGATTTGTAACTCACAATGAAAGTCCCAGAGCTACTTTGAAGGTGAAATCGTATTCTCCGAGCTTTTCCACTTTCACAAGCCACAAAACCTACTCAACCTATCCCATGTCTGTTTCGTGAAACCGTTAAATTGAAAACATTCATCCTCGCCACGTAACAGGACCCTCATCCTCTGTCTTCAGGAACTTCTGGCAGTGTGAGGAGGAGAGTAAATACGAAAAATTGAACATTCCATTGGTTCAAACGTCGTAATTTGTTTAACGTAAAGTGTCGCAATGACAAAGAACTTCCATTTATTTGGGAATTGTGGGAAATTCAAATGAAACGATTTGAGTCATTCAATTGACTTCAAGTGCATTGATAACTCAAACTTCTTTTCTGGACGAGGGAAATTGATAAAAAATAGAGAGACAGAAAGTTAGGAGAGAACAAAGCCTCGGGAAGTGGATGAAAAACGTAGCAGTTTGTTGGCCGGTGGGTCAGGGGGTGGTAAAAAGTATCGGTGAAGCGTGGAGAGATTGTGAAACGTAGGAAAGGGCTTTTCAAACGACCACGGACATGGTTATACGACAAAAAGACTTCCTTCCCATCACTTATCCTCAACCGCATCTTTCTTCTTTTTTTCTTTTATTCTCTTCTTCGTGCTAAACTTTTTCCAATGTTGTCGCTGTATCGTGGAAATATATCGGTTAAGTACAAGGCAATATGTGTCTATGCACTTTGTTTGCTTTCGTGTATTATCTATTGGCCTATTATTTTTAACCGGAAAATCTGTTTTCAATTATATTTATTTAGGAGTTTGGATTTTATTGTGGATTATTTTGTGAATATCTTGAGAACCATTAGGTTAAGGAAAAAATTACAAGAGACCTTTTTTGTGGCTCTTGAAATTCTCTACAAAAAAGGTATCTTCATATTTTTTTATAATCTCATTCATTTCAGAGGTATTCGCATTTTTTTAAATCTCGAAATCGATAGAATATTGACGATCAAAGAATTCTACTAGCGATTCTCGAATATCTCGAATGGTTCTACAGTTACTGCCTGAATTTCGTGAATATTCATGAGTGGAAAGCGCCTTGCGCTCCATTCCTGTGTCCAACTAAATTTACAGCACCTGAGGTACCAAACGCTATTGGTTAAATAAACGAGGAGATACTCCATCGTGTTTTACTCCCTGATTGCAAACAATTTGCGCGCGAATGTGATCTGCATCGAGAATTTTTGAGCTCAATTGAACCCAAAAAAAAGAAGAGAATACTATTTTCAATGCAAAATCAACTCTCAATATTCTCTGATTACAATCAAATAATTTCCCCTCAATTTTCCAAATGTCCCAAAACCATTTCCAAATGCTAGAAAAAGAAAGAGTGGAAAATGAGGAAAAAACTATTCAAATGATCCGATCATTCTCGTTTCACTTTAATGCAAAAAAGCTTCGACTAATTCCCTTTTTATTACCCTCTCAACCGTAGTTGAAACTGTCCTCTCTTCTATTTTTTTCCTCTTTTCCTTTATTTTAATGGCTAGGACAAAATCCATTTCGATTACTCTGGCCTCGACTCGTGGATTAAAATGAAATGAAAAAAAAGAGGAAAAAAATGCAGGCATCAGCACTACTAGAGTCAGAGAAACTCTCTCGGTCATGTGGTGGTTTAGTGAAAAGGGGCGAAATGGAGATTTTCTAGTGGAATCAAAATTTCCAGCTTCATAAATCGCTTATTCCTGTATTATGCATTTTCAGAAACTAATGCACGCGAATTCACATGTATTACTCTTTACATTTATCAAGTACTCTACTTTAATATAATAATAATAATAATAAGCGAGTACTTTAATATGTGGCAATGAAGATGAATGTATTTTTTTCCTCTGAATTCAGGAATTTCGTTAAAATTCTCGTTTGCCTGTATTTTTTTTGGGAAAATTCTCGTGGCTAAAAGGAAAAAATAAACTCTGTGCAGTTGGTAATGAGACTCACTGGCGCATCCTCTAAATATAACTTCGGAGAGGTATTTTCTATTCATAACATGGTAAAATAAACTTCGTTCATTTTTTTATTAAATTATTCGGACACATGTCTTTCATTCATTTTTGTTTGAATATTAATGACCAAATAGCTCATGAACTCGTTAATTTTTCATTAATTAACAAGAGAAGGGGAGAAATTTAATATTCGCGTCGATTTCGAGCGAATTTGTAATTCAACCCTAATTAGTACTCTGTAAAACATTGGATATCATCGGGAAAAACCTGTCAATAATTTGAAATTCAATGAAAGCCCAATTTTTAAAGTGATGTGAAACAATTTTTTATATCAGGAAAATATCGTGAAAAATACAGCGGAAGGCAACATCATTTTACAATCTCGTGGCTATTATAAATGATTGGCCTGAAATGCTTTCAACCAGTAACGCTGCAAGCGTTACAGAAATTGGGATTATGTTACTGATACATTGGAGCTGAGTGGATCGGCATACTTGATATTTCAGAGTATCGTGTTTCCCAGTTTCATTGAAGGAAGATATTGAATTTTCAAAGAAAGAAAATTAAGAAATTCCCAATTAATTCTTCATGAAAATTTGCACCAGTGCCCTTTAAAAATTGGGACACTGATATTTCATCAAAATTAATTAAAAATAATGGATGACAGATAATTGAATGAAGTGAGAATGTTGGTCAATTGATTATCGATAATTGGGACATCTTTCTGACATGAGACTCCGAGTGAATAATAATCCATGTCTGAATTCTCTCTTGGGTGCAACGATTCAATACTATTGAAATTAATAGTATTATGCATTAATAATGCAGTAAATTCGATTTCCAATTGAATTGAAAGATCTCGAATATTATAAATTGACCAACTTTATTAAATACGAGAAATTTAATATTTAAAATTAAACGTTATTAAATTAATATGAATTGATTTAATTACTGCATGAATTAATTTGTACATTTTTATTAAATTTATCTTTGAATAATTTAATTGGGAAATTAAATGGAATTGAATCAGCGAATGGGGAAATGCCTCTGGCATCTCAATTGATTATCACAAGAATCAGATGCCAATAGTAAGCAAACACAAGATAAGAGGATCTAGTAGTACACTCGTCTGTATGATCAGCCACAGGCCCTCTGAAATCCGTTGAAATTCACTGCAGATGAATTATCTAGTCCACTGCATAGATTTGCACTCCACTTACTAAAACCGTTTGAATTATCCAAGGCAGAAGAACAGTTTCAACAAAATTTAATGAAAAATTGAGTGAAATGAATTTTTTCCTCAATTCTTGATGGATTTTTATCATAGGAGTAATATTAATTACAAATTCCTTTCAACGTTCGATAATGAATTTAAAAAATTCTCACTCGAGTGCTCTATCAACAGCACTATCATCGAGTAGTAATTACTGTCCCACTTTTTTCAAATTCATTCGATGGGAGTTAATGGAATTGAAAATAGAAATAAAATGTCCTCAGCTTTTCACTGCAATCTTCAAAAAATATCTATCTCCAACGGTTCATTCATAAAAACACTGAATTCACTCGAAATAATTGAAATAATCAAGTGGAGTATTAAATTGACACAATCCAGTAAATACTGAAAATCGATTTGGTGTAAATAGACACTCAACTGCCCATCCACTCCTGTTGTCAATTAATAATAACCGCATTACATTAATGGGGCTAATGAAGTTTTCCAGAATAATTTCAGATATATACATTAACTGAGAGAGATGGAAGATTACTTTCAGATAAATCCCCTCATGGTTTATGTGGGTAGCATACTTGGAATACTGCGATAAGACGTTAGTTTACTCTGGTTAAAGCCGGGGATAGTTGGGGATGGAGAATCTGCCTGTCTCCCTTACTCTAACATGCTCTCGATAATCGATACGTCAGGTTGGTTAGTTGGTTGAAGATGGTTACGTGCAAAGTGTCAGGTGGGCATGTGTGTTTGTGTGCGTGAATCACTGGAAATACAATGAGGAGCAGAACTTGGAGACAATGGGCGCTCCCACGAGGCTTTATCTTTTGGGCTTCCAGACTTTATGTTGCTCTTAATCTTCGGTGAATTTTAATCAGATCGACGCTTGTTTGCATAAATAATTGTTCAATTAAGTCGCACGTAGGACGGAAAATTGGAAAAAAATTACACAGTAATGGTAATTACGAGAAAAATCATAAGTAGAGCATCTCAATTATTCATCAGACATCAAAGTTTTGCCCCCAAGAAAAGTTAAAGATGAAGAAAATAATTTTGAAAAAAAAAGAGGCGGTAAGAAAGTTTTCTTATGTCAACTCAATGACATTTTTCTCATGAATAAGCGAATAGTGTGGGGTTCTTTGCCATGCAAATTTCACCACTCCAAAACTATTTCCATCTTCAATTTTATCTCAGTATGAAAAAATTAGTGAAGATGAGACTGAAGTAAATAAATGGAAAATATCCTCAAAAATAAAAATTTCATAAAATATTCAGTAAATGTAAATGAAGTTGATATTGAATTTTGGCTATAAGATGAAACTGTATGGGGGGTTGAATGTCTTTTAACCAAATCTCAGAAACCATGGTGATCTAATTGAATTTGATTCTCCATTCAATTGAAAATCGATAAGGTATTCGATACAGTTGGCAACTCAGTCTGAGCCAATCGCATCAGAGCAATTCAGAAGTGCCTAGAAGTGGATTCAACCGACAAAAGAGAGGGGTTTATACACTAGAAACATCCTGCATAAACCCAGACCTAAGTTTCATTATAAAAAGCCCATGGAATTAAAAAATCCGAGGGAAACTCTCACATTATTACCCTCATGTGCAAAATTCTTGAGTTCATGATTACCATAGTTTTGAAACCAGTCATCCCACCAAACTTGATAGGATATCTGATGCCACAGTTTGTCGTTTCACAATATATCCAAAACCACATGGTACAAAACGAATGAAGTGAGACAGACAATGTTGAAGCCACTGTTTGTAACCAAACTGTCGTCGGGTTTATATCTACAAAGTGTTGACTAGTTTGATACATTGTTCGTGGTTTTCAGTATTGTGGCTTATGAACATGCTGTACGAGCAATTAATTTTAATCATTATATTCAAATCATTAATCAGAGAATTTTTACTCTCAAAAATTTTCCTATTGTAAAAATAGAATACAGAGAATTGAAGTTTTTGAATAAATCAGGATTACAATTCACGAATGTGCAGTGGATGGAAAAAGAATTAATCCCACGAGAATTAATGGGGAAAAAATTGTAATCATAAAATTTCGAGGGAATTTTACATTCTTCTGAATACAATATTTTCATTCTCTATTATAGATGTGATGTTCATCAGTGTATGCACAATGGATAATGAATATTGTTGAACATCTGAATTATGTTTTGAGGATAACAATGGGATTTAAATAATAGAGGCTTCTCCTAATTAAACTACTACCCTGTGATCTCACTGAGATACACTCGGAATAATGAAGTCATGTACTTCATGAGATTGAAGGAAAAGTCAAAGAGGATTCACTGAAGAGTTTTCATCCATTGTGATTTTGTTGTTCATATAATATTTAATTCTCATAATTTATGGAATAAAAGGAGCTTTCTTTGTTTTATGATGAATAATATTTTCTGTTGCAGTGGCTGATGTGATTCGCAGTGTATTCCTGAATTCCGGGGTATTGGAAATGCATATTGACCCACATATACTATGAAATACTCAGGTAAACCACTTGGATATGTCCAATACAGGAGAGAGTACATACCAGTTTGTCCCATGAGTATAATCTGATTCCGGAGGTCCTCGCGCGTTACAGAATGGACATTACAGTGGACTGTAAGTACCAAAACGCTTTCTATTTCCCATGAGAATTAAGATACCAGGGTTTCTCACACTAACTAAATGCTCCCAGCTGAGGCAGTCCAGTATATCTGTGTCACAGCAATAACTCAAGCTTGTTGGTATTTTTTAGCCCATTATTTGATAAATTCATGTATTTTAAATTAAATTTATCACTACCCCAGAAAACCCAGTAATTTACAATGCAAACGCCAAGGGCCCATTACTGTTCCCAACTCTCCATAATCTTCTCAACTAACTGCAACAACAAAAAAATAAGATCTCCATTTGCTGATTTATTTATGTAAAACTCGTAACTCGGATTAGTACACGAGTAAAACCTAGTGTATTCTATCCTTGCTGATTCAGCCACGACACGATAAGTTGAATCTGCCTCAGTCCAATGTGCATTCACCTACCCAAAAACAGTTGACTTTCATGAGAATTGTCGTTGTATCCACGTGAAAGGTAATTCTCACGGTTGCCTGAACTAAAGCCTCCCTCTTCAACCCAGTATTCTCCAAGATTTCCACAAAACCAAAAGTATTTGTAACTCCTTCAAGCCTTGAGTTGAAAATCCACGCGTATTTCTCAGCTGAAAATCGGGTTAAACATCAGGCATGAGAAATCACCCAACATTTACGTATTCCGATGAATCCAGAGGCAGATGAAATAAGACAAAACGAACTTTCCAAAGCTGAACAAGATGAATTAAGTTTTAGTTACAACTGTTGTAATAAAGGTGGAAGCAATGGCTTCAAGCTTAATTGGTCTGCATTAATATGGATAAACTTGAGGAGAAGACCCTTTTCTCATTTGCATGTCTCTGGTCCACTTTTACCCCTATAATCTACAATCTACATACGAATTATTTTACGTATTCCATCATGACAATTCACTTGTCATTCTTTGAACCACTGCAGACATTTCAGCTTAATTCTCTGAGGTAAATCAGGGATTTTGGGATTAAGGAGGTTAACACGTCGAATACAAGTGTCTAATATCCCTCGTAATTCGTAGGTAAAATGGACATTCTGATTGAACGGTTGGAGATAGCGTTTTTCTGATGATTCCATTGAAAAGTGTCAAAGTCAAGTGTCAAAGTATTTTTTTTTTCAATTTTCAAAAAATCGATTTTTTTCACCCAAATTTGAAGGGGTACCCCTGTCCGAAATTTGAAAAAATCACTTTTTTGGCGATATCTCGGGTTCAGAAAAATAGAATTTTTTGAAAATGGAAAAAAAATATTTTGACACTTGATTCCTATGTAAAATTGTCTCAGCTTTTCAATGGAATCATCAGAAAAACGCTATTTCCAACCGTTCAATCAGAATGTTCATTTTACCCCTATTTACCCTATATTCAATTTAATAAACTTTTAAATTCATAAATTCACGAATTTTTCAAGATTTAATTGCCTCTAAAACTTGACTTGACTCTTCTGAATTTCACGGATTTATTTACAATTGAAATTTTCCATTCTCTGAGAGAAATAAATATTCATTGAGACAGAGTAAATTGGTAGAAAGAAAAGCCCGTGGCCAATCACGCATGCCATTCTCAGACTGAATAAAACAATTCTCAACTGAAACTTAATTTGTGGAAAAAGTTTTTAATTGAAGAAAATAGGATTTCTCTCTGATTGAAGTTCGCAATAATTCAGAATCCATTTAAATAAAAATTCGAGTGAATTAAAAATGGGTTAATTCGTGTTGTCGAGTGACTTTCCTTTCATTCACTGATTCACTCATGCATGGGAGCTTGTTACTGTTACAATTGGAAGCCTCTCTTGAGCGTCGTCGAACCGAGTACTGCCTCGTTACAACCACAAAACGTGTGGAAACTACAAACGCAAAATTCCAACAATTTCATCCCCTTTTTTCCCTGAACTTTGAGATGAGATAAAAAAAGGTAGTAAATGTTTTTAAATTACCTCTAGGTTTTGCGACAATTATGTTGTCTCTCCTGAGGAATGAGAGACAGAATGAGAATTCTTGATGACAATTTTATCCAAGAATACAATAAAAAAGCTGTTGGTTCAGGGGTTAATGAAAAAGGCAGTGTCAACATTGTGAAGAGATGAGAGAAAAAAGTCGAAAAAAGAGGCATTGAAAACGTTTCGAGGACAGGCATTAAGCCGCACCCCAGGATCGTTATCGAGAAGGGCCAAAAGAAAGGCATAGATCCTCTATTGAGTTGAGAAAATTCAACTGACTCTTTTTATATACTCCAAGTTACTCTCCTTGCACGATGCTAACATTGACAAGGTCCCTTTCGTATACTCTGGATCTTCCTCTGTATTCTCAGAGGGGCTCAAAGGACCGAGGAGTCAGTCTATGGACAAAGGAGAAGAAAAAGGAGTGGAGAGTAAATTCGTAAAGTTTGTGTACTCTCGGGTGACTTGAGATAAGGAGATGAAGGATAGAGGCAGAGGTTTGCTGTCATTTTTTGAGATTAGGCAAATGGAAAAAAATGAGATTTAATTCGTGTACAGTGGAGCAGTTTGAGGCTGCTCCTATTTGAAACTGAGTGAACTACATACGATTGTACAGTTCGCCCTTTGTAGCACCAGATCGGAAGACGTTACGGGAGAAGGGGCGTGTACGTTCGTGTTGGTGCAATTTCCGGAACGTTGCGCGAGCGTTATCGAGTCTCTGCACGCGACGCCAATCTCTATTCCCCTGAGGTTCAATTTCTAGGCCTTTCTATCTCTTTCATTCTCATCTCCAACGATTAACGCATCCGATGAAAAATCGGATCATTCAAGTAACTCATTATTTTCTATCGAGCTCATTATTATTCTCAATCGCTTACGGGGAAAACTGACAAGTTTGTTAACTGTCGAGAGACTTTTCCGAGGGAAAAAGGAAGAGTTTTGGAGCAACGGGAATTCATCTCTTGACGTTAAAAGTTCGTGAAATATTAATCTACGAGATACTACAACAGCCTTATTGCAACAGCTTGACAGAGTGTGTTACACATTTGAGAAAACTTTGGGATATTCCTTTGAGTCTTCTCATTAATTATGAAAAAAAAAAAGAATTTCTCCTTTTTTCGGAAATCCGAATGAATTGTTTTCACTTGGGAAAAAATATATCGTCGTAAATAAACATTAAGTTGACGAAAAAAAAAAAAAAGATGTGGGGATTTTCAGCGCTATGAAAACACGGATAGAAACAGAGGGAAAAAATAATAAAACAGAAGTTGAAAGGTGAAAGAGGCGAATGGAGGTCGAAGAGAGAGGGATGTACCATTGGAACGGAAGCGAGACACGTTCACGGATAACGAACCGACAGCCTGGAATTTAATTCCGCCTGAGGGATATTACAGAGAGAGGGAAAAATAATAGAAACGAAGAAAAGAAGCTGGGGAAAAAAATTAGAAGTTAAAAATAAGGAATCCACGAGAATGTTTAAAAAATTTAGAGATCGGGAGAGACATCTTTTATCATCTTAAAGTGAGACAGAGGACGGAGATGATCCTCATGGCCATTGGACGGTTGTACATCATATTGTAACGTTGGTTTTAAACCCACACGCCTGTACATTCAGCTCTGGTGATTTTTCAAAACACCCAGAGGCTATTCTTCTCGAGGAAACTAAAATATTGTCGTAGATATTTTTATGAAATTTAATATAACAGTGAGAAGCTAAAACTCTTCTGACAATTTTCTCTTGAAAATTTCCTGTTTTTTTTTTCACTTATTCATCAGTGTCATCATTATTATTTCGCAGAGTACTTGAAAATAAATAAAAATCCTCGAATTCATTGTTTGAATATTCAACCTTTTACTTAACAGATTCATCTGGATTTTTTTATCCTCCCTGCATTATGGAAATTGAAATGGCTCGAGGGATAACCGATAAGGAATGGTTGCCTCACGCTGCATTAACATCTGCATATTATTTTTATTTCAACAAAGGATAACCAGTATGGATTTCATCCCTGACCCATCTCGCCAATTTTCATTTCCTCATTCAATAAAGGATATGAATGAAAAAAAGGGATAAGAGAGAATAGAATTTATGAGAAACGTAGACTCGATTTTTCATGTTTAAAGAATAAGAGAGAGTATTAGGAGAATTTAGGATCACTTCAGAGTATCTTGGAAAATGTCAAAAAAATGATGATAATAAATGGCACAGTTATTCTTCTCTCTCGACAAAGGTAAAATGCGTAAGAGAATGCTACTTAGCGAGTGTCAAAGGGAATAACCTAGAGGCCTCATAAAGGGGAAAAGAAAGAGGAATTCGAGTAAGTAATGTAGAGCAAGAGAATGTGGATTCTGTTTGGGATAAAAATAATGTCTTCCACTTAATTCCCGAGGGTCGAAAAAAATACGTGGATGGCCCTTTTTTTGTATTTATGTTCGGTACGAAGTCGGATCCTTTTTTCTCCCCATCTTCTTTCACTTGGAGATGATAAAAAATCGTTTTTCCCTCTAAATTGGGAGTATTGAGAGAGGATTAAGGGTTTAACTGAATTAATTCAGTATTTTGAGGATATTCTTGTAAATATCTCTGTAAAAAATATGTGAATAAAAATTCTCGTATCTTTGGCAAACTGAACTGATAAAACTCTTCTCGTTTTGCTTCATTAATGAAGCTCTGTTTTTTTCCCCCTCAGGGATGGAAAAAGAATCAGGAAAAAATTGAAACAAATCAGCGGATCACATAACAACTGTCCGAAGCGAATACTGATGGCAGTGGGGGCGTAAAAAAATTGGGAGAATCGGGGAGATGGAAGTTGCATAGTTGAGGATCTGTGAAAAGGGCGCCCTTCAACCCCTCGAGAGTGTATACTGGTTTGAGACTCTGGTGGAGGTTTGGCTTTGTTCCAGAATTCGAATTGCCTCGGAAAAATATACAGGCCCTTTCACATACACACACGGAGCTCGGCCTAATTTTACTGCATAGATTTATATAAAATGAAATAAAGATAAAATAAACAAGCCAAAAAAAGATGGAGTGAAAAAAAAAATTGTGTATGTAGTGCCGGGGCAATTTTTGGGCTACGCTCCAGGGATTATTTTTCTACCTCTTTACGCTTGTCTTGCTGAAGCGTTTACACGAATGGAGCCATCAGAGTTATCAGCTTCATGCCAAGTTGACAATCAATACGTTTTTTTTTCTTTTCAATTCGTCCTTGACCAAATTTCGCATTGACAGTGTATTTACTGTTCTCTTTACCTCTTCAAGGGAATTTAGAGATGAAAGAGGAGAAAATCGATGGCAAAGGGTTCGCAGATTGTGTTTACATTCGAATGTAAAAGACGAATTGTTTGTTGTTGGAATAAAAGAGGGCCCCCATGTATTTTCAACTGCAATTTGTGATTCTTGAATTCCGTCTGATCTAAAAAGAATATTTCCACTTATTGAATTGACCTGTTAATATCTCGAAAACTATTGAATTTAGAAGAAAATGTCAGGAGACCTTTTTTGTGGGAAATTAAATTCTCTACGAAACAGGTCTCTTTACATTTTTCTTTAAATCCAATAATTTAATCAATTTCCAAGCCAAACTTTTACCATTAAAAAACCCAAGTATTTTACGTAAGTAAACCACGAAAATCATAGGGTAAACTGTGTACTACGGAGAGCCGCAGGATAGTTTGTATAGAGTAATAGCAAAGGGGTAAAACTTGTAATCATATAACTACGTAGAGATAGGGCATGGGATCACTTTGCCTACACGCGTAACCCACGAAGTGTCGACTTTCATCGGTATTAACAAGCCAGAAACTTCCTTTGCACTCAAACAAAACCAAATTGGCTCAAACCCACTCTCTTCTCTTTCAGTTTGCCTATTGCGCGTTTGCTCATTCTGTCAACATATAACTTGTTAATTAGTGAGTGGAGTGTAGCTTTTGCCGTGAATTTTACCTTCAAAATAGTACTAATAAAACCTGGATAATCCTGCCTACCTCAATGACATAATTTACGACATCTCAAAAGAAATTAAAGAATTAATTTGAATTTCTCTCATTTAAATTGCGGATAAATGAATTCGAATTTATGGGGAATTGATATACGCAATGGAATTGCCATGGAAAAGCAGTTTGAAACTCGTGTAAAGACTTAGCAATTTGAAACGATAGACGATTAATTGTCTGACAATTCGATCGATCAGTGATTAATGACTATTCTCTCTTCTCTCTTCTAACAATGTATTCGAGTTTGTATGTGTGCCTATATATTACGCAACTGGCCGAGCGTAGCCCTCGCTCCACGCTTGGTTCAATGTACGTACGAGTCTTATCGGATGGAAATGAAACAGCCCGAGTTGACAAGCCAATGGTTCTTGTTGTTTATCGTTGAATTTGTATTGAAGCTCCTACACCAAAAAGCTCATCCAATTGTGGATTTCAACTGTTCTCGTATTCAAGCCCACATACGTAATATCCTTCACCATACGGATATTAAACCGCAATTTACTCCGATTAATGCAAATTCAGTTATTTTCACATGAAGAATTAATCTAAATTTAAAAATTTGTGGAATAAATTATTTTAAATTAAATCTTCCCTTTTTTATCAATGCTTGGAAATTAGTATGTGCTCATTTGGGAATATGAATTAGAGCCTGGTGATGAATATTTAGATTCCAAATATTTGTTCATGACAATTCAGTTATTTCACTGTACATATGTAACAAAACTATATGCTCCAAATATTTCAATTGCAATGTAATATGAAATAGAAGTTCAATTTGGTAATGAACTGTTGAAATGATAATTGTGTTCATCGAATTCTCGTGCATAATTGTAAATACAGAAATAGAGTCCCAATAAATTGCGGTATTTTTTAAAATTATATTAATTTATTATCGAGTAAAGAGTAAATTGCACAGGTGTGTATTGACTTAGACGGCATTTGAAGCAACACTGGTAACCATTTTATGATCAACTGAAAATACCTTCGACTGCGAATGAAGGCTTTTGGTGTTGAGTAGAGAAACACGAAACCGCACTTTAGAGACCCTCTCCTCCCACCACCCTCTGCTTTGGGTGGTTTTAACGGTTCGCTTTTATTTCAACCTAAATAGCCGAGTAGCAAACTCTGGGAGGAAACTGAAGGGTTAACGAAGCTCTTTCACGACTCTACGTTTACCTTGATGAAATTGAGACTCTTATTTTTACCTTGAAAAAAACGAATCTCTCCTCGGGAATTTCCATCTCAAATCATTCTTCAAATAATTCCAAATATTTCAATTACTCCTCACAATGTAAATGCTCAAATGCACTGTTTCATTCCTCTGAAACACAAAATGCGAATTTTCTGCATTTTTTTGCTCCTCTCTTGCCTTCAGAATAGTGAAAGACATTGTATTCAGGCAGTGTCTTGGATTTATAGTTGAACGAGAGAAATAGGTTGAAGAAAAGGGGAGTAAAAGTCTCATCGTGATCCTGATCACGAAGCAACAATTCAAGCCACCAAAACTGAGACAGAATTTCACGAATGAATGAAGCTACAGGAGAGTAGTGAGACTTAATTTTCTCCTATTGCACTTGTTCTCGCCTTTTTCCTTATTTTTCTGAATATTTTCAATAAAATCCAAAAGTTTTAAATGAATTCGTGGAAAAAAATCGTTTAATCCTCATAAAAGAATAGAAATAAATCAATGAAAAAAAGGCATCTTAACTGAGTTTTCATTAATGAAAGAAACGAAGGAGACTAGAATCGATTGAAATCAAATTGTGATGAAATTCAAAGCAATTCCGAACTTCACAAATGGTTCACTACGAATGATTGTCTGTGAAAGTCAATAAACTGTGCCAACATAGTTGGTGAAAGAGAAGGAATAGGCGAAAGGATGAGACAAAGGAGGGGAAAGAGGAGAATTGGAGTTTTGAGTTTTGAAAACGAGCGAGTTGAATAACAGTGGCAATCATCCTAAGGTACCAAGCCCACTACTGACCCAGCTATGACCTAACTTGTTTGCATGCACTTACCCCCTTATTTTACAAACGAGTTTTAATGTAACTCCAAATGATCCTATAACCACGTAACTGTTTCCTTGATAAAATCCGTTGATTTGTGTCGATGAGTGTCTTACGTTTATTGGCTAAACCATCGGAAAAATTCGAGTGTAAAATAATGTAAAAATACAGGAGAATGCTTGAGACTTTCTGCCTGTTTGCTGCAGCTGATGTTTCTCCACTTGAGAGACTATTCGGTAGTAATATCACTGGGTAACACGTCCCCATGTACTTTGCGTGACTCCAAGCAACATTGGTATCGTCGGATAGGGTGCAAAATTGTTATTGCCACTCTCTAAAAATACATAGACACGAAATTTCTCTCCTCACTTATTTCCATTTCTTTTTTCCTCCATTTGTTCCTCTAAACTTCAATGAAACTTTTATAATCCCGACACGTTGAGTGTTCCAGTTTCAAAGAATTCTTCGAAAACAAATGAATACTCTTTGAGAATTGTTTTTTACCTCTATTCAAAGATAGGAAAAAATATTTGCTGAATGCCCACGTAATTCACACATTCTCAGTTGTGAAGACAGGCTGAATCACCGATCGTAACTCATAATGTTGGCATTTAAGAGGTGAGAATATGAGTTGAAGAAGAAAAAGGAATAGTAATGAAAATATTGTTTGAATGGTGAGCACGTGTCAAATGTGTTCGTGTAGTGAACGAAGTCGAGTCATTACTCAAGTCACAAATGCTATTCCCATTTGCTTGACAGATAATCAAGTTGTGTTTCGTAGAATTCTTTTGCTCGGTTAGAAAAAACATTTGTATTCAATTGTCCTAATGCTTTTGAATGGCAATGGTACATTATAAAAAAATCCATTAATAATCTATAGAAAAATATTGTTTTAATTAAATAATTTAATTAAAAGGCTCCCATCCCCCGAAATCATGTTTCACACTCGTTAATTTAATTAACCCACTGTCTCAAATGATAATTAAATTCTCCAACTGCATAAATCCACATGCATAATACAAATTCATTAATTTCCCTGTCGATTAATCTAAAGGACATTAATTAAATCTCCGGATTGAGAATAAAACAATTGACTCACCTCGGAAAACCTCAAATATTTACTCAACCTTGTGTCCAAATTAAAATTCACCACAAAATAATCACAATAATCGTTTTCTCTCAAATTTTACGCACTTATAAATCCATGGATTCCATCAATCTCCTGATCAAGAACAGTTCATCGATTGCCCATAAGATATGGCCGTTCTGAGGCATCACTAACTTGGCCCATAAAATCAAGCCTCACCGGCTGCTGCTTCCCTTGCAAACGTCGCATAAACATAATCGACCGGTCCGACCTTAACCCAAAGACGATAAATCAGTTTGCATTTGCCTCTTCCAAAGAACTTTGTCTCCCTTTTTTTTTTAACTCTTATTCTCCCTACAGTTCACGAACTTTCCGAGACACTAAATCAGTCCAGAATTAATCCAACTTGAATTCATTTATCTTATTTGTAAATCGTTGGATCCTTGATCACGAATCAAGTGACAGTGGCAGGACTCTGCGAGGAGATTATGTACCACCCATTGGCCTGATTGACAAGGGCTCACTCCCCCCCTTTTCTAGTCTATTGTAGGGGGAATATCACTTGATCTCTGTGCTTGAAGATTGTGGAACAGAGCTCGTGGCACTCGGGCTGCCGGCACGTAGCGTACTGCTAGTTCTCCCAACGCGCTACCATCAAAACCGCTCGGCCCCGCAACCAACTGGCGCAAGCTCTTCACTCGCTTACTCCTGAGCCCACTGGAAGAACTCAACTTGGATTCTATGTGGATGAAGTGAGGCTTTTTTAGGGGATTTCAAAAGTTTCGGGAGAACAACATTTTTTAGTAAATTTATTTATTTTTTTAATATCTTGGAAACTATTGGGTTTATCGAAAAATATCAAGAGACCTCTTTTGGAGCTCTTGAAATTCTCAACAAACAAGCTCTCTTGATTTTTTCCTCTAAACCCAATGGTTTTAGAGATACTCTTCAATGAAGATGAAATTCTCATTAATTCCTGAACTCTCATCAAAATTCCCTCATTTCCTGTATCTCTGTGTGACGTCATTGATGCAAGGAACTCAAATGTTTACTTCCCTCAACTGTTTAATATTGATTAGCCATTGTAACAATATTTTCAATGAATTTATATTGAAAATTTCCTTCTCTGCTGCGTTAAAACATTCAAGAGTCCATTGGACCAACTCCATCCCACAAATTACCATGTAACTCAAACCTTCAAAAGGTTCTTTAACAAGTTAATTAATCCTATTTTTAATTCACAATTTCTGTAATATTATTCTTGACCTCGTTCTATTAATTTCATGATGAAAAGAGACTCTCTTTTCACTCTTCATCAGTTTAAAAAGATCTCCAACGTACGCACAAAAGAAGGAGAAAAAACGTGTATTAAATTCAACCCAGACAGGAGAGATGAAAAATAAATGATTTTAATAAATAATTGAACATCCAGAGGATTTAATCCATAAATTAATGAACAATTCTGCGGAATTGTTGAAGAAAAATTCCAATTCACAAGAGAAATATTTTTAAGAACATCGTTGCATGTGCACCCATTAATACAAGAGAGAGCTCTCTCTCTCTCAGCTAAGTGCATCTTAATAAAGGATAGTGCATCGTAAATATAATGGCCCTAGTTATTGCTGTTGAAAGAGGCATTATCTCTCACAGTATCATATGAAATTTTCTATAAAGTTCTCCATTTCATCATTCAATATAGTCTGCCCTTTTTAATTTAAAAGATCCATTGAATTTGAGCTTGAGAATTCATAAATCATGGCATCGATTTATATAGGTCATAAGAAATTTTTCGCCATCTCTCCGGGGCCTTTAAATCCTTTTATTTCTTCATAAACTCAGTCCTATGGGGCAACGAAACTCTTCACTCTTTTTTCTCCAGTTTATTTATCTTTCTCCAGTCTCGGGGTCTCGTTAGGAAACTGTCTTGCAGTTCCACTGGTCTAATACCACCAGATAAGATAAGCTGACACGTACGTCTACGAGGGATTGACGTTTTAGAAAAAAAAACGTCTTGTATATTTTCCCGTAAATCCCCACAATTTTTTTCCATTTATTTTCGTTAAGGTAATTTATTCGGTTAATGAGGAAGATTTTTTCTCAAATTAAAATTAATTAATTCAAAGTTTTTTAATGAATTCTCTTCATTTATTTCTCAATTAAAAATGTGGAATTAAATTCTTCGAGTTAATTTTATTAATTGCAGAAGATTTTATGGGGGAAAAAAAAATCAGAATGACGTCACGAGGTAATTCATGTACTTTTATACATTTAATGACGTAATTTACGTTTTACTGCGACGATAATGTCTGTAACGTCATTTTCTAAACGACTCTCAATTAAAATTAAATCGTAAAGAAAAAAGGATTAGAAAAACATTCGGAATTGTTTCGACTTCCGAAAAAAAAAAAAGAAGAAACGTTATATTACGCTGTAAAAAAGGCGAAATCATAAATTTTTCATAGCCCGAAATAACGATAAAAGGAAAATGGAAATGCGGAGAAAAGAAACGATTAACCTCGACCTCGAAAAAAAACTTTTTTGTCGTGTGACAAAAAGCGAAGAGATTGTACGTGGATTAGAAGGATCGATTATGCGGAAACTGAATGATCGCGTGACGTCATAGTGTCGATACAAGTCTCACTCTGCTTTTGCCTCTGATTTTTTCCTAAAAGACATTGGATTATCAGTTCTTTTCCTTCTCCCAAAGGGAATATATATTAAGCGGTTAAACAGAAATGGAGCGACGATAGTCTTCGGCAGTAGATAAAGCGGTTATGTATACGGACAATTCCGATTTTTTTCCTGTGAATTCTTGTGAAAAAATAAAATCGAATAAAATCCCATATTTTTCAGGTTTTGGTGTGAAGAAAAAGTAAAAAATATGAGAATTAAAAAAATAAAAGTGAGAGAGGATGAAATAAAATGGTAAATTAAGGGTTTAGTAATTTCAAAAAAATATTTTGTTCTATTATTCAGGGATTTTATTTCAATTCAATATTTCAACCTTTTCACTTCTATTTCCCTCGATATTCATGTTTTCCATGAAATAAACCCTCAAAATGCGTATTAATACTGACGAATTGAATGGGGCTTTGAAATATGTATAGAATTTCTTCTATTTTCACACAACTACAAAATTATTCTCTACAAAATAATTCCACATTATTTTCCATGTATTTCCACCCGTTGTTCTTCCTCCCCTTCTTTTTATTGCCGGAAAAAAAGGGCTTTTATGGTTTTCCAATGCTCCTTACATTCTGCGGGATCCTTCGGCCCCAGTTTATGACCACCGACGTGTGAGAGAGCACGTTTATGAATACATGCGTCTAGAATATAAAGAAAATTTCGAAAAGCCCGAGATAAAAGTAGAATTTTCCCTCATTCTTTATTCCAATGAAAGAATCGAACAAATCGAGGAAAAAAAATGGAAGAAAGAGTTTCAAATAAATCGCATCATTGCACTGGCCCTTCGATGCTCCATCATGATGGAAACCTATGCAAGAATGCAATGAAGTATGAGAGAAGTGGTGGATGCTCGCCTATCTACTATCGGACTTCACTAACAGTTAGGAAACACGTTCGAAGCTAAATAGTCGAGCCCCACTGGAGCCAGTTAGAACAAAGGTACTGTGTACGAGTGAAGGGGCTGGTTAGGAAGTTCAATCAAGTTAAGATTAGTTAAGATAACAGGGCCCTTGTGCGAGCTCTATCTACTCGCCCTTTGGCAAAAGCCTCCCCTCAAAACCACTGGATAAGTATTCCACTGGACATTGAAACTCACCCCTTCTCCAATTTTTCCCAGAAGCCTGTAATTGTGTTAAGTGTCATTTGTGCTAATGGCTGCGGTCGTAAAAATAAATGGCAAGTGAATATTCTGATTGTAGAAATGGAAATGAGGGAGTGAAGGTCTCACTTCTTTTTTTCATTTAAATTAAAGAATGAGAGGCTTTTATTTGAATTTTACGTCAATAATTTTATTTATGAAAGGACTTTACCTCTCTGCAGTAGTTTCGAGTAATTTAGATAGTCCTCACTGTTTTTATTCAGCATTTATGTAATTCCCAACAATAATGCTATTGCTACTGTGCACCAACATCATGAGACAATGAAGAGGATGAAGTGCACAGAGTTATCCGAAGTGGAGATCGTAAAGGGTGAGAGGCAAAACGGTTTCGGTAGAATGAGCGAGACAGAAACGAGTACAACTCCTAGATCATCTCGATATAGTTGTATACGAAAAGGGGTAGAGTCACCTATAACCCATTTCTCCTGGACTTACAACCGGATGTAGAGTACTCTGTTACTGGAAACCGGGGTAAATCTACATGAGATCGTTACTTATCCTCGTGTTAAAGCTGTTTTTTCCCTTAAATTTAATTTATTTGAGAAGCTCCATTCTTATTTTAAAGTGATAACATTTTTTCCATTAATTTAATTCTCAATAAATTAATTGCTTTTTAGATGAATTATTCAGTTTTCATGATTAACTGCAATTTTTATTTTAAATACCAGTAAAATGAGGATTTTTCTCACTCGTTAGACTTGTCAATGCGGAATTGTCAATAATAATTGATAAGAGACATTAAGTACGTGATTATACGTTACATGAAGTGTCTGTGATAGGTGTAATGATCAGGCATGCATGAGATGGTGATAATAGTCGTCACAAGGGGATAATTATCACGATAATTGACATACGTCGATGATCGTTCATCAACATTGAGGAATCCTCGAGAATCAATAATATTTCTGTCATTATTGAGTAATTGTATTCATTTAATGATTGAGGGAAAAAATATAAGTGCTTTTAATCATCGTAATTATCGTCCTCATCATAAAATAACCAAATTTCATCATTTGCAGGAAAAACGCGGATTCAGTGACATTGAGCATAACCTCAACGCCTCTCAACGATGAAATAAAGACGTCAACTCCAAGAAACAACTCGCCAATCACTTCTCATAAATGATAAACACGATAATTATTATTTTTTTTAATTAATAATGGTAATTAGAAGTCTTTTAATGACATTTCGTTAATTTTTTCCAATTTCCACGTATTGTACGACTGCTAAAATTCGTGAGATTATGTGGCCTCCATAGCTCAGGGGTTAGAGCACTGGTCTTGTAAACCAGGGGTCGAGAGTTCAAATCTCTCTGGGGGCAATGAATTTTTTCTCTCATTTTTTCATTATTCTCAGAACTCTATCATCTACGAAACAAAGAATTTTAATAGTTTCCACTGAAGTACTTCAAGAATTTATCGGAAATATGATAAATATCCTCTGCTCTGTAATACAGAGGAGTTGAGAAATGTGGAAAATTTAGGTTCAAAACTATTTTCAATAACTGGAGCATTAAATAATTTAATAATGAATTTTATACACGAAAAATAATTGGGGGAATAATAATTGAATCATGATACGTGATAAAGGATAATTAACTTCGTATAGAATGATTTTCCTCTATTATTTAAACGAGATATTTCGGCTTTAATATTATTTTAAATGAAATTCATTATTGGCTCTGGAAAACACGATGAATTGAATATTACAAAATTAAATTATCCCATTAATTAAAATAACGTGAAATTTAAAATTTCATAATTTTTGCCTTCAAATGAAAATTAATTATTTAATGTTTTCATCGTATAATTTTGAAAGTTGTAAATGTAATAATGTAAAAATATCTCATTACTCTTGTATAATGTAAAAGAGTACATTATTCTACTTTTCCACTATTTACAGTGAGAAACGTCGTCTCTCATACATCAGTGAGATATATAATTGGAGTTGCGGCAGTGTGGCCCATGCGTTGGGAGCCCGGCCACCAAAAACGGAATTGAGATGAAAATGTCGAGTCCCTCATCCCCTCATATAACCATCAAAGGAAAGATCTTTTAATCTTCGGCAACACTCATCCTCCTCTTCATCCCCTTTGAGCACGAAACCCCAGCTCTCTCTCAAAAAAAAAAAAAAACCAAACTGAATAAAAAAAAGAGGAGAAACATGATTTTTTTATTTTTCAGACTCTCTCTGCATTCTCCATTGTATTTTTTAAATTCCAAATGCGTGCTATGAATTTCCCACGAATTTTCCAACTTTTATTAATAACTTTTCATTACTTAATTTAAGCAATTACATTAGTGAACTGTTTTCTTTAGCAATTTTTTAGCGAAATACTTCAGAAATGTAATTAAAATGTTTCAATGTTAACGAGTAAATAACGTCAACATGACCGAAGCTTTGAGAAACTATTGATGCGACATTTATTACTAAAGTTTTGCGTTACGACAGAAGAGGGGAAAATGATGTACCGGAGAAAATAATTTCCGACTCTGGAAAATTCCATGTCACACAAATCCCTGTCTATTGTTGAGGAACTTTTTTGTTTCTACTTTTTTTCGTTATCGGAATAGACCAATCAATTTTTTCTGATGAAATTCTCAGTGTGTAATGCAGAAATTCGAACAGACGGAATGCCAATCACTGCCTCCAATTAAAATGGTTTTAACAAATTCTTTCTGTTGATGCTGCGTGTTTTTTTTTTCGAGTGAATAAAAAAAATATGTGATGTATTTTTAATTGAGAGAGAATTCACTAATGATTTTTATTAAAGGGGAGATTCTTTTTAGCGACTGAATTTATTGCTCTGAAAAAAATCACAGACAATCCAGACATGTAAAAGCATCTCCTCAATTTTTTTCCGATTTTTTAGGAAATCCCTCAACTGTGAAATAAATTCCTGAATTATTCAATTTCGGAATATTTCTAAAACCGTAGAATAACATGACTCTTCTTTTCCGCAGCTATCGTTCAAACATCCTTCGGTATTGGGAAATGAAGGCTACAAGGCTTCGAAGTAGACCGAAAAAACCGAAAAAAAACCATAATGGCCTCTGGAATGCCGTCGCAAGGAACATTTCAACTGAGAGGAACTCCGTATGCGACACACTCGGTACCCGTACAACGAAATTGAAAAGTCTATAAACGTGACTCGTGTGCCACCTTCACATATACATTTTTCTCTTATTCTCTCAATTTTTTTCACGCCTCTACACTCTCCCAGTCACGCGCCTCTTTCCTCCGTGTTTTATGAGAAAATTTGATCAATATTACCGATTACAAGTGTGCATTCTAATTTAATCTGTAAAAAATATGGAGATTAAATTATTCCCAATTCCTCAATTCCATTCAATTAATAGTGATTAATAATTAATTGCAGAGATAAACGGATACTCATTTACGCAATATCCTCGTTCCCATCTAATTGTCACTACAATCTCCAGCTAATACGAAAATCAAAGGTCACACAAGTATCATTACACGATAGCAATCCAAGTTGATTACAGATAACGCTGTAAATTATTGTAGCTGTACATTCCACTTTATCCAGTTTATCTTTGATGTGTGAATTAATTGGCCATGGGCAAGAGTTTCTAGCCATTGAGCATTGGAATTGGAGAGAAAAAAAGTGGCATCATCTGGCCTCAGTCAACTCCAACTGATCCCACAATGATGTGCCTCAAATCTCAATCAATTGACCCCTCGGAAAGACTTCTAGCAACTTCGTAGAAGTCTGAGGAGAAAATTAAAATCATGACAACTAGGGAATGGATTATAAATTGCTGCGACAATGCGCAGTTGTTGTCAATGTATCCTTGACTGCATTCCATGAGATTTTACTCAATTTTTATTAATGGGAACTTATAAATAGATGATAGCTTTCGAGATACTCTTGGAATTATGATAAATCTGACGAAAAATACTAAACAGTTGTTTTCACATTTTTTATTAGGCACTCGGAGCATTAGTGACAATCTTTGTGCCATAATAATGGACACTGAAAGGAAAGTTGGGTGATTTGAAAACTTTAAGATGGTTACTATCTCACAAAGGAAAAAGGAAGAGGACGATGCTGAGGATTCCTCGAACGACTTTTCCCGGAGGATTAATTAAGCCAGTCCCTCGTTAATTGCACGGGCACTATTCGGGATTCATTCGAGGATGGAAAAAATAAAAAATTGAAAGAGAAGGCGGGAGAAAGAACGGAAGGTCAGTTTCAAAAGTTTGCTTGTACTCTAGAAAATTAATTTAATGGTGAATTGAAAATTTTCAATGACTAGTTAAAGACGCTGAAACTTTTATTGATGAAGGATTTTTCTTTTCTACAAAGTCTTTTAAGAATAATCCTCAAAAATAAGAAAGTTTTAGCTTTTATTGGCTCTTGAGAATTCAAGAAAATTTCATCTCAATTACCAATTAAATGATCTTAATAATTTCACTCAGTTTTAATTATTCATTAATTTTTATAACTTCATAAATTTCAGGTTTTTTTTCTTCACTCACTGAATTAAAGATTGTACGAGTGATATATCACTTTATACAAAAGTGCCAGAGCTTAAGAAAGGTCTTTAAAAAAAAATTCACACTGTTAACTGAATGAAGTGACAAAGATTTATGGTTTCTCTCACTTCTCCAGCATCATAAAGAGATTCTTTACTATGAAATTGTGAAACTAAAATAGACACAAGAGAGAACACAAAAAACGTGTTTTTCTCTATTCTTTTTTTATTATCTTCTTTTCGCTTCTCTTCATTTCGTATCCGAGGTGAACAGGAGAGTATGACCGGGCGTCATCACTGAACTGCGGTTCACTGAACGCAACTAAATAGCGTAGATAACGAACCGTCAATCCAACGTAAATTCAACGTTTCACAGGATTGACGAGAACCTATTGGTGAAAAAATGAGGGAAAAAAAACCGATAATAATTTGCAAGTCAAATTCTTTTGCCCAGGAGACTTATTGTTTCTTTTTTTCTACTTTGTTAATAGGCAGAGGATTCTGGGGATTCGGATTTTCCATTTTTCCCTGAAATTCCCACGATTTTTTTGATAAAATTCCCATTAATTTGAGAATATCTCGAAAACCGTCAGGTTTAGGAAAATTCATCAAGAGACCTTTTTTGTAAAATAGCAGAAGAGCTATAAAAAAGGTTATAACCAAAATTCTTCTATCTCCCTTAATTTCCAAGATATTCCAAATTTTAAAAGTTTAAAAGCTAATTTCCACCGCAGACCGGAACAAAGGCATTCAGTTACGTTCACAAAGATTAAGTTTCACAGTCCATTTACCGGCTGAAATAGTCCCTGAATTACACGTAACAATGTACGTCTTTGATATTGCAAATCCCAAGGGAAAACAGCTGACAGCAGACTGAGCTGAGTTTCCATTGAATGTTCGGAGGGAAATAGCGTTTCAAAGTTATACTGCTTGAATTCGATGCTTGATAACAACGAATACAAGAGGAAAAGCTCTGCCCCAATAATACCATTCTACTGACCACCGTATGACAATGCCACTGTGTGAGTCTATTGTTGAAATCATGTCAATATCACCTTGTTCGAGAGAAAATACGAGAAATATATGACAAATAACCAACTATTATAAATTAAATTGAAACAAAATAGTGAAACCAATGGGGGATGGAAAAAATAATTGGAAAAAAATCGCCTCGTGTCACATTGAAAAAAAAAAAATGAAATCATTAATTTTAAAATGAATATAAAGGGGAAATTAACGACGTGTAAATTACGAGTAGACAGAAAAGCTTGTATAACTGTATTCATGCTCAATGGTAGTGTCCTGGGGAACATTCATTAATTGCTCGTCGACGTTGTGTGTTTAATTAGAAAAAAGGAGCCTGAGATGTTTAATTTTTTTTTCGATCTCATTTACACTCGTGCCCTTTTTTTGCAGCTTCATTTTTCCTCGTTTCCCTGAAGTTTATGGAGTTGAGTGTGTGAGTGCGACGAATTGAAAAACATTGGTGGCTCGAGGGCACTATTCAGAAGTTCACAGTATCAAGTTCTCGTGTCATTCTCAAATTTAATTCGAGTGTCGATGAATTCCTATGCCACTTTGCTGAAGAGGCATTTGGATCAACTGAGTGGGGTGTTGGTAGATGAAGTCTGTACCTATTGTTGGAATCCATTATTTATTAAAACTATGAGTTTTTATTCATAAAAAAATTTCAATTACCTGGGACTTCTGATGTCCACAGAATTGCTCTCAACAGCCAAATCAATGTTTTCAAACTCCTCTCCGGACATTTTGATATTAATGATGAGCCATTCACACGAGGCGGATGCTGGTGTTTTAAAGTTCATCTGAAATTCATTAAAAGTAGGGTAAATCCATCTGCTTAATTAAATTATCTATCGTTAAATCTGGATTATGCTTGAATCTTTAAAGGGATGAGAAGTACAAATATTTATATCACTTTGTATTCTCCAAGTGAATTAAATCTCACCACTGAATAACCATTTGAAGCCAATGATTTAATGCAAACGTTTAAATAAGAACCAGGTGGTAATTAACCCGTCCAAATGGTCGTATCCCCGGAAAAAGAGCAATAATTAGAGGTACTAACACCAAGATATACGTCCTCAGTAGTAACAGCCTGTTTAAACTTAATTTCATATTCTGGTTGTGCTCTTGGGTCTAAAACTTCAGCAGTTTCAGCAGTCGTTACTTCCGATGGATGCCAAATATCGTCTCTATCACCTTTCACAACTTCGTGAGGTCCAAACTCACCAGGTTTTGTGTCCTTGCCTGCTCCAATGTGTCCAGGACCTGCGTAATTAACAATTAGAATTAACATTTTTATATTAGAGAGTCTACATCATTATTTTAATGATTAATTACCCAATTTCTTCGAGCCACTTTGTGTCACATCGTCTTCAGAGTCTGAATCATTTTTCTCGGTTTGTAAGAGATTTTGTAAAGCTTTCACATCGTCAAAACTGAAACCTTCCATTTTCAACAAATCTCGTTGTTATAGTAACAAATAATTGTTTCTCTCAGAAATTCCGTTTAAATTTCCCGGGTTATTGCCACGCCATCTTGACGAAGTCATTGTGACTACTGCATTCGACTCGGCAGGTCTTTTCCACGAAAAAAACACATCACCATGGCAGATGTTGCGGGTGAAAAATTATCGAAAAAGTGAGTTAACTTCATTCATTCTTACCACATAAAAAAAATTCATTATCTCTCTAGTTTCTAATATATTTCATTAACATTGTAATTGTATTTGATTGTACAATCATAACCTATCGACGATGCACTTCTCCTGTGCACCACCCACGTTGCTAGACTGTAAAAATACTTGAAATTGCGAATTTTTAAGATTTATTTCAATGAGACTCTTGATATTCTTTTGATCTCATGAATTTAGTGGAATTGAATAATTAATTGTGATAAGTGCAACAATTGGGTAACAATAGAAGCATGCTTCGTCGATTAACCAAACATGTGGTGCACTTATTGGGACCGGCATCGCCGAATTCTTGCGTTTCTATTGAAAAACTGAAATTGCGTCATATCTCAGTGCATGGACCCTCATTCAAGTGCGTATCGTTTGAAGTCTCTTGATGTTTAATGACTTATCCGCTCTTTAATTTGCAGTGAGTTGAAGAGGAGACAGAAGGCGGAGCAGAAGCTCAAAGAGAAGACGGAAAAAGAGGCCAAAGCCGCTGCTGAAAAGCCAGCTGTCAAAACTAATGATAAGAAGGATGCATTGAACGATGCAGAAATAAGTCCTCACGTAAGTAAAGAATTTCGAGGTTTTTCAAACATATCTTGAGAATTATTGAATAATTTTTTTTACAGGAATACTTCAAGCTTCGTTCCAACGAGATAAATCAGTTGAAAGAAGCCAATGATACTCCATATCCCCACAAATTCCATGTATCATCGTCCCTCGAAGAATTCATTGAGAAATTCTCCGAGAAAGTGAAAGAGGGTGAAATTCTACACGATGAAGTCCACAGTATTGCAGGCAGAATCCACTCGATCAGAAGAGCCGGTGCTAAATTGATATTCTACGATTTACGTGGTGAAGGCTTGAAGGTCCAAATAATGGCAAATGCAAGACACTACGAGAACGAAGATGCCTTTTTAGCAGACAATGATAAAATTGGACGTGGTGATATTGTTGGAATTATTGGCGTTCCAACAAAAACGAAACTGGGTGAATTCTCGATCCTCCCACGTAAATTAACGCTTCTCAGTCCATGTCTGCATCAACTTCCACATTTACATTTCGGATTGAAAGACAAGGAGACGAGATTTCGACAACGCTACTTGGATCTCATTCTAAATAATGCAGTACGCCAAAAGTTTCATATTAGAGCTAAAATAATTGCTTATATTCGAAAATTCCTCGATGACATGGGCTTCCTGGAGGTGGAGACACCAATGATGAACATGATTGCTGGTGGTGCTACAGCAAAGCCTTTTGTCACTCATCACAATGATTTAAAATTGGATTTGTTTATGAGGATTGCCCCAGAATTATATCATAAGGTGAGAAATAGCAAAAAAAGAATGTTTTATCTCTTATTCACTAAAATTCCTTTTTTTTTTAGATGCTAGTTGTCGGAGGTATTGACAGAGTCTACGAAATTGGCAGACAGTTCAGAAACGAGGGCATTGACATGACACATAATCCCGAATTCACGACATGTGAATTCTACATGGCCTATGCTGATTATAATGATCTAATTAAAGTTACCGAGGACATGGTATCGGGAATGGTTAAAAGTATTCATGGTACTTACAAGATAATCTATCATCCAGATGGTACTGATGGTGAGGCAGTGGAGATTGACTTCACACCTCCATTCAGAAGAGTGCCAATGATAAAAACCCTTGAGGAGAAATTGAACGTCAAGTTTCCTGATGCCGATAAGCTCAATACACCAGAGGCAAATAAATTCTTGAGTGATTTGTGTATTAAACATGAGGTAGAATGTCCGGCGCCGAGGACAACTGCTAGGCTATTAGACAAATTGGTTGGCGAATTTATTGAGGAGACTTGCGTCAATCCAACGTTCATCATGGATCATCCGCAGATCATGTCGCCTCTTGCCAAGTGGCACAGGTCAGAGAAGGGCCTCACTGAACGTTTTGAATTATTTGTAATGAAGAAGGAAGTGTGCAATGCTTACACTGAATTGAATGATCCGGTTGTGCAGAGAGAAAGGTGAGAATTCAATTAACTCCATTAATTTTAATAGAGCTCTGTAATTAATTCGTAAATTCTCTCCATACCCCAGATTCGAACAACAGGCTAAGGACAAAGCCGCAGGTGATGACGAGGCCCAATTAGTGGATGAAACCTTCTGCACATCGCTCGAATATGGTTTACCACCAACAGCTGGTTGGGGCATGGGCGTTGATCGCTTAACTATGTTCCTCACTGACTCTAATAACATCAAAGAAGTATTATTATTCCCTGCAATGAAGCCAGATGATCAGAATCCGAATAAAATTAAGGACAATGAAGACGAAAAAACGCACAATATCACACCTGAAAAATAGTGAATACATCAGTGTCTCTCGTTCTTCAATAAATTGCATTTTGAAGTAAATTCTCCACACAAGCGGTAAATTCGTTTATTTAAAACCTACACACACACACAGTTATAATAAAAATTCAGTATATTTCAATTATTTTTTAATTATCTTCGTTGACTGCGATAATCTGACAGATTTAACATTAAATTTGCATCTGTTTGCATTTTTCTGGCAGTTATATTAATTTATTCAATTTAATAAACACGTTGGGTGCAGCATGTCAAAATTGATACACTGTGGCAGCACAATTAAATTTTAATTTAGAATTAATCATCAACACTATTTTTATAGAATCTACTCGATAATTGAATACAATTACGATTCTACTATCGACAATTCACTTGATATTGTTCATTTTAAACTTTTTTGAGCTTCGTTGAAGAGATGAATAATCACTAAATCGTTGATGGTGAAATAATTTCGGTAATTAAGCCAGAGATCACTAATTAATTCGGTTAAACTCAAATTGAATTTTTCATTTAAGATGTCAGTGACAATTGGCAGTAATTTTTAACACCCAGTGAGAATTATCCAACGAATCATTAATTCAGAGATAAATAAAAAAATAATAAATTGATAATTGTTATTTACACTTTCGTTTCATCAACTGTCCTCTTCTTTCACAAATTTAGTTACGGAATTGTAATGTGCACCGAGTTCGTACATATGGCGATGATACGTTAAAATAACTTTCCTCATAGGCTCGTATTCAGATCCAATGACATAGGGCATTCCACTTGCCTGGATGACTTCAATTGGACACTTGAGGACTCGAGAGAGTACTTGGAGCTGTTGAATAAATTATAATTAGCATATTTAATCCAATCACCTATTCTCAATCAACTTACTTCAATAGCTCCTCCCCAAGCACTCGTACTAGCCACATTATCACAGTATTTGTCATATTGTTCAGACGAAAAGATATCCTCTGAATCCGGATTCGATAAAAATGGAAGGAAATCGTTCATATTCTCACGTAAATAACCAGCTGTCTTCGTCCTCAAATCCTGAAGACTGAGTGGGATATCATCGATTAATTTTAATTGATGAGCCACTGCATTATACAAACTGGAAAGGATAAATTAAATCCAATGTTCATTTATATTTAATTAAATAATGAATTTAAAAAATTATTTACCAATGCCCATCACTGGGAATTTCGTAAATCATGAGATCCCTTTCCCCAAGGAGCTTTTTAATCGTCTGTGTCTCGACATTTCTCTTTCCAAAAACATTGAGAGCTTCCTGCTCAATTATTCTCTCATTTCTCTCCTTTTCGGCCTGTGCCTTCTTCTCTCTCCTCTTCTGGGCCTTCGAAACCCTCTGTGTAGACTCCTCTCTCTTTTCCTCGTCTTCAGGAACGATAACAGTCTCATTCGATGGTAATCCAGTGACTGTCACCTGCGAAAGTCTGAATCTCGTCATTTCCTCGTCATGCCGTTTGTCAAGATCTGATTCTAGCTGCACTATCTCCTCGGTTATCTCTCTCTTCTTCTTTTTATCACCCTTGCAGATAGATTTTTTCATTGTCTGAATTTGTGCTGGAATTAGTAAAAAAAAAATCATTTAATTACTCGATTAATTAATGAATCTCAATTAATTCCAACATGTTGACGTTTGACATTCGATTCTACCTTGCAATTCCTTTCGCTCCTTTTTCTGTCTCTGTGACAATTGTTCCTCACTCATTTCCTCCTCCATTTTTAATTAATCCGATAACTGTCGTTCAATAACTTTACTGAATTCAATAAAATTAATTTTTTAGCTAATTCTCTCTCGTGTAAAACATGGGATAGCTCAAGAGTCTCGAATTGAACACCGCCATCTTGTAAAATGGAATCGATGAGCTCATGAGGGTGCGCCTTAGTGCCCAAAAATCTAGGAGTTTCTAGGGATTTTAGGTGGCGCCCTCTTACATCATTTTCAGAAAGAGACAAATTGCAAAACTGGCTTCACTACTTAATAATAAAAAATTAAAAAAATATGCATTCGTTTGTGAATTGTTTGGTGGTAATTGGTATTTAGTTTTTATTGTTTGGTAGTTAATTGTTTAATTATTATTAACCAAATCTGCCCATGCTTTTGAATGACAAATTAGAAGTGGGAGGAGAATGGTTAAATAATTAATACCAAACGACCGTCCACCGTGCTTGGTGATTTCAGTTACACCGTAATTTTTTTTACAACACCAGATGGCGTTGGCAGCAAACAGCTGTTGTATATCTTTCGCCACGTTGGAAGGATTGAGTTGGGTTTACGGTAATAGAAAAAATCTATGTGACATTATATCTCAACAAGTATTTATTGTTAAAATAAAAGTATTGAGGATAAATAAAATTGATAAAAGACGAGAGTAATTAGGTAAGTCAATTTGTGACCTCTGGACATCATTTAATCAGTCGCCTGATTATGCTATCATAATTAATAATTAAATCTGTATACCGTACACGTCAACGAGTTCAAGAAACTCAACTCATTGAGATTAATGGCATGATAATAATAATATGCCAATTGTTTCACTTCGAAGAGACAATTTCGAGGCAATTTTGGAGCTGATGGAGTTTTAATAGTTCTTTTGGGTTTCCAGGGTTTAAAAATGAAGGTGAAGGAACTTGTGAAGACTGTCAATGTGGCCTGGTCGCCACCGGCTCAATATCCAATATTACTAGCAGCAGGAACTGCTGCCCAGCAGCTAGATGCTAGTTTCAATACATCAGCTAGTCTGGATCTTTATTTACTGGGCCTACAAGAGCCTGGTTATGATATGGAATTAAGAGCGAGTGTTCCAAGTGACCACAGGTAATTAAAAAACAGAAATTTCTGAGATTTTTACAAGAATCTATCATAACTTTTGAATTATCCAGATTCCACAAAGTAATCTGGGGCTCATGCGGTCAAGATCCCTCTGGAATAATTGTTGGTGGCTGTGACTATGGAACAATTAAAATCTACTCAGTCAGCAAAATGCTGTCAGGTGACCAAGATCCTCTCTTGAGCAGTCCTAATCGTCACACAGGTCCAGTAAGAGCCCTCGACTTCAATCCATTCCAATCAAACCTCCTAGCATCAGGTGCAACAGAGAGTGAGATTTACATCTGGGACATTGTCAACACAAACACACCAATGTCTCCAGGTAGTCCCAGTCAGCCCTCAGAAGATATTCAGTATATTCAATGGAATAAACAAGTGCAGCACATATTGGCATCAGCATTTTCTCAACGCTGCATTATCTGGGATTTGCGAAAAAACGAGGCAATAATAAAATTATCAGATGCCAATTCAAAAATAAGGTGGAAGACACTGCAGTGGCATCCAGAAATGGCTACGCAACTCTGTTTAGCATCTGAGGACGACCAGACACCGATAATTCAGCTCTGGGACCTGAGATTCGCCTCATCGCCTTTAAAAACCCTCCAGCATCATCAGAGAGGTGTTTTATCGATAGCCTGGAGCAGTCATGACTCTGATCTACTTCTCAGTTGTGCCAAAGACAACACGATACTCTGTTGGAACCCAAACTCCGATGTACCTGGTGGTGAGGTGCTCTGTGAGCTCGCACAAACGAGCCAATGGTATTTTGACGTCTCCTGGTGTCCAAGAACCCCAGGATTAATCGTCGGCAGTAGTTTCGATGGTCATGCAGTTGTCTATTCACTTCTCGGTGGATCCAAACAAGGTGCTCATGATACAAGCAACCAAATTGTCGATTCCTTCCCAGGAATGGACCCATTTGTTCAGGCACCACCTGCTGCTAAAGCAGAACCAGCTGTGCCTCTCACAAAAGCACCCAAGTGGCTTAGAAAACCGGCTGGAGTCTCCTTCGGATTCGGCGGTAAACTGACGATTTTCGAGAACGAACCAGCAGACGCAAACACAGGTGCTCCTGCTAAAAGAAGCGTAACTGTCTCCCAAGTAATTACGAATCCTGATATGATCAAGAGATCCAATGAGCTTGAGGATGCTCTTAAAACAGGACAATTCCTGGACTATTGTCATGGAAAAGTGAACAATTTAGAAGACGAGCACTTGAAAAAAATTTGGAATTACGTTGGTGCTTATTTCAGTGAGGATATAACGAAGAAATTCCTGGAAATTTTGGGGTATAATGTCGCTGGGATCAACCAGAAGCTCCAGAAATTTGTGCCTCAAGAAGAAGTCGATGAGATTACTGAAGGAATGGGAAAATTGGATAATCTACAGAATGGAAGCACTTTTGATCCAACTGCGGCGTTTGATGCTATAGCTCAACAGGAGCAGAAAAAAACTTCTCCAGTTAAAGCAATTCCGACGGATTTAAAGCTGAATACATCGGACGATGAGGATGGCTTGATAACCCAGGCGATTCTGGTTGGTAATATTGAAGCTGCAGTGGCTCTCTGCTTCTCCAGCAAGCGTTATGCTGATGCTGTTATTCTAGCAATGGCCGGAGGTCCTGATCTTCTGGCACGAACCCAATACAGATACTTCGCAGAGCACAAAGGGCCTCTGAACTCTTTAATTAATTACTTGGTGAGTGAGAACTGGAGTGAATTGGTCAAGACCAGTGACATTAACTGCTGGAAGGAGACTCTGGTCGGTATATTCACATATGCAACTGGCGAAGAGAGCTCGAGCCTGTGTGATGCACTAGGAGATCGCCTCTCGCTCTCTGAAGATCCTGAGCTGAGGAAACAAGCCCAGATCTGCTACATTTGCTCCGGAAACTTGAACAAGGTCATTCAAGTACTGGAGACAGAGATTCAGGACACTGTTGAGCTTGTCATGATACTGAAGAGGGCCCTGGAGCTTCAGGGAGTCAAGTCTGTCACTGTCGATGGGAATATTGCAAGTGTTCTTTCCCAGTATGCGGAATTATTGGCCTCTGAAGGCGATTTGGACTCGGCACTTAATTACGTGGGCAATGGACAGGACTCTGCTGTTGTCATGTTAAGAGAGAGGCTCTACAAGGCTCTCCAATATGTTCAGCCTAATACCCAGCCGGCTAAACCTGCTCAGAGTTACTACAATCAAAAGCCGAATATCTACAGTAATCAGAATAATGACTACAATAATCAGGCGCAAGTGCAAAACTGGAACACAACACCTCTCCAGAATTCCTGGGGAATGCCGGGTCAGCAGCAAGTTCCTCCCGTTCTTCAGGCACCTGTCCAGCCTCCAAATAAGAGCTACGGTCAGGTGATGCAGCCAGCTGTCCCTCCAACTGCACCACCGCCTGTTCAGGCTGCTGGAAGCACACACAGTGGCTCAAGACCGTCCAGTGTTGGTCCTTCCTCCAGGCCAAAGTACATGATTGATCCTTCAGTAAAGAGCTCACCTTCTTATGGAGGATATGGACAGAATCAGGTGTACCCAGGACAGGCACAGACCTTTGGGTATCAAGGACAGGGTGCTTATCAGGCTGTACCAGGAGTTGGAGGATTCGGGAGTCAGGGGTATGAAAACGAAGGGTTCAAGGCCCAACCGACTATGATGACACCGAGTTTACCGGCACAACCACCGCAGGGTGTCTATGATCCAGTGAGAAGGGTTTCTCAGGGTAATGCAGGCTTCAATAATGAGCCTGCTTATCATGCACCTCCACAGGCTTCTGGGTGGAATGACCCACCGATTGCTAAATCCAGAGCTCAGGTAATGCTGAAATAAATAATTGCACTCAATAATTTAGAAGATATATATTTTAAAATTTTAAACGTTGATGTAGCCAGTACTGGCATTGTACAACAAAAATGAAATGTCTGCGGAACACGCTGGCACGAGAAAATGGAAAGCCAGGCATTCGAAGATTAATGTATCTAAGGTAGTTTATTACCGGTTATTTCTGCGTGACATTTTACGTTTTATTTATTTTGACATGGTTTCTTCTTTTTTTTTCATAAAAGTAACAGAGATGAATTAATTTATTTTTTTGGTTTATTGTTTCTGCTTTTACGTGATCATTATTACATGATTATGATTACTACGGAATGCCTCGACCATCTCCCACGTAGGATTATCGAAATGACACATGAAGTTGTTATTCAGTCATTTTCACTAATCAATAATTAATGAATTATCAATTTTATAGTTTTCTGAATGAGATTTTTCTTTGCAGCAACAGGCAACTGATTTCCAGCCACAAAATCCAATTTTGCATCCACTTAGAGGAGCTCAGCCAGAATATAATGTAAGAGATAATTAAGAATGGGGTAAAATGGATATTCTAATTGTGTCTTCAATTTTATTAGGCACCTGAAGAGAATTATCATCAAACCCCTCAGAACTCCTACAATCAGAGTCAGTATCCTCCGAATATGCTGAATCCATCGAATCAGTTTAATCAACCCATGGGCTACGAACCATCCCAGTATCAACAGCATCAACCTCCTCCGCAACAGCAGCAGCATCAACCGGTTCAGCAAGCCAGAGTGGCAGAACCTGAACCACCAAAAGCCCCAATTCCAGAGGAGCACATACACTTGAAGACAGTATTGGAGGACCTGAAGACTCAATGTCATGAGGCTGCTAAAAATCCACAGACAAAACGAAAAATTGAAGATGTGGCTCGAAAACTTGAAGCTCTGTATGATTGCTTGAGGGAAAAATCTGTGAGTATTAAAAGAAATTCGATAATTAATTTTATTTTAATTGAATCGTCAATTCAATTATCAATAATTAATTTTATTTTCAGCTTTCGCCAAATACTCTTCAAGGTCTCCATCAAATTTCTCAAATGATTCAATCCGGAAATTACACAAATGGATTGAGTATACATACGCAATTAGTATCTGGTCCAGATTTTAGTAGAATTGCCTCATTCATGCCAGGAATTAAAGTATTGTTGCAGAGTGCACTCCAATTGGGCGTTTATTTAACGTAGAGAGAGAGAATGAGAGATTTTTTGTAAAATTTTCGTAATTGGAGAATCGAATTTGAAGGAGCCTTATGAGAAACATATAAAATAAATAATTAACAGTGATTCAAATGATATTTGAAGTAACTAGTTTCCTTTCTTTTTCGTGAATATTATTTTTTTATATTTTAATGTAAAAAAAATCAGTTTTAATGAATTATTATTGCATGGTACGTTAATTTTTTTTTATGTATTTTTTTTTTTCAGTAGAACTGATTTAATTATTTAACAAATGAAAGAAACATGAAGAAATCTGTTGATGCATTAAAATTTTATATGAAATTATTGTCAGTTCAATCATGTACGCTGCCAATTGTAATTAAACTAAAAAATTTAGTTATTAAAGTTTAAATATAAAAAAAATACAAATTAATTGTGCAATTATTGAATTAAAAGGCCAAAGGTTTTATGAAATCAAAATTTTCTTGGGTAGTCATTAAAATTGTTTGAAATAATTAAATTAAATGAATTTTCATAAATAACAGATTATAGTGTAATATTTTAATATTAATAATGATGAAGTACAGATGCCTTTATACAATATGTATAGATAGACAAAGTCACAATATAATTCTCCTTAATAATCGTTGACCATGTTCCATTTTTAATCATTATAATTAAACAATCCGTCAAATTAATAATAATAATCTACAGAGAAAGATAGATATGTTGAACATGTGTATTATTTATTTATATATTCTTCAAGAGTTGCTCTCCATTATTTTTTTTCGTGAGAATGACAATGTCATTAAAATTTTTCTTTGTGTAAAATTGTCATAATTGCCCTAGCAATTACCGGTAATTAATTATTCGATTAATCAATTTATCCGGTTATGCAATTAAATTTATCTAATCGATTATTTTAATCGTGAGTAATGATTATGTTTCACAAAACGATTTTTCATTTAATTAATTCCTTTCATTAACGTTCCTACAATTAAATCGATTTTAATTAATTCTTTATTTTTATTTATCTAAGTGATTTATATATTATTAAAAATTAATATTTTACAAACATTATGAACTAGGTAATTAAAATTTGTACAGAGCCCTCATATAATTTTTGTTTAATTACATCGTTACAATTAATTTTAATGCAATCCGATTTTAAATGATTCAATAACGATTAAATCGTTTATTTATTAATTTCTCTAAATTTATTTCTCTTTTAAACATTATTTTAATTTCTAAACGTGAATCACTGGAATAGTTCGTCCCCATTGGAGAAAATTTCATGACTTTCAGTAAATTTATAACTTTTTAATACTAACTAATAAAATAAAACAATGGAAAAAAAAAAATTTTATTACACAAACGATTTATCACGAATCGTTTGAAGTACGAATTGAATTTCGCGCATAAATTAGCCCTTGATTAGTCGCCTAATGAGCCTCTTTTAAAATTATACATATAATTAAAGGAAAAAAAGTGCTATTCTTTATTGCAGCAAAAAGTATTCAGTGATTAATTTAAGCGAGAAAATAATTTCTGTAATAAAACAAATTCGATCATAACTATGTGGAGATCTCGATTACAGGATCAGTTGTATTATTATTAAGAAGTTCCTGTTTATCCCTGCACGTTAATTCGTACTGCTGGCTCAACGAGTCCTTCCTAACTGGTGACATGACATCTCCATCGTCCATTGGAGAAACCCTCTCCTCGCTGTACTCATCATCATCGTACTCAGCCTCATTCTTGTTATCATGAAGTCTGCTAGGATAAGCAGGATGTGGCAGTCCATAGCTGCTGTCCCCAGTGTACGTGACTTTCCCCATAAACGATCTAATCTCATCAAAATAAGTCTCTTCCCTCTCGTTCTCATTGCTGCTTCCAGGGGAATCAGCTACAGAGACAACAACACTCCCATCATCTGCCTCGTGCTTCTTCAGATGTCTATCAAGATTCGTCTGCTGTCCGAAACATCGCTCACAAAGAGGACACTTGAACGGCCGCTGCTTGTCATGGATATTGCGAACATGGCGCTGAAGATTGCTGGAGATGCTGAAGGACCTCTCACAGTGTTTGCACTTGTACGGCTGCTCGCCCGTGTGTGTCCTCAAGTGTCTTGTCAGATTCGCCGATCTCGGAAAGACCTTGCCGCAGAATTTGCAGGAGTATCGATCCTTGATCTTGCCGAGGGGCAGGTGGTGGCTCATGACAGCGTCCTGGAAGGGTTTTACCCCTGGGAAACTCATGGGAGGTCTTCCAAGGAGGTCAAAGCCACCGGGTCTTGCTCCACTGATGCCATTCATGAGGCTGCCTAAAAAAGGCAGGCCCCTGGTGGGTCCAAATGGAGGAAGTGGTGGG
The DNA here is from genome assembly GCA_963565655.1 of Aleiodes testaceus. Lineage (NCBI taxonomy): Eukaryota > Metazoa > Arthropoda > Insecta > Hymenoptera > Braconidae > Aleiodes > Aleiodes testaceus. The sequence continues at coordinate 3,650,358 of OY751422.1, forward strand.
AGGAGACGAGAATCGGGAGGACCTCCAGGAGGTGCTGGGGCTCCGGGAAAACCCGGAAAAGTTGCACCTGGATTACGATACATAGCTTCAATGAACATGGGATGGATGGGTCTTGGATAGGCCATGTGCGGTGGAGTATTGGGGAGAGGTTCTTGAGGGAGAGATGGAGGAGATAGATCTCTTGGTTCTGGCTTCTTCTCTTCCTCTTCTAAATGATGCTTCTGAGGCTCTGGACTGTGGGGAGGTGGTACAGGTGATGGAGATGGTGAACGACTTGGGGATTCTTTTATTGGAGTCTCGTCCTTCTTCGTTTGAACCCGGAGATCCAGCGGTTGATCTGTTGATGCAGATGATGGTGAGTCTGTATCCATTTTAGTCACTTTGAGCTCGGATTTCTTTGAGTCATCATCGCTTTCTGGAGTCGGTTGAACACTAGGTCGGGCCGGGGACGGTCTGAACGTTGATGTTGCTTCTTCTCCAGTTGAAGGCGAGACTTTGTTGATTTGGTGAATCTTTGGCGGTGTGAATCGCTCCTTTCTCGGACTCTCACTGCGCTTCAGCTCTTCTTGAATTTTTGGGAAGAGCAGCGGAGTATTCAGGAAATTGTGGGTATTCGGAAATAGCCCTGGATATGGAGCCATTAGACTAGGTGGATAAAAAGGTAGACCACCAGGAAGAGAAACTGGTGGTCTTGGATAAACCAGAAATGGATCTGGTCCTGATGATGGCAATTGTGACATTACACCTGATGAAGGTGGCGGCGGAGGTGGTGGCTGATTATTGCCACAGCGATTCGATGTTGTTGAATAACAGAAACGCTTGTGCTTTGATAATGAAGTACCAGTACTAAATGATTGTCCACATTTGGCGCAGTTTATCTGCATACGACAGAGCGAGTGCATGCGTTTGTGACGACAGAGATTTGAGAATTGTGTATATGCCTTGAAACAAACCTCACACCTGAATGGTTTGACACTGCTGTGTATGTGAGTGTGTTGCTTTAATCCAGAGCTCGTTGCAAATGTTTTACCGCACTCTGTACAGGCGTGACTTCTGGCACCAACGTGATTCGTACGGATGTGACGCTGGAGATTTGAGGCGTCTGTGAAAACCTGTTCGGGATTCTTCCATTAGACTTGGAAATGCTTTTATTTGCTGGGGTGATTGAATTTGGGGAGGTCTGAGTTGTTGGAGATGATTAGTTACCTTGGGACAGTTCTCGCAGGGATATTTCCGGAGATCACCGTGGACAATTGCTCGATGACGGACTAAGAGAGGTCTCCAGGCGAATCCTCGAGAGCAGCTATCGCACCTGTGCTGATTTGAAGGGTATCGATGTGTTGATACTAAATGAAAGTCCAATCTGCAAAAAAAAAATAAAATGCTGCTATGAAATTCTGCCTGATAAAAAAAAACGAAGTGTTAGGTAATCGGACGTTGGGATGATGACTAAGTGACTTGGAAGTAGCTTCCGAGGCGATAAGAAAAGGGAAAAGGAACGGGATAGACGTCAGAAACGTGCTCCCTCATATTGTACAGGATGTCTATGGTGTGGGAGCATTGATTTTACTGGAGCCTATCTCTGTCTCGCTCTCTAGTTCTCAGATAGCCGTCCCAGCCCTACTTTCAAGTTCTTTGGAGGCAACCGACGTGTCGTGTGAAAGCTATTCCGCGTGTGGTGAGATAGTGCCTCTGTTGTGACGCTGTTATGCGCCAGATGAGCTAGGAGCACGCGACGCTTGATGATATACAGGGACGTTAATGGCTCGTAGGGACAGAGAACCTCCCTTCCCCTATTTCTTCTTGTATGCGGACCTCGTTTGGAATTTCGCACGTCCAAAGAATTTTTATTTGACAACAGGTGCAGTTTGTGATTTAATTCTTGGAGAAAAATTAAATAAATTCGTTCTGCTCTCCTTTTTTTTAAATTAATTTATCAGGTGCAATGAGTGACAACGTGATGAGTCAATTCTACTCTATTATTTCCTCGTTTTCTCGGGGTTGAGGGTAAAAAAAGAGAGGGAAAAAAAGTGCTCGCGTGATGGGGACTTCATTGCGTATAAATGATAACCATTGAGATCAAGCTGATAGAACTGGGCTCTTGATTCCACTGGAAATAATTCAGTTCGATAATAGTTGGACTTGTCCAGCAAATCAGATTGAATAACCAAATGGGGGCTGTCGAGGTTGAACATAAATTCATCATCAATAATGGAAATATAAAGGATTTTACTCGTTTTGTTCGGAGGATTTTTTTTTTCACTGCAGGAGAGACTTATATTGGGTAATAAATAATTGTTATTATCGTGCTTACACGTCAATCTCTTGAAAGGGTTTATCGCACACTGTACAGCGGATCTCTCCCTCCTCCTCTTCCTCACGATCCTCGTCAGCTGTACCACTGTGCTGTGATGCTGTAACAAATTGACAAAAATGAACGATTAATTATTGGAAATAATTTATTTAATTTTTTTTTTTAATCAGAAATTCACAAAACTTCAAAAACTTTTTGTTGTTTTTTTAAGAGGGATGATTTTACCTTTTATTTAAAGATTAATTTATTTAGTTTCACTACAAAAAATTGAGTTCTCCAAGAGAATGCTCATCGACCGCAATCCAACACACAACTAACACCGGAGACAGTGGGGTAAAATGATGCACCAGTTTAACTGTGAATCGGAGACAATACTCTATGACAGAAATGTAGTGTTTTACCCCCTAAAGGGGGGAGATATTTCAACGTGAACAGACTGGCCATTGGTAAAAGCAAACTGGTGCGCCAGCCAATCACAATACAGAACCCCAGTGTTTTCACCCCCGAATATGTCACGACAGCAGGTAAAATCGGAGAGAGAGAGAAATGAACAAGGTGTTTGTGAAGTGGGTGGGAGAAATGTTGAAGTGGTTAAATTATTATTTATTGGATTGTGTGACTGACTGCGGCTATTCCTGCAGTTTCTCGTTAATAATTTTTGATAGAATTCGAATAAAACTCCGGGATAGAAGTCTTTCCAATTTGTTTTCGGAACGAAAAAGTTTACGAAAAAATCTGGAAAAAATTGAAAAGACCCGGGAATGTGTCTATTATTATTGTGAATTTTTTCCAATTATTTTAAAAACGCATTTACACGTAAAAAAATAATTCGTAAAGTTTGATGCGAGTGGTTGCCTCTTAACGGTTATTTAAATCTCCCGGCTACACTTGTCCAAGCCATATGGCCCTGAGATGTGTTTAGCCCCCCAACGAACCTTCATGGGAACTGGCCACGGTTTCTACCTTCAACCACTAGCAAGTAACGCCCCGACTCCTTTTTTCCTACCCCCTGCAGACGATAGTCCTCGTTCTCACTCCCTCTCTAAGTAAATGCTCGATTTTCCTTCTCTCTCACTTTAGAAACAATGAGAGATTGCGGTTTACCTCCGTTATAACTGTTTTCAGAGCACAATTGCCCTCTTGATCCTCGTTAACGCCCATAAAAACATGAAAAGAAGCGATCATACTAGTTTCCCTGAAGTAACGGTGAAGGAAGAACAAAAAAAAATATTTTTCAAAAAGGAAAATCCGGAGAATGTCAAGGAAAATTTTGCTTTTTTCAATTACCAATGGCACTCTACTTCATTCAATTATTTCCTCTCCTTTAAATACCAATTCCCCTTTTTTTAAGCTCTCAGGCACCTTCAAGCTGCTCGGTTTATTATGTTAATTCGAAGAGTCAAATGCGAGTCCTTTCCACTACATAGTCACGTTGCGGAAAGTCAACAGGTGGGATTCCAAAGCCAAACGACACCCCCTGCCAAGTCAGTTGGCCGTTGCATGGGAAAAAGTAACGGAAATCAATGTTCCCCGCAACGTTTGCTTCATCCACACGCATGCACATATCCTCCACTTTTTTTTCCACTAGTTTCCATCATTTTATCGTCCGTTACAAGAATAATTAAAATAATGTCAAAGATTCGAAAATTCCGGATTAGATTCAAGTGCAGCATCAATCACCCAATGCAATATAAGGAAATTCAAAGGCTATTTATTCCCATACATCAAAAAATCCACCGGCACGCCCACACTTTTTTTTATTCTCATAATACATATCAAATGGGATTTGACTCGTGTCGGATTTTTTGAGAGAAGCCCAAATGGACGCATCATTAGCCCGATACGATGATTCAGATAGGGTTGTGGGATACATGGGAGTCGTATCACCATCCTCCCCACCCCCTTTTTTTCACTCCAACTCTGTGAAATAGTGTCGCGTGCCCTTTTGTGTTGTACCCCTTTTTTTTCGGCTATTTTTTCTCCTCTTCATCTGTATAAGGCCATGGTTTACGCGCGTGTTAATCGACAATGCAAGTCATAAATTATCTAGGACCCTAATAGAGACATCGAACACACGAAGGGACAGATTTTGAGGAAGAGAGGTGAAAAAAATTTGGATGGTGGACGTAACGGGGTTGGGAGAGAAAAAAAAGGCATTTCTCTGCGGAAAATTGGGACGATAATTCATACTGAAATGACTCTGTCAGTTGCACGCCTATTTTTTACGACTCATGGTGAGCCAAATGTTATTTTTATTTATTTTAAAATTATCTGATTGGAGAAATGATGAATTTATCCGGATTTTTCATCATTCGGGGATGAAAAAAAAAATGGACATGAGGGGATTTGAATATTATATCTGAGGTTTGTCATTTCAATGTCTCCATTCCCCCAATAGAGGCGTGTTAAACTGATTCTCTCGTGTATACATGCTCGTCAACAATAAAAAATTGAACTGATCCTGCAGAGAGCTGCACAGATGCTTCTGGGGGGAGAGTAATACACAATAGGTGAAAATGTCGTTTGTTTGACATCATTATTCCCATCCCAAGACTATTATTCATGCTCACAAATTGTCATAATCATTTCTCGTTCATCGACAACACACAATTTTCCAAAAATAAATTGTCTTAATTAATTTTCCTCCTTAATTGCACGATTCCCATAAAATTACGTCTTACTAAAAAAAAAAAGTGCGAAAGGAAAAATAATAAAACGGTGAAAGGGGAGGAAAAAATTCGTTTGATTTGTGAAGCTTTTGCCTGTCCCTACTTTTTCCCTATCACATGAACAGACACTACTCCACGTAATTACACGTAAACATTTAACCGGAACACCAGTCGAGGTCATTTCCGGTTGCCTCGTGACTTCGGATAATTTCCAAACGATTTCCTGGTATGAAAAAAAAAACCAGCAATTCTTTATTGTTTCAATTGGATAAAGCACTTGGCCTCTGATTTTTTTTTCTCTTAATTGGTCCAGGGGTCGAGGGCTGCAAAGTTAATATTAAGAATCTGTTGCTTGAGTTTAGGGATTTTTTTGGATTCCAAGTGAGGGTGGTCTATGGTCTTGAGGCGCACGATTTCAACTTGGACGATAATCCGAGTTTTAATTACCTGCGACATCTGGCTGTCGCATTTCATGCCCCTACCTCTCTCAAGTCGCAAGAAAATTACAACTATGATAACTGTCGTGAAACTGGGGAGAGTTAATAAACCATTTTCATGAAAGTTTTGTTTATTTTTATGGCTGGAAAATTTGAATTCAGGAGAAAGTATTAAACAGAGTTATTAAACATTAATAATGAAATTCTGTTAAATCTTCTTTTTCTTCGTTAATTTAAAAAAAAGGAATAATCCGTAAAAATTTATTCAAACTCAGGGTTAAAATTGAACATTAACCGTAGTAATCTGTCTAGTGGGATCAAAAGGAATTGGCTCGTGCCCAGTACAATGCTGAGATAATCAGTATACTCGTATACGTAATACCAGTACCACCCACTCACCATTGAGTCCAGGTGAATCACGACGAGAATCACCTAACCATAACGACCCGTGGCAAAACTCTATACCTATAGGTCAGTCTAATGTCAGCTTTTTCGAATCACGATTAACCCCCAGCATTTGGGCTCCCTGCTCGAGGTACTTGCCACCTGCCCTGAATAATCGTATGCACTGACGTTAGCACTGGGCTCTTGATGTCTATCGGAAGAACAGAGTGTCACAATGGCCTGCACGTACTATCCGGTTCAGGCGCTCTTGCACGTGCTGTTAATTTCGTTTTTTAATTAGTTTACTCGCTTACCGGTTTCGCGATCACTCCTGTCCTCGGTTGTGTTCTCTCCATGAATGTCCTGAAGCTGCAGAGGCTCACGTGGACCCATGAGAAGCTCCTCCCCAATGGAAATGTCTCGTACTGCCTCGTAGACTATCTGCAATGTTAATTAATTGATAATTAATCTCAATGCTCTTTATTTATCATCAAAGCAGACAATGAAATCCAATGAAAACACGATAAAGCATTAAAATACTTCAAGTCAATCAGGAGCCATGGGGTGTCCATAACATTGGACTGACGAATGTCTCTAAACACATTTCACCACCCCAGAAAAAAAAAGAGACTAAGGGGAGTGTTAAACCAAGGGGTTTGATCTCCAACCGATTTTGCTTTGGGGGAGGCAGAGTGAGCTTCTCACTCCCCGCAATTCTAAAGGCACTGAGGGTGACTTAATAACTAAACAGGCTGTACACACGTTAGCACTGTCTGTGTGTGTCTCTCTGGCACCCACACAATGTGTATCAGGGTAACATCAAATCCATGTGTCTTGGTTCGCACGAAATAGACGCATTGACTTGTAATTCTATTTTTTCCCGTGAAAATCCCCTCGATTAAATGACCGTGACCACTCCATCACTTATCTCATGGAAAAACCTCTTCAAAACACTTGACGCTGCGAAAAACCATCGATAATTCATGCTCCAGTGGATTTTCCAACAATAGAAATTAGCCAGTGATAGAATCAGGTGACGTAACACATGTTACTTTGAAATTTTATTGTTTTTGTGTTATTCCATTTTCGACAGTTGGCTTTTTCAGGTTGTTTGTCAAGAGTGACAGATGAAAAATCCGTTGGTGAATGTTTTATCGATAATTCTAATGAGTTTTGAGAATTATAATGAATTTTACCTCTCCACCAAGAAGAACATGGCGCATATTGACATCTTGAGGTGTTGCAGTGCTTCTGATGTACTTGAGCCAATTACTGGCTTCTCTGGATGCATCCAGCCAGCCTCTAACACCAGATCCTGAATGTTGAACCTGTAATCATTGATTAAATTAAAGATTTTAAAGAGAAAAATGACAAATTACTTAAATCCAAATTCCCCCAATGGGTTAATGGGATTTTACAATATTTTCATCTCCCTCAGTCACTTGAATACCAAGCCAACTGTATCCAGAGAGTGATCCCACTCAAGTCCCATCAAGTTAAAGCGTCGTGTGCCACAAGAACTACAAGCATAAGCTGGATGCTTTTAGGTCTCGAGACAAGTGATTTTTTACACAATTGTCTTGCCGACCGCACTCCTCGGTTGGCCAACCATGCGAGCAATACAGTGGCAGTAATTTCTCCTTGAGAAGAAAAAATAAAGCAATCTCTCCCTTCTCACCTCCCCCAAACGATAGTTTTACTCTCAAACTCAGATCAATCCCCCTGCTATGAGGGGTTGATTGTGAAATGATCGTTGAGTTTTATCGTTAGTGAGTATTTTCACTACCCTTATTTCTTTCGGCACTTGTCACTGCCATTTGGACCAATTGTCATTCTTTTAATCGTGCGAATTGCTCAATTTATTATGTTATCAATAAAACTTTTGAGGATTTTATGATTAATGAAAATACCTATTGAATTAAATTCATTCCACCTGTCGGTAATACTCGTAACCCCTTCACAACAATCAATATCACCAGAGACTCACAGGTAAGTGGATAAGTTAGGTAATTGATCATACCTTTACTCGTTGAGTATAAATTTGTTGTTACAACCGGGCTCACTCAACCTCATCAAGTCTCTACCTCAGGGATAATCCTTCCTGCAATCGTTCAACCATACTGCACCCGAGGATTTAACGTGAAAACATGGGATGAGCTTCTGGTTATTATTTACACTTCAACACTTTCCCACCAAAACTCCCCCAATAAAAAAGAAGAGAATCTCATGTATAATTATTCACACGAAAGAGACTTTATCCAAGAATGATAAATTCCAGAGAAAAAACGAAGAAACTAAACTGCAGATTCAATGTATCACAACGGGGGCAAGTTGAGGGACTTAAGAAGCATTTTTCCAAGATGAGCACGAACCTTACAACCAACAATGACTACGAAAACTGTGTGGGTAACACGACAGATTAGGATCCACAGGTCTGTCACACCTTTTTGACAATGATGCGTTAACTCGGCGCCCACTGGTGCAGAGAGGGAAAAAAAAGAAGCAAAGAACATCCCCATAAGTGACCGAAGTGAGATATTTCTGTCGCACAGCAGGGAATCTCGTCTTTATTTTCTTTTCTCTCTATTCTCCTCATCTTTTTTTTTTTTCTTTCATTCTTTGTCGGCATTTGCGGACATGTGCGGACAATTCGGTGGACAGATTTGTCGTACATCTCTCTTCATAATCAAATGCCTCAATTTTACTTGGGGCACGTTCTCTCCATTTTCATTGATTAATTTTTTTCCCTGTCAAATACATGGAATTGAGCATGCTCGAGTGGCTCATGAAATTATGAAGAGAAACAGAAGGAATTATTGGTGAATTTTCTGGTAAATAGAGAGCTAATGATGGATCATGAAGAGGGGCTGCTTTTGACGCGCAAAACGATATAATTTATACTGTTAGATACAATAGAGGATAGCTTCTCCCTACAGTTTATTTTTTTTTGCTCTTTGAACCGAGGGGTTTACGAAAATTATCGGTGAATAAAGGGCCGGTGCGAGGGTGGCATCTGTTCTGCATTAGACACGGGTCGAGGAGCACCTTCTGACTTATTATTTTTTGCTTTTACTGGAACATTTGTACAAGCAGTGTCAAGTGGGTCAAATTTTGATTTTCGGGGATTTTATTGCCATTTCTTTGCGCGAATATTGAGAATTGTTGTGAATGAGGTTGTTATATGCACAGGCGACTCAATACAAGATCCCTCAGGCCAGTACGTAAATTAAATTCAGTAGTTTAGAGGAAACTCGGGGCTCCTCCTGTTTAGATAACAGCCGTCTCTCCTGAATAAGCAATTGCTCCATGGGGATTAATTAACGGATTCATTAAGACGCCTGGGATAGGAATACCCTGGAGATTAAGCAAAGATGTCGCCAAGTTGAGTGCAGTCACATAAGGTGAATTTGTACGTTATTATTATTGTGATAATTTCAAACTAAAATTTATTACATTTTGAATTGAGTGATATAACTCGAAAACTATTGGAGTTAGGAAAAAATATCAAGAGACCTTTTTTGTGGGAAATTGAATTTTCTACAAAAAAGGTGTCTTGATATTTTTTCATAAGTGCAGTGGCTTCATTTATCAATGGCTTTTTTTTTTTGAAAATGAAACTGGGAGAATTTTGAGTGGTTATTTCCGGTTATTTCGGTTATGTAATAATCAGAAAAGTGAGCACAAAGTGTTTGTGAAACGCGTGAAAGCGAGTGGCAGCTTCTCCTCAACCCATGGACCCTGTCAACGCCATTGGGATTAGGGTACATGCTGTGAGAGCTAAAAGCATTTTTGCGTAGAAGCAACTGAGCCCCTCTCGCAACTATCACACAATTCATCGATCCATACTTTTATTCATATTTTTATTTTCCGTTTTATGTAGTAGAATTTCAGTATCACAGTATTGATGGAAAAACATTGAAAAATAAAGGGGGAAGAGATGAATTGAATGGAAAAATTAATTCGATTTAAAGAATTCCAGAATTTTTATGGTTGAAATGAGCCAACAGTTGTGACGAGAAGAGATCAATATCTGTCAATAATGTCTCGATTCTCAGGGACACGTTCCACAGAAAGAGATATTCCTCCATTGTTAAGAGAATGAAGGAGAAAAAAAAAAGAAGAAGAATAAGTAAAAACGGATCCTCAACCAACCGAGATGGCAATCGACAATCTCACTATAATCCAAACTTAGTATATACCCCTCAGGATGTCTTCTGTTAACAATTGACGCGACACGGAACGTTAACGATTATAAGGGAAACCTCTGCCTCTTTTACCTATTGAAGGGATTCACCAAAAATGTCCGAGAATGCTCGGGATTTCTTTTTTTTTCACCACTAGAAAATCGTGAAGAAATATCTCAATTCTATTCATAGAAGTAGCCAGTTTTTCAGATGGATTGAGACGTTTTTGTTGGAGGTGTGAGGTTACAAAAGAGGCGATCTTCTGTTTTGTTGGACACAGTTGGAAATTATCTGAGGAGAGAGATCTCTTGAATGGGGCAGTTCTTTGTTCTTCAAGAGGAAAAGAAGTGCTGGAATTTATTAGTTTTGTAAATATTGAGGACAGTAATGATTGATTTATTTCAGTAGTTTTTCCCTCATTTTACTGAGAATTAATGAAATCTTTGGTAATCGTCATGGAAACTACTGGTTCCCTCCCCTTGATTCATGTAAAACAGGTAGAGTCAAGAGTTGAGTTGATATAACAGGTATAGAGAGACTATTGAGCCGGAGGCAGTACATATTCTCGTGTATATTGACCCAAGCCCATTGAACTTACCCCTGTAGACGAGATTAGTTGGGTAATTGTTGTGCCTATACAAGCAACTCAAGATCAAGCCAATGCAGGCAGTTAACAGCATCAAGACACTGCTTCTTATTGACCATGAATTAACATTAATTATCTCCTGCATTGAATTCCCAAGTTTCTTTTATTCAGAATTTAAAAGTGAATTCGTAGATGACAGTCGTTTTGTCGTCATCTAGACAATGAGGAAAAACATCAAAGACTAATTGTTTCGAGAAAATTATAACCAGTGCACTTGGAAGACTTCTCGTTATGAGAGTTATCAAACAATTTCAATTAAATCAAGAGTATAAATGGCTTCCTACAGAAACACACACCTCTTGGACTTGCCCTTAGTAACTGCCAATAGTTCTCGTGTGTCTTTCTATGATTTTTGAAGGAGACATGGGACTAATATTTGAAGTTAAACTATTCCCACATTTTCAATCAAATTCAAATCGAATTCTATTAATCAAAAGGAATATTGTAATCCTCGTGTCACACGTTGGAAAACATGATCCAGGATAATAGAGAAACTACATTTCAAAATAAATAATGCACCAGTATTTGCAACAGTGTACAACCCCACTAACTAGTCCTTTTCTCAAGGATCAACTTTATTCTCTTCATTTCTTTTACTCTCTTTGATTGACACTTTTGCAACACCTTCAACCTTATGGTAATAGAGACATGATACTGGGCTCATTGTACTCGTATATATTTTGACATTCAAATTTTTTTCAAGTTGGAGAAGCTCCCCTTTTTTTTCTTGCAGACACGTGACGAGGTATCTTGCATTCAAATAATTTCATTATAAATTCATAATTTATCAGGGATTCTGCTGGGTCGTCAAATATTTATTTGCAACTGTCGAATAAAAAATATTTCAATGATGTGAGAGGTAATAATTCTGGCTCATTGTCCGGTCTCATTGACCAGTACTTTTATTCCCATAAATTCATGACGAGACGACAATAAGCCATCCCTCGAAGGTCTGATTGTCACTTGTTTCCTTGTCCTCTCCATTCAATTCTTTAAAAATTCAGATGCAGAAAAATCTCGAAGGTCACGACATCGTAACCCTACGCCTTGAGAACGAGAACGTCTCTTTTTTTTTCTCCACTATTCGAATTTCGATTTAAATAACTCATTCGCGAGTGAATGAAAAATGGTTCTGCCCACTGAATTTCTATTTGGTGCATGCGCAATGAATGTGGTCATTGTGGAATCATTTCCGGGGGCTTGACCATCGTTTCTCCATTCGGGAACAATAAATTTCTTTAAAGTGTGCTTAATCGTCTTGACAATAGTCTCGAATTGAGGATTTTTCCGAATTTTCTGAGGATCTCTATTTATTCGTGTGAATATTTCCCTCAGATTCCAAAATGTGCGTGATCTTGCACGCATTTTGAACACGCCATTAATATAATTTGTCAGCGACATACGTTGGTCATAATATAATGCCCCATGTCTGGCTTTCCGCACGATTTGGTAAAAAAAGTTTCAGTCATAACCATCTCACGACGCGTGTGCACTTTTCTCCCAACATTCGGGTTTCTTCAATAAAGAAGGAAGAAAAGAGGGCAAGCGGTCACGAAGCCTGCGATGACGTGTGAAAAATAGCTCTGATGATGAGGATTCGTTGGAATAATTGATTCGTCAATTGAGACCATTTGTTTGAGCCGCAAAGAGGCAAATTTAGACACGTACCGAAATAATTCGGCTGCTCAACGGTACACTCGACACAAAAAAAGGGGGTAAAAAAAATGGTTACGATGTTACACGCGTGAACGAACTAAGCCAAAGATTGGTTTAGTCGACACTGAGGCACGCCGCATTTTTGGTATCACGCGTCACCGCTCCCAAAAACTCCAAAGAGAATCCCATCCCCGCCCCTTTATTGCTAGTCTGTTACCCCAATTGCGCCCTTAAATTCGCATGGCCCCGTTGTTGAAAGAGAAATTGAGGAAAAATATCAAAACTCGAGGCAATTTCATTCGGCAGGTGGGGTAATAAAGATACTGGGTTAAAAAAACCCTCGAAAATTCCTATTCTCTTGTAAAAAAAAAAAAAAAACTTGTCAACCCCTTATTTTTTTCCAGGTATGAATAAACAAGAGAACCAATTTTTTCCCGCAAAAAAAGATGGATTTTGTTCTTTTTTTTGCCCTGGGAAAGGATTAAGAAGGGGAATCCATTGCAATATGAGAAGAGATTAGGAATTTACCCCGGAATTGTGAAAAATTCGTTGAGATTTCTCTATTTAAATTAATTAATCCACATTTTCAGTTATTTTCAAGAGAGAGGGAGACACATAACTGAGTTGTGTCCGAGTGGGAAAAGTGAATGGTATATCCACGTGGGACTTGATAGATCGTCCGACGAAACGAAGGGGTAGTTTGGTTTAATCGATCCTGTAATCGCCGGTCGACAGTTGGTCCGACGGCCTTTTTGTCGAGGGCTTTAGATGGATGATGCCATTTACATTTTGTCAGTGCGACATGCGCACCCACCCAATCGCTTATCATATCTATCACTGATTTTCCCGGGATTTCTCATTGTAAAAATTGGATTAATTCATTTCTTCGATTGGACGTGAATCATTCCGGCAAATTTAACCGGAGAAATGTTTTTCCTTTCGCTTCATTCAATTGTTGTCCAAGCAATTGACAGTTTCGTCAGACATGGATGACACCTAGGAGGGTTTTTAAAGCCCAGGTGTCTTTGTGTGTGTCTCCCTCTCGGCTTTCGGCATCTGCCGGATAATTCTGAGGATTAAAAATTTCCCACTTGGCACATGCCTTCAATATAACCCACTGCTCTTGCTAAACTTATTTCAAAAAATTCGTTCTCATTCATTCTCTCCAATAAACAGATCGATCATCTTTCAAAACGGCTCATGATGCTCCATGAAGACTCAATCGCTTTCGAATCGATTTTCCACGTTTTCAGTTACGTTGAAAAAAAAAAAAACATGCGGAATTTATAGGATAGTCTTTGAATTTGAGTCCTTCGGAAAAGAGGTTGAGTGGCGATCGTTTTATTGGGGTTGATGAATGTTTTTCTGGGTGAAATTGGGGTACTCACCTCCCATGCGTATCTGGGGTTGTACGGCTCACTGGCCCACTTGCCGAGAAATGGACCGAACCTTGCGCCCCTTGGTATGTCCTTTCTTGCACGTACATGTGGACCCTCGTTCAGTGTACTGCCAACCTCGACCTCTGGCACTGGAGAGAGCCACTCTGTTGTTGATTCTTTATGGTCCTCTGGATCCTTTGGCTCTTCTTTTATTGGGTTCTCTGTTAATTAATAAAATGCATTAATTTTATTGACCATTTTCGAAGGATTCATTAAAAAAAACTTACGATAATCACTGATGTAATTACACTGCCTCTCCCTCTCACGTTCCCAGTAATCCGTTGACTTGGTGTCCTCACTTCTCTCATGTGTCTGCCTCTCCATGATCCTCGAGAAATCAAAGGCCGAAGTGCTCTCCCTGAGATGATAAATCGAAGAGTAGCTGTTGCCACTGGATGACCTCACGCACTCCTCGATTTCCGTAGTCTCGCCAGTGCCACTGGCGCTTCCCCCAGTGATTGTAGTTTCGCCCTCGTCACTGCTACCTATCCCCAAAGTTCAAGAGAACATTATTAAATGGGAATAAAAAACCAATTCAAATATTTCATTCATCAAAGCATTGCATCACCGATTCACTGATAAAGCCCCAATCTTCAAGGAAAAAACCAAAGGAATTGCATAAAAATATATATATATATTCCAGACGCTTTATCGTTACTGCACGCATTGTTTGCGGTTCCTGGGCTCTGAGTTTACGACACTATCCTAGACACACACAAGTCCACGAAATCCTATCAACTTGCTCTTGTGGTTTCTCACGTACACGAGGACAGGTCCCTACAAATAAAGAGATAGAGATCCATCGAGGATTCCTTGTGTGTGAATTTTGTGACGATAAGGGGACATAGAAATATAAAGAAAAAAGAATAAATAATATAGAGGCAATAATTTTTTATTGAATGCCGCTTCTCTCGTTTCCTTATTTCATTTATTTGTATTTGGATAGCACCGGAAATATGATCTTATCGAGAAGATAATTTAGAGGCTGATAAATTTTTGATAAACAGGCGAATCATCGTAAATCATTGAGCTCGAAATTTAATAATGGTGGAGGGAGTTTCCCACAATCCTTTTGGTTTATCAATGGGAATTCATTATTTTTTTTTTTTGGAAGCCGAGGCTTTTCCGAAGCATCACACGGCACTCTTGATATTGTGGGTTAAAAAAAGAGGCACTTGGAGAGGCGTAATCTTCATGGGCTCCCTTACACGCATTTTACGATATCAACACAAGGAGCGTCAAGTATCCGAGGGATAGAGAAGGAGTGTACATGTTCAATGACACCCTCGAGGAGATTAGTGTCTTCAATTTTACGATCATCCTCTCCAAAGTCCAATGCTAAAGTGCTCTGTTTGTTTTATCGATTAATCTTGGGTAATAGTTTTGGGGGGGCTTTTTTTCGTGTAATTAATTGAGATTGTGGGAGAATTTTTTTTAATCGTCTTCCACGGGAAACCCCGGAGGGTAATTAGGGGAATAATTAAGTGGAGAATCGGAAGACGAGAACACTGATACTGCAGCCTGTGGCAGAAAGCCACCACAGGATGTCCTGAGTGATAGGAATTAATATTTCCTAAATATGTGCACTATCCTTTTTGATCATCAGTTTTATCCAATTAAAATTAACCTATTTCCACATTTTTTCTTTTTTTGAAATATCTCGTAAATTAAAAGAGATAGGAAAATTTTGGTAGAATCCTTTTTTGTAGAGAATTTTAAGAGCTAAAAAAAAGATTCAGGGTGAAAATGACGTATCTCCAATAGTTTCATAGATATTTTTAAAAAACTGTTGGATTTATTTAATTAATTTCCTTACCACTGTTTCTGCAGTTACTTCGTCTGCTCAAGTCTAGGCAACTCATGCCTTTAATAAAAATTCCCCACAAATCCGTCAATAAATCACAAGACACACATCACAAATTCTAAAAATTCACGAATTCAATAATTGCATAATTAAATCACCGTTTTCAAAGAAATCTATAATCACAAAATCCTGGATACTCTCTCGCGAGATTCGAGAGGGCAAGGAACTCGCTGAGAGGGAATGCGCAGAAATCCGTAAAATTCAGGAGAATATTTCTCGTTCTGTTACACACACACACACATAAACACGTTGAAATGGGTAAGAAGTGGGCTGAGATGGAGAAGAGTGAGCTGCGCCGTGTCAGCTGGCTCTTGGCAGACTAGAGGATCCTAGAAATCAGTTGGGAGAAGAGGATGGCACTGTGTTGGGGCTCCCGTGGGAGCTCCAAAGAGGCCAGGGACGATCCTCGTGGGGTGTGGCAATTGAACGTCTGTTCCGTGATTCTGGTTGGCCCGCAGGCGGAGCCACCCCCTTTCTCTCACTCTCTTCGGCTGGACTATCCCCCTCTTCATCTCTGTAGAGACGGTTTAGGGATCAGGGATACACTGCAACATCATCAGAGACTCCAGTCTGATGGCAAATGCTGAAGAGAAGGATTCTCTTTTTTTTATTTATTTTTAAAGAATTTTTATGAATAAATTGAATGCACTCCACGATAGTTTTTATCAAATATCTCGGAAAATAAGGGAGATAGAGGAATTTTCGTAGAGACCTTTTTTGTAGACCTCGAAATTGTCTACAAAAAATGTTCCCATGAAAATCCTCGTATCTCCCTCAGTTTTCGAGATTTCATCAATTTTTTTATGGAATAGACGTAATACTATCGTTTTTCTTTTGTAGAAAATCGAGATTAAGTTTCATTGACTTGTTTCATTTTTTCGACTTTTCAATTTTCTCGCATTCATATTCTCCTTTATTCCCCATTGACCCCTGACCTCAACGCAGACGTCAGTCTCTCGGAGAATATTTGAAGGACCGTTGCGGTCGAACGTCAGATTTCTCTGATATATTTTTCTTTTTCGCAAGAACCCTCTTAAAATCCACTTTTCAATATACTACATTGTTGAAAAAAAAAACGAGACCCCACGTGGAGGCCCTCGGTCAGTTGAATCGAGTGCTCAATGTCTCGAGGATATCCCCAAAATATTTAAATAAATGCAGAAAATTCTCCATTAAATCCTATGCAATAAAATAAAAGTCAACATTTAATATAAACGAATGAAAAAATGAAAACCCGTCAACAATGACCCAGCACAAATCTTCATTTTCTCAAATTCGTATCAACGAGAGAAAGAAAAAGGAATAAAATAAAATGGTGGGTGTATTTTACACGTAAAGACATGTGTCGCACCGCAGTTATATCATTCTTTATAACCCTCGGGTCTAGCAACGCGTGTATGTAATCCCCACGTAATATTCGGCGGTTGATTTACACTGGTATGAAATGTCGTCATATCGCCTTTTTCTTTTTATTAAAAAAACTTGTCACGAGTTCCTCGGAATATCAATAAACCCTAGAATGTCATCAGAATTTTCTACTCTTTTAATAATAATAATAATTTAAAATGAAATAAATGTTTTTTTAAATGGATATCCTTTGATTCCATCAGTCAGTACCAGATATTGTAAAATTGCTCGACAGAATTCCAATCGTCGAGTGAATACAGGAGACAATTTCGATGAGGGAGTGAAAATTCACAGTAAAAATAAAAAGGAAATATTAATAACAGCAGAATTCAAACGCAGTGAAGAGAGATAACAGGGGTTTTTAGGGGTGGTTGTGGATGATTTGAAAAGTGTTGGAACAGTTGCAGAGAAACGATGAAACGAGAAAATGTAGGATGCGGGAAAGAAAGAGGAGAGAGAGAGGGGGGGTGCTTTGGCAAGTGTTTCTGTCAGTTTAATAGCTTCCTGCCACTCCTCCTCCACCCACATTTTCTCACCCTTCCTTTTCCTAATCCCCTTCGCCTCGTGCCTGAAAATGTTACGACATCGTCTCGACACTTTACGTGTCAGAAGTTGCAGAGGACCGTGAGGTTTTCGGTGGCTGCAGCCCTTTGATTATGGACCTCTATTCTGGTCACTAATCAATGCGCAATTATCCCCAAAAAAACGAAAAATTCAATTCACTTGACAATTAAAAATTCTCAAGGATAAAAATCACAGAGCCCCTAATCTTCCCATCGCCCAGAGTCATTGATTCGACCGTTACCTCCTCAAAGACAAAAAAAAGGACCTGAGACAAAAAAGCTCAGTACCAATGAAGTGAAAAAGAAAAAAAAAAAAGCGAAATAACCTCTAACAAAACGTACAATGATTCTCTCGTAGTTTAGAATCCTCGAGAAATCACTCGAAGTCACTAAACAATCTCTGCACACTCGAGTTACCTCCTCGAACGTAAAATTCGCCTGAATATATAAGTTAAGAATGAAGAGAAAAGTAAATGCAGACAGTTTGAATGGACAAACCCTCCCCTTGATAGATTCTCCCACCCTTAGACAGTATTTCTGTATATAAACGCCTCACGTGTACTGAATTCTCATTCTTACAAAGCAGATGACTGCAGTGCCGTTAACGGCCCAACTCTATAATTTGTTCGAGTCGAGTTCGCTCAATTTTCGCCTTCAGAGTACTCAGTATGCGTTAATGCGAGAGGCATTCAGGAAGAGCACGAGATGAAAAAAGAAATAATAATAAAGAAATAAAGGGAGAAATGAAGAGAGAAAGAGCAGAGCAATGTACGAAGGAACTTGAGACGCAATTGTTGTGCGCCGCGTGTGCGCTCTTGTTCAATTCATTTCTTACTCGTCATGGCCCACCGGAAGTCACCGGAAAAAGCGATGAAACCGAAACACACATACACAACAGGAAGGAGAAGAGTAAAGGCCCAAGGGGGCCCTTGTTGGACAAGCTTATGACACATTATAAGGGACCCCTGGTGGTACGGAGAAACGCCTACTGAGACTTCATGATGCTGCCTTGTCTTCGATTTGGGCCCAAGGGCTTTTGTTCCGATTGCTAATGATTGCTCTGCACGAATTACCAACGAGAATGTCAAACATTTCCCCTAAAATAGGAGAAAAATTCCAGTTCCACAAATGAGTGAGAGTTCAATTGATTAATTGGAAATGTTTGAGGGAGAAAAAATTCAAACTAGAATTAAAAGTGAATTTTTTTTTTCGTGTTTAACATGTCGATGGCCGTTTGTAGTAGCTCGTGCCAATGAAATTTCTCATTTACAACAAAAGTAACTGTTAAAATCCCCTGTGGGCAGGTGGGAGGGCAGTGAATAACCCGTTTTGAAATTGTGGTAGTGAGAGCGCGGCAGATTCAAAATTAATGGCAACACGAGATAAAATTAATTTAACGGCGAGTGCGCTCGGCCCCGGGGTGTGTGCCTTACCAAAGGATCACAATGGCATATTGCCTGTGTGTATGTGCGTGTACGTTTGCGCGCGTGCGAGTTATATGGCCCCGTGTACCTTTACTCTGTTGTACAACTGTAATTCTCTGTTTCACTCGTAACCACGATGAAAAGTGGGGAAGCCACGGCCAGTGAAACCAAAACATAATTAGCCTGCATTGTTAATGCACCAATATTTGTACACTGTCCTCTGTACCGTTGCAATATGCGTTTTCAGGGCTCTCCGAAATCCCCAATTGTTTATTCATTTTCATTACTACGTACTATTAATTATTAACAGTTTATATGTTAATATTCTTGCGGGAATTTTTCCATTTTTCATTATTGTCATTTAAATTTCATTTGATATTGAGCCACCGGCTATTTGAATATTGAGTGATCAGTGGGAAAGGGATGGGAAAAAAAGAGGGAAGACGAAACTGTTGGCGACCCTGGCCAACCTCGGTCGAAAGTCAAACGGGGGTAAGTGTATAACAAACACATGAGAGGGAAACAGATGTTTATGATGTTTCGAGGAGTTTGGGATCTTTCAGATTGTAATTAAGATGGAGATACGCCTTTTCGCAGCTCTTGAAATTCTGTGCAATTGCGAATTGGGAGGAGATTGCGATCGTTTAGACTTTGGAGAAAAAAATCTTTTCTGTGATTTAAGAAAGGCGCAATCGGTCAGATTGTATCGAAGGGCCAATACACTATTCTTCGGGTTTTATACGCAGAGGCAGTAGATTTGAGAGTACATTTATACGCCCCAGTCAAACATACAGGCCCTTGCCGATTTAAAGTTTAAATTCCCTTTATCTCGGAAGAAATACCCCTCACAATGCTGGAGAAGTGGCCCGAAGGGATTGCCCCATGACTCTGAGTACATGGGGCACTCGGATTCTTTTTTTTTTTTCTAGTGTAGTTTATTCGGTCAGTCTTCTCACGGCCATTGTTGACTTTTGTTTACGACGAACGCGTGAGATTTCGTGAGTTTGTAGTTTATTCGGGCTATTCAAAGTGGCACCATAAACTTTCGTCATTATTTTATTTGAAAAGACGATTTTACCATGGTTTTTTGAGGATATCTTGAGAATTAAGGGAGGTAGAGAATTTTTGATGATTCCAGTGAAAAGCTGAGGAAATTTTAGCCGGAAAACATGTGTCAAAATATTATTTTTTTTATTTTTGGAAATTTCGATTTTTTGGGAAAAATGGAAAGGGGTACAAAAATTTGAAAAAAATCGAATTTTCAAAAAATTGAAAAAAAAATATTTTGGCACATGATTTTCATCGTAAATTTACTCAGCTTTCCACTGGAATCATTAAAAAAAATTATAACTTCAATATTTCCACCAATTTCTCATAATTTTCATAATAAAAGGTGAAAATTAAGGTGTCAATTTCACCCCCTTGTGAATTTCCACGATAACAAAGAAAAATGATGAAAATGCATTGAATTGGGGACTTTGGCACATCCCTCATTCGGACAATTGGACAATCTGGAGATAAGAGTCCAAGATATCTCCACGACTGTCGTCAAAGAGTCGTTCGATCACGCAAACGTTGGAGAATCAAGCGGAACAGTTAGATGTAGGTAATGCCGAGTGAAAAAAATGTATAAAGGAATGGGGGAGAGCGGGGTATTGAGTGGCCGGAAGAATAGAATCGTGATTCTATTATTCAAACGTTAGAGAGGGTAAGTTTAGGATCGTCAGAGTCCAAATAATCGGAGAGAAATTTATTCTGTTTTTTCCTCTTTTTTCTTTACGCAGAAATTGATGAAACGACAATTTCAATCCTTTCTTATTTTTTCCATTCATTTTTTACGATAAAAATAATATTTTCGTCTCAATCCTTTCGTGCCGCCTTTTTTTTTTTTGGGTGAAATCAGTGGGAAATTGTCACTCGATATTCTTGCGAACGAAGGGTTGAAGGATTTGTTGAAAAAAAGGGGAATTATTGTGTTTTTCTTAGGAAATAAAGTTTCTGGATTTTGCGGTTAACCCTTTTCGTGTTTTGCTTTCTTCTGGGATTTTTTGACGCAAGAATTAGGAAAAAAAGAAACTGATTTTTTCATTGTGTCGCCGTGAGAAATTGGCAATTTTTTTTTCACCCTATAATTCATGAGTTAAAACGAAAATTTACGGATTTTTATAATTCAATTTTCATTGACAGAAGCGAAGAAGCCATGGCAATAATGAAAGCCATAAATAACTGATGGTTTTCACGAAATTCTTCATCGCCCCTTGAAATAACTGAGGAGATTCAATTCCCCCGAGAGTTTGAAAACAAATGCATATCAAATTTAAATTTGCAGGAGAATCACAATTCAATTTGTGTGTGATAAATAAAAGACGAATTTTACGAAGTTTTTCATAAATGAAATTTCTTCCCGATGACAGAGAAATATTGATAGTAATTTTTCATTGATTTATTGAAACATTAAAGTCGAAAAATTAATAATTCATTTGTATTTAAATAAAAAAAAAACAGTTCCTCAATTATTTTCCCTTTTTTCCCTTTTTTTTAACAATGAAAATGCCCGTTATTTCAAAATAAAATCAAAGTAATTGTCAATAAACTCTGCAACACCGAATCGAGAGTGTGAAATAGGTAGTGGGAGGTGTTTTACATGTGTGTGTGTGACATGCATGAACATCAAACGGCCGTGTCGGTTTCCTTTGATCAACTGCCGTCGCTCAGATGACTCTCCTGTCGGTGTCGTGCAGTTTACACCAAACGTATTCCATCGTTAAAGTACCGAGTATTTTAATTGCATTTATTTTCCAATTAATCAGAATATCCGAGGCGCACTAATTCCCCCGAAAATCATCACAATCGAATCCCAATGAATTCGCAAAAAAAAAGCAAGAAAATTTCCCCGAATGTTGCTGACACAAGAATAAGTATTGCGTTATGATTTCTCGATAAATCGGGGGAAAAAATAGACATGTGTATCGATCATAAACGAGAAAAGATGCCAGTGACGTTTTCACTACCGAGAATTAATAGTTTATCGAAGAAACTCGTGCACGAGGCCCTGACACAATCATGTCACTCAATTCATCCGGAAAATTCATCATTTATTATTAATTATAACTGGGAAAAAAAAGGCGCAATTAATTTTTTTCCTCAACATTGAGTAAACATAATTTTACCGAGCATTTACGAGACCGTATAAATCTAAAAATCAAGCTACATAGAGACGCTTAAACATCCCTCCCTCCTCGTCCTAATGGGAGCCCGTCTCTGAGGGCACTTGAGGGAGTGTAATTGCTAGAATCCACGACCCTGCTACTACACCGCATTACACTTCTCATCTCTCTCCCTCTCTCTCTCTCTCTCGCACTTGTGCCAGACTGAGGGTACAAATATGGCTCACAATCTTTAATACTTCGTTCAAAAAATCAGATAAATTCATTATTTAATTTTAAAATTAAGGAAAAAATAATTTTTTAAATTTTTAACTAATGGAATGAAGTCTTAATAATTTAAGGGATTTGAATAAAAATTCACCAGATCGTTAGCAGCCCCCATAATAACTCTAGGGGTTAAACGAAGAGCCACTGAAGTACCTCACCCTCGCTCAACCACTCGAATTCATTCGGATGCTCTTTTATTTTACGTCAATTGCGACAGATGGCTCCTGAGGGACATTCACAATAATTTCTCTTCTTTTTTACCAAGTTTTTGTTTCGATGAACGGTCTCTTCCAATTCGTTTGCATTAACAAACAGAATCCAATGAATAAACTCTCGAGAATATCGCACGCGTCCAAACACGTTTTTCATTGGGCAATTTTTACCTCTTCATTTCTTTTTCACCAATTGTTAATGTGTTATATGTACTTGCTTGGATAGAAACAATTCAATTGTAATTTTCGGTGCTATTACTTTTTCCTAATGGTCGATTCAAATGTTTCAATTGTATTATTTTAATTGTTTTCTAAGCACTCGTACATATGTCAGATTTATTTACTCTCGTTTATTAATCATCGATGGGAGAAATTGAGTAATTTGAGAGAGAGAGAGAGGAGAGTTTTAAATGTTTCAGTTTGTAGAAATTGGCCCTTTTTTTTTCTAAAACAAGTCAGGCATTATTTGTTCGTTTATTTCAGTGACTTTTACGATGCCACATTTCAGAAGTTGAGAGAAATAAATGTTTTTCTGTTATTGAATTTTTTTTAACACTGGGGGACACTTTTTTTTTTTTTGTGGGCTTCTTTGTTTTCGTCGTGAGAAGCTGCAGAAGGGGGGAAGATGAAGAAAATGATGGACGCTTGTGGAGTCATGTTTCAAAACAAAGTATAAACTTTTTTATTTTCATTTTCTATTCAGAGAAATGTGAAATTTTCACGATTTTTAATTTATCCGACAGATTAAAAAAAAAAAAGACGCAATTCCGATTTTTTTCCAACTGCACGTGACATTTCTCTGGAACGAGGAAAAATAAAGCGTATGACAATCTCGTTGCGAATAAAATGACAATGATAAAGAGAAACAGAAGCTGATATGTGAACGTACTGTATGTATGGGGCTTCAAAAGCAGAATACAATGGTCTTCTCATGTATATACGTGAAAATGTGTTCACACCCTCTCTAATGGATTTCACTCATTTTTCTACCCCTGACTTCTCACCTCCCGACTCCCACCCCTGAAATCTGTCTCATGTAGACTCCCTCGCAGTTATTCATTGTAAATCGATGGAGAAAGTTTGAAAAAGAGCGTTTGAAGTTCAAGCCCAATATAAATATCTAATTTATGAATTATTCCACTTGAATAAAATTATGAAAAATAATCAGAGACAATTGGGGGCTTCCCTGAGCGATAGATTCGGATTACGATAACGAATTTCGATAAGATTCATCGATTAAATCGCATTAATGAACTCCCATTTTTTCCCAATTCTCGAAAGGGGTAAATACAGAAGAAAAAAGTGCAGCCTGCACATTTGTACGCTTTAATAGAGGAAATACAGCCATCAACCGATGGTTTACTAGCGAGCTTCCCTCTGGTTACCTCGTTATCAAGATTCTCAACGTCTTCGTCGAAACGTAGACGAGGCATGCGAGTGGATATTGCACTTGCACATTGTTTTTTTCCTCCTCGAAGGAAAAATAAAGAAAAAAGAATTGAAGAAAGACCTTTTGCCTTTGCGTGCGAGTTCCCTCCTCCACTTATTCCTATTTCAAAAACAAGAACGGCTTATTGAAGCCCACTGACTATTACACTTGAAAACACAACTGAGTCGATAAGTCAAATGAGTGAGACTACAGAATTGTGGCCTTTTTTTCGTTGAACATGAAAAACATCACGGAATCACTCTCCACTTTCTTTAAATTTATTTTTTCTCATGTTTTTCACTTAAACTCCTCCCTTTCTCTTGTAAAACGAGAAAATCATAAAAACATCCCTCGACGTTCTACGAAATAATTTATATTAAATTCATAGAAAAATATATTATTTCAATTTAATTATTAATAAAATCGAATTAAATTGTTTGGAAGACAGTTATTGACTGAAGACACTCTTATCAGAGTGTCAAGTCACTCGAGAAATAAGGAATCCCATTAATTTGTGTTCTGATAATCAGAATCTGATTGAATCACGGAAATGAAAGAGCCCAGAATTATTCTGCAAATTCCCACATTTATCGGAGAATTTTTTGAGAATGATAAGAATAAAGTTATATCAATTTTTTTGCGGTGATGATTCAAAAAATTCACACGAATTAATTCTATTTCTCTTTTTGTTTGTGAGGCCACCTGCATATCGTGGGATCGCTCGGATGAGGCGTCCGGATGTGGCAGCCTAAACAATCACGAGACAGAGATGATAACGAAGTCCTGGGCGATGAATAAAGTGTTTTGGCTTTGTGTCATTGAGATAGGAAGACTGGGATTGAATTTATTATTTGTCGATCGTAAAGTTTAAATTCTCGAATTTTAAGAAATCATTTTCTTAATTTTCTTTAGAGAGGCTCTTTTTTTCAGGCAAAAGCGTGAAATGACTCCTCGGGTTGCGCTCCTCTTCACACGCGCCAATGACCGTTGTTTATGGGGCAACATGACACTATGGGATAACTCTTGGGAGTCCGAGTGAAAAAAAGGCAGACCATCAAAGGGTTCCAAATAAATACCGCTCCAATGCCCAATTCTCATTCTAAAAACAATATTTTAACAAAAATTCCTACATTTAAATTGAAATGATTCGTAACGAATTGGCTGGAGCAATTGTTTGATCGATGGATTCGAAAAACCGTACGGAAATTATGCGTCAGTCTGTCTCCGTTACGGAAGTCCAAGTTCTCGTCTCGATCACGCCACTATCTCCTGTTTGTTGATTGTATTTCTCATTTTTTTTTCTATTTCTCATCTCAAAAATCGCTATTAATTCACACTTAATTCCTGACCTTAAAAACTAAATAATCACAATGAATTATTTATGCAAATTTTCTCAGTGAAACATCGTCCTTCGATGAACATCGTTCTCGTTTCGTCATAATTCACCCGCACGATTTTAATCCAAAGAAAAAAGAATTATTAAGGAGGAAAAAATAAATGTGTTAGAGGCATAAAGAAAGTCGAACAATTTCTTTTTTAACCAGAAAGAAAGAGAAAGAGTGTAAAAACGCAAGAAAAATCTCGCGTGCCATTGTTGTAACACAGAGTGATGGTAAAGTGAGCTCTGCCGCGCGTTACAGATTGCGCTTTCGTGCATTCATATTTTAATGCGACATTCTAGACGAGGTCAGATGCCCTCATATGCAGTAACAAAACGCGCCTCTATTGTTCCCATGAAAAAATACCTTGACGACTTAGTTCCGACATAACGACGTCTGTTTCAGTGGTAAACGCCCACGTTCTTTCAAGGGGATCATCTTGATCGAGGGGAATCCAAGGAAATTGACTCCTTTCATTGATAAAAAAAAAGAGTTTCACTTTATAAAAAAAAAGCCAACTGCACATTTTAATAAAAAAAAGAAAGTGCAATGAATTCTTATGAATATTTCGAGCTTGAATCATTCGATTCCGTTCCCAGGGGCACGAAAAACTCGCACGTGTCGTCAATCGCCGGGCTTTGCCAACACCCTGAGTAATCATACACCATCGAGGCCAATACACACGCATTTATTCTCTCTTTTACACTCTTGTGTTTATACATTCGATAAATTTAATTTCCCTCGGTCAATTATCCCTGGCATCTTCCTCAAAATTCCCGAACAATGAAATTCGATGGATCACGAGGGAACCTATCACTGGCCCCAATCCGTTCACACGCAAACAGGACCAAGAAGATTAAATTGTCTCGATAAATTGGATCAGAGAAACAGGAAAAAATCGGATTATTTCAACGAATGAAGATACGCCCTTTTTTAGATGGTAATGCGATCGAGGTCGTGAGTTTTGCGCCAAAATTAGGACTATCGATTAATCGCAACGTCAAACTCACCGTCATGCGGTCAACGTATATCTCATCTCTGACGCTCTGAATCTCCAAAAAGAATTCCATTGAAAAAAAATTAATATTAACGATAATGGAAAAACCGCATTTCCACTCGACAAAACCGAAATTTTAAATAAAGATCAAGATAATATCTTTCTCGATATTTTACACACAATAAAAATATTTCATAAACAATGCGGCAGATTTTAACAATGGGCCCATTAGAACTGGCCTTTATCAATGGAAAATAAAAGTGGAGGGGAGAGTATAAGTTGCAGGCAATTCAGTCATCACTATTTTATCTCAGTGATAATGATCTGAAGAGTGCCGGGCTCATGAAGCAAAGAGGAAATAACGTGAATAGAGTGGAGAAAAAAAAATCAGTAAAATCTGAAACGCCCAGTAGACAGAGGGTAGATATGTTGCATCTGTCGTAACGCCCTCGTCACTCCACTGTCTCTCCTACGATAAACTTCTCTTCTCTTCATAAAAACCCATTGCAGAGTCACACACAAGCTCACGTCCAGAGGGATGATTTTTTTTTTGCTCTTTATTCGCTGGGTCTCGAAATGTTTTATTACTTAATCATATCCCTGAGAGTGGGGGGAATTATGACATAGAGACATAATGTTTGGGCGTGGGGAGAACATTGGCCTGATCATTGTGCAAGAGGAATTATTCATTTTTTTTAAATGTAATGATGCAGTTGGAGCATGGAAAGGATTGTAATTGATGACAATTTGAGAAGGAGAAATTATTGGAATTAAATTTGGTGAATTGTTGGATTTGTTTTGTGTGATATCTCGGGAAATAAGGGAGATAGGAGAATTTTTGTAGAGACCTTTTTTGTTGGGCTTTAAATTCTGGAGAAAAAAGGTTTCTATGTTTTTTTCTGTAACTCTATTATTTTCGGAGATATGTTTAGTTAATTGTAGGTTTTTTTTAAAATGTGGAAGAAATTACTATCGAAATGAGTCAATTAGCTGCGGAAAAAATCACGATCATGTGGCTGGATGAGCATTCTACATAAACACGTTTGTTGAATAGAGGGAAAATAAAATAGAAAAGAGACTACAGAGGCATTGACGCGAGAACCACCGTGACAAAAGGGCTGAGGCATCTCTCTGGCTCCTCTCGCTCATTGTTGCATTCTCAACAAGTATTAGTGTTCTCACGTACGCAGTGTTTGTTACAGGGGATACAGATCCCCAGTGTATATACGTGTATACATGGAGCGTTGATGTTTTGGGGAGGGGGAGAAGAGAGACCACTGTATAACTACATTAGGGGTCGCAACCTTCCCTCTGTGTAGCACGCGCCAGCTGGCTCATTGTTAAATTACTGTCCAACCGATATATGAAGGCTCAAAGGCGTAGAAACGTCATTCCGCAAATTTTTATATCACCTAATTACGTGGATTCAATCGATTGGAAGTAACTATGTGATTTTTCAGGGAGTTTTGAATGAAAATCATGGGAAATTGATGGAAATATTGGAGATAGATTTTTTTTAATGATTCCAGTGAAAAGGTGAGGAAATTTTACGCGGAAAACATGTGTCAAAATATTTTTTTTTCAATTTTTGGAAATTTCGATTTTTTGGGGATAAATGGAAAGGACCCCTTTCCATTTTTCTCAAAAAAATCGAAATTTCCAAAAATTGAAAAAAAAATATTCCGACCCATGTTTTCCGCGTAAAATTTCCTCAGCTTTTCACTGGAATCATCAAAAATTCTCTATCTCCAACCGTTCAATAAAAATCTCCAAAAAGCCCAAAAAATACATAAAATTTTAATTGAAATTTCTGCGCCAATGGAGAGATCATCCTCTAATATATTTACACGGGGCCTGTACTGAAGAGACAGTGAAAAGAGGGGGCATCCAGAGGGTGAAGAGATGACTGGGGTGAGAGATTTGTCACTCGTACAGAGTCGATGGATGTTGTACACGTACCACCGTTGTATCACCATTGTCATCCGAGCCGAAAGATTAAGCTAATTTCACACATGTCCGCCCGCTTTATCCCCTCTCCCCATTGGCATAACCCCATTCTACCCATTCAAAGTTCATCCCAATGGTTATTCGGGTGACACACGAGACTGCCACATATTTCCGGGATTCTCCCTCAATATTTCTCCCATTAGCGTATTCCACTGAAATAAATGATTCTTTCCGGACACAAGTGGAGATCATTAGTGAAGATGATTTCGTCCGCAAGACAGTGCACTTCCTTGAACTTATCAGGAGAATGGGCAGCTGGCCTTTGCGAGGAAAAAAAGGGACAGGGAGAATGTGAAAGCCCGCCCACATCCTCGAGGTTTACAATTACGCAATGCTTCATGCATATGGACTTTACGAGGATGGACATCACATATGTCTTTTTTAGGGGAAATGCAACGGTTGAACAAACACATCGGAACGCTTCTTTGAGAGTCCAATTGACTAATTTTCCGAGAATCATCTTTTTTTCCAAATAAATCAGAGGTTAATGAGATGTTTAAAAAAAGGAATTAAAATAATGTTCTCAGGGGGTCTCGAATATCCTCGACTTCTTCAGCCAAAAAACCTCTTCCCATACCTCCTCCCACTTAGTTTGGCTGGACCTACGCTTATTCTAACGCACAAAAGCTTATCTAACCGTAAGATTCGCCTGGCACATTCATTCGTCGCATGGGAACCCTTCTTCATGCTTCTCTCGCCACGTCTTCTTCTCTTCATCTTTTTCCTTGAGCCGTTTGTTCTACGGTTATGGGAACAGGGGAAAAAAAATTGAGAGAATGAGAATTGAGAAGACTAACCGGCACAAATCGGGTTTAGGACTGTGTCAAATGACACATGAAACATAATGATCGTGTGTCTTTTTTTTTTAAAGTAAAGAAGAGGTCAGAGGTTCACGTAATTTTACGTCTCTCCAATGTTTCGATTTCATTATGATTTTCTCTTCATCCCCGGGATATTTCGAGTATTCGCACTCTTTATTCTGAGTGTAAAATAGACGGACGTGCCTCCACGTAATAACAGAAAATCCCTCGCAAAAATATTGAACCCCAGACTCTCGAACAAAGAAATTGAAAATAATCAGAGGAAAAAGGGGTTAATGAACTGTTTCAATGCATCGTGGGAGTCAGAGTTATCTCGAGTGTTTCAGTACTCTCGCACTTAGTTTCAAGATAGTAAAGTGCACAATGCAAATCGTTAAAGTTCGAGAGAATAAATAATAAAAAAAAAAAAAGAAATCGAAACGACAATTTGATGGAGGCAAACTGCAGGTACATAAAATTCGCATCGATAAATCAACTGGCGTCCTGTCTAAACAATATCGCATTCAATAATAAATCGTTCACATAAATTTAATTGAAGATTGGAGGAAAAAAATCGAGTAATTCAATTAAATTGAGAAGAATAAGAAAAATATCTCGGAAACAGAAAGAGATAGCGAAATTTTGCAAGAGATCTTTTTTGTAGATCTCAAAATTCTGCACAAAAAAGGTCTCTATCATTTTTTTCGTACCTCAATTGGTTTCCAAGATATTTCAAAAAATCCAGAAATACAAAAATTGAATAAAGGAGAAAAATAGAACAAGCTTTATCGACAAACGTCTTTTATTTCATTGACGTCAACATGCTGAGGGAAAAAGGCCTCCGTTGACTATAACAGTAATAAAGCAGAGGAAAAAAAAAAAAAGAAAAATCTGTAGGGCTAATTCGCGTGCGAGATAACGCAAGGGGACTCTGAGGCACAGGGTTGTATGTGCTATCGTTGAAATGGTCTCCGTCGAGTCACGTAGAGGTGGTAGAATGGGGGTGAGAGAGGGAGGAGGGTAACTGAGAAAGGCCACACTGTCGACTTGTGGCGTTCTTCGGGCTAAAGGAGATCTTATCATCGTCAACTCCTGCAGAGCCACCCACACGTTGGTAACTATATCCCCATTCCACAAAGTGAACTCACTAGCCTGATGACAATATCGCGTGGCTCCTGAGATAACCGCTCGTGTCATTCCTACATCGACTTAACTCCTTGCCTCTATCGTATATACTTCTTGACCCCATGGACACAAAAGCTTTTTCTCCCTTGTCTTATCATTCGCTTGATTTTCCCCGTTTATTCCTCATTTTATTGTGTGAAAATTTTATTTATGAGGAAATTGTGATTTTTTTTTCTTCATGGGAAAATGACTTATTCACGTGATGACACATTAACAAATGGTGCTCATGCCCTACACAATTAAATTCCCACTGTAATTCAGGGAAAGGAGAGTAATCCTCTCCTGGGGCGAGTACTTTGCGTGTTTGGCATTGCTTTACGATTCTCATTTCCCGCAGAGTCATTCCGGCGACCCCATAGTGGGCAAAGTGGACAAGAATTTCAACTCACAACCCTTTTGCACACATTTCGATCGTCAGTGTACATCACAGTTGAAGTCATCATTACATTAGAGAAACACGATAAAAAAAAAAAAATCCAAGACATTTTTTTTTCATTTCATTGAAATTCAAATGTTATTTCTTTCATTCATGAAGAGGGACTTGAATAAATTACGTATTTTTTTTTTTTCTTCCTCGTTCTCCTTCATTAGTGAAACAATAATTAAATCCGAATGCATTTTAATTAATGGTCTACACAAACTTTTGATTAGATTTTTCAATAAATAAATGATAAAGTTAGGGGTTCATTAAAATGTCATAGAAACTTTAACGAAATTCAAATTAATCATAAATCGAAGTGAAATTAAATTTCAGAGACGAAACAATTCACGAAAAATCGAAACAAAAATACATACACTGGTTCATTAACCCGTTGCATTTGTCACGGTTACTTCTCTTTCACGTTTGGAATTAAAAAAAAAAAAGAAGAAATTCTCTCCGACTTCTAACGTACCAGGAACGCTTCGAGGCTTAAAGACGGATTCCAAGATTTAATAACCCTCTTGGGTAATAAACACATGCACACACACATGCAGTCTTTAACGAGTAGAAACAGAAAATATACGGCTGACTCATATTTTTTTTGTTTCTCCATTATTTTCGCCTCTGGTGATTTTTTAAACTCGCTTTTTTCCCTCCTCTCTTGAATAGAGTGTTTTGTAAACAAACTGGTCAGATTAGTTATGAAGTTGGAAGAGGCGGAATTGAGAGGCAAATTAGATGATTAATCGACCGAGTCACCCACGACTCCGTGCACTTTTATCAGAATGCGTGCTTCATTGACGTAAATAACAACAGGTCTAAACTCACTTGAATCCATTAAATTTCACAATTGATAAAGAATTTGCGGGATTTTTATTTCATTATTCGGCTTTGATTGGTACGCGACTAATTAGGCAGCGACAAAGTCCCTTGTGAGCATTACAATTGGACGTCAATCTCTTTCTCTCTCACACACACACATGTCGATTCAATGGCTAAACAAATGACAATTGATTTGCAATTACGGGGATAAATTGTGGAAATTAAAGAACCGACGGAATCAATTGTTTTAGAATTTTTTCGTTAATTAATGAATTTTTTTTGTTTTTGGGAATATCTGTGGAATTACAAGACAATTGACCTTTAAACGCAATGACAAAGCAATAATTAATAATCAGTGTCCAAGTGCATTGATAAGTAGTATCGATTTCACCAACCAGACGTACACCTGGAGTATGAAAAATTATTGCACCCGTTAGCATTGTATTGAATTACCCCTCAAGAGTCAAAACTCTTCTATTATTTCAAGCAACGAAATTTCCCACACGAGATAAACCAAAAGAAGCACACAGAATCCACGTGAAAAGAGACACGATATCTGATAATCCAGACATTTTTAATTGAGCCAGAGAGAATTATTATTTGGACAATGAGAGGAACAAAAGAGACAACGCGTTGAGAGAGGGCGGAAGCAGGTTTCATCCGTCAAGAGCCGCACGAGGGATCGCATGAGAACTGGTTCCCCTTTTTTCGCCTCAAAAACCATTTGGAAGTGAATCTTGAAGGGAATAAAAAAAACGCCAAAAACGATTGGAATCGTCCGCGTTTAAAATAAAAAAATAAAAAAAAAAAAAAAAGAGCAGAGAGAGGGTGACCTACCTCAGGATCATCCGATCTATTCAAGACTCCCTACATTCATTCCCTCTTTAATGCAGGATGCGAGACAATAGAGACTACGATCAAGACCTATCCTTTATTTATATTTTATTTCTTATTTTCTTAAATCGTCAGAGTTTTTCTCGCATTGTCTGAGCGAATCGGACTTCCGGTGTGCGATTGCTCTAGAATGACATTGAATGGGATTTCATGAATTAATTTTCAGTTTAAGATGAATTCTTCATAGGAGAATTTCTATTTTATCACTTGACTCTTCGTATTATCACTTCCATTGATATGGGCGTGACTTTTAGTGAGATAGGGTGGGATGCCTGATGCTCTGACTAGACAAGACACTCGGAGGAACGCAAAAAGAAAGGAAATAATAATAAAAATAAAAACGTGGAGACTCGGAAAGTCTGTGATGCGCGGGCGCTGCTCCGCCTTCTCGTCTTCAGTCACGAGAGAACGCGCCCATCACTCACTTTGGCACAAGCTCAGGGACAATTTCAGGGGAATCATTACCGCACCGACAATTAAACAAATTAATTAAAATAATAACTCACCCAGTCCAAGTCTCCGTGCAACTGGTTTAGATCTCATAGCTGTCCCTTCTTCTCGTCCCCAAATAATTCACAATTCCACGAAAAAATCCACGCCATAAAAAAAATCACTTAAAATCCAAATAATCACTTCAACGTTTTATTTTTTTTCACGAATTTAATATGAATTAAATGAGAGTATCCAAATGATTCGATGGCAGAATTTAATCCTCTGGCTGAGAAAGCTTCCCTGTCCTCCGGCTAAGCCCTCCGAGAACAGTCCTCTCTCCAATCTCCCCTTCTCCTCACAGGCCCGAGGCAGTCCTCAACCCCTTCCACACTCTCCCTCTCTCTCTCACACACACACAGAGACACAGAGGCCAGGTCTGAACGGCTTTCGTACTTGTGTAAGCTCGTCCTCCTCGTCTTCTTCTTGCCCTCCTACCTCTTCTTCTTCTTTCACCTCTCGCGCTTCCCTCACCCCACCTGACTGGATGGCAAACGACAGAAAACACGGAGAAGAGAGGGGGCAAGTACAGGGGGATGGACGCTTGAAAACTATCCCCACTACTGCTGCACGTATCACGACTGTCCACCAATGATCAGCCGCTGTCTCTGAGAGTCAACCCGCTCAACCCACAGCTATTTTCTCCTTTTTCAAGCCTTTTCTTGTGGTTTATTTCTCCTTCTCTCACTCTTATACGATTTCCCCGTTTTGTGATACACCCAGGATTCTGATAATGGCAGTGGTAATGAGAGGATTCACATTGCCTTTTTTTTTTTTTTAATTCACTCACGCGTTCACGGAATTTAATTAATTTATCCGAGAGAGACAGATACGAACCACCCTTTACGACTACTGACTTCAGTCTGGTTAAGGTTGTTCTTAACTTCGAGGAACGGCAACCCCCTTAAAACCCGGCACACTCCTGTTGCCTACGCTCATTCGTCGAGCTCTGAGCGTGCCCAGGCGCCCCACAGGTACTCATTGAATTTTTTTTTTCTCTCTCTCTTTCTGCTTTTTTTTTAATGCGCAGTTGAGTTTAGTCTGTTAAGTTGGAGTTGTTGGTGGTGACCTTTGGGCTTTTTTCGGGGCTCAATGAGGATCCAAAGGGATTTTTTGGAGGCTGAGGAGTTATTGGGTCGTTGCCCTAGCAACCTTTTACACGAGTTTATAATTTAACCTGGATCGACGTGACCTCGAGACACTCCCACCTCTTCCACTGTCTGATAATCAATTTTCAGATCCTCTTTTCATTTTTTTCATTCATACGAGAATTCAAGCAAGTAGTATAAATTCATTTATCCTGACTGCTTCATTTTTTTTTAAGGGAAAAGACTCGAATTATTTTCCTGCGTTAAATTAAATTTGTTTTGGTTTTTTCGGCACTCGCCTTGTAAACCGATACTTCCATCGTCCCTTCTTCCCTTCTGCGTCAGCCGCAGAAGTCTCTCGAAACCTTTGTAATTCTTTTCCTCTTCTCCCTGTGACTCTCCTTTGTGCATCATCCAAGGTGAAATGCACAAGAGCACGGAGAGGTTAACGGGAGAAAATAACAAACCTCCGGAGTATAAATAAAATGAAAAATGAGACGTTATAGAGTGGGAGAAAGAGAGAGGGAGCTCTGTATGGCATCCATATTCAGATGAAATTCTCGTACTCTCCATTGGGAAAGTAAATTATTTTCCCGAGTAATTTATTTTTTACCCCGAATAATTATAGATTTTTAACGCGTAGTGAAGCAGGTGAACGAATGCATTGCATTTGATATAAAATGGATCAATTAATTCAGTACTCACATTAACGGATGACCAGCAACAGGAATACTACTGCTCAAGTGTTGTCCTCATCACTGACTCCAAATCGATCCACCTGAAAAATAAAAAACATGTCTCAATTTAATACCTGTAAAACAATTATTTAAATAAGAAGCAAGACTCTAATTCATCGTTTGGTCCTTAAGAATTGCATGCCCTATCAGCCAATATGTCTTTACAATGCCGTGATACTCAGTATCCAGATATACCCCCCATTTTTTTTCTCCATGTAGTTTCTTTTAAAAAGGTGCGCACGGGATATTCCGCTCGCATGCTTGGAGACTGATGTGACCACAGGAGACCGCCTCGTCTAAACATGCGAGGGTGACCCACGGCCTGAGACCGTTATCGTCGACTACCAATGAGGACTGGAAAATGTAGAAACAATAGGCACTTCATGATAGTTCTCCCCTTTCCTCTCTCCATCATCTTGCGATATTTTTCCTGTTCCATCAAACGACGCAATTGCATGCACAATTTTTAGACTCCTTGATAAATTACCATTGACTCAGCTATTTTATTCTTTTATTAACTTTGAATTTTCAAGGTTCAGGGTGATTAATTAAAGAAAAGGGTGGCATTAGTTGCACAATGTTAATGCGCAATTAGACGATTTGGCGAGATGGAGCGGACTTGGTAACGTGTTATTACCTTATCTTCTGTAGCATAAATTATTTTATTATTGCAATTCATTTGAGTGCATAAATTAAATGAGGCCTTTTTCAGATTGAAACAATTCTTTCTTGGAAAAACCAAACATATGCCACCGCAGCATCGATTTCACACAAAATTTAGTCCCATCTGCCAAACCCAATATGTTCTCCTCTCCTCCATAAGTTTCCGTTCTAAATCCATCACTCGGTAAATTCAAATTGCTCATAAAATTCAACGATTTTTCTTCAAGGATCTCTTACAAATTGAGTTTAACGTTTAAAAAAATAATATTGAGTGGTAGAGGGTGGGATAAAGACGGCTGGATGACTGAGAGTCGAGTGTGTATCAGAGATTGAGCATTGGGATGGAAAAACGTAACTAAATGCGAGTAATTGGTGGCTTTTGCAGAGAGCCTCGTGACTACTTGACATCCCCCGCTCTTTTCATATAAACTAAGATTTTATGTTTGTACAAATTATCGCCTTTAATTATCGCACAAGAACTGGGTCAGGATTTTTTTTAAACTCTCAAACGTTTATGTGTATTAAATAATTTGATATTTCCCGGTGAAATATCCTGAACATTGAGTTGAACCACAACAATGGCATTTGTAAACCGCAAAATGATTTAAGACGATTCCCCTCTCTCAATGTATACAAGACCAGAGGCATTTGAAATTGGGCGTGTGCCCTGGCTTCAGCAGCAACCGATGTGGCTTTCGCTCCATTTCAAGAATAGAGGGAAGGCACAGAAGGGTATAGTACAACAGCATCCCTTATTTCGAATTCATATGCGTAACTTTGTGTTTTCCATTTCCTTCACCCCCATCTTATCTTTTCTCTGTGCCTAGTTTTCCGAGACCTCTGAAATTTCGTGTACCGCCAGTGCACACCCTCCCAGCTATTCATTGATTCAAATTAATCACAGCCACGAGCCGCTGTGAGAGAGAATGTTCTCCCCATCGGGACTCTTCTGTGTGTGCATAAGCCACAGGCACTCTAAGCCCAACGTCTCATCCACCCATCAAATATTAAAATTACGTCATTTAATTCTAATTAATTATAAACATAGCATAATTTTGATACAAAAAATCTGGAGGAAATGAAGTTGCATCAGACGTGAGAATTCCGCCCGAGTGCCCTCGAGAATTAGAGCATAAGAGAGGAATAGAGAGAGAGAGAATGGAAAAAAAGAGCAAAAGAACATGAAAAGTGGAAGAAACGAAGAGAACACATTTTCCTCTCGTATTTCCTCTATTTTTACCTCAATTCCATTCTTCTCTTTCATTTTCCCTCACTTCTCCTCGATGAATCTGCGAGGCGTCTCATCACGCAACATTACCCGACTGCCGCCGTCTCCACCCAGTCCACCCCATTCTCATAGTCATTTTTTCCATATTTTTTTTCATCCTCTCATTCTTTCTCTCTCCATTCCTTTTTTTTTATTCCAAGAGTGAACCCCTTGCATCCCAGCCACGCAACATTAAGCCCACTCACCTCACCATATTTTTCCCTGGATTCTATTGAGTCTTGGGAGGAGGGTTGAGGCGACTCTCTCTCTCTTCCATCCACCCACCTCATCCAACAGGAGTCGTTGAAGAAGAGAGGGGAAAGCGCAAGAGGTCTCGTCATGGTGTCTCTATTGATCCTCCTCTGGGAGCTCAAAAGCCGCGCGCACCAGCGTCATCTACCCAATTCCCCTCTTTCCTCTTTCTGCTCTCTTCTCCTCTTCTTCCGTCTCCCCTCGTCCTCTATCCACGATAACCGTTGGTACCATAAAATCCAGCATCCAACTTTTATTCTTCTCCACCAACCGACGTTCACTTCTGTTCTCTCCCTTTTTTCCTCCTCCATTCTCGTCGCTCTCTTTATCAGTAGCACTGACTGAATTTCAAGTTGGGAGAGTCACCTGAGGTTGATGGTTATTGAACTGGAATTATGGAGAATACATTTTACTCCGGTTTTATAATGATCCTACTGGTTCGAGACTGAGGAATTCAGGTTTTAATACTCACTCGTACGTATTCACGAATGCCGAGTCTTCTGGTTGGTTTTGAAGATTCCACCCATCTTTATCTTAAATTGTAGTGGCACGGGATTGGTCCGTTGAATCATGAGCTGCCTCCATCGTTCCACTTCTATCTCTTGCGTGAGTAATACAGGTTTATACGTAGTAGTGAGTCCTCGAGTGGCATCAGCTTGTAATCTTATTGGCCAGTGGGGGAACATCCGTGACTACTGGTTGGTTAGAATACACACTGTGGAGCATCACTCTGTGCTCATCCCTGCGACTGCGCTCTTCGTTTTGGTACGATGATTCTGGTATCAACTGGAGGATGAAACCAAAATGGCTGACATTCATCTCTGGAAAATAGGAATTATCGTATAGAGCTTTTTTGTATATTACCAGAAAAAACAAGTAGAAAAAGACAATTTTCTACGAATTATTAAAACGTTGTATGGCATTGCGATACACTCCAAAAATATCCCTGTATTCCCTGAAAATCCGGACATTGAGTCAAGTTAGTCACACATCCTGTCGTACATCTCGGTGTAAACTTGCAAGCTATTATCGTACACAGTATATTAAATACGGCTTCACCAGGGACCATTAAGAGACATTCTGCCTGGAGTCACGGTAGAAACACGCTTCACATACGTGAAGAAAAGGGAATAATGAGACCAAAGAAAATGAGTGAAAAAACGAGCCTTTCTCTCTCTCTCTCTTATTTGGCGGTCAGGCAGGAAGAGAGAAAAGCAAACAGAGAGAAATGTTATTAGTTTCTTTACATTATGATGAAGGCGAGCTCAGGCTGGTGCATCTATTCATACACTCCTTTGCATAAATGCGCGTAAATGTCGGAATGAGACAAGCCCTGGCAACAGTGGCCACTCGACGAGGAAAATTGTGCACTTGTGAAGCGGCAGAGATGGCGTCTGCTCTTGGGAGAGGGACGAGGAGGCGAGTGAAATGCCTGAGGAGACTCTGGGAAAAGGGAGATGGTATGATAATTGAAGGCGGAAGGAGGACAGAAGGTGGTCGGTTGAGGTGGGGTTGATGTGTTTCCTGAGGAGCCAGTGGGGGCTATGGAGAGGGATACCGTTGCCATGACTACCTGAGAGACCGCAGCCGCCAACTCAGTCGACAATAAGAGTGAGGTGTCACTGACTTCTGCGAGGAGACATTCATTTGAATTATTTTTCACGTTAAAAATTGATTTTTCCGTGATTTCAATTTTTTTTTTAAATAATTATGTAATTAAAGTTTTGAAATAAAAATTACCCTTTGTCCCATTAATTTTATACAATAATTCTGTTTGTGTGGGTAAAGAGCCACAGGCGTGTCGGAGACGCTGAATTAAATGAATCCTAAAAATAAACTGACGATATTCGATTTAGCACGACGAGCTGAACTCGTAAAAGATGAGAGATTATTGCTAAAATGGCGGCTACAGCAACCAATTAAAATTAATGAATAGATTTTCTGAATATAACATTCTGATAACAATTTTAACTGAGGTTTATTCTTTCCGGAGAGCTTCGAGATTGAATTTCCACTGGTTTTTCTCCCTCACTTATTGACAAACAAGATAAAATCTCTCTCCGCAATTCGAAGAAAAAGAAACGATGCTCTTACCAAGTCGCGTCAGTAGTACGATTCACTTCTCTGCGGTTTCCATGGAAACCCTCTGGAAAAACCTATCGATTCTCCCTTTGGTTTCCACTGAAAGAACTCTTTCAGAGATCTCCCTTCGGCCCTGAGGTAGCATTCTCCTCATTTCTTTTATTTTCCTTTTTTTTTTTATACACGTACGGATTTTTCCACAGCATCAGATTGCCTCAGCTTTTCTCAGCTACAGTTGAACAGCTTTCGCAGAGGCCTGGAAAGGAAAAAGTTGATCGTTAAAGAGGTTTATTTCACTAATAAGACCGGACTCTCTGCTTATTGAAACAATAAAGAATCTCAAAGTTCTGTCCCCTTTGGTACTTTTCTTTTTTTTCCCACCTTCCTTACTACTTGGGTGTTTGGTTCAAAGGCAAGATGGCCGTTTTTACCGTCTCAAAAGCGTTAGTCACGCTTGGATACACGAGGTACGTGAGTCGATTACAGAGAACAGGGCGATCAAGTGCCGATGGATTTATCGTTGGGTTATTGCGGTTTTTATTTATTTTCATTTGCTACCGATACTCTGAGACATTTTTCGGCAATGCCAGCAAAGAGTAAGAACATTAATCAACATTATCTCTTTTAATGAAAAAAAAATCAATATATTCTTGTCCAACCTCATCAGCACCGTTTCTACTTGAGGCGACACTACCGACAGAAGTACCACGTGAACAATGAAAAGCTCTATGTAGCTCTCGAATAGAGAACGAGAGGGAGAGAGATGCGGAAATGTCGTGAGAATAGTGAATGGGAGACGGATGAGAAACTTGCCTGGGATAGATGAATACAATTGCTTCGGAAACCCTTGCGAAGATGAATGTTACATAGAGCAAGGAACCAACCAATCCCCTGGATTCTCCAATGATTATGTCGCTCAGTTTGTGCCTCATGTTGACAGGGAAACTGTAGAATCAATAAGCTCCTCAATTTCGAAGAGGGAGTTGATTCAATGTCTAGCTATGTTTGACCCCAACAATTGATTCGGTAATTAGGTTGGAGGCGCAAACACTTATTCGAGGGATGACACGTGAGTCTCCAATGTCCATTTGCGTTTGTTTGTCTTCCATACTTTATGATGATAATTACACTGAAAAAAAAACGTTCAGACGTTATTATTCATGGAAGAAGATCCAGTAATTTTAATTCAGGGTTTTTATTTCAGTTGATTCTAATCCCCTGAATATTCATAGCCATCAATCCCCTTTGACCTCACCCTCAAGAGAAATGAAAGCATTTTAAATAT
Source organism: Aleiodes testaceus (assembly GCA_963565655.1). Taxonomy (NCBI): domain Eukaryota; kingdom Metazoa; phylum Arthropoda; class Insecta; order Hymenoptera; family Braconidae; genus Aleiodes; species Aleiodes testaceus. The sequence goes on from OY751422.1 coordinate 3,690,788, forward strand.
TGATTACAATCACAATTCCTGGAGACACGAATTTTCTAATCCTCCCACCCGATATTACAGAACGAAAAACGTTGAATGTCACTAATAAGCCCAAGATCTCAGGCCATAAATACAGTACGTGGATATCACATTGTTGAAATCAGTGTGGCATGTCCAGAGTCTCGTGTGATAGAGTTAGTACTCACGTTATAAGTTCCAGGGCCCAATGGAAATCGAGGTACTCAACATTGTGCAGCTCAAATATTCAAGCTTCTTATCATGCCTCTGAATTTTTTTTCCACCACAAAAAAGGAAGCAGGATGAAAAAAAAAGCGGTGAAGTGTTTTCTCCATGTTTCTGTAAGGATAAAAATATTTTTTTAGCAATTGAAGTCACTGGTGTCAGTGGGTCATTCCAAATTCCATTCAACATGTCGCATTGTATAATTACGAAAAGCTTGGATGTCAACTGGCACGCGTAAAGATTGTAATCGACTACGAAATCACTCTCGTGCCACACTTGTAACGTCTATCAATAATTATTATTCTACACAATAAAAGGAGAGGGGTCGCATTCATATAAGAGTGAAAGAAAATATAAATAAATAAATAAGAATGAGTTCTCGTGAATCGTCTGTCCGTGTCGCCTATGAAAATAATAATGAGATTCTCGTGCACGCGATATTTTTATATTCAAAGGTGGAAAATAAGTTTATTAGTTTTGGGGAGAAATATAAATCCTAATCAATTCAACCCTGTGACAACTTTGAACTCCTGGGGAAAACATTTTCCATTAATTCTGGCCAGAGTGCGTTGGATTGAAAAAATTCTGAGTTATCAATGGATCAACGATTTCCTTGGACGAAGAAAAATGTGGAAAAAAATAGAAAAATTGTCTCAGAATTTTTTCTTACCTCCTAGAGGGAACAATCTTGACGTTGGATTTGTTGGCGTGTCGTTGACGATATGGGCAGATCACTGGGAGCAACCGCAGTGGATAGCGTGTCCAGTATCAATGTGAGGGATCGTTGGAGACATTTTGTCCACTCTTAATGCCCTTCTGAAGAGAGAGGCAAGCGTCGTCTTTACTCTCCCCTCCTGGTAAAATGACCATCGCCACAACACGTCACACTCAACACCACAATAATTTGACTCTTCTGCGTCGTGGCTTCTCATATCTTCTGAAAGAAAAATAAATAAATAAATGTTAACTTCTAGCTTCTGATGGAGAAAGATAAGGCAATTTATTGGAGCATGCTTTAAATGAGAGAAAAAGAGAAAAAAAATGGAAAAATAAGTGCCAGCTGATAGTGGGAGTCGCACGTGAGGGGTTGAAACCTTCGAGCACACTGGACAACTCACGGTGCTAACTTCCGGCGACGTCATGCTGAGAGTGTGGGGACTTTCTTGAATTTTCATGATTTTTTATTGACCATTCTCTGTGTTATTATCATAAACATGGAATTTAATTATTGCGGCGTGTTAAGAATTTTTTGATTGCGTTCATTGTGATGATCGAGACGATAAAATAATCCTGACTCAACTTGTGACAAAAAAAATTCCACTTAATTCCACGTGGTTAATGTAATACGACACTGTAATTCTTCTGAATATATATGTGAGTGCAAAATTGATATTTTGTAACTGAACGGATGATGTGGCCACCGAAAACAACGAAATGTAAACAATTATTTTTTTAGAGAAGCATAAACAGAGTTGAGAGAGTTGTTGTGTCTTTCTGCGTCTGTTCCTCAGTGAACGTCTCAAATTCTTATTATTGGGAATAAATTGCGTTTAATTTTGTCCATTAAAAATATTGGAGACAGGTTTTTTTTTTCATCAATAAAATACGAAATTACCCAATAAAACCATTAGATCCAACATCCTCCCAATTTTTATCTTACATCACCTTCACTAAAGCCTTCTACCTCAATATTTCACAATTAGAAACTCAGAGAATTGAAAATAATTATGCAGAGGATTTAAAATTCTAGTATAACGACCTTCATCCATTATGGAAAATAATTCACTCTCTCTCTCTCTCTTCCGATTCGAAAACTTTTAAATTGAATTACGCAAACATTATTCTCCGCATCATTCTAAGACACAATGATATAGTGTATTAATAAAGAATTTCGAAAAAATTAATTATTCCTCCGCTTAAAATCTCAATGAATAGTAAAGAGAAGTAAATTTACGTGAATATATTTAATTTATAGAGTTATTAATTCACCTCATAACGTAGAGAAGCTCCCAATAAAACTGACAGTGTCGCCATCTATAACGGCGTCTTTGTACTACGTCACTAAAATGGCCGAGAATTTATTGGAATCGACTGTTCCCTTCACAAACGTTAGCTTCAGTCGGTGTCTCCACACTCTCTCGTCCCATTCCAATGCAGGAGTGTACCTCGCCCTTGACCTTGAGCGCCGCAAATAAACGACGAACGCCAACAGTTGAGTTAAAAGTTATACTAACAAAAATATTCTTCTCCTCAAATAAATAATAAAAAGTGAACCTTGTTAATTCAGTCAAAGTCATCAACTTCATTTGTTAATAGTATTATTTATTATTTCAATAAATAAAATATTCAGACGCAGCTGCGTAAAGACGCCTCCGTCTTCCGTGAAACCAGTGTACGGACGAAACAAAAGACGATCGGACGTTAACGGTGAGGGGAGAGGCGGAGTGGGGAGCGCTGGCGGCAGCACCAGTCAGCGCAAGCAGTGAGCGTCCGTAGCGTCCGCCGGTGGAGCTCACACTCACTCAGTAATTCACCGACCGTGTCACGGTGCACTTCGCGCTCTCCCCGTTCTCATAAAACAAGCTCTGCTCGTCCCATTGACGCAGACGCAGTTCTACCAACGCATGGGCACTTCTACAGTGACTATTGTAACGCTGTAAACACTCGGCAGAGAGAGAGAACCGGGTACTATTCATTCTCAGTAGCTATTTCCCCCTCTTTCGGTCTATCAGTCTCTCTTTTCACTTCTCCAAAGCCACGGCTATCTATCTCTCTCTGTTACCCATACTCGTGTGTCTTTTGCGCGTGTCTGTTAAAGGACACAATCGGGCGGTCGTATCGGCCACGTGATTCGTGTGACAGAAATGTACCAGTTCTCGACGCAGAGTGAAACGAGTAACCTCCTCTCGGCTTCTCGTCTACTAACCAGTGTTGCACACTTAATTCAAGAATGGTACAGTCATCAGAACAATAACAAACTAGTCGTGAGTGTCAGTGGATGAATTAATGAATCTAATAAATATTCATAGACAATGAACAAGAATTTTAAAAAATAGTAATAATTGAGAAACTAATAGTGTGTGTGTGTGTGTTTGTGCGAGAGGTTTCGTGTTGAGCGTCAGTGTTAAAGCGTAAGTGCATTGGCTGCCATTTTACACAGTTGAAATTCACCTACGTAATCATTGTTTTAATTCAAAGTGCAGAGAGATTGTAATTTCGTGATGCGAAAGAAAGAATGAAGGAAAAAAAAAACAAAGCAACAATCTTTCTTTGATTAATTTTTATTTCTATTTTTTTTTTTTTTATTTCATTTCACTGCGTTCTGTGTTGGCTTTGTTCTCTGGTATTTATATTGTAAAAAAAAAACAGGAAACTCAGTGTCAGTTAATTCGCGTGTTCTTGTGAGTGATATTCCAGTGGCTGAAGTTGAAGTCTCTGCGTGTAATTTCAACGGGAAAGGCGGGAAAACAACGTTTGAAACTGGACCGCCGAGTGAGGTGAGTCCTTTGAATTATTTAATATCTCTTATTCTTTTTCTCTCTGCTTCTGCTGTTGATTTGGATACGCTTTTATTTATGATTCTGCTGTCTTGAGGGAAAAGGGTGAGGGTTCTGATGGCCCTGGGCTACTGGAGACTTGACACGTTGTTCATTAGCAATGACGAGAAGTCATCCAGATGGAATAACCACTGCTGGAGTTGTTCATTAATTTTGAAAAAAAAAAGGGGCAGACAGATTTCCACTGGATTTTCTGATTGCAGACACTTTTTGTTAATGCTTCCGAGTGGATTTAAATGATTCACGGCTGTTTTTTTATTATTGCATGATGCATTTTATTTATTGAATTATTCAAAGATAATATTTACAGCGTGAAATATTTATCCGTTAAAATAATTGCGCAGGAAGGATTATTCGGATGATTGATGGGGATTTTATCGTTGTAATCAACAGTATAAATCTTCATTATGTAAATATTTGGAAGATTATCATTTTGTAATCATTGAGATTGTGAAATACTGATTGATGATGGGTTTTAAAAAAAATGAGGAAGATTATTAGTTTTTGAATTAATTGAAGAGTTTCCTAATTGTTGTGACACTTTTTCAATGCCAATGACGTAATAATTTAATTGAAAATATACGCAGTTTACATTTACGTGGGTTTTTTTGAGGCAAAAAGAGTTGGAATTATTTGGAGAAGGGGAAACGCATTTCGTTGGGTAGTAACTGGGTCTTTGTAGTTTTATTGTCTTCCTGAAATTCTATGTTGTGTTCTATTTCTCTTTCTCTTGATGTTTTTACGTCTTTTTTTTTCGGGGAAAGGGGGGGGGGGGGCGGGGGAATTCGTTGAACTCTCTTCTTTTATTTTTTACTCCATTTTTCTGCCATTTATTTCAGTCTTTTTTTCTATTCGCTTACGGTTTGGATTGTCCAATTGCTGTGGGTATGTTTGTTATGTGACCGATCGGTTAAATAAAAAAGAGGAGGAAAATAGAAAGGCATTGGATAGAATACAATCAAATGATGATGCTGTAAAGGATTGTATTGGAAGAATTGTTGTGAAAAATTCGGGTTATTAATAATTTACCCAAAAATTCTAAGAATTATTAAAAAAAAGGGAGAAGCCTGTAAAACACAATGGGACATTCGGCCCAGAAACCAAAACACTAGAAACAATAAAGTACGAAAAAAAAAAAACAAAATGAGAATAAAGAAAGGCAAAATGTGTAAAAACGCAGGCTCGATAAGAGGTGGAACGTAGTGAAGCCAAAATGCGACGTGGTTGTTCGCGCGGTACTCGATTGTACCCAACGAACGGAAGCGTTTCTCAATTAGGCGCATTGTTCCCAAGGCATATATACTGCTGTATTCTGCAATGGTACAGAGACCTCTATTCCCGTATTTTTTTAATTCCCATCTTTTTTTGCGTGTGTTTTTTTTTTGAGCTTCCAGCGGGTAGAGAGTCAGTGCATCGTAAATAACGGGTGAAAAAATAGAGAGAGGATAGGTCTCTTGGTTTTGTAGTTACGTGGAGCTCCTGGGGACTTCTAAACTCCTGTATCTCGTGATATTTCGTGTATACACTTGTGCACCAATATAAACAAGTCTATTGGCCTCTATCTACCTTTTTCTTTACCCTTTTTTCATTGGAACTTAATCCCTCAGAGGATTTAAAGTCCGTTCGACAATCACGCAAAGCAACTTTAAGTCCGTTTGTGTTAGTCTGTTACATTGGATACCAATGCAAACGTTTAAACAGCATAAGCGTACTTTTTTTCAATGTGTGTGTGTGTGTGTGTATTTTAGCAGTGTCACTCGGTGGATCAGCTGGCTTGGGGGGCTCTTATCGTTCTCGATTCTTTTGCAGGCCATAGGGCTTATTACTACGGTTTTATTAGCAATGAATCATGCACACTGACACGAACGGATTTACGTCTGTTTTCTTGTTAAGGACACTGCGGATTACTCGTTATTAATAAATTATTCTCAATTTATTTATTTTTTTATCTTTATTTTATGCACTGAGCTATTGAATATTTAATGAAAAAAAAAAAAGAATTAATTCATTAATTCAAGTCAGAATTGTCCAGTGAGTAATTTCACGTGACTAAAACACTGACCCTAAACCCCTTAACTATTCAAATCTGATAACACAATTGATCCTAATCATCGGAGTCTCATGGAAGTGCAACTGACGTCTGTGATAACTTAGTCACTCGTGAGTTTGAGATACTAGTACCCTGTGGTTGAATAATCTTGGTCATGTAAGACTTCTATATATTCAACAGCAAGAGAACACCTAGTTAGACTAGCAGAAGACAAACTGTACTAGAAGTGGGGGAGGGAGGCTTGAGGAGGTGGTTCAATGTAGATAGAACAGAATAAACTTTGATATTACAAGATTTCCTTTTGAATCAAATGATTACGCATGCGCATAACACTGATTACACTCACTGACATTGTTCATTGGGCTCTGTGTATTAATGCATTTGTATGGGTGTGTGTCAGTGTAAATTTGAAATTGGCTAAATGGAATTGCAAAGTTGGTAACATCACTGGTATACTAACTACAGGACGGAATCAAATATCTCAAACGTTATGGTAGTTCAGAGAGTTGCCATGGGGGGAGAGAGAGAGGGAGAACAGGAAACGCCAACCACAAGGTGATTGATGGAATTCGGCCAAACGTAATAGCCTACGAGAGCTAGTATACCACGAAATTATTTGAGTATAATTATGACATTTGATATAGATGAGTGAGTTGTACCGTTAGTTGAAGAGGCGGAGGAAAGAGGAGAGCTCTGCCCACCGATTTCACGCGATATTCCGGATTATGTGAAATTAGTCATGAATCTGGATATCCTTCATTTGCATCAGTGATTTGATGAATATATAATGATTTCATCATGTGATTAATTTCTTCATCTATTTAATTTTTTTTTAATATTGTGAAGATTTTCTCAGATTTTAGTCAACTATACTGCGTCAAATGAATGAAATAATGATTTCACTAGGTAATTTCAGGGGTCATATAAAATGAAAGGCTTTTTACTGCCTATTATGTCATCTGTTTATCATTGATATTTGAATTAATAGGTTACGGTGAATTATTTGAGTATAATGATGACAGTTGATATGAATGAGTGAGTACAGAGGGGTTTGAATTGTATGATACTATCTATTATTTCAAATGACAGATAAAATGGTGCATTCACGGGCTTTTCGAAATTTCTCACTCTTCCGTTTAATATTTCAATGATATTATTTAAAGGCAATTAGACCTGTCGAATTATGTACAAATTAATATTAATTTATTATTTATCGGTGGAATTATTGGCACAGGTCGAAAAATGAAGAGTTAAACGATGAGAAATATTAATTTAATTTCTTCTCCATATGATGGAAAATCGAAAGGCACATGAGGAATTGAGCTTCCTTTCCATCACAATATATAACTCTATATGCATGTATTCCTAGAGTTTCGTGCTTTACCTCATTCCCATCGTGCATTCAGTCACGGTGTATTATTGGCGTGCTCGTCGAAATTGCAATTACAAACTGCACCCCCCCCCCCCTCTCACAGTACTTCTCGTTAACCGTACTCGGAAGGAAAACATTTCGAATGTGTAATGAGAGGAGATGCACAACTTTTTCCCCTCTTTTTCTCCCACTTTTACCACATATCCATATTAACAATTGCATTTGTATGTGCCCTCTGCAATTTTGCACCCGTATCAACTTCCTCATTTCGTGATACTCATTTCGCATGTTTATTCTCTTCATGAGCTCCATGCTAATTTCAATTTTTTCACTCCCCCCTTTTCTCTCCTCCTGTTTTGTACAATTCAATTTTACTGTATTTTCATTGACCGGTGATTTTCAGGGGAAAATAATTAACAGTTCTCCAATTATTTTTTCACCTCTTTCTAATTAACGAGTTAATTAATGAAAAATATAGACTGTAGAAAATAGAATTAATTAAATTAATTAATTAATATTTTTGAGAATTCGTTTTTTCAAAGGAGAAAATTTAGGGGATACATAAAAAAAATATTCTTTATTTCACTTATCACGTAATAAACCCATAGTTCAAACAATGTTGAATTATAATTGATACAGAAACTTTGTTTTGGGAAACAATCTCGAGTACTCCGGGTGTGTTGGTTCCCACAGTTTCCTGTGTGCCTCTGGGTTTTACCTATTAATGATTGAGCAGAAATTATAGACATACTTGTTATATACATGCTAACAACACAAGTGTACGTTTACTTCAGATATTCTCCCTAATAAACCCATATACAAGTGAAACAATGGCTGAGCCCTAAAAGTGTTGAATGTCCGGCCAATGTTTGTGCTTGAAAGTGGAGATTGTTAGTGACGTTAACTGGTCTACCCATAATAGCCCCAATAAAATCGACTATGCATAGGCAAAAAGCCTCTTGTCCGCCATTACGTGTCATCTTACCGCCATTTTGTGCTGAAACGATAGTCACTAATGAAGGGCGTTGAAATAAAAGTCAGTGAACAATGTTAACTACCCTGAGAATTTCAAGTGCACTTGAAGTTTCACATAGATAAGAGAGAAATTGTTAGGATATGCGGAGAAGCATTTGGTCATTGCTGTGATTGGCTCAATGGGCTTTGGCTACGTTCATAACAACTGTTATACCAGAGCCACTTGAAATTATAGTTTCAATTCTCTATCCAGGCCACTTGCAACCTTCCAACGGTTATTAAGCCTCACGTACACGAATACACCGTCTCGTGAATTTCTATTTTGTAAACCGCTGTTTAATAGCATTTTTTTTTCCCTTCGCCTGAATCATTTTTGCAGTTTTTAAAAATTACGAAACTTCAATGATGCAGATAAATTTCGTAATTTAATTGTACAAATGAAACTGATAGTTAAACAGCTCACAGTATTTATCTTTCTCATTCCACTGGGATAAAGTGAAGTAGAAAGAGGTGGAAGGAGGGAAAGAGGATAAAAGAAAGGAAACACTGGAGAAGTGAAATTTTCCCTTTATTTTAACCCAGAAGCGCAGAGATAATCGGGTAAACGCGCAGGCGGGATATATACTTTCCAATTAAATCGAAGGCTCGGATTTTACCCGATATATCCGTATCGCTAAAAAATAAAGGGGAAAAAAACAGTCCGAGATACTAACACACATAAATTCAAGCAACGTTATGCGTTTCACTTTTCTCTATCTATCTCTTTTTCTCTGTGCACACGGTGAGATCTTGTGTACTGGTAAAAATAACAGATACCCAGAGCAAAGTACATATACAAGATAGGGGTATATCTTTCGTTTAGATGGATAGAGAGAAATAGATACAGATAATGGGGCAGTGGAAGAGAGAAAATAAGCAATCGTACCTTCATCCCCGGGCTTTTTTGTAATAAAATAAACAGGAAGAGGAGCTTTTGCCAATGGTAACTAAAGTACACAGGAAAAACGTCAGTTTAGAGGGGAAAAAAAAATGAAGAAATGAAAACAGCTGGGTTAGAGATACGAGTACAACGATTACCGTCTCGTTAGCATCGTTTGCATCAAAACTCTCTGCTTTTGTTTATCCATGGAAAACTTGAGAAATTTAAAAAAAAACGGAAGATAAATATGTATTAATGAAGATGCAGCATTACAGACATTTCTGAAAAAAAATTGAGAATAATCTAGAGATTTCAGAGCATGTCTACAAATTTTTTCAAATTTATTTGGAAACTCCTTCACGTTGAAAAAAATTCTGGAGCCATTTTTGTATGGATTTTTTTTTAGTTCTGCTTGTTTTTTTGAGGGCACTGACCACGCTTGGGTTACGAGGGAATGATAATTTTTTTTAACGCACATTTTGCTGGTACTCCATGGTTGAGTATGCACGAGTGTAAGGGGAGTATTTATTACGCTTTATGTACGTGCCGTAGCAAACCAAAGAGGAGTGCTGTTGGGGGTTGTTTCTTGGCCAGGGTTTTGGTAACGTACATAGAAAGTTTTAGGGTTTTCGAGGTAAATGGGGGATGAGAGGGTGAAAAGGTTTTAGCTGAGTTTCAAGTGAGTCTTGAGTGTGCTGACCAGTGGGGCTCAGTGTTTTTGATACAAATGAAGTTTATTTGAGTTAAGGAAAGGATGTAAGTGAGAAAAGTGCCAGATATTGATTTTCTTTCGTTCGGATGTATTGAATGAGTGAAGAGGCTTTGATTGGGAATTTCAGTGAATTTTTTATGAAGAATTCACAGTGTAATGGTTTTTTTTTTTAGATTATTCCAATAGTCAGTGATGTGAAATGGGTCGTCGGCCATTTTTCTTCATCGGAAATTTTTCTGGTTCTATTTTTAATTCTGTGTTTTTATTTAAATGTGTTTCATTGAAACAGAAAAAAAATCCTCAATTGCATCACTCATGTGAAATGATTATCTCCTAATGTGGATAGAGTTGCTCCTCGCATCATCAAAATTTACATAATAGCTAACACGTACTCTCTCACTACTGCCTGAATGTTCCCTAATTTACTACCTCGAATTTCTCCGGAGCATGTTAGCTAAATTCTAGTGTTACAAATGGTGAAGAGGAGCCAGTGAAAAAGGTGCGGAGCAAGAGGGACAAGCGTCCGGTTTGTCACAGACGGCCCTGAAGAACGCCCACAGGGCATGAACAAACCCCGGGTCTTTGCCCGGGTCAGTGTCTTCAGTTACATTTATATACACACCTATACTTATGTCATACGATGAGATAATGATCACTTGGACCCAATGGTGTCTTTGCACTCTATATTCACTTGGTCTTCCATCTTTTTCGTTTGGCCGAATCGCTACAAGGAAAAAACCTTTCTCTCACTTCTCTAGAGCACTGGAAAAGGTTCCAACGCGTTCATAATTCTCGTTTGCACGACGCGCTGGAGATTTACTGGTGTCGCGACGCTTTGAATTTGAATAACGCGCCAGACGATAACGGCTTTATCAAACCTCGGCCTGCGACATTTTACTTCGGTTTATGCCACTCCTCTTTTTTCAACCCCCTTCTTTTTATCAATTTTTCTAATTTCCTCTTTGCAAGAGAGAGAGAGAGGGAGGGTGAATTATATTTATTCAATTCAGAGAGAATTTGATTTATGGGAGAAAGTGGGAAATTTAATTCATCTGCTAATTCTCTAGATCATCAAATTTCAAATTCAATACAGAGCACAACGTGTACACTTTTTTTTTTCACCATTGACATATCTTTGTCTCAGCATAAAACATTCAATTTTATTATCAGAGAGAAACCATAAAAATCGACGGCACACATACTTCCATAGTGCGCCGATGGATTCGCAAAATTGTCGAGTAAAAAGGAGAAAGAAAGGGTGGAGTCAGTGAAAAAAAAAAAAAAACGGGGGAAAGGGGTTATTTTTATGGGACAGTAAATTTCGCTTCGAAGAGAGGTCCCCCGTATACATACGTCTGTGATGAAAAAGAAAAAATAATTTATCTATAAAAGAATGAGATAGAATGGAGGGATAAAATCGTAAAAATTGATATTAAATCGATACATACAATGTTTTTTTTTTTTAATATATTTATTTCGCATTGGAGAATATGTTGGGGAATTTTTTTTTGCAATGTTGTATACGTGTTAAAAGGTGGAAAATTCAATGGGCCAATGGGTGTTTCATAAAGCCCAGTGACACTGGAGGGGTAGTATACACTTTTACGCTGATATATATTATCGTACCTCACGGCCACCTACACTTTGTGTGTTCGATCTCTATTCTCGGGCTACTTCATTCGTGTTTGCGGCCTGCATATGTGAACCACGATAACGTGTCTCTCCCACTTCCTTTCCACCTCCGTTCTCTTCTGCCCTTTTCCCTTTCTCTCTCTCTCTCTCTCTCTCTATTCGGAAACTAGCACAGAGCCCAAATGTCCATAACGGTTTACTCTACCTATCGATTTCCAACCGCATTCACTGATCGAGTCCATGAATCCGTACAAAAAAGAACCTGGGGAATTGAGAGAAAATGGAAAATGGTTATCAAATATAGAAAAAAATCCATGTACTGAGGAAGAGAGAAAATATCTGAAAAACCATTGGGTTTGAGGAAAAATGTGAAGAGACATTTTTTGTAGAGAATTAAATTCTGCATAAAAAAGGTCTTTTGACATTTTTCCCTCAATCAAATAGTTTTCGAGATATAATTGATGAAAAACAAGGAAATTCCCATTTCCTCATTCCTCTCTCATGGATTGAGTGAAAAAGCCACGAAATAATCAGACAGAAGAAAAGAAAATCAGATAACTACCCTAGTATAAACGAGTATCACTCTTCTGAGGCTATGATACTGGGATTTGCGGGGATAGAATGAGCGAAGAAATTCCAAGTGGGAAAAAAAATTGTAGAGAGAGAGAGAGGAAATTCTTTTGGAGTGTCCTCCGTTCGATCGCTGTCAGTGGGGAAAATAGCTTCAGTAAACGAGTAGCACTTTGCGAAATTCACGTTTCGATAACGCTAGTAGTTACTACGACTCTATGTGTTCGTCTGAGGGATCGATCGATTCTGCCAAAGGCCTCGACGCATTTATATGTTAGAACTTCGTCTCCTGTCCCTTATATTCTGGACCTCGATTGGATTCCCTCTCATTCTCCCTCTATTGGGTTTTTTGCCTTCCGTTCTATTCATTGGCCGAATAAAAGGGAATGAGAATGACGAGCTGCAGAAAAAAACGGGGGATTGAAAGAGGAAAGAAAATAATGGAATAGAGGATGATAAAGAAAAAGGGGGAATTTTCGGTTGGGGAAAGAGGAAAATTATTAAGAGAGAGACACGTTGGAATAGAAACGATAACGTAAGATTTGTTCACTCGTAACCCAATTGCCTTGACCAACATATGCTTACGCAAGCAGCAGGGGGGGGGGGGGGGGGGGCTCGTATAAAACGTTACGTATGAAGAGAGATATCCAGTTGGAATGGGAAAAACGGGAGCTGCATGCATGATATGAATTACGTGAGATTGTTTTTTTCTCTTTCTTGTCACCCGGCGAAAGTACTGACCCTTTTTCTCACTTTATCTGTCTTTCTCGGAGTGTTGTGCGCCGGTCACCAAAAGTTTTCGTGGCTTTGCGCAAAATTCAATGAAATTTAATCTGTTGATGGAGATTTTAAGGAAATTAACTCTGCGAATTTTCTCTTTATGTCTTGTGTTATATAGAGTTAGTTAAAAAATTGATTGCCCCTTTATTTTCGAGTTTTTATTATCACGGAATGAATTAATCCACTTTGTTGATTGAAAGTTTAGTTTATTCATGATTTTTGGAATTTTAAAAGGGTCTAGCTCCTATGATTTCTTTGGGAGAATGTTGAAAAATTGGGGAAACCTCGTGTTTTCACTTCTTCTGAATACACTGACCTCAATATTTTCAATTTGCAATTGTCAATTCCTGGTAAATATTATTGATCAACGTTTTGCGGTTTTGTGCAATCTACTGTTACCATTTGCGTTTTTTATTGCTTCGAGAGTGTATTCAAAAATTCGCAAAGGGTTAATCTGAAATCGATTGAATTTACTCTATCTCTGCATTGTTTTTTCCCCATTTAATGTAATAATTCTTTTATTTCTCTCGGCTATTCTGCCCTATCGCATCCTCCATTCCTTTCTATTTTCCTTTTTCCACTTTTTTTTTTTAGTAATCCAACGGCTTATGGAGAAACTCAGATTAGACTTAAATCCTAGATTAGCCGCCGCAGACTCCACCCCTCTCAGATTTCGAGGGCGCCAAGAGATTACGAGGGCGTTCTGCTTGTGTTTAGGAATATAAAAAATAGAGGTGGAAGTAAAATAAACGTGGAAGCATGAAAAAAAAAAAATTGCAGTTGGTGAAAAAAAGCTCGTGTTTGGGGTGGAAAAAAATGTAATGGCCAAGATCCTTGTCTCACTGTGTTTACGAATAACTTAACACGTGGGGGAAAAACCGCAACAAGTGAGGAAACCAGGGGCGAGATGGACCTCCTTAAAAAAATGATTCTAGAATTTTTTTAAGAAGGAAGAAGTTGTGAGAGAGATTTGAAAAAAATTGAGAATATCCTCCAATATATCGAAATTATTACAGAATTTTTTCAGATTATGAAGTTCAGGCTTTCACGCCTAAAAAAAAATTCATTAATCGTTGGAATCATTTAATCTCTCATTTCTATTTACAAATAATTATCTTGCAACATGGCAAGTGCTTTCCATTGGTTACCAGTCAAACACAGACGCGCAGTGTCTTACGGTGATGAGAAAACTCAGGCACAAATTAGAAATTCTGGGCCCCGGAGAAATGAATGGAATACATTAACCCGTGGCTCAGTGCTGAGGAGTGAAACAAGGAGCAGACATGAGATGAATAAATGATTTATTTTTTCTTCTTCTCGAGAGTTATTTGGAATTTTTTTTTTATCATACTGACTTTTATTTCGTCTCGAAAATTCCGAAAAAAAAAAGAAGGGAAAAACGTGCGGTAATAAAAAGACGATGGCGTCCAATATGCGGTAAGAGATAGGTGACGTGTCTGTTTACTAACTTTGTGTATGTGTGTGTATTGGTGAGCTTTGGGTGTTACAAACGTAACACACCTATATATTCTCGTTTACTCTCACGTCGTGTCGAAATGTCACGCGTTTATCGGGGCATTCGAGAGCGAGCTGTCTGCCTTGGCTGTTTCCACTGCGAGAAATTTGTCAAAATCGATTTGCCATCACCGCTGAAATCTGTTTTCTCTTTCTCTCTCTTTCCAATGGAGGCCATTGTTACTTTTGTTACTAATATATGTGGAGTATTGTGAATTGAATGGGAGAGAGGGAAGAACCCTTCGTGTTCTCATTAAAAAATTATTATATCCAGTGGAAAAGCGCCTGTGGCGTATTCATTTTGTGTGGGAGTCGTGTATCGCTAGTCGTTTCATAATTTTTCAATTTACGTAATTATGAATTTTAATGAATTGAGGGAAATATTGGAGATAATTTTTTTCTTGATGATCCCATTGAAAAGCTGAGGAAATTTTAGGCGGAAAACATGTGTAGAAATTAATTTTTCCAAGGTTTTTAAAAAAATTACAAAAATGTGATTTTTTGAAATTTTTCCAAGGTAAACCCCTTCAAATGTGGATGAAAAAAATCGAATATTCAAAAAACTCGAAAAAATTCATTCCGACCCATGTTTTCCGCCTAAAATTTCCTCAGCTTTCCACTGGAATCATCAAAAAATCTCTATCTCCAACCGGGAATAATTTCATTGAATAATTTCATTATTCAATGAAATTATTCCCTGAAATATCTACGAGAATGTGTGGGACAAGCCAAGCCTTTCTCTCTCGCCCAATGCGAATTGAAAATAGAGCAAATGAAAAGCAGTGAAGCCACTGTGCAAAGCAGAGAGAGAGAGAGAGACAGCCATATGGAGAAGAAGAGTTAAGTGTAATATAACTGGATAAAACATATGAGGAGGCTGAAAATTCAGGAGCTTTTCGTGCGCAAACGATAATAGACGACGTCGAGGTAAAATAGCGAAAGGGGCAAAAGGAGGTGGAGGGTGGGCTCGGAAGTCCCGGGGTTATGTTAGTGGATCCTGTAATTTATGTGTCATGCATGCGTAGTCCGACGTCGGTAAACGTTCTCATCTAGCTTGGAAGGGGGGGCATGCAACAGAGTTAAAGGCCATTCACAAACAGTTGGTCTGATAGAGATAGGGGAATTCTACTGCACCTTTCCGTTACCACTGTATAGGCCAAAAGAGAGAGATGACAATAGGATGGAGGAAAACATTGAATGAGAATGAGAGGGGGCAAACGTGAGAAGTGGGTGGAGATGGGTGGGTGTGCTGAGGATGTATGGGGTAGAGTCTGTTTGCGAGGGAGGAAAGCCGAGTGTTTTCCCTTCCATTGAAAATTCGGTTTTATTACTCTCGTACTAGCCTGGATTAAACTCATTTAAATAGTTGCTTTTCATGAGTAGTTTTTGTCTTTTAAATTGAACGATAAAACTCGGGGCATTTAGGCGGTATTTCAAATCATTTTTAATTAATTTATTTCAGCCAACTTGATATACAGTCGATTTCATTCAATAAAATTTGATATAATGGGATTGTTTTTTTTTTAAATTATTTATTCAACTGGGTAAATTGATATTATAAATTTTCAGTTGAGCAATCGATGAGGTAAATCAGGTGGATACACATTTTTTTTCTTTTATTTTTCTATCTGCTCCTTTTTTTTGCCTCCCTTGGAGGAAAATAAAAGGGGAGAATTTAGTGGAGCAGAGAAATCATGGGTGAAAACGTGAGGGTGGGCAGGTGCGTATCGCCAGAGTTTGGATGAAAATTTTATACAGAAAGGTAGAGAGAATAAAAAGGGAGAGCCTGAGAAGCACATTGGCATTTGCTGTAGATTCTGCATTAAGCTAAACGAACAGAGGAATTTCATGGGGTACTGCATAAACATGGAATAATACGCTGTGAATGTGAAAATAGTTTGTGAATATGTGAGAGTGTGTATTGGGAGAAGTTCGTTAGCGATATCCGTTGGATATTACCTCAGTATCAAATTTTAACGAATATTATTTAATCAACGGCGAATCATTTGACTATGATATCGGTAACGGGTATCGAGATGAATTTTCCCAAGTAAATTGGAAATTAATGAGATACTTGGGTAATAATTACTTTTGAGATGGATAAATACTTTTAAACTTTTATTTTTACGATTCAGTATTACGAAAGCATGAGGATTTGAATAATTTAATGATAGAGTAATATTTTTAGAAATAATCCCAAAGTCTGGAGGTTTTGCAATCATTTATAATGGATATTATGTGATGGGTGGGAAAAAACAAGAGCTATCTCCATTTTTTAATCATTAAATATTCATGATAGTAGAAAATTTGTTCACAATCTAATCCTCTATTTCGGTATTGATTGATTATTAATAGAGGAAAATGGATAAGCCATAATTTTCCACGGAAATTTCATTAACCAGTTGATGGAAATGATTTTACTATTAATTATCAACGATAATCCATTATTGCTGATATCTCAAGATATTTTATCACGATAATTTAATAACAGAGTGATAAAAAAAGGATTACCTGATTTTCTCCATATTTTCTTCTTTACGTGAACAAGTTTATAGAAAAATTCCCGAATTTATTATCTCATTTATAATGAAGTTGGCGCATTCGACAATCCGAAGCATCTCGATTATCTGTCTGCACATTGAGAGCCAAAGATTCGTACAAAATAGAGGTAAAAGCTTCCTCTGCAATCTCCGCAGCTACTGTATATGAATCATGAACGACACACTGCGTCACGTGACTCTCATATCTTCCTCTTCTGGTGTTTCAAGCAACGGTGCATTATATATATAACAAATTTTCATTGCCCGAGGCCTCGGGGCCAAATACCTTTCGTTATGTCACTTTACCGATAATCCTCGGATGGAATATTACCAAAAGAGGATGAGGCCAGATGAAAGAGGGGGGAAGGGGGACAGAATACTCTCTGGCACTGAACGAGAACGACGTTAATATCCGGGACGTATTGTTCCGTCCTCGAGGAACGTTCAATGTACTTGGAGGCAAAACCTCCCATTTTCTTCGCTCTCACTATATTCGCCTCTTCTCTATTCTGCATGGCGGCTTTTCATGCGGCCTCTTGCGAAACTACCTTCCGGTATCACTACAATATCCACTTACGCGTCCAAAACTTTTGCGTAACACGAATATTCGACGAAGAAACTGCATAAAGTCGTTAGCAGCTTGAGAATATTCGAGATTTCCGCTAATTCCTTTTATGGAATTTCTAAAAAAAAAATTATTTAATAAAATTGGATGCTATTTCAATATCGTCGATTTAGTACCGGGTCAATAATGAATTTCCGTCGGTTCTCGTACACATGACGTTGAGGTAGAGAAGGGGTTTATTCTATGGTATAGGTTATGTCTGGGGCAAATGCAGAGATGTAATTCCCGCTTGACTGACGCGAGATTGAAACGACGTACCGAGATACGTTCTACCTCACTCGGCATGTTTTTTAAAAACTTCTCTATCCATCTATATCCAAGTTTAATAATTCGCTTTTTTTTGGAGGAATTTTCAATCATTCTCAGTCGCTTTTTTTTTGCCGATGAAAATTACTTTATTGTTTCTTGGTGAATGAATGGCTCTATTCGGTCTCATCTGTTTCAACTATCAAAGTATTATATTCACTTTTTTTTGAATTTTAAGAAAAGGATTCGTGGATTTTTTTCCATCTGCGTTTTCATTGGCCGGAGGCTGTTTCACCTCTGTTTTATTTAACATTGAATTTAATTTAAACAGTGGAGCAACAATGAATTATTGAATTACACATCTCAAAAGAAATGACTGACAGGAAAACGAATATTTTGCACGTAAAAATCTAATTCCACAGTTAAAACAAAAAAAAAAAAAATTCCCAGTTTTTCCATTTCCTGGAAAAATAAACTGTCGAAATTCTGTAAATCCTGAAACTTTATAATTCCACAAATAAAGACGTCACTCAACGAATGAAACTGAAAAAAAAAAGGAATTCATTTAAATCCAGAAAAATCCACATAAATAATTTTTTTCATCCCTCGCAATTCATATTTTTTATCCCCAACAAACTGCCGTAATTCAACTGCGGTTACAACTCACTCTCTGCCGAAAAAAAAAGGTAGAGATGGCAAAAGAAACTCGATATACGTAAGGTATGAGGCTTGCATCTTGAATATCCTGTGGTATTGGCTCCTCCAACTACGCAGTCATGTTGGGATGCTTCGGAAAAATCCCCCCCGCTGCCACCCCATCCCCGAGGATTTATGAAACGATGCCTGCTAGCCCCTTGCTACGTCGATTCGTCATCCACGTCGACTGGAATACAGATCTATACAGCCACCGAAAGGAGGTAATCCTCGAGAAAAACAAACACCAGCATAAATTCGACGGATTTCCTTCGCTCTCTTCCTCTCCTCAGCCATTGCCAGTTTTGTCCTTTTTTTTTTTTTTTTTTGGATTATTTTCCATGTTTCCTCTTTTTTTTACATTTATTTATTTATCTCCTTTGGCCTGCGTGATTCGTTTTCGTGAATATCGAAATCGAACAGACCATGACAGATGTTTTGCCTCATTTTTTTCACTCATGATACTCGTTTTTTGTTCTTCACGAAGAGAAAGAGAGAATAAATAAGAGAAAAGTTGCCTTCCTTCGATATATTTTATTATGGAAATTCAAACATAGTATTTCAATCTAGCATATGCATTTCATAAATTTTTTTATTGAGATTTACGTCATGCAAAGGTTGGGATAGAGATAAAATGATAATTTTATTCAAATATATAATAGGAATTTGTTGGGTAATTTAGTTTTTTTTTTTTTGTCAATGACGCACAATTAAATGGTCAGTAATGGGGAGAATCACTAGATTTGGCCATTTTCCATCTTTATGAAAATGCTTTTAACAGTGACATATATCCGGTAGCCATCAAACTTATCGAGAGACATTAAACAGATAGCGATAAAAAATAAAAAGCAGTGTAACGTTTGTACTCACTATCCAACGAACTCTTTCCCTTCAATTCTGTACTTTATTAACACGTTAACGGCCCCGTTAAGCCCATATGAAGCTCTATAAAAAAGTGACCGCTCGTAATTCCCCCCTCTTTTATGACATCAACAGCATGTGACACCGCAGAGGCTTTAATTCAAAATTCTATGAGGTCTTTTCTATTTCCAAAAATACACTAAACTATACTCGACTCTCTACACTTTACCAACCACTTGACCGCACGAGTTTAACCAAACTTTTTGCAATAGAAAATTCACATTTTTTTTTGTTACACATGGGATTTGATTAACGACTTTGAATTCCCAGTTTTTTTTTACGGGGTTTTTGTGAATTTATTCGGGAGAATTGAAGTATCAGGTGAAATTTAATGGAAAACCCTCTTTTTTTTTTTTTTTTTTCTTTTTTTCAATTTTATAATGTTTGCTTCGATTAAATTATGAGAGTACATAGAAAATATTTTGCCTGCAATGTAAATTTGAAGGTAATTGAAATATTTGGGTCAATGATTTTGAATTCTAAATGGAAAAATGCAATTATTTTTTTTTTTTGCTCATGGAATTGTGAAAATAAATTCAAACAAATGCCAAGAAAATAGGTGGCATATAAATTTTCCTGTATTTCATGTATTTCCACCCAAATTGCCCCATTAAAAAAAGGCGAGCATGTAAAAAATAAAAACATTCCACCGAAAAACAAAAAAATTGGAAGAGAATACAGACAATACGAAATAATCTGCCCTTTGTTTTCAATACAGCTCATTTATACAAACATTCTCTCTCACTGATACGTCAAAAAAAAAAAAAATGTAAAAAATAATCCTCCCCCTCTCTCACCCCTTTCATTCATCATATTTCCATTCACCGAGACAAAAGAACCGAATAAAACCCGTGATTAGCGTAAAAAATCATTCCCCTCTGTTGTAAAAGTTCTCGATTAAATTTTCCCCATTCCCCAAAAAATTAAAAAACTCGAATTAAAATGTTCCAATCTTTTTCCATAATTTTTCTCTCCCCAAGTAATTAATAAACGCCCCTTCTAAAAAAAAAAGTTAAAATTCCAGAATTTCAAAACAATGAAAAATTTGAAAAACTCTTCATTAACTCAACTCTCATTTCATTATTATTACCCAACTCTCTCATTTCCCCTTCCCCTCAGGAAGATTCTCATCATCCGGAAGACGACGCGGATGCCGGACGCGACGAAGCGAGTTTATATCCTCTGGGCGCGTCCGTGGTCCTCTCTAACTGTAACGCTAGTCTCCCTCGGCGCCTGCAGCGGCGCCCGTTGACTCAATCGCCGGGCGCTCTGGTAACGCGCACTCAGTACGTTGAGCTCGGTCCCGCCTCGAGGATCGGCTCTCACACATCCGAAAAACCACCGACACAAAACCATTCTCATCGTCGAATAACCCGACTCCAAGTCCTAACCACCACCACCAAACCCAGCTCTCACCCACGCAAGTCACTCCGCACCACGTGGCACAGCTACAGCCCATCCAATAACCAACCCCCTGTGGCAGTGCGCCACTCTACACCGTCAGACACTGACTATCTGTGCTTCGATTCTCACCCCAAATTATTTCAACGCAACTCTTTCTCCCTTTTCGCATTATTTTATTACAAATAATAAAATAAATGTATTCCTTTCGGAGGAATTCACTTCAACGTAAACATTAATCTCAAACCAGAGACGACAAAACTCTGTTTTTCTTTTACCCTTTTTTTTTTTTTATCACGTCTGCCTGCATTTCCCATCTGCAAACTTTCAGCTGTTTGTTCTTTCATAAAAGTTTTATTCGGCTTGTTATTTTAACAGTGGTTTTTAATGAAATGGATGTTTAATTTTTCAATGAATCCACTGATGAGGAATGTGAAGAGAAGAGTGACGAATTAACTTGTGCACAGAGTGGTTTTATTTTTCATTTTTTTTGTTGAGTTGGATTTCTTTCGGTAGAGAGAAGTACATGGTGTGTTTAATTAATTGGGAGATTCGGTGAGTCTCATTTAATTTAATGTCTTTTGGTTTGTGTAAATCTCGTAGATAATCTCGGATGTCCTGTGCACGGACTGGAGAAAAATTAAAATATAAAAGGGGAGTGAATTGAGAGGGATGAGAATCGATGTAAGGAGAGAGAAAGAGAGAAAATAGAGAAATAAAAAGGCTTTTCATCACGATATTCCAGTTCGGCGAGTCGCCTGTGAAAAAATTCCATTCGTGCCACCTTTTCCTCCACTTCTTCTCTTCTTTATCTTTTTTTTTCTTTTATTTCACCTCCACTTCTTCTCTCGTGAAGGCAACCCCTCTCAAAAGAACTCGGAACGGCAAAGTTTCGAGTCTCTCTCTCTCTCTCTCTTGCGAGAGAGAAAAGGAAGAGGGCAATGCCAAAAGAAAAGTATAGAAATGCGGGGGCGCAAAAGGGATCGAAACTTTCGACGTAGGGAGTAGGAAAGAAGAAGGTGAGTTTTCTGATACGATCCGCGCTTTTGCTTTGCTCCGGCTTCTCTACGCTCATCTCTTCGAATCGAGTCGACGATTTTGTGGGAGTTAAGTTCTCGTTAAAGTGCACCTCGCAAAGTCTAAAGGAGGGGGGAGGGTACGTGGCATCAGTGAAAAAGGGATTGGAAACCTCGAGTCGAAACAGTTTTAAAGTTTTTCCTTTTTCTTTTTGGCCTCTTTTCTGGGCCTTTTTCTTCGCTGATTTTCGTGCCTGTCGAAAGGTCGTTTCAATTTCAATTCCAAGAGGTAACTGCACACCAGCCTGTGGGACTAATCGGATCGCGTGTGTCTGGGATTCAAAATTGAATCTTCCAATTGAAGAATCCGGGGAGAAAGAAACAAAGTCCGGGACCTTTTAGTTTTCCAACTATTTTCTATCAATTTTTTTTTCCCTCTTTTTCGTAGACTCAAAGTCTAAACTGTGTGTGTGATGTATCTTTCTCTTGATTCCGATGATACCCGAGAATGTTTTTATTGAGTTGAAGGAAACATCTAATTGGAATTCCTTAACGAAGCCAAGAGAATGCCTTTTTGTTGTGAAAAGTAAAACACAAGAATTGCATTATTCAATTTCCCCAATTTCCTTGGATTTAAAAAAAAAAAACCGAATTGATATTCGCCAATTGTGTCCTTGCACATGGCCTTGTCTCTCTCCTTTCATAACACTTGCATCCTTGTAAATTTCACGATGACAGGGACTCACGCAATGTGATTGCATAATACACTTGCCTCCATGACAAATAAAAAGTCAGTTGCACCAACACACCGCCAAGAATCACCGCATTTTTTTTTAATCCTTTATTCTCTCGTGTTTCTCTTTATTTCCTCTCCACCTCTTTTTATTTCATTCTTTTATTGTCAGTCGTGATTGCCATGCCGGAGTTCATTTGCATTCATCGCTAAGGCCGCATACTCAACTATACATTGTAGAATAGGAGGGGGAGGCAACTACTGTGTGCATGCTGCCACGAAGCTTCGATTTATCGGTTCAAGTTCGTCGAGGAAATTACCTTAAAAGTATGGTAACTGAATTGAATGTAGCAACCCTCTCTACTCTGTCAGTTAACTCTTCCTTAATTCACTCGGCCTTTGCCTATTTCTAAAGAAATATTATAATACCAGATGAGTTACATTGTAAATTGAAGAGACGTGAAAAATTTTCAATGTAAAAGAGAATAATGCATGGGTAATTGAAAGATTTAACTGTGACAAAGGGATTTATATGTTCCATTAAAGTTTTTTTTTTTTTTCATGGAAAAGAAAAATAGAGGACGATAATAAAATCCCGTGTCTCTAGCAATTAAAAAGTACGATTCACATTATGCTACTGAACTAAAACGACACATTAAGAAACTTCAATGATCGCTCCTAAACTTTTCTATTCTCTCATTCATTTTTTTTTTTTTTTCCCATGACTCTTGGCTTGTTGCTGGAGTTTATGATTAATTCTTTACTTTTAATGCTTCTATTTTCGTTTTCCACAGTGCAAAGTGTTACTAAACGAAGTTTTCCTTGCACTTCCGTTAGACGTTCTGACATGAAGCGCGTAGCTATTATTTCTGCGCAGCTTGCAAGCATTTTACTTTTAGCTTTTTCATGTTATTTTTTTACTTTATTTTGAGATGGCGCCAGTCTTTTGAACCTAATTGCAGGAGTACAGTGGAAAAAAAGAGGTATTACCTCGAATCACTTTTTTTTAAATTCTTCTTTGTGTGTGTTGAATAATTGTTTTTTTTTTTTTAATTCTGAAAAGATAGAAAAAAAGGGAGTGGAAATTGCGAAACTGAAAAGCCCCAAATTTCCGGTGGAATATTACTGTTGACAGTTTTTTTTTTATTGTAGTTTGTGTAAATAATCGAAGAATTGGATTTTTGCGGTTAAATTTTTACAATACTGTTCTCAGTACAGTGGTGAATATTTTAAAGGCCAATTATTTTTATTCTAGGCTTTTTTTTTTATTGACTGGAGGAGCATTCAAATTGCTCGGAAGAATTGCTTTACTCACGAATAGGCATGATAAAGGATTCATTTATTTATTTATTTATTATTTCGTGCACTTTCTTCAGATTTAAACCCACAACACCTAATACACTTTATGCAGTATATCCCTCAGTCGTAAACGTTTATGCTCAGTGGCCCCAGGGATTTGAGACCCTTTTTTTTTTATTAAAATATCCCAACGGAAATGCAATACACTTCAGGAGAAAAACGTTTCAGAATTTTCTGAATTTTTATTTTCAATTAATTGGTCAAATATTTTCGATAATAAATTTTTCCTTTTTTCATTCAGAGGGTTTCAGAGATTTTCCAGGTGAATTCGATGCACATAACCCCTTTTATTTCCCCATCTCTCTTCACTCCTTCCTCCGCTCGGCTTAATCCCACTCGCATTGAGAAAAGAACGGAGAGAGAGGTGTTTGGTGAACACTGCACGCGTGAAAAATACGCCATACATTGGCAGATAAAACCCGTATTTTAAACTCTTATATTGCTACCGATTTATTTCCGATAAAAACTTGTTGTGACGTTCGTTTGTGTTTCGTCGATGGCACGGGCAAAAACGGTCATAAAGAAGTAGGAAAAAAAATTATTTATAACCAAGTACACACGAATAAATATTGTGAAAAATAGTGGAATGAAAAAAGAATTGAAAAGCGTAAGTTTCTTCTTTCATTGGGGAAATTTTCCCTTTTTTTTTTTTAACGTACACTCGATGTCATTCGGAGTTTTCGCCTCTGTTGGAAAATGCCACGCACCAATTTGTTAGCATGGGTACACGTTAAATTGGTAGGCGCCACATAGTTGGGAAAACTCATTTCCGTCAGATATAAACTACAAGCTAGGTGGCAAAACTGGGAATATTATTTTCTCGAAAAAGTCGAAAGTTTGTTAAAACCTTCGTGTAATGATTTTTTTTTATTATTAATAATTCACACGAGTGTTTTGACAGAAATTCATTAATTATTAATTATTGTGTTTCGTAGTTATTTTCATGAAATTTTCATAAAATGAGAAGATATTTCAATATGAGAATATATTAATTGTCATTTTCTTTGGAAATGTAGAGAATTTATAATAAAGTTGAATTAATTATTCAAGAAATGAAAATTATTTCATTTGAGTGAGAATTCCACTCTTTTTTTTTTTTTTTCTTTTTGTCTTCATCATTGTCAATTTATTCTTTCACAATTTGAAATAAAAGAATGTGAAATAATAAAAGTATAATTGCAATTTTTGCCTCGTTTGTGCAATTGACTCGAGAATCCTTAAACTCTGAATTTTCCTCCGGCAACTTTTCTCCTTAAATTTTCGAAACAATTCGTTGAGCAGTGTCTCTGAATTCCATTAAAATATTTCTTACTGCATCAGTGAGAAACACAGGGTTCTTAAGAAATCTGAGGGTGAAAAAAACGTAAAGTAGAGAAGAAATGAGAGTGAAAAAAAGAAGGAAAATTAATGGAAAGAAAAGAGTATTGGGTGAAGGTAAAGAAATCTCAAGCCCATCTTGAAATTGAACGATTGACAAAGGGATTCCGGGGAATTTGGAATTTATAGCTTCCGAGATTTCGAAATGCGATCGGGATTCGTTGGCCTTCACAGAAGAAAGAAAAAAGTACAAATATATATATTCTCTCTCTTTCTCTCTCTCTTTCGTTAAACGAAAGAACTGGACATTGCGATCGATTATCGAATCTCTGGGCTTTAGAATTGGCCCCCGAAAATGGGAGGTCCTTCAGTAGAGAATATCAAGGATTGGAGAGACAAAAAAAAAAAAGGAATCGATGGCAAATCAGTAACCGGGTTATTCTTGGCTATCATTTGTACGAAAGAAATAGAATGAAACTTGTCACGTGGGTTACTTTCGCAGAATGGAGGTCATTCCCGAAGTTTTTCCCAAAGTTAGAGAAAAGAAAATCTCTCAAGAATATTGCATTGTTGAATTTTTATTTATACGTGTGAAATCAATATTTCATTCGAGTGCTCATTGATGGATAAAAATTATGCGAAGGATTTCATCTCTTTTTCTCACTATAAATATGGAAAATTTATCATTTCGTAGGATGAGTTGTCTGAAAAAATGTACGGACATTCCTCGAGATTTTCACTAGTGTATAAAAATAGGAAATATGGAGGGAAAAAAACTTTGCACCACGGCGTGAGAGATGATGGAATTTTCCACTGGCTTCATACTCTCATATAGACAGTACATTTCTACGTGATTGGCGGGAAAGGTTCGTATATTATTGAACGAAATAACGTTCTCCTCTTCTTTTCCCTTTTTTTTAATCTCAAAGTTGAAGTAATTTTTTCGTTCACTCGAGTGAATAAAGAGAAAAACTTCACGAATTTAATTCTGCATCGGTTAAAAACTACCGAAAAATCAATAACGATGATGAATTTAAGTGATTGAACATCAAAGCCAATTGAAATTACGTAATTTTCAATTGCAAATAACCCACGAGGCTTCATTGAATATAAATTAAAATTAATGAATATTATAATAATCCATTAAATTATTCTAGCACCGAATATCCCTTATTTTTCCGTATTTCCAATTAACCCTCGATTAATCAGCTTCAAGCGCTCTCCATTAAATCCGCAGATCCCCTAAACTTGTCACGTGTCGTTTAAAATCCCGGGGAAAAAAAATCCTAAAAAAAATGAGAACAGATACCGTTCCATCAGACGTCTGTCTCCGTTGCTCTGGCGATTGTTCAGCCTCCAGGAAAAAGGGATCATCCAACCAAGACGACAGGCCGAAGGGACGCTATGAAACAACCCTCATGCCACATTGAGCTATAGAGTTATACACATTGATATATATAGCAGAGGCAAAGGCGTGGCCGAGGAGGCATCACGGGGGAACATAATCGGATATCGATTATCGATAGGTAGAGCCGGCTGGCCGTCGTCTTCTTTAAATTACATCGACTATCCGCGTCCGTTCGCTAAGTAGATATATCCCAGTCGCAAATTGATTGTTTTGTGGCGCCACCAAGGTCCATGAAAAAAACAGGGGCAAATGAAGGAAAAAAGCAGATGAATTTCTTCCCTGTCATTCAAGGGATGCTTGTACATCTCTACTATTGTGTGCCGCATCTCTTATCCAAGAGCATAAAATCCCCCTCAGTTGGCCTCTGGGTGCTGATCGACTCTCGAAAGTTTAATGGCCCGTGAGTTCGACGTAAATGCATCGGGAGTTTTACACGTAGCACGTTGATGTCATTATGGCTCCGGGGCTGTATACGACCACCTTGTCGTTTCCTGTTCATAAATCTTCAGGGGCTTGTGTCTTTTGAGGAAACAAGAAGACGAAATATTTAACGATACGAGAGCATTTTTTGGTTAATTTCTAATTCTCGTTTTTTTCTCCACCCACACGTCCACCTCATCGCTCAATATACTGTACTCTATTCCGCCTTCATGTGCCAGTTTATGAAACATTGTATTCGATTAATATTTCAGTCAAATTCTCCCTCCGGGGATTGGTTAGACAAGACAGCGCAAGTCGTGGTGAAATACGTTTTTGTAGAAAATTGAGAGCAAAAATATTTAGTAAATTGGATTAACTCGGATTAAAACAATATTTACGTCAGTATGAGAGAGTGAATTATATTCAGCTTCTTCCATTAACAAATATTGATGAAACTCTTTTGCTTCCATTATTATTAATTTAATTGTTGAAAATATTCAATCAATTTGATCGTATTGAATTTCATTCACTCTCTTTCGAGTAATTGAAAAAAAGTTTATTGATATTAATACTTTAGTTCCATCAGAACTCACATTAGCACTAATTGAATATTTCATTAATTTCAATTTCCCCGATTTTTTTAAATCTCATGAAATTTAATAAAATTTATTGACACTGAAATAATTAATTTCTCCATTGGAAATAGTTGCACACGTTTCATTCCAATAATTCTTTTTGCTTGTTTTTTTAAAAAAAGGGAGCTCGTAAAGAAGGTGGAAGAGTTGAAGGAGGTGAAACTGTTGAATATTTCAAATAGTAAACAGCAATATATATATCAGAGAAGAAAAAATATATATAAACGTAGTAGTACATCGATAATTTCATCGGCAGAGGGAAACTCGAGTTAAACATCTTTCATGAATTTTTCAAAAGATTGACGCTAGTCTAGGATTCGTATTTGACCTCATATTTAAGTGCCAGGTTCAAACTCCACTTTTTTTTTCTGCCTCTATCAATTGATTACGTTTGCTACATACCTCTGCCTCTGGATCTAATGCAAAATGCAGCCGTACCTTATTTATCGTCGATGAAAACTTATATTTTTCTTTCTTTTTTCCCTCGGAGTTTTATTTTTAACCAGTGAAATATTTGATGCAGAGAGGAAGAGATAAAGTGCAGTAATAAAAAATTGATCGTTCAGTTAATTTAAAATGATGATAATTTTTTATTAAAATTCCTGGTGGGATTCATTAGAGTGGCCATGGCTGCAAAAAAAAAGGCGCAGAATCAATATAATGTGAATAAAAACAATGATAAATACGAGGAGAAGCTTTCACAGTTTAATTAAATTTTCCACTCGTAATATACGACTTATCCTCCTCAATTACAAACACAACATAGAGGGCTCCAGGTCATCGCCTGAGCTATAACTCACAATAACCTCTCCTATTACGGTTAATTATAAACCTTGCTTCTTTCTTTTTTTTTTTTAATTCTTCTCTTTTTCAAAAGTACTTCTCCCTGTGGTTCGCCAATTAGCTCACAGCGACCTCCATTCTACCCTAGAGCAGCGCCCACCGAGCAAAAGAAACAGGCAAATAAAAAAAAAATGGAAATAAAAATTCCCCAGGGGCAATTGACTGTGAGTTACCCAGTTAATATAACCCAAACATTGCCATAAACATTTCCTTAATCAGCCTCAAAGTCCCCAGAGGACGGGTAATATAGCAATTTCCTTCTTAATTCTGTGCTTCATGGAATACTCCAAATTTCAACCCTCCTTCAATATTTTAAATTCATTTTTAAGGGGAAATTGGAGGAAATATTGGAGATAGAATTTTTCTGATGATTTCAGTGGAAAGCTGAGGAAATTTGAGGCGGAAAACATGGGTCGGAATATTTTTTATTTAATTTTTGGATATTTCGATTTTTTCGGGCAAAATGGAAAGGGGTAGCCCTTACCAAAATTTGGAAAAATCGGGTTTTTTGGGAATATTTTTGGATCTATTGGTCGTAGCTCAAAAAATCGTATTTTTAATTTTACAACCGGATCGAATTGGAATTTCTCGAAACGGAATTTTTGAGCTACGACCAATAGAACCAAAAGAAATTCCCAAAAATAAAAAAAAAACATTCCGACCCATGTTTTCCACCTAAAATTTCCTCACCTTTTCACTGGAATCATCAAAAAAATTCCATCTCCAACCGCTGAATAAAAATCCCCTTTTTTCCTCCGAATTAATCACAGAACTTTGGTAAATTGTAGACTATAATCCCACGATATTGCATTCCCCACGAAAGGAGAGCATTGGATCCAAACTGATCGACTTCCAAAGACTCGTTGAGCCGTGTGAAGGTAATTGTTTCGTGAGTTCTACGCTGAAACACGTTGTTGTTATCATAGAGTGGGTCTTCGAACGTCTTATCGTTATCTGTGATGGTTCAGAAGATGGAAGTGCTCTACCTTAAGGTATATAACATACTGACGAACCTCGAGAGAGAGAGAGAGAGAGGCCATACATACAGAGTGAAGCCAAGAGGGGCTGAAGAAAAGAGGATGATCGTCAAACTTGGGAAAGGGTAGTTACGCTAGTAGCGTAGCCTAGCGTTTCTAGAAACCTTCCGGATAATCGTGGCAAAATCCGGAAGTGCCTGACAAGAGAAGACGCTGAGAAATTGCACCCAAGGAAAGACAGTGAACGCTCCGAGACGCTCCAGTTGTAATGACGCGTCCGGTTTTACTCCCCTCCCTCCCTCCCATTTTGCCTCTTTCTCTTTTGCACTATTCACTCCGCAAAGTTATCTGCTATGGTGCAGAACTATCTCATACCTTTATACGTTCAGCTCTTCTCCACTGAGAAAAGCCCCCAGACGTCTCTCTTACGTACTTGCTGGTGGGGAAGATTGAAATGGACGTCAGAATACCAGTGGTACGTTCCACTGGTCATTCCAGTGGCTCCAGCAGTGTATATGAAGGATTGACAGAGTCTCGTGTACTTGATGCCCTTTTTTTTTCCTTCAAGAATTTCATTGAGGAAAGAATTTAATGGGGAATAAATGATTCAGAATTTTTTTACCGGGGAAGGATGATTAATTGAGGACTGAAAAAAATTACACAATAACCGAGACATGTTGGAGGGTTTTGTCAAATTTTTTCAAAGTCCTGGGATTTTTTTTTTGTTAAGAAAAAAATCATTGAATCATCCAAAATCAGTCTTCTCTAATCCCCATATTATCATTGGGATAATTGATTACATTTTGCTTCATAATGCATTAGTGTTTGCTGACAATCAATGCTGATATTTCAGTTTGATGCTGTGTTTTCACCTGGACGAGGAATGATTTCAACTCAATGATTCAGAGGGCCAGTTGATTAATTATCTCTGTATTCAATTGAATCACTCAATTATCAGGTTCTAATAGATTGGAAATTCTACGAGTCTCGACACCTGTCATTTGCTCAATGCTTTCAAGGGATTTTGTGGAAGTTTAATTCCCTCGATTTTATTGGCAAAAGAATTCAATTGTGAGTGTCAATTACAATTGTCGTTTGTTAAATATCACGAATCAGTGATATTGACTTTGTCCAATTTCTTTTTCTCCTCTCCATATCTATGATTAGAAATTAGAGTAACAATGTACACGTTGAAATGGTGAATGGCATTTTTCCAGTTATCGTTTATTTATCTGACAGATTCATTCAACTCGAATGTCCAATTCTCTCATGCACTAAAAAAAAAGTGAATAAAAACAAAATTGTCCACATCACAATTAATCCCCCATTTTTACGTGAAAATGGGGAATTAAAAAATATGTAAATTGATGAGTCTTAGAAGTATGAACCGATTGAACCGATTCATTCTTTTTCCCCGGAAAAATATGGATGCACACTTTTCTGACACCTGGACATTTTCCCAGTACATTCTCTATCACATTTCATATACATATAATTCGTATTTTCTCCAACTCTTTCGCCTTCTCCTCTCTCTTTTTCACATTTCATCCGTAGATACTCGTTTTCCTCGTCCAATGCACTTGCGAATGCATAGAATTTTGCAGCCGGATCTAGCGGAAATTGTGGCGTGTTCGTAAACGAGTTTGACATTACATACACTAGGAATCTAGGGAAAACGCAGAGTGGTAGTGGTAAAAGTGGGGCTTTGCGAGTTTGTTGAAGGCTGTATATGTGTGCAGATATATGTGTATAACAAACCAACTGTTTTGTATATGCACACATCCTCTTTCGGTAATGGTTATATCGAAAGAGAGAGAATGCGAAATTGGAAGAGGGGGGGATGTGAAGGCTTGTCCGGTTGAATTTAGCCACGAAATTTTGGATATATCCGACAGTATATTCATTACCAATACAATATATTTGTCACATATTATTGCATTGGACATTCACGTTTTGCATCTCCCTGATGAATGATTCATCAATATTTTTTTTCTTTTTTAACTTTAAATGAATCATCGCAATTATCCACTCTTTTCCCATTTTCCCGGATTCTACGTTTTGATATTCACAGTGACATATTTTTAATTGTATGAACAGAATGAGAAAAAAAAAAAAGGGACGAAGGAGATTTATTGCTCTTCGTGTGAAGAGACACGAACTTTTAATTATTTCTTCAATTAATCATTACAATTCCAAGAGATACACTGTTTCAAAAAAAAAAATCGATTTATCTGCAAACTTCATATTTCAATAAAAAAGAAAAACAGTTCAATAAATCTGAAATTGCCTGCGGTCACTAGATTCTTCAAACACAAAACGGAATAACAATTTCATTTCATCTCCAAATAAATATAAACAGAGCAACCCTAAAAAAGAAAACGAAGAAACCAAAAAAAATTGCAATATACTGGACTACAGTGGTTATTGGCTATATTTTTCTGGCACTCCAAAAAATATAAATATCAGTGACATTACTGTTGACATTTCGAATGTAATATAGCTGAGCGTTGCAATCATTTTGAAAATGTTTTCAGCGAAATATCCAGCTCGTGAAATTTATAAAACGGAAAAGTATTACGTATGAAACGAAGAGAGAGAGAGAGAGAGCGGAATTTGAAAAAACCCGGGGATAAAGTACGAAAGAGAGAGAGAGAGGGAAAATGAATGCTTGTTGGTCCTGTAAATACGCGTTATACGACGTGTATGACGGTGCAATAGCGAGGTTTCCGGGTTGTCGCCGCTGCGGAAACTCGGAGGGTGTGCTTCGAACGTCGTAAGTGCAGTGAGATGAAAGAACCACGAGAGAGAGAGAAAGAGAAGCAAAGGGAAATGTATAGAAGCACTCGACGCTGTTAAACTCATGAGACGACTGGATAGGATGGACGTTTTGCTGTTGGGTCAAAGGAGGAAATGTTCTGCGCATCTCTCAGCGGAAATATCCTTTGGCGGCTTGAAAATTACGCGCTACTGCCCTGCAATAACGAGGAGCTGGGGATGGCAAATGAGGGACCGAAGAAACTGGCGGGAGGGAATTGAGCGCTTTTCAAAAGCCGTTTGTAACGGAGAATGAAGAAAGAGGGGGGGAAATGTTGTCGTTGCTAGTGGCAAAAGGAGAAGATCGATCTTGCAAGCTCGTAAATCCTTTACCGCTGTGTTGCCCTTTGAATTAAGTGCTACATTTCTCATCTTTATATCTTCGTAAAATACGGGCTTTATTTATTGAGATGGTATTCAATGTTTAGACAGAAGCACTCGACCATTATCATTTAAATGATGACGAGTAATCCGATGATTTTACTAATTGCTTTTTTTTTCACGGTGAAATACACGAGATTTATCCGGGTGGAATTTTCGTTTTTTTTTTTTTGACAAATAGATGAAACATATCATTCATTGAACAAAAGGTATACCGGGAGATTTAATACACGTTAATATACGGTTTAATGCCCTTTCACGTTTCCACACATACTCGTTCGCATTCGAGGGGGAACGGGGTATTGGAGTTTCATTCCAATCTACCTATTATCTGGGGGACCATGCCCAACTCTGCACTTTATCTATCTCTCTCTTTCGCGCTTCGGCAATTGGAAATCTCTTTCATTCTGTCATGGCAACGTGCACGATCGGTAATTAATCGAGAGTGGATAATGAGCTAATATGTGGACAAAAGAATCTCCATGCAATGTGTGATGAGGGGATTTTCCATTAAAGAGGAAATGCAACGAGTTATCGGGGAGCACTCAAAATTTGGAAAAAAAAAAACACAACTCCATCTTCCTCATTACGAAAAGATCCAATGTAACGCAAAAAATTTATCACCACCATTAAATTCGGAGGATCTCCTCTAAATTATAGTGATTTTCAACCTGAGAATCCCTATTTTCCTTTAAAAATAAATCTTCCCAAAGTGCATTCACAGTAAACCAGTATAATACCTAGAAGAATTCTTCCATAAAATTAGTAGAAATTTAAATTCACCGCAAGTATTTCATTCAATAAAAATTACGTTTAATTTAAAATGAGCATCACATTTCACTGAGTTTATTCAAAGTACCGAGTACTGATTTAACCGTTTTTTTGACTCAAACGTTCCCCCTTTTTTTTCCCTCCTTTTACCTCATTTCTCTGCAATGCAAATTTCATACAGCACTCTCAGTTGTTTCCATATTCCTCTGCTTTTTTCCTCTCCCAGAATATGCAGCAGAGAGAGAGTGTCCTTAGTGCCGTTATCGCGAGCGTTTATTCGAAAAGGAAACTCCACCATTGCTCCTGGGACACGTAGTTCTCCCATAACCATTCCTTCTCATTCTACCCTCACCTTCACATCTCTATGGCTAAAGGGGGAGGACACCAGCCATTTCTGATAGTTTCTATGGTCATGCACTCTCTCTCTCTCTCACACAGAACACGGAGACACGTACACTGTACAATCCTGCCTATAGAATCCGGATCCTCACTCCCGTGTATATAAGCGAGTCAGCTGTTTTGTCAGAGGGGGCCGCAATTTGCTCGTAATAACGGAAACGCCCGGTGCACCCAGTTTAATCGGATGTCGCCAAAACGGTGTGGCATCGGTTTTCCCTCTCCCTTCTCTTCATCGTTCTCTCTTTTGCCTCAATAGCCCCTCAGTTTCGTCTCTCTGCATCTCTCACTCACTATCATTCCCTCTGTATATACATAGGGAGAACCCTTTGGCCGATTTCACGCCGATGAAAATCCAGTGGTTATCGGGCTAGAAGCGAAATCAACAGCAGTGCCAACAACGCTTTCGCGCCCGTTTCGCTAGTCGTCGTATACCCAACGGCAAATCATTTATTTTAATATCACTCCCGCCCATTTGTGATAACGATTTTAATGAGAAAAATCGTACTTTTTTTTTGGGATTATTTTTGGAGGATTCTCTCTCTCTGGTTTTAACTGATAAGATTTTTTTATTCTGTTGCAGGTATGTCAAGCAGAGGCGAACGACACTTTTTTCGTGAGTCAAATTACGATTTTTAAATTAATTCGGTAATCAATGATTTGGGGAATAGGGTTAGTCACCTTTGGTGGTGTAAGACGAAGACGGATTATTCCACCTCGTGACGTGACACGTGGGATAATCGGTCATGCCCAGGGGTTGAAACGCTTTGGAGGATAGTGAGCGTCAGGTGTCTCATCTCCGTTAGGCACTCGAGACTGTATGGGCTCGGTCATCTATACGTGTGATAGATACCATTGTCGTGTTGAGTGAGAACAACTCGGGAAAGAAAAAAAAAACAAGGGGTGCAAAACACGAGAGAAGATAAATAGAAAAAAGAAAAAAATGGGGAGGATAAAATGAAGGATTTCGTGATCTCTTGTTTTACTCGGAAAAACAATTAATCGTGGCGTCTCATCAAAGGGAGAATACCGTCATCACCACGATCTACAAACCGCTGGGAATAAGGATTGTAGAATGAGGGTACGATAGTGAATGTTCTCTGACAAGACGCTATGGTTTCTCACAATTAGACGTTGAATATGGAGATTACAAGTAGGATAGAAACCGACGCCCAAGTATTAAATCCAACTCTAGTTATATATATATATATATGTATTTGTCTCACTCACTCCTCTTTCATTTGGAGGATTGGACGACGCGTTTATATCCGTTTATGATATTCCCTTTGTGCGCCAGTTCCGTTTCACTCGGAGCATATTTCACCTCTTGATAATTATTCGCACCTGTATTGTCGTGAATGAATTGAAGAATTACGTTAAATCATTAATTTAAAATCAATTAAAACGAAGGAAAAAAGATTAAATCTCAATTTGGAATAGTTTGCGTCATTAAATCTGAACTGATACGATATCACTTTCCAATCGTCTTAAACTTTTCTACGATTTCATCCTGGTAATTACCACGGTATCTTTCAGCAGCCAATGAATTAAGTGATTATTCAATTGATTTTCCAGTAAAAAAAAACCCTAAATGTTTAATCATAAAAGAATACACGTGAGAAAAATATATATGAAATGGCCAAGATTAGAGGGATAGTTATATGTAAAAGGTACGAATGTATGTAGAAAGGGTAAAGAGAGTCTAGAAATTGAATTACTCGTTGGGTACGGGGTAATTGTATTACTCGCAGTCACCATGGCACCGGTTACGTAAATGTGCAATGGGCACTTTAAATTCATTGCGGTCGCGAGCGAGATCGCTGCCTATACACACGTGTACAAGTGAGAAAGAACGTACAACAGTGCTGTACGAAAGAGAAAGAAGTTAAAGGGATATGGTAAAAGCCCAGTGTAGCCACGTGCGTTGCTTTTCGTTAGAATTATTGAAATTTATTCGCCAATGCGCCTGGTTTGTGCTTGTATGCGAGCACGTCACTACTGTGTTCTATAACGGTGCAGCCATCTCCTTTTGGTAGCTGCCACACGACAACCTACCTATACCATCGTAGAATAGGGGGTTAAAAGGGAACACGAGAGCGAGAGAGACAGAGGCTTGTGTTCACCGCCACTGGGATTGCCAAACAATCCCCGTGGCAATCCGGGACGACAGGCGCGCTGAGATTTACGCGCAAATCGCGCGCGACCAAGTCACCGATAAATATAAGGTGGAGGTGAGCTTGTATTTGTGTTGAAGGGCTCTTCCATCGGTTTGTAAAGTATTGACCTCTGAGCTCTATCACGAGGGTGGGAATTTTATTTTCTAAAATCATCGTAAAAAAAAGGAGGTGCTGTTGTAATAAAATGTAAAGAATCATGGATGCAAGTCAAAAGCTCTCCATTTTTTTCCCATCACTACCTCTCAACTGCATTACCCCTCTCTACACTGTAGCCTCTAGAAAAGACCCGGCACACAGTGTTTCGCAGCTCACGTAGTTGGCCTCGTTGAACAATATGCCACACGCATGGAATTCTCAACGGGATGTCCGTATTGACTGCGGAAATTGTGAAGCTCCTCTCTCTCTCTCTCACCTCTCCCCGATTTTCAGCGTTATCCCTCCCTCAATTTTCTGTCCCTCATTCCCTGAACAATTCATTCAAATTGCATATCTATATCTATGGCGAATGGGTATTTTCGAGGTATACGTGAACTTCTGTATACGTGTGGAACACGTGAAAATCGAGATTTTATTTATCGCACCGGCCACACCTGGACAAGCCAGAGGATTAATGGTTCTACGAGACACGCAGACGCCTTCCTCTGGATATAACCGAATCCTATGAATTCTTCCCCCTCTTCTCTCGTTGCATATACATTTTTTATGCTTCTTTTTTTCCGCAAAAAGTGCCTTCTGCACTGTGCAATCGATATCGCGGCTAAAGTGAGCCGGGAGTGGGGGTCAAAGACCCTCCAAGAGGCGCTACATCTCTGAGACATTGTCTCCTTTAGCTTTAACTAACACTGAATGCCTTGAAGTCAGACAAAGACCGAGAATGAGGCATCCTACGACCTTTTGCTTAATTAATGTTCATTATCGAAATCCATTACAGAGAGAACTCTTGGCGGTTAACCCGATAAAGTTTCAGGGGGTGGGGAAAATTGAGAGGATAAGTGAGAGAGATAAGGAGAGTGAATAATGTCTCGAAGACGTAGGGGAGATTGGGGCAAAATGGAGCGGTGCTTCTGTTTGATTTGGAAAAATTCAGGGACAAGCGAGAGACTCTGCAGCATGTTTTCAAATTTTTTCAGATTTTTCCCTAAACTTCTTGATGACGGAAAAAAATTAGATCTCCTCGAATAATTGAATATCATGCTATTATTAATGAAAAAAAAAACGATGCGGTAAATTCGGGGATTCCCCTGGGTATTTCGATTAAAATCCGATTAATTATTTTACCCTGTGAAACAACAATTTCAACTGTTTCAACTGATTCCACTGGGAATTAATTATTTCATTACAAATATTATTCTTTCATACAGTTTACAACTTGTGCTCGCATTATAATCCACTTCCTGCGGAATTATTAATAAATTTGTAAACAACAAAAAAATGGAAAATTCTCTGCAGAGGTGGATGCAATAAAATTTTCAAAACAAAATTTTGTGCCACTGCTCTACCATAATTTATGAATTTTTAAACCATTATCTCCTTTGCTTACATTATAATCGTTTTACAGATAATTTACGAGATTTTGTCCGAGTACTCAGAGAGAGGGGGGGCCAAGAGTTTCACGTTCACCAAAGAGGGGTCGTCCACTTTGGAATAATTTAGTTATCGACAGGCGAACATTTCAGAGTTCCATTAGTGCACTACTCCTCAATTCTCTCCCATCTCTTCTCAGTCGAAAGTACAGAGGAAAGAAAGGGAAATCGATTAGAGACTAGTGAAACCAAGTGCAAAGTGCTGCACATGCGTATCCTGTGAAAAAATGCAATTTTTCGCACCTCCACAATAAATCCCCATTTTTCATCCCCCAGATCATCACGAATAATCAGTCTCATTTCCTCCCCATTCTCATGGCCATAAAATCCCCTCTAATTTTCCACTTTTCCTCCTCAACTTCTCTTCCTCCTTTTTTTTTTTAAGTGCAAGAGGAAAGAATAAGAAGTGGCAGAGGTACATCTCCTATCTTGCTCGACCTCTTTCACTGTCTATTCATTCTCCTGCCCTCTTCTCCATCGCCGCCTACCAGAAAGTAAGATAAAAGTGCCCGTTATACTTTCACACAAAGATGAATCCACCGCGACTCGTATTTCATTGGATGAAAAACACGGTTTTGTCGGGGGAGAATGAAGGGGAGAGGCCTCAGGAGTGAGAGAAAAATTTCAGTTTCACACTCTGGAAAAAAGTGTAAACGGAACAATGTAAGTGCCAAGTGGCACTGAAGATCGTCTTTTCCATGTAAAAATTCTACAATTTCTCGCCTATTTCAATATTTTTATCCTCTTTCATATAGAATTTTATAAGCTAGAAAAAAAAGAATAAGTGATCCATCCTTTGTTCCATATCCATTTTTCCACATTTACGGGGCTATACGTTTTAACCTGGTTCAGTGATATTGAAAGATAAAGGAGCTTTTGGATTTCATACATAACACGTAACAGCAGAGTGTCGTCGGGTGGATGGCGCCAAATATAAATTCAAAAGTCAGAGAGAATTGTTGAAACGAGATATCAAAAACCTCTTGGTTTTCTAGTGAAGCTGAAATTTTAGCTCCGGTAATAGTAAAAGACGATGCATTTGGCTGGTTTACCGAATCTCAGGGTAAAACGAGAATTTGTGTGTTTGAGAAAAATGAGGGAGATGTATAAATGGATATGAAAGTGTAGTTGGAGATGAAGAAAAAAAAAAGGGATTTCTCCAAGTGGAAAGCATTTCTCCGAACGGAAAACCCCCGGTAATTCGCCTACACCACGTGTATATCTGTATTCAATGTCGTTTCGTGTGTACAAACCCATACAGATAGAGACTAACTCGGTTTCCATTCTATCTGGCCTCTTCCCCAACGAAAAACCTTTTGCATAACCATCATGAAGCCTCTTGGCACCAGTACAAGACGCATTGTCCTTGAATATTTTATGAGACTTTTGCATATCATAACTTTTGTCTCATCAAATCATTAAATTCATTTCCATGAAACTCACGTGGTAATTAAAATTTTCCCCTAAATTCAAATGGTGCATGTAACTATTTATCCTCGTAAAAAGTCAATCTCAAGTGCCTCTTTATTCAATTTAATTCGGCGGTAAAAAATCTTTACTGCCAATTCCTCTCAAACGATTTTCCACAACTTCCTCAACATTTTCCCCTCTTATTGAGTAGACTCCACTGAATATATATCTTCAGGTCAATACTAAACACCTCGTTACTCCTCCACCCATATTTTTCCCCTCTTTTTTCCACGTAAATGCAGTAGAAACGTCTCGTCTCGTTGCGCACCATTCCCTCGTTCCGTTTATAAACTCGCACACTTTGTCGACAAACGTTGACACGAGTTATTAGCCAATTTATGAATTTTACCAGTCACAAAATCGCCGAACAGTGACGTTTGACTGGAAATCTGCGAAGGCGTATGCATGTACAGGCGAGAGTGAAGAGGATTAGTCGAGGGGTTTCATATTCAGTGAGATTTGATTACTCTACGACGTACAGCCGGAATTATCTGAAATATTCATGGGACTCATTCTCTCAATGACGTTGTCTTCATTTAAGAAATACCGAATTAATTTAATCAAATAAATATTCATTTTAAATAAAAGTAAAAGAAGTAGAAGTACTCGAAAATGAATTCTGATTTTCATTCTACATGTCACAGGGTCAATTCACAAGTAAAGTAAGAAGGATAAAGAGCTGAGTAAGCCAGTTATAAATGAAATTGTGTATTTCAAAGTGCCCCGTTAACCAGCTCCATTGTTATAGCCCTCTCGGGGGCGTTGAATCGTGTCAACGTTGATTTTAACCGAAATAATTGAATCCTCCCTCTGCTAGTTTTACGTGAAAAAAGAAAGAAGATGGCCTTGGATGAGACTGGGAGAGGCGAGAGTAGTGGGATAAAGTAAGTTAAGTTTTGGTAAAAAGAGGAGGGTAAAAAAAACGTGAGACAAGTTGAGGGAAAAAGAAAATGGGGATGAGGCAAGGTGTTGGGTATAAAAGTGGGGTTGGCTTTACTGTCTCTCCCCCTTAAACTCACCACTGGAAAGGAAGCGTTAACTGTAAATTGCTTCGTTGCCAAGAACTTGTGCATCTTTCACACCGTACGTATAGTGTTGTGGAACTTGCTGGCTGGCAAATAAGCCCCCGGCCCTTTCTACCGGTACATTGACAAATGGATTTTTCTTCTTCTTTCTTTTTTGTTTTTTTTGTTTTATTATTATTTTCTCGGTGTTTCTGAGCCTCCATCATCGTTGTCTGTCTCAAGATGCAAATTACTCGAGACATATTCTCGTGGAATAATCATTATCAATTAGAGTTAATTTTCATTTTCGTCTAATTCTGGAGAATCATGATGATGGAAATTACGAAATGAACGTATTGAAAATTTGAATTATTCGGATATGTCGTTGCTGAAACGACGAGAATAGACGAGCGTTTTTCCATTTTATAGGAATATTCTTCCCAGAGATGGGGGGGAAAAAGAAGAACTCTGCCAGAGAGAGAGAG
Source organism: Aleiodes testaceus (assembly GCA_963565655.1). Classification (NCBI taxonomy): domain Eukaryota; kingdom Metazoa; phylum Arthropoda; class Insecta; order Hymenoptera; family Braconidae; genus Aleiodes; species Aleiodes testaceus. The sequence goes on from OY751422.1 coordinate 3,731,307, forward strand.
AGAGAAAACTTCCATAAATTTCCACTGATTTTATGAAAATATTCAGTGTACCAGACCGGAAGTAACTGGAGGATGGGAAAAAAAAGACAGGAAAGAATCTCGTAAACTAGTAAACAGTCAATAAATGTCATTCACTTTTCCTCACGTCAAAGAATTCTGAAAGGATGCAGAAAAAAAAAGAGTCGAGACCTTCTGCACACTTTCTCATCGCAGCAAAACTGAATATAAATATTATTATGAAGCTGTGAGAGTTTATTTTTTATGTAAGCTAATGTGCTGTGATGAAAATAATAATAAACGTGATGACACAGACAATTTGACATTTAAATTTCGTCACTAAAACGTGCGACTGCACAGTTAGAATATTAATAAACTAAAATACCCGATGCTCTGTGCTCAGCTCTTGGATATATCCGTGTCGATTACAATTTTCGTTGTATCAGCAAGTTTTCCATAACGTCAGCCACTGGAAAGTGCTTACAACAAAGTTAGATACAATGCACTCGATCTCCACCACTGCTCCTACTATTACCAGACAATGACATCAAAGAAAAGTCAATTCTTCTTATTTCCCAAGTGATGAGAGGCGGAGAAAATGAGAGAGACTAGAAGCAGTGAATTAAGAAGAAAAAAAAAAAACAACTGCTTTAAGTAAGAAAATCTCATTATCCTGGAAAATTACAAATTCAAATTCAGTGAAAATAGTTTCAGCGAAGATGCTTCGTATTTTCCCAATTTCAAACAGTAGGAAGAGAGGGAAAACTCATTATTTTTCCATTTTCTCCTCTCTCAACACTGAATAAACAATACTTGAGAAACTAAAACCTGTATAAATTCACCATTTAAAGATTAAATTGATAACAAATGCATTAAGATTAATTCTCCCTATCTCCGCAAAAGTTATTTCTCACCTAATTCTCCCTCAACTTGCCGCTTAATCTCCAGAAACTCGAGTCATAACCCAATTGTATTGGAAAAAAAAACCGGAAAAACTAATCGAAAAACCTGGGGATTTATATATCAACTGCTGGTGCAGCATTATCCGCATTTTCCTTCACACAATCGGCAAGTGGGTCTCGATTATCGAGCATCTACTGTCCAGGCGCATTGTTAGACACGTCATTCTTTTCCCGCCGAATCAACCGAATTTTTTGCCCCCTTCACAAAAGCGAAAAAGCACGAGAATCGTTTCATTACGTTTTTTTTTTTTCCAAAGTTTCATTCTCTCGAATTCTCACGAGGGACAAGACGAATCCAGAAATCGCCGCTAGCCAGAAAATCCTCCCCAGTTACGTACGTAAGTTCGACCCAAATCCCTGGAAACCCAGTTGGCTATACCAACAACACAAACTCATAACACCTTCCAACTTCCCAACGTAAACTCATGTACACAACCGGAAAACATCATGTATAACCCTCATCTTCCTCTATGTACTCTATTCTTCACATATATGCACTATTCGTTGGGCAAAAAAAGACGCTATCTCGCTCGTTTTTCAGGCGAAAAAGAAAAAAGAACGGGCAAAAATAGTATATACAGTGCCAAGTTGGCTTTATACTTCAGCGACGTTATTACCATCGCGATTCCTTCGCTACCACCAGCACATCGTCCGGAGGAGGCAAAAAAAATAGTCGGATCTATGTCTAGTCGTATTTCCGTCGAACGCAAATCCCTGTCGTTTACTCTTCTCTTTACACCACTAAAAAAATATAAAATTCGAGAAGTTTTTTGCGGGGAAATATTCTTTTGGAATTATTTTTATGAGACTCAAATGGAGTGTCTCGTGCCAAAAACAATAGATGCCAAATTTATTGTTTAGTATTTCCGGAATTGAATTATCATTTATGGGGATTTATTGAGTTTGAAGATTTATCAACGAAAATTGATGTTAAATAAATTTCTAATTAAATACGGTAATTACTCTGGAAATTTACAAAGTCTTAATTCAACATTTCATAAATTCTCCATCTTTCTCGAATATTTTATCATCCAATTGAGTAAATTCTTGGATAAAGTACTTTTGTAATTAAATGACTTTCATCAAAGGCAATTCCCGTGATAATTACAAACAATTTCGAAGAGGCCCTTTGTCATTTAACTCATTGCAGTTTAAAATTTTCATCTTAAATCCCTTTAGACTTTTGCAGCCAGTCTCTCAAGTGCACAATATCATAATCAAAAATTATTCACAAATAAAAAAATGAATCTAAAATGTCTATGCACAACAATTTACCTAATTTACCGGAAATAATCTTTGCAATACGCCCACGTGAAATTCTCAAGATCGAGTAGACATTGCATTGTTCCGAAAAAAAAAAACATTTTCCTTCTTCAAGAGGCTGGAAATAAAAAAAGAAGAAGAGATGGAAAGAAAGAAAGCATTCGACTTAACGCTTCGCTGGCTTTTAGGACCAACGCTTGAGATGTTTTTCCTTGCCGCGTTGTTGAGTACTTTTGGAATCATCGCCGCATGCGCAAAATTGCTCACTCCTATTCTCCCTCAAGACGAAACTCCACTTCACCCTCCACGCAAAAAGAAAAAAATCCATGTCCCAACGATTTTCCACACTTTATGGCCGACTTCTCGAGTTACCTTCTCATCACGAATGAGAGTGATAAGTGAATATCGTAATCTGTTAGTTGTCCTTGTCTCCTGTTTACTGCTCACTCCAGTATTCATTATTTCCCTTTTTTTCATCATCATCATTATTCTTTTATTCTCCCTCGACGAGTAATGCTCCACGTAATGTCGTTATCTGATAATATCCCTGCTCCTTTCAATCTCAAGAATAGCAGGAGGAGGAGGAGGAGGAGGAGAAAAAGAAGATGAAGTAAAAGTGCACACAATCCTTATACGGATTTTATTCTGAATAGGGAGGAAAAAGTTTTACTGAAAAGAGGCGACATCCTTACGAGGTTATATTCTTCACAGGACACAACACAACTGTACCTTCTGCCACTTTATCACTGGGGTTACCTGGACGACATTATAAAGTGCTAATTTAGTGCACAGGATGAACCCCATTAACGCTTTTACGCGCCCTGAAACTTCTCCCTTTTTACCCTACTTCCACTAGACACATCCAACTTTTCCTTGTCTCTCGTTCCAACTGTAAATCTGTGAAAATTTAAGGGCTTCTTTTCCCATTCAGAGGCAATCACTCATCGTCAATTTCCACCATTATGCCATCAATGTCTGAGCACATTCACATGCACTAAGCTTTCATTAATGATGATCGCAATACATGAACAATTACCTGCAAGCCATTGATAGGAGCTCCTAATCCACACGATACTTCACTGCTCATTATCAAATTTAAGACTGTAAAATCTTGGAAAGCCCCAATTATCCAGCCATAAAGCACGTAGGAACTATATGAGTATTTGATACTAACTCCAATATACAACGTTAATGAATGTACACAGTGTGTATCCTCCGGGTAATATCATTAGCGTGATTGCAGAATATGAGCGGACAATAGGCAAATAGTAATGGTTTGGTAGGGTTATATTCCATACCAAATGCTGTAGGGTTACATAGTTTGTCTCGTGTATGACCATTTCTGTAAACGATACTGTTAACCAAATATAATGCCTATGGATTATTCTGATTAATTTAATTACTCGAATTTTGTTACGATGATTTGTGCACCTGCGGTTATTTCAGGATTTTTAATGGGTAAAATATGGAAGTTGTGCGCATTTCCTTCGAGGAAAAAATGCAGATAGGATAAATGTTTAATGAGTATTGCAGGGCAACTGATCATGACGCTTTAGTGAGCTGCGAGGGAGGAGAAAAGAAAAGAGGTACATTTTAAACAGTAAATGGATGGATTGCGGGATTAAAGTTGGAATTGGCCCCGAGGGTCACGCGAGGTATAACCTCGGTCTCGCGTGTCCTTTTATCCGCCCTTCTCTCATTTTTTTTTCTACCCTTGTTCTCGTATCTCTATCCATTTTTACAAAACTCTTATGAACTACAATTTAGATGCAAAGTGTACAACATGGAGGTTATAAAAAAATTTTGTCTGCAGAGAAATTTTTCGTTCACACGTTTAAAGTTTAATGGTAGTATGTAAAGTACTGTTATTTAAGGTGCATTAAAATGTGAATAATTTAATTTAATTATTAATGATAATTTATATGATTATTTTTATTTAAAATTAATTACAATCAATTATTTTATCGTATTAATTGATTGAGAGAGCACAATTACCAGCTGTTTGATGACAGAATAAATAATTAAATGGTGAATTAATTTGAATTATCATGTGGTATTTTATTATTATTATTATTATTTTTATATTTAATACAGTATTTATGAGGATTTAATTAATACAAGTGACACATATAAATACCTACTTAATACGAATATTATTATTACATTATTTTATTTGTTTTATTCAATATCCAACTGATTTCACATTCAATTCCATTATTATTCGGAATAATATTTGTTGAATGACTCTCGTAATTCGTAATTTATAGAACATAAATTACAAAACCGCGCCTCACTAATTTTCTATCCAAATAATGAAATTCTCGTAAATTTAGTGTCGTAACTTCCATTCAAGTTTTAATTAATTCAAAACCATATCGATGACCCATTTGTCATCGAAAGTTCAATGATAATTCAATTGAGAAGGAAAAAAGCCTTGAATTCAATCCAAAAGCTTCCTTATCACAGCAGGTACTTGGACGTATTTTTAACCCTGCGGTCATTAAATCCGTCACACTGTGAGCACGTCGTAATTTTTTTAATCCTACTACTCTTTCCGTTGCAACTCTCTGATTTAAAGCAAGCCCCCTGCAGTAAGATTTTCCCAAATAATTCAGCTCCACTCTTAATTTAATCACACCATAAAATATATTATTAAGTGCGGAAAAAAACTGCAACGCGAAATATTAAAATGTGATATTTTTTACATTTTTCTTTCTGCTAGAAGAATGGGCTTTGGGATAGCAAGTAGAAGTGGCGGTTCATTGGTGCGACGCTTCGGATGAGCGTTTTATCCGCCATTAGCCTCAGAAGAGCCCAGGACACCGATTCACCTGTCTCTGCCTTCATTCTTCACGAGTGCTTTACTCCATTTACGTCGTAATAGTATCCGAGAGAGATGGGGCATATGCTGGTGAAGGTTTTCCCTCTATTCTCATCGTCCCACTCTCTTCCGTTATTGTTTGTTGCTAAAGGCCATCGTCAATTTACCCCAGAGTGAAATGAAATGGAGAAAGAGAAATGAAGAGCTTCTGATGTTATTCTCCCTTCGAGAGAAAAAAAAGAGAAAAGCGGATGTGTATGTAACGGCGGGAAAATTGTTTGAATGAGGAAAAATATATCTCGAGTTTCTTCTCCTTTTTTTATCACTAGTCAAGCCGTAGGGCCACCTCCGAGTTTCTTTATCCCTCTTTCTTCAAAAGTTATTTTCCTTTAAAAGTAAAGTCGAGTGGAGTCTTCTCTTTACCCTCGAAGAGTGGGTGACCATTTCGTTGCAAAATAAAATCCTCCGTGGATTCGACAGCCACGTAAACATTTTCTTCTTTATTTCCTTCATTTTTTTTTTCTGTCCGGGATTTCAACGAGTTGAGTGCTTTTATTCATTCTGCGCTTAGCCCATTTTTTCCCCCACAGAATCACCAACACATTCAATTCATAGAGATAATTTTTTCTCTACAAATATTCCAATTACCCTGAATTATTGAAATCTAATCCTCACGTTTAATTTCGTAAATTCTTCAAACCACTAAACGATTATTCTCCCTCCTTTATTTAATGATTCTGCATTTAGGTTTTCGAGAGAGAGAGAGAGAGAGAATCAAATACCTTGACTGCATATATATCCTTCCTCCCAAGTTAATTGCACTGAAATAATTCACTTGACTCTCTCACCGTAGTTTTACACTAACACACAACACCAGAATGGCGCCAAGTGTTAGTGCTTTTTGCTATTTCGCCTGCATACACATGCGATACATAGGAAAAGCACCAGTTACGTAACTGGTGTTTCAACGTCAAGAGGTAGAAGGGGAATAGAAAAGGAAATTCGTGGCTTAGTCGATTGCAATCCGTAAATTTACGAACTCTCTTTAGGATATAGAGACTACGTATCGCTCCTGGACTTGGACAAAGCGTTTCACCAAACTCGCTCGATAGCATGAAGCTCTCTCCTTCTCACTTGGCAGAAAAGAGAACACACCTCTCTAAAATAGTAGGAATCGAAGCTCTCAACGTTGGGCCGTGCAAATTTATGCCCGATCTCGCCTTCACCCAGAACCCTTGTATCAAACACTGTATCCAATGGTGTCCGTTAGCTTCCAAATGTACCATTCGTTCAACTCCAGCAAACTTCTCTCTTTTACATTCTATCTCGCTTTTACCCAATGCTTCTCTTCCGCCTGGCTTCGGTTAGAAACCACATGTCCATGTTCTGGTGAGTAGGCGAAAGTTAACCGTATTCCGGAACACGCCGGATATTAGTAGCACACCGAGGAATATATAACTCTTGCCCCTTTGTGTCAAACCCGACTGTTTCTCGTGGCGCCCACCTCCTTTGTAAACTTCTGTTCACCAGTTTCCACGGGAGGTATAGGTGAAATAGACCCTTGGGGCAAAATTGTATTGCTATTTTTTTATTTAAATCGTCCGGTTTTATTTAGGAATGAGGTGTCAGCCGTCAGAGCGATGCACTTGGCTGTTAAATTAGTCCTGGGTAGATATGCATTCAGGTGGATTCATTAAAAAGGGATATTCAATTATAATTTCATTAAATTGAAAAAGTGAAAAGAGAGAAATGGATAAAAAGCGCAATTGAAAAGAACTGGCCAATAACGAGTCACTAACTATTCATAAGATCTCCGTTGAAGCCCCCGGAGATAGTGAAAAAAAAAAATAGGAGAAAAAATTGCGAGTGGGGATAAAAGGAAGAGGGAAAAAAATGGGTTAAAATAAAGAGGAAAAAAATGATGAAAAGGGGGAGGAGAAATAGAGAAAAAAAAACACGAGGTTTTAGACGATAAAAAGAAAGAGCTATTAGCAGGGTAACAACGGGAAAAGTATTCGGCCTCGGCACAAAGCGATTTCTTCAGGTCCTGACCGTAGATCGGAGCCACTTTTCTTTTGAGAGGCCAGAGGGCGCACTACACTCAGAGTTCACCTCTCTCTTCTGTTCGTTGGAGAAAATTTCATACGCCCAGACAATTCCGCCTCTCTTCTCATTGCCAGAGAAAAAAAGAGAGAGAGAGAGAGGCTTTGTTGCCACGCGAGAAGATCGTATTCGGGGTAGTTGAGCTTGCTCTTGAGAAGCCGCTGGATGAGCGAAATCGTGAAAAGAACATTTTTGAAGAATCCTTTCTTTTAAACCTCAGCAAAAAAAAGAGAGCTTTTACCTCTAACATCGGCTTTTCTATTTTTACCCTTTAACCTACCCTCAACATTCTGTTTCTCTTTATTCTCATTTCCTTTTTTTCTATTTCAACTGTGCAGAAACGTACAGAGAAATGGCTCGTTTTCTCATGAGCCTTCGTCAAACGAAGAGCAACGTAAAAGGAGAAAAATTCACGAGCAGATGCGCTTGACGTATCCTTCACGCTTTTTTCCTATCAGTTACTCATTCCTCTTCCTTTACGAAAACTCCTCCTTGTCCTATCCTCGAACGGACTCGGGCAAAAATCCTACGAATATTTTTGAGAAGAGCCATCAACCCTTCTTTCCCCCATCTCATTCTCAAGAAATAGGAGAGAGAGAAACCCTCGACTATTCGTATTTCCATTTGACTTTTTTCTTTCTCAAGGAAAGAAGGGAAGGAGCAGTGGATTTTTCATCCCCCCGTGGCATTCACTTCCTTTCATCCTGCACTGCCTTTCAATCTCAACGCTTAACTGTCTCCACTGTGTGTCTCTTCTTACATGTACATGAATATATAACCTCTCTCAAGAGCACATCCACTCAAAAGAGAATAAAAACCCATTGAAAAAAAAAAAAAGTAGGAAAATTGCGCATGAAAATGTCTTTACAGTGTCCTCGTATTTTCGTCTCAACCTAATAGTTTGCAAGTCTCAATGTCCCCTAAAATCCTTTTCCCTCTCTCTTCACTATCGTGTCCATATATTCACACGACTATTTTCCAGAGAGCACTTTACTTCTACCGCCATTTCTCCATTTTCCTCATCTCCTCATCTAACCTGCACTCCAGAGTCCCAAGTAGGAACGCAAGAATAAAGAATAAAAATAAGGGGAAAAAAAAAAAACGTCAACAAATCCCGTATTTTCTCTCTCAAAGACACCCCCCGGTGCTTTTTGCGTTGATTCCAGCATATCCAGCTCATTTTTCTCTCTCGTTCTACGATTTACGTCCAAGTTTATCTAAGAAAGACACAGACTTCGTACTGTTGTTTGTTTCCCCCCGCAGTGATAGTCTATAGGGTTTTTCCAGTTTTCTAAGGATGACATATCTCTATAAAAGTTTGCGCCGAAAAATACCAAAACCCCTACTACCATGTAAAGTATGCTCCAAAGTGCGGAAGGAATATGTTGCTCTTCTCCATTTGCCCGGATACTTTTGCCTTATATATCCTGAATGGGGAGGGTAAAAAAGAGGAGCAAAGTTGGAGAAGAATGGAGTGGGAGAGAATATCATAGCCCTCCTTCACGAGTTTCATAAGAAAAAAAATGACAAACTATTTTTCCAAGAATTCTATGCATACGCCAGAAGCCCTAGGTGGTTACGACTATTTCGTATGAATGTACTTTTTCCACTCACTCCATCTTTTTTGATTGTAACATCACGTGAGACGACACTCCAACGAATTTCTCAAGTGTATATCGAGGAAATTCACACGATCGTCTGTGTGAATACCGTAGGAATTCAAGTTTTTTTTGCAAATTCAAAGTTTATTTGAATGTAGGAGTGATTTTGAATTATTATTTTTTCTCGAGGATAATTCTCCAACACATTTCACAACACTGCGTTGAGAGATAATTACTAAATCCAATTTTCATCGTCAAAAAGTTTTCCCTTTAGAATTTCCAAAAACTACTAAACTAAAATTAGTTGTCAACCATTGCTTTTGCTGTCGTGAAATTTCCCAGGATACTCTCTCTCTCTCTCTCATTCTACACACGAAACTATTTTCATCAAGGCAGCATCCAAATCCATCACTTCGTGACAACTGACTTTTTCATTGAATAAATTATTTGAAATAAAATATTTAAATTACTCAAGCAGTAAGTAACCCCATGCTAATATTCTCCATGGACCTCAAACTCTCTCATCTCCCGAAAACTCTCCCCAGAGACTCTTTCAACAGGTTTGCCCAAGTAATATAGTAAGGGTTGAAAATAATTTTCCAAAAGGAGCATATAAAATGACATTATCCCATTTAAATGGAACAGGCGGATCCACTGGGCGTGATCTTTCAATCGCAATTCCCCTCCCAAACCTCGAATTAATACCAAAACGCCTAGACCAGTAGTTTGGTTTAGAGAAGTTGGAGCTATTTGGTATCCTCCGACATTCAAGAAACTCATTGCCATCTCCATCTTATCTTCATTTCCCTTTAACTCTAAAATGTTGTAACTCCTCCTCAATCTTCCCCATTCTTCTCTCCCTCTCCATTCTGCATTTTCTCCAGCGAATAGTGGAAGAGTACAGTGCGATAGAATCCTCGGGTACTCTGCCAAGCGTAAAATCACAAGACCGAAGGAGAAGACATTGAAAACGACGGCCCCAGCGGCAATGAGTGGACGATGAATATGCAGAAGACTCCAAGGGGCATTTGCCCCTATATGCGGCATGGAAGAGAGAAGCCTGGGACAAAGTGGAGATAGTCAAAGGGTACAAGGTGAAACATCAGTGGAACTCGAGTGATAAGATGAGGAGGTGAATTCGAGAGAGACGGAGAATTGGTAAGAGGTTAGTTTGAAAAGGAACGATCCACTGGAGGTAATACAATTCCATCTGTTGCTTTTCCTTGGGAATGCTTTTTCTCGAGGTTTTTACAGTGGAGAGAGTGGAAATTCCCGAGGGTACAGTGTCGAACTGAATTACCAGGAGAAATGCTTACCCCAAATCCTACACCAATCACTTGTATATACGGAAACATACACGGGTATTAGGTTGGAGGTACTGGCGCTTGTTTCATCTCTGTTGGACAATTCATGTCGAGTCTGTCTCTATCTGGCCTCACGTGTGTCGCGTCAAATGTGATGTAGCAACATGCTACCCGAAAATCTACGAGCTGCACACATTGTCAATAGAGGGAAATTCTGGGGGGATTCGTGGCCGAATGTGTATTATCGGGGACATTGTGTTGAGTTTTGGAAAATGTGGTGAAATGGGAGTTTACTTTGAGATTAAGAGAAAGAAATTAACGAAAAATTCTCTTCAGTTTAATTAACATTTTGAATGGATTTTCACGTTATTAAAAGTTTGGAAATTATGAAGTTTCGTTAATTATAATGCCAGAGCTTACTTACTGTCAAATATTCATCAGTTATACGTGAAAAAAATTATGTACTTATACTGGAAAGTTTTGGGTGAATTTTCCACGTTGTTGGAGCTATTCAATATCACATGAATATGAATAATTAATTATGAAAAGCAGTGTGAATATGGTCTGCATTTTCGTAACGTTAATAATTTCTCATTCAGACGAAAAGTTTGTAATGGAAAAATTTATGATTCCATCAGTTTTTAAAATATCCGCATTTATTCGCATAATCTGAATTAAATTACCAATTTTTAACTGATACATTCTGATGATGGATGGTTTTTTAAAAAAAGGAGAAAATTCTATGAAATTAAAGGAGAAACTGATTTTCTCTCCGGTTGAAGTCTCAACAGTAAATTATCTTTCTCTCTCTCTCTCTCTCTTTACATCCTTTCGAATTCACATCGCGTGCACTCTGTACATCTCTTTTTTTTTTGGATGAGGAGAGAGGGAAAATACGGAAAACCGACCACGTTCCTCGATTCTGATATTGTCATTATTGTCATTATCGTGATATAAACGGCAATACTCCCTTTGGCCTTTTGTGTATATCGAAATTCCCTCTATTATTCTCCCCTCCTCTTCTCTCGTAAAAAAATCAGTATTACGCAATAACATCATCAAATTCATCCTTGTGATAGCGTACAATGGAAAATGCTTTTGTGTATGGCATTATATTCATTGATAATGAGTGTATTCAGAGAATAGAATTTCATGATTAAACTCAAATTAATTGAAATGCTTTAATTTTTCTACTGACTTCTTTAAATTTTAATAAAATAATTGGAATTTTGAAGGAATTTAATTTGTTTCTATTCAATGCTTTTAATTAAAAAAAACTGAATATAGATTTTTATTCATGATTTTAAAAAAACAATTGAGAGTAGAAAAAAAGGCATCATTCGTATTATTCCCTGAATTTTTACAATAAACTGTTGGTGGAATTTATCATGACTGAAACCTTTGTTTTCTCGTTTTTCATTGAAAGCATGTAGAGTATTTAATAAAAATGTTTCATTGCAATTCTATCCAATGAAAATATTTGCATTCCGTCCAATTAATACAGGATAAAAAGAGGAAAATTCCAAACACAAAATTTTCATTTAAATAATTTTTCCAAACTAATGATGCAATCACATTTTCACCAGTTTTTTTTTACCTCCCCCTTTTTTTTTTTTTTTTTTTTTCATTATCCCTGAATAAAAAATTCTCTGTAATTAATTCATGCCTCTTGGGTCCATATGTTTTATTCACGTAGCCATTTAGTTTTCAATAGCTCCAGCAAAAAAAAAAAAAAAAAGAAGAAGAAGACAGAGTGAGAGGACGAAAATAAAACAAGATCAGTGATAAAGTGCAGATGGTATAAAAAAAATAGATTAAAAAAGTTCGAAAAACGTGGATGGAAAGAGGGGATTGGAAAATTTCTGTCGACTCGAGTTTCAAGAGGATGACGATGGGGGGAGTTTGAGGGCTGGAAAATGGCGGGAATGGGCCACTCGAAAAATCGTTGGATGAGCATGGAGAAGAATCAAAATCGAGTGGATTGAGTTTGGAAATATTCGAGTGAGAGGAAATGAATGAATGAATGAAAATAAGCGTACTCTGGTATGTATCCACTTGCTTTCACGAGGTAAAATGTTGGATCACACGTTTGCACATTCAATAATGAGGATTAGAGTTATTTTTCTTCTTTTTTAAACCCATATTATTCTTTCCCACAAGTTGATTCCAACAAAGTAGCTTAATCGGAAGCATTCTGGGAATTGAGATTTGCAGGGTTAGTATATACCCAGGGATGATGCTGCACTCACTCTAAATTCGTGTTCAAGGCTCGATCCCTGACTCAAGGACCTCAACTCCACCCCTCCATCGTCCATTACTCTCGAAATTACCGCTGGAACGAGAGGATGGAGGAGTAACTCGAGTGCCAGTGAAGCAAATGGCAATTGCCAAGGATAGTGAAAGCCCTCGGTATAACCAGCTCCTAGCACATCATCCAATACGTTTACTATGTACCAGCATATATAAACTCTGCTACCCTCAATTGTACCTCAATGGTGAATGTGTCGCCAGTGTGTGCCACGAGCACGAGAGCGTGCCAAAGGTGTACCAACGATACATTATACAATGGCCTATACCTGGCAAGTACCAGAGAGGGAGGCACCACTGGTTTCACTTTGACGTAATCGTCCTGTGGTATAGCTATTACCTGAGGGCACTGCCGGATTATATCATGGAAAGTACGAGCTCACCATGGAGCACACTGCACGTTACATCGTTTGTTGAGCACGCGCTTTGCCTTTGGCTAATCAATAGTTATTAGAAACACGAGGAAAAATCAGGGAAATTTATGTGCACCCTTTTTTTCTCATGATTATCACGTATTTTATATCGTTACTCTGGTAATTTATCTCGTGTCGCTGTAATTTGGGAAATTCAAAGGATAGTGAGTTGAGTGAACCTGTCGTAAATTTCTTTTTTTTATTCAATTTTAGGTGGAAAAATGCGGGGGGCACAAGAGAAAACAAAAACGATGGCACACACGGTTGTACATGAAATAGAGACGCTCTACGAGCGACGTTATTCCCTCGTTCTTTTTATTGCTACCGATCGTTCGATTTTTATCCTATTTTTCTCCCTCTCTACTGTCCTCCAATGGCACAGAGTTTTACCCCCCCTTTTTTTTTTTATCTCCTCGTTTTTATATTCCTGTTGTTCTTTTCTCTTTACTATCCCTCCTTTTTTTTCCCCACTCTTTTGCGCTTTATTTTACAGAGCCCTTTTTACAGACACGTGTGTGTATGTCTATACATTTCGCTAGAGATCGCAGCCTTCTGTGCATTATTTTTTTCACCTCCTTTTTTCCTCTTTTCCACCCCACTACTTGCCTCCAATATTTCTCCCATTCTCTCTCTCTCTCTCTTTTTTTTTACTCTTCCTTTCACGCCCCTAGTTCGAGTATTGAATTGTCAAAAGGAAGCGTGTCACATATTCACAATTTCAATTTTCAAACCACTTCGCACGCGAATTTTCTCTACACATAGAATTGAGAAAAGAGAAAACAGAATTGGCATACTAAGTTTGTATTTGAAAATTTACAATCCAACCTTGCATCTATCCAATAACAGGCACATGGATATAGTGTGCATGAACTTTATTTCATCCCAACAATGAGAAAATATCGAAAAAAAACAAAAATGTAAATAAATTGATAAAATATTCTATTCCTTCGTTATTCAACCCTGGTCCATTTCACCTGTTCCCAAGTGAGATACTACAATGACTTTTCTTTCTCCTCCGTTTTTATTCAAAAATGTCCCACGACAATCTCGAAAACCGCCACGTCATAAACTCCACTTAACACGCATACCGGTGGAAATATCTTTGAGCATATTCCCGTCACGTTTAATATTTTGAATCGCTACCTATTTACATTTTCGGTGTAACGGAGGAGAAGTGGAGGTGAGCGAGAGAGAGAGGGAGAGTTCAAGTTAACGTTTCATCCTCCTGCCTCTTCTCCTTTGGCCCATGATTTTGCCACCCATCGTACCGTTATCTCACGTGCACTAGCCCGGGGCAGTACACTGTATGTTCCTTGCCCCCTCCTCCTCCTCCCTATTTCTCCTGTGACGGGGTTAAATTTGTTTCGTGGGTAGGGTATATGCACCCTTCGGGACCAGAGACCGCGTTACGACATTCGCCCCAACCCAGATAGCCCAGGCCAGTCCTTCTCCCATCTTTCCACCCCCTCCTCCTCCTCTCTTTCCTGTCCTACAACTACTTGTGCCTCTCAGTGGATTTATAATCGTGATCTGTATACATGTATGTAGCACTCTGGCTTCTCTCCCGTGTGGTACACAGGGTAACTGTGTAATGTGTCTGCAACAACTCGACATTAACTCGGCCAGACTCGTTGACTTGTATACGTCCGTTTTCTCATTCTACTTTGTATCCTCAGTTCACTTTATTCAACACACTAAATTAATCAAAAAAGAAGTTTGAATTCGTTGAGAAAAGTGGAATAAGTCAATTTCTTGAGATACGCTTTGTTTAGTAGGAATTCAGTGGTTCTAAAAGGGGGAAATTGGGGGGAATTTAGGGGAAATAATGGAGATTGGTTATTTTTGATGATTTCAGTGGAAAGGTGAGGAAATTTTAGGCGGAAAACATGGGTCGGAATATTTCTTTTTTTACGTTTTGGGAATTTCGATTTTTTGGGGGGAAATGGACAGGGGTACATCCCTTCCATTTTGTCCAAAAAAATCGAAATTCCGAAAAATTGAAAAAAAATTATTCTTACCCATGTTTTCCGCTTCAAATTTCCTCAGCTTTCCACTGGTATCATTAGAAATTCTCTATCTCAAACGGTTCAACTAAAATTCCCATTTTACCCCTATTTACAGAAGCTAAATATTATTGTTCCCTTCAGATTCCCTCGTTTTCTTAATTATTAATAAAACAATGTTCCACCTAGAATAACATCTCTTTGTTCGAGCAGCTGATATTCTTCGTCTATTTATTCAGGATTCAAATACACTCATAATGAATTAAATTGTCTTCATGCATCACATGTTTTCCACTTTCTGTTTATCCAATCTCATTCACTCCTTTCTCAATTATTAATGAAAGAAAAAAAAAAATCCTATTCCCCCGAAACATCATGTTTAATTAAAAAAGCCCTTTCCTCCCTATCTCCCCTGAAAATCATCCCGCACGCAAAAAAAACAAGCGCACCATGACACATCCATCAAGCGCGATCATTTACTCCGAAAAAAAACAGTGGAAAAAGTCAGTAACCCTCAGCCATTTAGAACTGCCGTACCGATTACCATCGAAAATGTTGAATCTACCGGTGTACGTGACTGCCCTCGACACGTCAAAGGGGACGAGTATAGGGCAACAGTTACCCCCTAAAATACCCGAGGAATATTCACTACTAGTAGTCAACTATTACGACAGTGGAAAGCCAAAAGATATACTCGCTTGTTCATTCGGCTCTGGGTTGGCAGGTCTAGGCGAGTTTAAAGCCCTGTGAATGGTTCTCGCGCGTGTCCATTTTACCCATTCCCTCCTTCACTTCTCCTCCACGATTTGCCTATTTTTATTCTGCGCATTCAGGAGGCAATGGGGAAATGGGCTGGCTAGGAAAACCCAGCTGACCATTCGACTGGTTGAGCCGCCGTGAATTGAGAATATTGATGAGTTTGAAATTACAAAGGAATTTACGCTTGAATTTCCATAAAACGTAATTGGATATTTCATTCGCAGCTACGCGATTTGAAAGAGGTGGATGGATGCTTTTGTATTTCCCGCGAATAGATACACATGAAAGGCGGATATACATTGAAATTCAATCGATTTCATTTCTCATTCAACTTCATGAAGTTTTTCCTTTTTTTTCCCCTCACTTTTATCGTCTCGTGGTGTTCCTCTTCCTATCTCCATCACATCTCCCCTCACTCATTTGCCTGCAACTATTCACCTATTATATTTCATAATATTTTTATTGCCACTGTATGGAACGTCATTTTTATTGGCCGTCAATGTAAAGTTTTGTAGTGAACAAATGAAATTCTCATGGGACTATCTGCATATCCCACTTGACACCCCTTGGCTTTATCACAGCCTGTCTCTCTCGCTCCTTGAGTAGAAAGTTGGCTTTTCCCCAGACGTCGTCGGCGTTATCGATCGTTCCTTTTGCCTTGAAATATTATATTTCACTTCTTCACTCGTGTGCCTGGTTTGTAAAATCTACTGATGGGGGGATGAAGAACGCTGAGACAAAGGGTTTTTGCGTAAACAACAGAAAGAGGCTGTTGTCAAGTTTCTGGAGATAGTGAGGGATGGAATTCAAAAAAGATTGAGGGAGAAATGAGAGGATGGATGAGGCTAAGTTGTTGAGCCGACGAGATTGATCGATGTCAAGCCGAGAGACGTGCGAGAGAGCATTACACGTAGGCGAGTACACTTTTCTCTTTCTCTCCCTCTCTGGATCCTCTTGAAAAATCCCAGGAGGGATATCGCGTCCAACTAAAGTAAACTTTTCTCGTTTTTTTTTTACTTCTTCTTCTTCTTCTTCTTCTTCTTCTCTCCGGCCGCAATCTCGGTATCTTAGCAGTGATAACTCAGCGACAGCTTAGAGTCAGAGTAAGCAAGGTGGGAGAAAGATGGAGGCCAATAAAAACAAGGGAGAACAAAGCGCAAAGAAGGGAAAAAAGAGTAAAAATAAAAGAAACGTCTCGGGCGAGACTTGTCGCGTGTCGAATGGTCGTTCTGGGTGGTACTCTATTGACATACAGCTCACCCAACCCCTTCAACTGTCTCCCCATGTAGCCTCACCTTTTGACCCGGAATGGAATAACCAGAAGAGGCATGCACACGAAACTTCTCTCTCCTCCCTCCCCATTCTCCGCTTTTATGCCAAAGGAAGTGAAACTACCTCGACATGACGACAAGTGGTGCAGAGTAGTGAATGGTACTAGAGATTCCGTATCAGCAATTCTGCAGAAGTAATTTGAAGCAGTAGAAAAAAATAAAAGGGATGGAAGAAGAATAAAATTTTCAGTGAACTGAAATTTGGAAAAGGAAAAATCCCAGAACGGGATTCGATCTACCGATTCTCTTATTAGCCCATGGAAATCAATAAGCCAGTTGAATTAAGCCATTGGAATTTGACTCGTAAATTCAGTTATCGTGAAAAGTCGAAGATCCTTTGAAACCAAACAATATGAATTCTCCGACGCGATCAAGCCTCTTTTTTCCTCCTCTATTTGGCTCCTTTTTTTTAAAGCACGACTCCACCGAGGCAAACTCCGTATAATCCGACGCCATTCGTCTCACTGAGTTTCCGACGAGAGACCGAGAGAGAGAAAGAGGCCCGCGGATCGATCAAGCCCCCACGTCTCTTTCTGTCTCGCTCTAGCACTCTGGCTACACTCTCGTCCCCTTTGACCCGGGACACCGCAAGTGCGCGGCCCGAGAGCCCTGTGTGTGCTTCTCCAACACTGTCGTCGTCGAGAGGAAGAGTAAGGCTAGCGAAATGCTTCAGCATCATCTCTCCGGCACCGATGGATTTTCCTCTCAGACTCCCATACCCACTCGACTCTCGACACACTCCGCATCTCGCTAGTCTCAATGAGACAGAGAGAGAGAGAGGCAGTCGATTCTGCCCATCGACACGACGATGAAAAAACATTGGTGTCTCCACCCCCATCCCCATTTCATCGGGAAGAGCCAGCACGGAGGACAGAGTAGGGCTTTCTGGAGAGAAAAGCACGATAGCTAGGCTGCTGAAGCAAAGCGGTTGGAACACTACCACGCAATCTGTCCCCATGGATCGCTCATCAAGATCGATTGAAAGCATCGACATTGCCTCCTACACCATCTCCAATCTCTCACAATCACAGGCCCAGTCTCTCTCACGTATTAGAGGCTGAAATGCGAACGATCCGACAAAGTGCTGTACACAGTTGGCCTCTAGTCCATGTGTGTGCACAACGAGAGATAGAGACGCAGAGAGGCGTCACTCCTCCAGTGTCCCCTGGGCAATGTAATTCTCGTTCTCGAATAATTAGCGCACAGTACCCCACCGCAATCGGAACGATTATGTCACCGCGATTACGGCTACGGCTGTGATCCTAACGATCACTGGCTACGGCACATTAATTATCCTCGCAATCCTCAATTAATCGCGCGCCCATTGGCTTTTGCGCAACAACGAACACCCGATGACTCTGAAATCCAACGCAATCTAAACTTTGGCCCGAGAGGAATCAACTACCGGAGTGCCTTTTGCTATTGTCATTGATGCTTTGTGTCGAGGATTCAAATGTTACTGAAACTAATGGAGATACGCCTTTTATATCATTCAATTCAGCCAAAGTATTAACCTCCGGCAATCGACAGTTTATTTTTCATCCCCCGAGATAAGTAAATAAGAATATTTCTCTTCATGGGTATACCTTTGGTTGTAAGCGCCTCTGGTGCGCTTTAAAACTCCTCCGCCAATCCTCTTCGAGAGGATTGAACTGCTCCAAGTGGTCTTGTACTATCCTGATATCTCACCACTCTCTCTCTTCATATATATACAATATTTTTTTTATCCTCCTCTTTTTTCAGCCATTCGAGATGTCGAATTTGCGATATCCGGGAATATGCTCCGAGGGTGGCATACGTAAAAGTCGCCCCGGGGTGTTCAGTCCTCCAGTCATTTCACTCATTCCACTACAGTGTAGACACAAACACAATCCACTCACGTGTAACCCTGTGTATGGGGCTTTCGGGGAAAAAGTCCCGGACTGGGAAAAGGCAGAATACACAGTGCGCAAAGAGAGTTTATGTGTGTGTAGGCAGGCGTATGTTGAAAAATTTCTGTACCGAAAAATCAACCGACCAAGCCAACGTGTTTTCCCCTTCAAAAAATGACCTCAAAATTCTGTCGCACAGGCTCTCGCTTGAATTACTTTCTTTTTTTTTTAACCATCCACGTGAATGCTGTTCGTTTGAAAGCTTAAAATAAATGAAGAATATTTTTACCAAAGAAATGTCATTAAAATTATGATTTTTAATCCTTTTAAATACACGTTTAAATAATAATTCAAGATAAATTACATTATCTCCGCATAATTTGTCACAGGATATGACAGGATAAAGCGTTGTGAAAAACTATGTAAATTTCGGTGAATTCTTTTGCGGAAGTGCAGATAATACGTTCTGATCGATGTATTTTCCCACGATTTCCACAGCTCCTAACGTTCATTGATATGATACCAAACACAGATATTTCTCAAAATGTCAAGAGCGTAAAGAAGGTGCTATGCATCAACTCAGCATATTCCAACAAGATCCCACCCTCCAGCACACAAACACTCCTTCAGTGCCAGTGGATATTGATCTTTCGCACTTTTCTCCCCTTATTCCTTTACTTGTGCTATCGAATCTAATAATAACATCGATATTTATGGATAAGAATGTTAATGTACTCTCGTAGAAGGGCAGAATCGAGATGATTTGCTGGGTCATGAATAAAATATCGCCCATGGATCATTAGCAAATGGCTCCTGGATGTATAAATGGAGGATATTGTACTCTGAATTCCCAGCAATTCGAATTGATACATGCTAAAATAGAATCTCCACTCTGTACTGAACCTGAAGAGATTCACCATCAAATTGGTCGGATTCTCTCGGGGAAAAGAGAGGGATTTACTTCTGTATCTTTACTGTAAACTAGGAAACTCGCAATTTTCCAACGTTTATAATAATTCTCTTGGTAATAACAGTCTCGGTAGTTTAAAACCACCGGTTAACATTTACTGAGTATCATTGAATTTACGGAGACAATTGTTCATGAAATTTTCAATTTGCCGGTGAATTTGAGCGAAAATTAACAGAATTGAGAGGTACTTGAGAGGTTTTAATTATTCAATTTTTTTTTAATGAAGATACGGATTTTTTTTCAGAGAGAGAGAGATTTATCCTGTTTTAAATTAATTTTAAACTGAAACAGCGAATTCTCGAATTTATGAAGGAGTTTGCAAGAACAAATGCCTTCAATTTCCATGAATAATTAACAATTCACTCATTCCTGGGATAACAATGAAATGCACATATTTACTTTGTTCAAATAAATTTCATTTGTGCATCACTGCTCATTCTAACTCCCTATAAATCCACGTAATTCTGAATTTTAATCATAATTATATCGAGATACTATTGAAATATTCATTTCAATTAACTCACACTGAATTTTGCCCACAGTTATTCCATTTCTCTCTCTCGTCACACGTGAAATCACATTGAATTCAGTTCGACATGACCCAGAATGTACGAGAGAGATGAAAATTGATGGGGAACGATAGAAGGGCTGATGAATTTGTGCGCCAAGTAATAGTTGGATCTCAAAATACAAATTCATGAACACGAAGAGAGAAATATATACATTCCTCGTCGCTGATTAACCACAAAATCAACTACGTGGTTTCGTACATTATTAAACAGATAAATTACATAATTCAGTTTCTATGACAGATTTAACTTGCAATTTAATTGAATTATCATTGAATTAATAATTTTTTTTCCTATTCCAAGACGAATTAAATTTTATTACTCAAATAATTCAGTGAACTGTGAATCAAGACGAGAGAAAAGAATGAAAAAAGAAGGAGAAATTAAATCCAGAGGCAAAAAAATTGAGGGAGAGAAAATAAAAGTTTGAAATCTTTTTTGCCAGCAGAGGCAAAAGTAAAGTTTTTTAACGTCGGATTGACCTAAACGCTGTATTAAATTTTCATTGTTCCAGATGAATTATTGCCCCATGAGAGACTTTTGCCGAAGAAAAGTCTTCTTCTTTTCTTTCAAATAAGAAAATAAAAATGAGAGAAACGTCCCGCTATGAAATTCGTGCTAAAGTTCATTGCACCACGATAATTCATTCTTGACAATGAAAATTTGATATAACTGTGTTTGAACAGAACTCGTCTCATAAAAGTTCAAATGGAAGTGACTTCTTTTATATTTTTTTATTAATGGAGAATAATAATGCGACATTTGTTGGTTAAAATGGAGGCATCAGTGTTAGTCTATCCGTGAATTTAAAGTATTATGATCAGAGGGGACATTTGAGACTCGTCCAAAGTGAGAGGAATGAATAAAAAAAAAAAAAACAATGAAAAATTAATGAAGAACGGCGTCACGACACTCGAGTAATTGTCGTCAATTTATCAACGAACAATCTAACCGATAATTCATTCAACTCGTTAGACAAATCACCGGCAGTTGATCACACTCGTTGCTAGTATTCACAAGGTTCAATTTTCGAAAAGCCCTTTTCACCCATTTTCCATCGAAACCCTCTTCCCCTCATTTCCCCATCCCTCTGAATTACCCTCCCTCTCTCTCTCTCTCTGTCGTTTGATCGACGTTCCCTGGAATCGAAAGCGATCAAACAAATTCTCGGTTGAAAAATCGAATGAAAAAAAAATACGACAATCTCACGGCAGTCGAAGGTTTTCCAGTTGGATATGGACATTGAAAATTGTACATGTATTCCACTTCACTTGTGTATGTGTGGGTAGTGTGAGAAATTCTGGCTTGTCCTCTGTGTGGGTAGAACTGCCCACCGGGAGCTGTCTCTCGTGTCTTTTCAGGTTGAGTTCTACGAGAGTCGATAATGCCCCCACGTTCATCCAACGACATGAAAAACGTCGGCAACTACGAAACTGTCGCTGACAAACGACTATGGCCCCAGTCTGTCCTCTCTCATCCACTTCCACTTACCTGTCCAACCGCTGATCGCATGATTTTCATTGTTTCTTTCTCTTTTTCCCGATCCTCTTTCATTCGTCCTTTGAATTCAGTAGTAAAGAGCCAAATAGGGCAAATTGCCTTTACTTTTTCATCATAAAATCCCTCCAATAATTCTCGAATCTATCAATAATTCACTCTCCCCATTCCCATAAATACACAATTAATTAACCACCCCTTGAATCACTCTCCCAACATCGAAAGAGTCTTTCCACCAAAGAGCATTTCCAGATTCTCCCCCAGGCCGTGAAAAATCGTAAAAAAATCCCTTATGTATCCGAGAATAATACATGTCCCTAACTGCACTCCCAGGAGTCCCAAGACTCCCGAAAATACTCAATGAGCATAAAAAAAGCCAATGGCAAAGAGAGAAAAAATGTAAACCAAAGAAGAAGAGCAAGCGGCCAGTGTGAAATCCGTGGATGGGACTAAAAGAAATCCCGTTGAGGTACTCGTGAAACTGGAAAACTGGAAAAGTGCCAGGCAGTTATCAGGAGTAGGATATCTGATGATATCAGGGCCGGAAATGCCGCGAACACGTACCCGTTTGACTCCCACGTGCTGCCATTACCGTCTCCTTGTGCCTTTATCCCTCGCCTCTATTTGGCCCCTCTCCACCCTCCCAAGGATTACAGCGACCGTTGGGATTCCCCGTGCGCCACATTCTCTATTCTATTTTTATTTCTCTCTTTCTCTCTCTCGATTATCATTCTGGCCTTTTGTCTCTTCCTTTCCAGCTTAATGCGCAGTCCAACGTCACGGGAATAAAAAGAGGAAGCGAGAAAGGAATGAGAAGGCTCTTACGTTAAGGCAATAGTCTTTATTTAACCGGGCCAAGCTTTTGTCTTCTCCTGATTTTCTGCGCTTCCTATATAAACAATCTTCTTGGTTATTTCACCGAGAAACTATTCTTTAAATTATTCTTCCTCCAATATTTCTTTTATTTCACCTCATCTGCGTATTGGGAGAGGTCGAGTAAAATGGAACGAAGCGGAATGATCTGTGATTTTTTTTTTGAGAGGACAAAAGTCTTCAGAAAATTAATTTAAAAAAATCAGAAATAATCGAGACATGTTTTAGCATCCTTCTGCATTCTTTTATCATTCTTTAAATTAATTTATTAACACTGAAAAAAAATTCCCGAGTAATTTTCTAAGAGAGGTCCATTTTGCCTCAGTTTTCCACATTTTTTTTATCCCTTCTCTCATCCCTTTAACATCTCTAACAGTCCCTGCCTCATTTTAGTATTCAAGATACGACTTCAAGCCCTCCTCTCCTCTTTACTTCTTCTCCACTTCCTTCCGTTCCCCTCACTACTGACTGAGCCAATAATGTCTCTGTTTAAACGCTACCTAAAGAATAAAATGAAGAAAAAGAGCGCAAGTAGAGGAGGAATAAAAAAAAAAGTAATGAGAGTCACCGATTTTTTTTCCTTCGACAATTCCATCCACTTCTGCATTCATTTATAAATACCTTTTCGTTGATCACATCATTTTTTATTGGCTTTCTCCCCTCTTCTAACTTTTATTCTTCCTGTATCCACTTTCTTCATTGTCTCCGCAATAAAAAAGAACACTGAGAATAAACAATAAATTCTTCAAGAAATCTGATCACTATCTTCTCTCAACAATTCACCATTTTTTTTCCTCATCTTTTTTGCCTTCTTAATCCCCAACAAATAACTCCTGAATTGTCTTGATTCATGAAAAAGCTCACTTCATGGTAACCATTCCTTTATTTTATTATTTCCAATGGGCAAAAATAAGTATATCTATGGATATCTCATTTGGAAAGAAGCATGAAGCCGACAGACGTAACAGCCGGTCATTGTTCGGCGTATCGCCAGTTTGGGCACGTTGTCGCCGTATCCTGTCTGTCCGTCCACTTTTTTCTCTCCTCCTCATGCCCACGTCTTTCACTCTGTCTTTTTTACAGTACTTTTATTTTTCGCTTCTCTATTCTCCTCGCTCGATAAAAAATGCTCCACTTCTGACCCGTTTAACCTTCTTAACGAGCAAATTTCTCTCCCTCTTGGTGAGATTCATTCCGTAGCTCAACGAGATACAGCAGAGACATTGGATACAAAAGAAAACGTTGAATTCTTTAAATTCTACGAGTTGCTTTTTTTTTTACTCATTCAAATACGGGTAATTTCATTCAGAATTAAGGCAATTGAATGATGTTTGAAGGAAATAGTTAACATTGAAATGAGAGGTAATTAGATGATGGAACTAGTTGAATTGAATTATCCAAAGAATCGGAGAAAACAATTTTTTTTATATTAAAAAAAAGAAACCAACTCCAATATTTCCAATATTTCAATGGTAAATTTTAATAAGAAGTACTCAATGAAAATTCGCTTGAACTGCAGTGAAAAGAAACTGAGTTTATTAATACAAGACTCCTCAAACTTCAGATGGAAAATATTATCTAATGAAAGCTCACTGATGGTAATTTAGTGTTAGTTATGAATTCATCCACCTAAAAGGTATTACTATGACAGTGTATCACTGGACGTGATGGGTAGGGGTTCAAGACCCCATCTAAATGTCATTTGCCTCTACCTAGAGGGCTCTTCCTCTTCTCATTCCCCTGCTGGGTTACTCGGGTGAGCGACGCTTTTGGGTTTTAGTCAGTGTTGCAGTGTTTCAATATAAATAGTGAATGCGAGAGGCACAGAAAGCTAAGGGTTGAAGTGAGGGAAGGAAATATACTCTTGGCTCTATGCATAGTTTATAGGATCATTAACGCCGCTGTTCCGTTCAGTTTCATTGTTCTCATTATTATACTCGGTGCAGAGTTGAAAACAGTGTTTATTGTCGAACAAAAGGGCATACACAAGGTATTATAGGATTTCTAAATTTTCACTCCTCATTTCTCAAGAACTTATTTACCGATGAGAGAATAATGAGACATGTTTTTTTTAAAATCAAGCTCTCTACTTCGATTTTTTAAAAATAAAATAGTGACTATTGATTGGAGGTGAAAAATAACGAGGTCATCCAACGAATTCATTAATTTTTTATTTTATTTATTCCATTCTGCTTAAAGTGAAATTTCGTTCCATTAATTTTTTAAGGGATGAGCCTTATCCTCTTTTGTTGGCATTTTAATTTATTCATCATTCTGAGTTGAAGCCGAGTGACGTTTAATATAGATAACATAAAAGGCGCACGTGCAATTGAAGGTAACTCTCGGGGTTTTCGTACAGATTTCATTCATTCAAAGTGTGTTGTACATTCTCTACATGTGTGAGAAGCCCCAGTAGATGGTAAAGGACTTTACGTAAGTGTATGTGCACGTCTTCATAGGTGCAACTCAGGTGTTACTCCCTCTCTGCATTTCTCAGCGAAATGTGACATATTTGAGCACACACCCCTTCGGCACACGCTTCGTTCGCCTCTCTCTCTCTCGCATTCACCGGCTGGCAGTAGTTGCAGTCCCATTTAGGCCAGACTCGATGCAAGCCAAGTACCATGCAGTTAATGTGTGTGCGAGAGAGAGAGAGGAATGGATTCTCCTCTGTACCCTCCATTAATGTTAGACGACATGAGAGCAAATCAGACTCAAATGCGAAACACGAGTCGATACTCATAATTAGTACCAGAGGGGGTACGTAATTACTTCGGTGTTTGCAATTAGTCGCTCGTTTCTCATGAACTCTGGGCTTTTACGAAGAATGTGATTATGTGGCCTGGTGAATGGGTAATTGGGTATATGGGAAATTGGGGTAAAATGGGTATTCTCATTGTAAAAATATTCTCAACACAGAAATTATTGAAATTTGTTGTATTAGAGCTTCTCTGTGGTTTAGGGATTAATTGTGTAAGTTTGATTGACTCGGTTATGAATATTTTCGATGGGAATCAACGGAAATTGAGTTTCCTTTATTTATCGGTGAAATTTGTAATCCGAGGCTTTCCACCAGCTGTCAATCAAATCGTGTTTCATCGTTGCATTTATTGATTTCGTAGCTCTCGTTTTTTTTTACATCTTCACTGGTGAATTTAATTTCCACCTCACTCCTCAGGAAACATTCACCACCATCAATTACCCCGAGAATTCATTGAATCGTTAAACGTAATAATTCAATTCGCAAGAGACAGTTTTCACAAATACTTGAGGTTTCCCATCACGTTCACGCGCGCTTTCAGCAGTACTTCGACATTGCAAACGTAGCAGCCTTCGAAACTCCACCTATCAACTGCCTCCTGCATCAAAAACCCTTCTTCTATTTCAGTGCAATGGGACAACTGTTTCGGGTGAGGTCGCCTCGTTACCTCGTTGCCATACTCACGAAATTGCCTAACGAATCGTGAACCTCGAAGCGTACCCAGAGCTTCACAGAATAACCGGAAGTTTAGCCTCTCTATCTCATCCCCATTCACCCCCTCCTAATACACAGTCTCTCCACCCCTCTGACACTCACCTCGTGTAAACTCTCAGCCTCCGAACGTCCTTTATCCCTAAAACAGACTTATCCGATAATTGAACCAACAACAAAATCAATCCAACTTGATCCCCAGTGATTAATACTTGTTACAATGTTACCCAGAAAGTTTGGAAAATTCCGGGGGCTTTCTCCTCCCCACTACTGTCCTCGTTACTCTTGTTTCAATTAAATTATCTCATTTGTTAAATTTAATCTCTCAATGAAATCGCCGGTAAAGGAGAAACTTTCTTCGTGAATCCCACATTATCGACCTCGAGCTATTTTTCATCGTGCTGATAGTTTTTATTATGAGCTAATTGCCTGTTAATTGAGAAAGAATTTTAATTAGATGCGGGGGGAAAGGGCGAGATTGACATTTCAATGAAAAGCTTGAAAATTGATGGGAAAAAACTGGGGAAATTTCACAGTATTTCATAAAAAATAATAATAACAATGAATAATGGTGTAAAAAAAGAAGATGATAAGAATAAAGAAGTGTAGAGTAGCTCAGTGAATTAACCTCCTCCACGTTCATTTGTACGGTGCTGTAAAGTATGAAATAAAAAAAAGAACAGGAGAGAAAGAAATTTTGAAGAGCTAAGATAAAAGACAATAAAGAATGAAAATGTTTGAAAGAAAACTTTTCATTCTCTCGTCCTGAATTACAATGCCAAAGGCGTGTCGCCAACTCAATTCATTTTTTTTTTTAACTCCCCTCATTTTTATCTCCTCCACAGACTTCTAATTACACGTTTTCTCTTGTTGCAGGTAAGAATTAAGTAAACTACAAGTGCGGCAACGTAATAACCAACGCGGTGGCGTCTATCTGCCTGCTGAGGTAACGTAATTGATTATCGATGTTGTTTTTTTTTTTTTGTTAGAAGAATGAAAGAGATTTTTCATGAAATAAAAAAAAGAGCAATTATCAATTGCCTTTCCATTGTGATGGATAAATTGAGTAAGCCCTCATTTTCTCGATAATCATTTATTATTGTTACTCGAGCCACTATGGCATTAATTTCGCAAGCTAAAAATATCTCAATTAAAGTCATTTAATTAATCGATGCGATGAAATAATTCAACTGAACCGAATGCGAAATTTTAATTCTCCACTTTTATTATCAAAGTTAACTCAGTTACCGACTGGGGGAAAATAGGAAATACCGTAGGAATAAATTCCCAATGTGCTACTGCGATGGCGCCAGTTGCTCATCATTGAAACTCTCGCGTTAACTTTTCAAATATCCATTTTCCCTCCCTTAATGGCCACGTGAGTTATCGACCCCATGTGTCTACCCATCTGCATTGTCGACTGTCGTTGATGCGGACTCCGTGTCACTCGCATAATTGCAAAAGTTTGTTGAGCTCAAGAGGAGGATAGGTTTCAGGAGTTTTGCTAATAAAAGTTTATTGAAATTTTGCTATTATCCCATTCTCCCAAAGTCCTGTAAATACTCTGCATTATTTTATCACTCTGATTACCACAAAATTATTCTCTCAATTGAGGGATAAAAATTTTACGGAATTTTTGGGGCAAATACATTTCTCCCTCTTCTTTGCCTTCGAGGTGATTGAGTTTGAAAGCTGCAGCATAAATTTTCACTCGACGAGGCACACACTTGGGGCGCCGAGTCGAAAGAATTAAACGTATTAAATTATTAATACCCCTCCCATGGGGTCCAGTCAGTAAAAGTACTCTTGCGAGAGAGAGAAATGGGGATTTTGCGTGTGTGTGAGTAGAGAGTCTGTGCCACGCTTACCAAGCTGGGGGCATCGCCCTGGGGGACATGTACATGTACCCCCAGACCGGCTGTGTTACTGTACTGCTCTCTCGTGTGTATCTGACGCGTATTCCTGCCATGTGCGACTCAGCTGGGCTGTAAATCCTAAAATTATTGTGCGTCTGGCATATTCGATTTGTCGTGGCCCTCTTACCTGTCCCCTTTCCACAAAATCCAGACTATTCCCATTTTTTTTCTATTAAATACCCAAAGAGAATTTTATATTCAATTGGAATTAATTGAAATCATATGGTTGATAAACTTTTTACTATGAAAAAAATGGGAAATCATCTTAATTAAACTTGATCCAAAAAGTTTGAAGCTCTCCTCATACTGAAACTAGTTTGTTAATTACTTACCCCGTGGGGTATGGCTTCCTATAAACTTCTAAAATTAACAATTTCTTCGTGAAAAACTCTTCACCTTCATTTTATTTGCTTGCAAGTAAAGAAAAAAGAGTGAAATTAATTGTTTGAAGTTAAAAAATAACTGCATTAACGAAATATAATTTGGGAGAATTATATTCCATTGGAAAATTGAGGAAATTTTTGAATTTCTGAATTTTTTTGAAGCTGAGGAAATATCCTTCACGTGCCATATGCGATGGGTAAAAGTCTCTCTTTCATTTAATTCATTTTTTTAAATTTCTCATACTCGTCTCAATCCCTTGCAGTGATTGTAAGTTAAACAGATTTTTAATGAAATATTAATTCTGTCAATTCACTTGATGCATAGTAAATTAATTGTAGAATAATCGACAATTTTTATTGCTAATTTAATAGTTATTTTATAATCTAGAATTTCATAGCCTCTTTGAGAAAAGGTTAACCAGCAATTTTTTACCTTTTCTCGCCTCTGCTTGACTTATATTGACGATAAATAATGACAATTATTCTGTAATAATTAGGTGGTGAAATAAAATTAATCAGGTTTTTCCAGAATTTTTAAAAGATTCTGAAATCCCTCACAATTCACTTCATACAATTAAATTATCCAGAGTGGAGTCAAGGGATTATAGCTCTCGGGGTCCCGTAAAATACTGAAATACCGAGGTTTTACATCCCGACTCAGACACAGGAGCACTACTGCACGTGAAACGTTAGAATGAGGTGAATTAGTAGGTCGGACCTTGCTGTGGAAAAGGACCTTACAATTGTAAAATATATATGTACCCAGTGAGAAAAGGGCTGTGTGTGTGCATTTGTCCAACTGTACTGCCACGTACTCTTGTGTCTCGTGAGTGCATTCTCGCGTCATGACCCGGCAACTTAATTGGAGCTTCACTGTTATAAGAGCCAACTGAGCTTTCTGCATCTTCTCTGTAGTTGCGTGACGCTATCTCTGGAAGTATACACTGCAACAATGTCCTTAATGTTGAAATGAAACTTTTAAAAAACTTTATTTTCTATTTTTAATCACTTGGATTTAAAAAAAAAAACGAATATCAAAATTATTCACATTGGAATATTTAATTCCGAATAAACTCTCTTCTCTGTAAAAACCAAATCATGAAAAATGTAAAGCATGATAATTTAAACTGGTTGAACACTAATGCGATTCGTCTTTTCATTTCTACTCTCTGATGTGTATAACATTATTTTTTTCCTCTCTCTTAATTCTTATTTTCTAAAAAACTCCAAATGTACTCTCTGAATTCGAGAAAATATGGTGCACACGTCGGAATGAATATCCAACCGAGTTTATTGAGATTTACGTCAGTTAAACTGTGAATTCCATTTAATTTTCAGCATTACCGAGCACATTTTTACATTTTCTCAGGATAAAATGGGAATAATATGAATAATATTAAAAAATACGTTTTTTTCCCTCTATTCTCCATGTATTGAAAATGTTTTGAGCTTGTCCATTTGAGAAATTGTGGAATCACGAGAGAATCGTGGTAACTAGGCATATACACGGACAGAAATTACGATTGGGCGGTTTCATCGCCGTGAGATGGATCGATTCTCGTAATTTATTCCCCGAGACTCTCTGACTCGAAAAAAAAAGTTTATACACACCCATAGGCACATGTACGTGTGAATAATACGTGACAATAGGTACGATGATTTGATCTGTGGAAAATGGGCAGTGGAGTAAGCGTTATTTTTTAATTACCCATTGAACAATAGAATCGATATCTCGTTAGTGGCTTTTCCGTTTTCCATTTTCATCGGGATGAAGACCGATGGCCAGTGAATTAATGCAGCCGTAGGGGATTTAGGTTTAGAAGCGAAGGCTCATTCCTTCTCGTTGAATAATTACTCACAGGTTTATTGAAGAATTGAGGAAATTTTAATTAATGCGGGTTTGATCGGCCGAGAAATTCATCCACTTGTGTGATTACGAAAATCAATTGATGTAGATAGTTAATTTCAATGTGAATTGGGCCTTGCTGAAGAGACCAAGGAGAGCCCGAGAATCGACGGATAATCACCACCGAAGGTCACAGGAGTAATGAGGCAAAAAAATAAAGGAGTAATGAAAGAAAAAACCGAAGAAACAAGTACAACTGAAAGGATTACTTAGCCTTGGGATGCAAAAACGTAACGGTCATTCGCCCGTGAGGTGAAGAAAAGTTGGCAGTACCCAGGCACTGACCGGAGCCAAGGAGAGATGCCTTTGCAACAGAGACCAGCACAGCATCCTAAGAAGAGATCGCCGATTCCAACGTCCCAACGCTTTGCGAACCGGTCGTTCTCCTTCTGCTCTTCATTCGCATGACGTTTTTTTTACCCCCTTCAGTGTACAATGTTTATATATGAGTGGAGTTTTGCTTGTGTTGGAGAATCCTTCAAAGGGGGCAGTTCCCGTGGCCAATCGCCGTGAACTAACCGAGACCAGTCCCGGAAAATTAGCTGTTCTCTTGCAAAATCTTCTGCAGAAGTAAATGCATTGAAAAATGAATTTCAGTCTATCTCTGATATTCATTTAATTTACAAATATTCAAATTAATTTCTCTGGAGAAATTATTACTTTTATTTACTGGAGATTGAAGCCATTAAAGTCACAAACAACGCATCCCCCTGTCCCATGACGAATCGTTCACAAGTACAGAAGTACAAGAGTCTTCTTGAACAAAACTTTTCTATTTTTTTTTTCTCTCCCTTCCTTTCTTCTACCCAACGACAAACCATCTGAAGTCTGTCAAGATTCTTTCATATTACGTTTGAAAAGAAACACGAGAAGTAACGTACTGCTATCATCCCAGAAGGATTTTTACGGAATAAAAAAGAAACAAGAGTCGGAGAAAGACGAAAGATAAATAAAACTTCAGCACTATCCAACAATTCTCAAACTACACACACCTATTGAATTTACACCGTCTTTCTCTTCTTTCTCCCCACGTGATTTGTTATAAAAACTTTTTTTTTTTAACGAATTCTCCATTGAAAATTCTCAGCTTTTTAGCAACTACAACTTTTCACGGATTTTTCACTCAAATAATTAAATTTTAAAAACTAGAATCCTCATTTATTCACCCCCCTCGACCTTTCTCTGAAACTTACTTCAGCGAAAGCAAAAAAAAAAATTGAAACAAAAAGTAGGAAAACTCTTTTTGTTCACAGTAACGAGTTACGATAACAAAACCAATGTTTCTTTTCACTCCTAGAAACAGAATGAAAAACGAGAGAACGTCAGCGTCTCTTCTTCTTCTTTTCTAAAAACTACCAGTATAAAATCACTCGTGGAAAAAAAATGAGCTGCATCCCCCGTAAAACAAAATAATGAAAAAAAAACAAGAAATTCTCGACACACAACTGAATAAAAATAGTTCGTAAAAAAAGGACCAAGTCGACGGAAAAACGAGAATGAAAATGGAGAAAGAGAGGAGGAAAAAAAACGTTAAGTACACGAGGAAGCGTGCATCAACATCCATTATCTGTACTTAACCGTTAAATCTTTTCCCCTACAAGTGGTCGCAACGGAAAAGTGTGTATACGTGTGTTGGCTATTAAATGGAAGGAAAACGCGAAAAAAAAAGCAGCAAGAGGAAAAGGAAAATATAAAGAACGGACATAATTGTTTGTATAATGGGGAAGGAAGTGCAGAGGAGTTAAAGAGCCAAAGTGTGTCGTGGTCTATTTTTTCTCCCTTTTTTTCACATTATTTTTCTCATTTATCCTTCGATACTCTGTGTGCACGTAAAACGCATGGGAGTATCGATCTCTGTATTTTTCCTGCGGACACAGGGTGGCTAGATACATCAGCTGGTGGTGAATGTGGTGGCTTTGACAGTAACTAGGTAAACATGGAGGAGAAATATTTATTGAAAATTCAATAGAGAACTGGATTTTTTTTTTCCCTTTTATTTTCTCCCTAATAGCTGTTTTTATAGGGAATTTAAAGAGCTATAAATTATCTCTTAAAAATAATAATCACTTGCTTCGTGACGACACAGCGATTTTTTTTTTTCCTTCTAATTTCGAATTTTCTCTGCCACGCTATTGTATCCCCTCTTCTCGCCCCTATTTCAAAAACTACTTATGTGTACAGAGGGTATAAAGCATATCGTGCAAGCCACCCTTATCTCTAGACTATCGGCAGAACAGTTCAGCACTGCCTAAAGGGGTAGAGCCCCTTTCTCATTCAGCACAGTTCTCCCTCTCTTTGCTGGGCCCTCGTCAAGCCCAGACGAATCCCGTCAGACTCACGCGAGCACACGATTTTAAGGCCTTCTAGTAACACGCGAGAAATGGCAAAATATCCCACGCAGAGAAGGAAATCTCTTTCAAGAAATTCGCCTGGTTAAACACGCGATTTTCGCTTTAAATATTGTTATATTATTTTTGTTTCTTTGGATTTTTCAGTTTCTAAGGTCGTATACACATGCGAGAAATTCGTTAATCAATTTTTCCGCAATATTGTAATTTTGGAAGGGAAAATTGAATGAATTAAAGCTCATGGGAAATTTTAGTTGAACCTTATACCATCAGTTTACACAGTCCACTCTGTCCAATGACTTTTGTGCCCATCCCACCCCTCTTTGGTAGGAGAAAAGGGGGCTGATAAAGCCCCGTGCCCTCCTTGCCTAGAATGAAACGCATTAATGGAAAAAAATAAATAAAAGAAATTATATATCCCCATGTTCAATGCATCGACAGTCTGTCATTGCACACTGCAATATGCCAGTTGGACGACAACAATTGTTTTCTCACACTCTGAACAATCAGACGTCACCAGGACTCATATCTATAAAACAAAATCATCGTAAAATTATTTATTGAAAACTTCCTTAGCACATGTAAATTGAGTTTAGCACATTCAGCAACATATTCTAGATTCTGATTTAGCCTGCTGAGCACGATGGAGGCCTAGTTTTTTCGGTCATATCGAAGGATAGAAATTTAAGCGAAACGGTACTCATGGCACGTTCCAGAGTTTCTGCCAAGGGGAGAAGGAGGGCTCTGAAACGAGCCAGTAGCATCGGCTGCCTCTGGACCGAGCACATAACCACTTCGGCCTCAAGCCTCGACTTCACCCCAACTCCTTATCCTTGGCTGTGTTGGATCCACTCCCACTGTCTCATATCTACTCTCGTCTTCTGCTCATCGATGAGATGGCTCTATGTATCCTGCACCCTCGTCATCCACTCGAGTCCGTGAAGAGCCCACCCACCACCCACTCGATAGTATGAACGCTCGGTTACTATCCATTTCTTTTTGCCCAATCGCTGTACACGAGAATGTCGATATATATAGTCTCTCTGTGGATCGAAGATCCATACAGAGGGACTCGGGCCAATCCTTCGTTGCTTTTGGATGAATGGTAAAGCTCGGGACGCACGTGATCGGCATTTTCGAAATTTTCGCTCAAATGGATGTGGGGAGAGTGAGATTAAAAATAAGGGAATTCATCGTGATTTACCGATTTTTTTACAAAAATATCCACAGAATATTGTAATTTGTCTCGAATTCTCATTTACTCGCTTCACTTGATTAAAAATTCTCTATTCCTGAATTTGAATTTTAAATCAACGTCTCTTAACAAACAGCAAATTGCAAATGAGCATGAAATATTCCGGATGAAATGAAATTTAAAAACAAAACAGCACTGGGTATATACCAAAGTGCAATTCAACTGGAATGAGGGAGGAATACTGTGGATGTATTTTCAATTCCAATTGCCACACTCGACATGATACAACCGGGCCTCTACTCTCCCTTTTCCCTTCTGACATTGGTTTTGGTAAAAAAAAAAGGGTAGTTTGCAATTTTTCTTTTTTCCCGAAAATGCAACGAGAGAAAAAAAAACATATGGAACAGTTACCCCCATACCTATTCGATGTTGGCTGCCAACGAGTCGCTTGTAAATCCGTTTCCATGATTCTACTGAGTGAAATAGGAAGGGGGAGATAGAAAAAAAGTTCTGTACATGGTCAACTTTAATTATTAGCGCGAGTTGGCAATTTCAATGCTCGTTTCGAAGAACAACTTCGATACATCACGCTTTTATTAATGTTTAACTGACAATAATTAGTTTCCAACTAATAGTAAAAATAATATGAATGAGAAGAAAATACGTGAAGAATGAAGTATCCATTAAATTCTCGTTTTTTCTCAGGAAATAAAAAACAAGTTGAGATACAAAAATAAAGCTTAAACAAATAATTTGAGTTGACAAAATGAGGCGAAACGAGAGTGGTAATGCGACTTTAAATCACCATCAAGGCTTCTCCATTTTATTTAGCCTCAAAACCGACAAACAGAATGCAAGAACCAGACTCCTGAAATGGTAGACAAAAGAGGAGACGATAGACAGAAGAGATGCGAAAGAAAAGCCGTCGGTTTTTCCCCGACTCTGCGGTGAAGGAAAAGAGAAAAATCGGGGGTAAAGAAGCCTTAAGAATAGAGGAGACTGTGCAGAGCCAGAGAGTGGGGGGCAATGGCAATGCTGCTCCCTGGATTTGCATTTTGATAAGAAATCTCGTGAAAAGTTCCGTTCCCATCCGGAAAATAGGAAATCTTTCCACGACTCTGGTTCCTATTGCCATTCCCCTTCTTTTCTTCACCCCCATCTTATTCTTACTTCATTACACGGGATTAGCTCCTTCGACCTGCACCCCTCTCCCTTAAAAAACTTTTCTTCTTTTTACTCTATTCATTCACTCGGTTTTCTTTATTTTTATGTAAAGAAAGAAGTCGTAATTAAGTACCACGGAGAACACGAGTCTTGGGAATATGATGGAAAAATTGTTCTTAAACAAGAGAGATAAGATTTCTTTTTCTTCCTCAAGAACTTCTCGAGAGATCGTAATAGTTGATCGAAATTCCCCAATCATGCTAATGTCAAATGAATTTTTTAATTTTATTCTGTATGTGTGTGTTGTATGAAAAAAAGGGAGAGTACAAACATTGTGTCAAAGACAGCTGGGCAGATGGAGATAGGGTGGGTCACATGGTTATAACAATCGGTTAGTTTTTTTCCTTCAGTCGCACATGAAACGTTATTACAATTTTCATCGGCAGTCAGTGCATTATCTACGCACGCGTCGGATACACGATATGCAATCAATGGTTAAGAGACACGAGTGACACACGCTGACATTCGTTACAGAAGGGGAATACCTAAGGGTTTTTCCCCTTTTTTTATTTCAATGGCTAATCCTCATTGCTGTAACATTTATCATCAGTTATTTTTAATGAGTGAGCTTCGACGTTAATTAGAATGAAATCGATAAATTTTTAAAATTAACGCAGTTTCTCAATGAAACCATGGAAATAACGAAAATTCATTAATTTTATCGTTCACCTGAAATGCTGGACAGTAAAATGGACATGTTCTTTAATCACCCGAATGCGTCGAAGGAGCGATGAAAGTTACGTTTGATTTTCTATCTTTTCACGAGCTCGTGAAAATTTTATGAACTCTCAGCGCTGACCCTTTGACTTTTTACCGAGAAACTGGAGGGAAAAAAAAAAAAAGGGTAGAGACACAGAACGTCAAAGTGACCACTCGGATGCTCTCCACGGTATTCCTGAGCAATCGGTTACGGATTTATGGCCCAGTAGAAATGTATATATACATGTAGCATGTATTTCAGAGACTATACATTTCCACATCGATAAATCTCGATTATTCTAGGGCTCGTTAACCATTGAACATTCGTCTTCGCTGTAGCAATTCGTATGCGCTCTTCTGGTCCCCTCGATTCCAATAATTCCGGTGATTTTAGATGAAAAAAAAGTGGGAAATATATTCAATTATAATTAAAAAAAAAAATCTGTCATTTCAAAGGAAACAAAGGGGAATTTTTTGACTCATTCAATTGAATAAAAAATAATAAAAATTGAAACAAAAGAATCTTAGAGAACAATGCAATGAGTTCAGGGGCTTAGGGCTAAAATATCCTCAGCTCCCTCAAGAGCTCTCTCTCTCTCTCTCTCACTCTCTATTACTTCTTGAAACAAGAGAAAAGAAAACACATAAAGATAAAAAGCCCTGAAAACGAAAATGACACCTTGGGCTTTACGATCCTCATTCTCGTGAACCTTTATGGTTTTTCTTCTTATTTTTTTCAACTTTACTTTTATTTTATTTTATTTTCTTCACTCCGAGTGGTGTTACGTTGGATTCATTCTGGGATAGAAGAGTCTTCCGCAACTCTGCGTTTATTTTTTCTTATTTTTTTTTCGGTTTTTATTCTCCTTCATTCAATCGCCATTTGATGGAGATTTACGGGAATGAGGAGAACACCATCGGACCCCCATGGTGAAGAAAATCATTCGTTTTTCACTGAAATTGTCGTTAAAATGAGGAGAGATAAGCACAGTACAAAATGGCGAATGCAATTTGTGAGGAAAATGTTTTCTCTTTACTCAAAGAATTGAAAAATCCTCAAAATCCTCATTTCTCTAATTTTCCAGAGACATTTTATCAGTAAAAAAGAAAAAAAAACATTGTTATCTTTCTCTTCTTTTTTCCACTTTACTTCTTTTCAGGAAATTCAAATTCGCACTTTATCTTCATTTTTATGTGGAAAAAAATTTCCAATACCTCCATTATCCTCTCGAATATCATTCGCTCGTCAGTAGATAAAGAATTTTCCACGAAAAAAGCCCCCGATAATGTTTTTTCTTTTATTTCTACTTATGACGAAAAAAATATCGTTTCGATTCTCTTCACATTCTTTCTTTTTTTTTTCCGCAATCCTCAGATTTTCCGGTGCACAAGAGAGAAAAAGCTCTTAAATATTCAATCCACAACGTTGAATCTCTTCTTGCGGGTCCACTTCTTACTTCATAGACGAAAAAAGGGAAAAAAAAAACGAATATAGAGAAAAGGAATAAGCGAATAGCGAACGGAATATAAAAAGAGAAGAGACGTTTCTTTTTCGGGCGTGGGCGACGATGGCTTTTCTTTGATTCGTATCCAACATACTCAACAGTGAAACACGTTGGAAATTCAGGATGTACACTTCATCGCCATTTCGAGAAATACGTGTGCAAGAGAAAATACGATTTTGCCCAGTCTCACGGATTTTTATCGTTTTGGGAAAATGGAAAAAGAATAAAGGGGAATAATACATCTTGGCATAGCTCTGTGGTGATTGAAGAATATCGATTTTTATTCTTCGTCTGGTGAAAAATTTTCAGCATCCGGTTTTATGATAAAGAACGATGAATCTTATGGAAAATTAATGGTAGACACTTTGGGCAGAAAGGAAAATGGTGAAAGTGCGTTGAGTCTCTATTCTATTTTTTTTTGGTAAATAAATTCAATGATGAAATGGAGAAGGTGGAATTGAGGGAGAAAAGAAACAAGTGGAAAGTAAGAGGAAGATGAAAAAAATGGAACTGTTGGGAATATTAATGAATTCTTGAAAATAGAGGGTGCGCTCTTGTGGGCACAGTCTACTCCTCTCAGTCTATATAATCAAACCTCCCTTTTTTTTTTATTTTTTATACAGTCCTCTTCTCGTAGCTTCATAAATCTTTCATCGAACGCATACCTACGTCCATTTTCACGTGAATTTTGGTCTTGAGGTTTTGCAACTGTGAATTCAGTAGCTGTGAGGTTAAACAGAATTGCGAGAGTGGCAATATATTATTTTTTAACACTTAAATATTATTAATAGAATGGATTAATTGAATATTCAAAGTTTGCCTTTAACTCTGTATTTTTAATTCTCTTTATACTCTCAGAACTTGAAAGAATGGAGTTGAGTGCCATTGGTTTCTTGAGAGAGAAAAAAAAGAGGAGAAAGAATGGGAAGAGCCTCACTTTGAATTCAGAATTGTCAGCCTACTTTCTTTATCTCTTTTATTTTTCCTCGATGCAAATGAGTGTCTAGCACTTGTCGCTGTAATCGAGTGAGTCTCACTTCTAGTTTGCAGTAGAAAGAGTCTCGCACAGGTCAGAATCGATTTTCCAACAGTGTAAAGGGAGCGAAGTGGAGCAGAGGCGGATAGAAAGTGAATACGAATAAATTTTCCCGAGTTTTCAAAAGTTTCCAACTGTTTTCTCAAAATCATAACAATGGCACGATTCAACAATGGATATCCCAATAACCATTCAATTTATGGTAATTTATCAAGAGACCTTTTTTGTAGGAAATTTAATTCTCTACAAGAATGGTCTCTTGACATTTTATCCTAGAACCAATGGTTATCAAGATATTCACTGTTTAAAGTAACTCAAATAATTCGAGTGTTACAACAAAATAAATTCAACATTTCACATGAATAATATTCAAGTGAGGGCTGTTCTTTCAAACATTTGAGATATTTTAATATCATGCCACCACTTCTTCTTTTGCCCCTCTTTCTTTTTTTTAATAATGTCTCCGTGTTCCTCCTCTCCCTCATTTCCCCGAGAAATCGACCAATTTCTATGGTACATTCACAAGTTTCCACTGGATTAAATTCGAAATTGGCTTGAGAAAGATCTCCCCACCTCCTTGAGCTCTACATTTTCCCCCATAGATAATAAACTGCTTGGAATTAACTTTGAAAATTGAAAATCCGATAATATCGTATTAAACATAACGACTGAAGTTTACGAGCCAATAAATTCTATATTTCAAGAAGTTAAAAATAATCATAATCATTGGGTAAAAAAAAAAAAATATAATATTGACAATTGAATATTACGTAAGAATTGATATTAACATCAATCATTTTCACAATGAATGATTTATCTGTTTATATAAAGAAAAATGTGGATTTTTTTAATATTTTAAATAGTTAAGAATTACGTTTGATGCAGTGATTATCAGGTGGGAAATAAAAGCTGCATTTAAAAGGTCTTCTTATTTTGCAATTCTGCAATTGCTGACGTAATTGAAAGAGAACATGTATGATTCTGTTATTACAACACAGTGAAAGAATGAGTTAAAAATAATCCAACTTAAATATTTAATAAAAAATAAAAAGAGACTATTTTCACGAAATATCTTCAATTTCTCTTCCATCTTTCGACTTTCTACTTCTTTTTCCATTTCATATCCATCCAAGTATATTGCAATTTTTATACGACTACCCTCGTACCAATTGCCAGTACATAAGGACAATCATCACTAGAAATCCACTCAGTTCTCATCACCTGTCGATTTTTCCCCACTTTATGTCGCCATCATTTTTTTCCATTCCAACTACACCTGTCTCAGACACTTTGAGATTGTTAAAAAGAAATGCCAAAGAATTGACAGACTGAATATTTCTTGCTTGGGAAAAATAAAAATATCACAAATCCATGTTGAAAGAGAAAAAATAAAGTTGACAGGATATTTCATTTATCATGAAAAATATTGTGTAATGCAGATGTTAACTCGGTAGACATGTGCAAGTGCTCCTTTCTAACCTTGAAAAATATCTAACAACATTTTCTCATCTCCAGTTACTCTCATCCTCGTGACCTTCTTTGGTATCTCGTCAATTCTCAACCAAATTAGGTGTATAATGTATTCTTTACACGAGGCAAATTGCGAAATTATTTAATACCTCATTAATTGAAGTGGAAAATGATTAATACCCTGGCTTTTTGTATAGGAGAAAATGGGGTAAAATGGAGTGTGTAATTGAATGGTTCGAGATAGAATTTTTTTGATGATTCCAGTGGAAAGCTGAGGAAATTTTACGCGGAAAAAATGTGTCAAAATATTTTTTTTTCAATTTTTAGAAATTTCGGTTTTTTCGGAATATTTTTGGTTCTTTGGTTCTATTGGTCGTAGCTCAAAATTTCCGATTCTAGGTGAAAGGTGAGATGATTTCCTATGATTTTCGTTAAACTCCCATTGATTTTTATCGATTTTTCATAAAATCCCGATTTTTTTTCAAATTTCGGTAAGGCGTACCCCTTTCCATTTTTCCCGAAAAAATCGAAATTTTCAAAAATTGAAAAAAATATATTACTATACTATTCAACTTGAAAAATTAGAATGTGCCCATTTTACCCCTCGTGGGCTTTTAGCAACAGCACATAGAGGCTCCTATTCATCCTCCCTTCCTCTCAAATGCGAAGTTTCTCACTCCCTTTTCTATGCAAGCTATTTCATGCTACCATGAAGTATATAATAGTCGGCTCGTACGATGGCTCTGTGATGGTGCGATGTCGACGGGCCCGTTGCAAGCAGCAATGAAGCACACAGTACGTTAAGGTCTCTACATCCTATCTTTTGGGATCTTGCGTGTAAGTGTCCTCCAAAAAATCCTCAGAGGGACGCGCCGGAGGGGGAGAGAGCGCCGATCAATAGGGGTAGGTCGGTGCCGGTGGTTCTGCGCATGCCATTTTAATTCAGCCAATCGTCCAACGTTGAAACCCTCATGACGCCCCAATACGCCCTCCTCAGGTGGGGAGAGGCACTCCGACTTTGCGCAGGGACGAGTAGAACACATGCATGACCCTGTTCTATTTTTTCTCTTTTATTTTTTTCAAACTGTCATTATCATCGGTGTTAATCAAATTATTTTCATGAAAATCCTTGTCATACTTTTCTTCCCTGTATTCTCATGAATACATTCGTATGAAAATGAACTTTATCTCATAATAATTCATCTTTATTCCAATTATTCTAGTCTCAAGTGTCAATTGAAATTACACAATTCACATTCACCTGAATTTTCATGAAAAGTTCTCCAAGTTTTGGGAAGTTGCTCTTGTTGGAATGGAGATACTCAAACACTTGCATGAAAATTTTAAGACTGTCATTTACATCTTCAGCGTCAACTCAAACTGACAAATTTTCCCTCATTTCTCTCTGTTATGAAATAAGAGTATTTTCAGAGTTTGAAAATTATCATAGACTCCAACTGTCTTTGGTTTAATTTAATTTTCATATTTTCCATGAATTAAAGATTAAATTCAGCATAAACACGAGAGATAAATTTTCAGATTTATCATGTTTTGGAGAAAAATAAATAAACAAGTTCTGTCGATCAACTTGTGACAGTCAATGCCCCCCAATGGCCGAGGTCAAGGATGGCCATCGGTCTGCACTTATTCCCCTCTTTCTCCACAGCTACATAGACACATAAACAGTCAATTCCACCTGCAGGCTCGACAAAACAGGTGCAAGTGGAATGACCTTCATGAGCATTTACTCTTTAGCTCCCCAAACAAAAGATTCGCAACTACCGAATTGAAATATCGCGTATTACGTACTTTAATTGGACTGAATGAATATTTTACAGCGTCCTTGGCAGAGAGTGAAGAATAGATTTTCCCAATATTTACAATTGATCGTGTTAAATAATCCGCAAAAATGAGACAAACTGCAGAACCCGGGCCCACAATTTCTTATCATCACCCCTATCCCCTTAAACTGCGCAGAATCAAGGTTTGAAAATTGTGGCGCGCCGGATTGTCGGGTGTATGCTGCCTCCGTCGTTCATTCGTTTCGCTCGGGGGTGGAAGTCGACGTAAGCCGGTTTGGTTAGTGAGGGAATAGAGGCGTCGGCATCCCCGAGCGTTTCGCCAAGGAAATACAAAACATTATCGTATCCGAGTGAAGACCGCGCCTTTCGCTAGTTTACCATTAAACTCGTTATCATCCTTGAAACATTAGCAGCTCCGCCGAAACTCACATTAAACTCATTAAAAATAGTGACAACAAGTCTTGAAAGCCTCGACTTGATAAAAACTTTGGGAACTCGGTGTAAAGACATTGAACAGTGAATTCCCATGGGTCTGGATAATTAGGTAACACGTTCGACATTCAGAGTATGTCCATGATCTCCCCAAACGTCCTCATGGCACGATAGTGAGTTGGACGTTAGCGTGACGAGCGTTGTTGGACCCACGGGAAATTAATTCATGAAAGGTATGTGCACATGACGTACGTGGCTCTTACCAAAGTGTCATTAATTTTGGGACTGTCAGGAGTTAAAAGTGCAGGGAAAGTTGCTGGTGAATTTTTACTTATTGTGCAAAAATAAAAGAGAAGGAGGGCAAATGTTTATTAAATCGAGAAGTGAAGGACTGTCGTAGCTGACAGAAATGTCGCCGTGACATGTTACCTCGTAGCCACTATTGGCGCGACTGCAACCTCTTCAGAGAAGGGGCTGATATAATACGTGATTATCATCAACGTATTAGTCTGTCGTTTCATTTAAATAATTCGCTGTCATCTGGATATCGGCTATTACCGTCGGTCCACGTGAAACCGGGGACTACCGCAATACCCTATGTACTTTGGTGGACAACACCTGGATCAATTCATCAGATCCAAGTGCAGCAGTATCATTATCAACCCCCGATTCATCATCACATTGGCAGGCATCAGCAGAGACGAAGGGTCCAGCGTGGGAGAAGGTACAGGAGGAGACGAGGAAATAGACGGGATTTACGATATAATAATATCGAGGAAAAATATCAATCAAGATCATACAGGGGCATAGAGAATCATCACGTATCGAGGCGTGGAATGGAAACTAGGTGAGATTAAAATTATTTATACAAATGGATTTATCTCTTTGCTACGGAATTTCGTAATTCAGGGGAATGGAGAGAGTTTTGCACGTGGATTGACCGTCTGGTGACACAC
Source organism: Aleiodes testaceus (assembly GCA_963565655.1). NCBI lineage: Eukaryota > Metazoa > Arthropoda > Insecta > Hymenoptera > Braconidae > Aleiodes > Aleiodes testaceus. The sequence continues at coordinate 3,774,295 of OY751422.1, forward strand.
ACAAATTGTGTACAAATATTATTTAAAAAAGAGTCAATGCGTCATGCTTCTCTGATCAAACAAAAGGTTAATTTCGACATCCCGTCCTCGGTTACATTAAAAATAAAAGCGAATTAAATCACGTGACTTTTCATTAATTACCGATTTCGTTTATGGTAAAGGGGCTGCAATGTGCCGAATTAATTTCGTTAAAAAAAATTAAGAATGAATAGACGAGACACAAACAATTGGCCTTCAATTACTCTCGATTCGATTGAGCTATCGACACGAGACCGGAGTCACGCACTGTGATTACGAGTCGTCGATCCGAGGAACGATTCCTCTCAGTACAATGCTCGACCTCCCTTTTTTTTTCTCCCGGATTAAAGAGGGGAAAAAATGGGAGTGAGAGAGAGAGAGACAGAGAGTGGCGCTTTTTCGTTTCTCCGATGATGGTCGCCGAGGCGAGGAAAGAGTCGTTCTAGACGATCGCGAAAAGATGCGAAGGTCGTTTCTGATCGGTTAAGCAGCTGGGTGAAGGCGAGACTGAGAGTGTTCCTCCGGCAAGTTCCTCTCCTCTTTTCCCGTTCCTTCCGTCCCTGGCATTCTCACTAATTCCTTTTATTTTTTATTTATCATAATTTTATTTCTCTCCTTTTTCTGCATATTTCTCAGTCCTCGCATTATGTATTGCCCAGTAATTCTGGTACCTTCTCCAATCGTGTCTGACCCTCTCAGGGCCGTCTCTCTTTCTCCAGTCGACCTTCGACAATCCGCAGATCGAGTGATGTATAATAACGGGAGAGAAAAAAATCGAGATGATAGAGAGAAATAAAAAAAAAAAAGGATGATTGGCTGTGACTCATTATCGACATTTTTCTCAATGCATAACCAAGAAATTAGAAAGGTATACGCATTCAAACATAGACAATAACTGATTTTATCGGGTATTTAAGTCATGGAGACCGTGACTTTTGTCTTGTGCTATTTTTAATTGCAACTGGAATTCTTTCATCATTAATGGACATTTCTGAGGGAAAACAAAGCGATTAAATTGTGTCTCAATATCTCGCTATTAATATAATGTCAATGCGAATTTTCGCCGGCGCCACATGAGGCGTCTGAGGAGCCTGAGTGAATGAGCATGAAAAAGGGGCGAAGAATAAGCGAATGAACTGAATTGAACGTGAATGTCTCGAGGTCCCCACGAATCTCTCTGTCTCTTTCTCCTTTAATTTTCTCTTTTGCCCACACAAGTCCCTCGGATCTTCAGAGAAACTCAGTGCCATTGGCTCTAGATTTAATGAAGGAATCTCCGAGGAATCGGTGGTTCCTCCGAGGATCCAAGCCCATTCCACAGAGTGTTCTTCCATTTTCCCTCTCTCTCTCTCTCCTTCATTTCAACGAAAAGCGTCACTTGAATTCCAATATAATTCCGATCTTGAACTCTATCCTCTCATGAATAACTTTTCGCGACAATTCCTAATGTCCCCTTTCACATTTATCTCCGTATCGCAGTTTCAGTAGTGAGGGTAAGACAGGGTAAGACAATCCATGAGCAAAGAGGTTTGAATTGAATGAGTCCATTCTTTCGAGGATATCTAGGAAATTAAGCAAGATAGGGCTATTTGTCTGGGAATATATTTTTTTTGTAAATGGAAATGAGAGATTGAAGAAAAGGGCTTGATAAAAAAAATTCCATCTCCATTATTTTCCAAGATATCAGCAGATAGAACGAAGCCTTTTGTTTCCACCTCCACACAACAAATTTAATAATTCCATTAATCATCGTTACACTGACTGAAATAAAACTGCAGGCATGGGGGAATAGGATTAAAATCGATAAATGAATTTTCTGAAAGCCAGGATGGGAAGATGAGGTAGAAAACTTTTTTCCAACAGCATGAAAAAAAAAAAAGGGGTAAAATGAAGTTGAGGAGAAAAAAGAAGAGGCAGCTCTTGGGTTATGGCGATATCTCGTGTGCTATGAGCTTGGAATGGTGATGAAAAGCCCACCCTTCAACTACTACCGTCGGTTTTCTTCTCAGTTTTCTCCACCGCAACTTCGAGCCCTCATAGAGCTTCCTAACCCCCACAGGTCTCGACTCACCCGGCGTCGACGTTGAAAAAAAAAAAAAAACCTAGGAAAATATTCTTTCAACTAAAACGAAAAGAAAAAACGAGTATCAATTCCCTTCAGTTACTTTCACCGCTTATGCCCTTTACCTACACCATTTTCACGCAAATGAAAACCTCGAAACTCCAGAATAATTAATGCCACCAGCGTGATACTGCGGATAACATTAATTGGCATTACAGACAAGTCATAGAGGGAGGTTATACCATCACTCGATCCCTATGATTCAAACTTTATAATCCATCCGGTCGGACTATACTCACATACACAAGAATTTCTAAACCCTCCTTTCTCCATTCGTACATACACTAATTTCATAAATTATTAATTCTCCCTAGTGGCCAACACACTGACTCACGTAACTTCTCAATGAATCGCCCCTGCCATTACCAATATCAAAGAAATAATCCACTATTCCCAACAAAAAAAAAACACTTGGAAATAAAATTAATCAATTAACTCGCTGAAACAACTGGAATTCTCCAAAGTATCCAAACTCTTCCAAAACAAAATTGCCGTTGAAACAACTTCTGTGTACGTGAATGTACTCGAAAACCACCCCACGTATTTCCTCCCTCCACTCTCATCAACGTGAGAAATAGTGCTCAAATCTCCTCGAAAAAAAACCCCAAGACCACGTGCATAATGAAGTACATGAAATTCACCACTTTTATTCCCAAAACTCATATCCGAATGAGTATCACTGGTTTAAAGCAGACGCCATCCAGCGTTGCCATTGGCCCCTGCCAAAGGATAAGAGCAACAGAGAAAGAGAGTCTCCACTCTTCTATCGACCGTGCAACGTTGCCATTTGCTCGACAGCCCTTGGCCCCTCTCCGCCCCTTTTAACCCACTGTGTATTTGTATTTCCACATTCTATACCTACGGGGATTTTACAAGTCCTACCACCAGCTCTCGTCCCTTTTGCCTCGTAGTCTATCTATTTCTTTGGCTTTCCTCGTCTTTTACCCACACAGAGCTCTTGTAGTCTTCGCGTGTTGTAGCCTAATTCACCCTCTCTTTCTCGCGTGCATTCGTGCTCGTCTCAACCACAGCTGTTTCACCTAGTAGGGCAGATGCCATGGCAGAGACTATAGGTGCAAGCCCACCTTTGTGCTGTACCTTTTTTTTTTTTTTTTTCATTCCATCCACCTTTCATTTTCAATGTCTCTTCTCTTTGTCATCATTCCTTTATTTAGTTTTCTCCAGGATTCGTTTTTCCAGTTCTTCTTCTTCTTCACTTTGTTCGCTTCTTTTTTTCCCACTCGTGTATATCGCTTTTGCAACGAGTAATTGGCTGGTAAAAGACTCTGGGCCATCGGGATCCGAGTAACCTCGATTCGTAAGTCTTCGCGCAATGGGGAATTCAACTGTCTTCTTTATCATTGATTTTATTTATTTCCTGCCAGATTTATTTCAAACTCTATGGTTTCAACGAAACTCTTCACTCAATGCAATTTGCTCGGGCAAAATAATGGTGACGAACAAGAGCTTCTGAATTTTAACAATTTTTCTGTGGCTCTTTTTTTTGAGTGAACTTTCCTCCAATCCCTCTCTCTCACTTGTGGCATGAACCTGTTACCCATTGGGCTATATGTGCAATGGCTTCGACGGAGAGTAACCGTTTCCTAACTATAGACCAAACGTCGAGGAGCTAATTGCTTTTACAGAGACAGACAGAATGAAAGAGAAAGATAACCGGGGATGCGACGCAGAGCGGCTGGCTGCACTTAACGCTTCGTGAGCCTCAATTTTTTCCTTTTTTTTTATTCAATTTCGCTTCTGGTTTCAATTGAAAAGCGAAATAAAATTGTAAAACTCGGAATTTTTTTCACGTGAATATCCTCTACCAACAAAAACAAAAAATCATCGTTTTTTCGCTGATTTCTTCGGGACTTTGGAAATGTGTTTCTGCTCCAAAAATCGTAAAGACTGCGTCTAATGCACCGCATTATTTTGGCAACTGCTGCAGAATCGTCGTGGATAATTTCTCGTAATGAAGATTAATCTTGGAGCTGCCAGTGCACACGTAGAGCCTTCATAAATCAATCGTATCCGTCCGATTATCATTGAAATCCGCAACTGTGACAGAAGTCCCTGGCTCTTCCCCATGTATTTGTCTCTCTGTCTCTAGGATTTCTATCATCGATTTGTTGCCAGCTCCGTTCTCTATCCTGCGATATAATGATCATCGATGCCTCGCATCGTCACCCCACTGAGGACTATGGTGAATCGACATGGATTTACCTGTCTAGTATTCAGTGAAACTCGTAATCACCAATCTGATTATTCATTGTTCCTAATACGAGAATTTTCAATGTTGATCTCCAAATATTCAATTTAAATATAAGATCCCTTTGAATGTTAGAATGACGAGATTTAGCCAAATGAAAATTTTTAATGAAAAAAAGGAGAATAGGGAGAATATCATCAGGCATGAAAACGTGAATCTCGTTTCGGATTTCATTCCTCTACGTAAGAGGATTCGCGCCCGAGCCATTTGGACGTAAGCCACGGCCACCCCGGGGTAACTAGATATTATGCTTCGTGAGCCAGAAAAATTGAATGTCCACCGTTATCGTATTTCAAAAAGCTTCCAAATTACCATCTGACTGATGCATAATGTTCCTTTCGAATTAAACCAAATTATTATTATTTTGCGGGGGAAAAGGAAATGCAAATTTTTCCACTATTCTGTGAAAATCTGAACGAATTAAATTACAATATACCAATGAATTTCCAATTAAAATGTAAAATTGAGTGCAAATGTACATTCGAATTAACCGCAAATGAAATTTCCAAAATTTCCCATTGAAATTCCAATTTCTCCGATATAACTCATTAATTTTAATTAGAATCGATGAAAAGAGAAAAAAGAGGTATATCAATTATTCAAATGAAAACACGAGAATAAAGTGCATTATTATCGGGAAAATTCGAATAAACATTAAATATTAAAATCTCTCTCTCAAAAAAAAAACGAGAAATAACAGAATCAATATTAATTTTTTCACAAGCACGTGATAATGACACCTCTCATTTCACTCGTGTTTATTTTTCGTCCCGCATGCGTGAGATAAATTAAACCGGTTCTCCCTCTCTCAAATAAATAAAAATAATGATTTAAAAAAGGAAGAAAATTGAAATGAAATAGCAATAAAAAAGCGTAAAACCGGTCACCTCAAAATGACGGCCCCAGACACAATAATTTTCATTCAAGTTAATTATACCCATGGGTCATATTGACCTCCTGCTTATGGATCGACAGCACACTACTTTGTCGATACATGCACAGCTGATAATCGTAACCATCTGCCCCTCAATTGAGAACATTAGACTTTCACCAATCGTAACTCGTGAATTCTCCTAGTTTGTTAATCAATACGTGTTAACATTTATATCGCACATGTGGATATTATTATTTTTTCGAAAATAGCCAATAACACGTCATGTCAGTGCTCAGTGACATGATCATGGGGAGAATTATGGCATGTGAATAGAATGAAAGGCTGATTGGAAAAAAGCCACTGCCTCTCTATTACAATGTGGAATTACGATGCAAAGATAGTAATTATGGAGATGAATGGTGAAAAAAAATTGAAATGAACGAGAAAAAAGAAGCACTCAATCTCTCAATATTAAAAAAATTCATATCTGACGTTTGCATTATTAATTAATTAGGAATCTCTGCATACTCACCTTGGCATTTGAATATTATCGAGTTTATGCAGATGAGATTGAAGAATAGGTAACACTAATTAGATGGATTTAATTCTCGTGTAATTATTTAGCCACAATTATTAAATATTTGACAGATGCTTTTGGGAATTGTCACAATAAAAAAAAAAAAAAATGTAGATAAAAAAAGGAGGAAGCGAAGGGTCGTAATCGTCATCACAATCATAGCCATAAACTTTTTTTTCTCTCAGTCCCAGAAAAAGTTGAAAAAGCAGACTGAGTAGATGAAAAAAAAAAAGGGGGAAAAAGTTAGTGGAATCCTAGAGGAGCGGTAGACCATAATTTCTCCATAGCAAAGTTGAGGACAATAGTTCATTAGGGAATAGAAATCTTGAGTCTGTAACAAACCGCACAGACACAGACATAGAATGAAGACGTGAAACTTCTCATTATTTAACAGAATAATAATATTACGACTGATTTAATCAACTATTTGTAATTAATGATAAATTATTCGTTAATTTTATCCCCCATTAATTCCCATAAATTCGTAAATAAAAATATCTATAATTTCATTGAAATTTTGTACATGGTAGTGACAATTAATTCCTTAATAACTCGTGTTTCAAATTATTATCACTCGTATTTTCACTGACACAATAAACGCATTCACTCGATGATTTAAATAATTTATAGTAATACGTTAAAATTGAAAATTCTCCGAGTGCCACTGCGTCAAATGAATTGTAACATTTTAACGCTTGATGAGACAATTGAAATTACGGGAAAGTGGGGAGGGGAGAGGGGTTTGACATGTCCCACGTGACCATCATTGCCATTTCGGGCAATTAAAAACAATGAAAAATTGGATAAACGAATGGTCTGAAATTAAAAATATACATCAACGAATACAAATAGTTTGGGGATAATGGCAGGCGCTTGTTACTGAGTTTGGGGGAGGTTGTGTCACGTCTATTGCATTTAACTGCAGTTGAAACATGGAAAGCAATGGTGTTTTATTCGATGGAGAACGAGGGGAATGATGAGAATGGGAAAAATTCAACTGTCCATGCTCATCGTGATTGATAAAGTAGAGTCACTATTATTTTTTTTCGTTAAAATGTACTTCACGCTTTTGAATATCCAAAAAAAAAAAACGAGGCAAATGCTAATTTTTAGGTGAAACTTTAAATATGCAGATGTTTCAAAAATAACACTCATAATGTCAATTTCTCATGATATTCTGATCCGATAAAAGCTTTCTGACATTACGAATAATAGAATTTTATTTTTTACCCCAGAAATAATTAATGTGCTAATTGCAACTGTTTCGTATTAATAAATTATGATTATACACTTGAATGTGAGATCCATAATAGAAGACATCCTGAGAATATCGAATTTGTCGGTGGAAAAGCACAAAAGCCCATTCGTGATATTTCATGCAGTTCATTGACCTGTAAATCAAGCAACTTTGCTCATCCCACCGTTAAATGTAGGTGCAATCTATGCATCTGTATACATATACATTTATATCGTCATGGGCCCGTGACGTCACACAAATAGGTGTGTTATGTATTATCATTTTGGCTAGTATGTGCACGAGTCAACGAAACAGCTGTTTCAAACATCTGCACACCTTGAGCATAAATTATAGAGTTACCAGGCAGTATGTTCTGATAAATGCAGTTTCTAAACCATGTGTCGTCCATTTGTGTCATTGATTTCCCTCTTTTCTATCATTTTTTTCAATCCCAATTGTAGGAAAAAAAAAATGGAGATGATGTGTGTTTGTCCGGAGTCTATTGAATTCTATTCTCATCTATGTTTTTTTTTTTTAAAAAAAGGGGCAAAAAAGAGCCGAAAACTTTTCAGCACGAATGGATTGACCCGTCGAACATTTCAACCGGTTTCCTTTTTTTTTTATTCCTGTCCCTCCAATTGCATACATTCAGAAAATTGTGGTGACAAGCCGCAGAGAGTCAGAGAGAGAGAGAGAGAAATAAAAATCCAATAACTAGTTATAAAGCCCTGCAATATGCAATGACTTTGCTTGAAATATTTACTCTCATGAGAATCGAATAATTTTTCATTTTTTTCATATTTTTTTAATGCATTTTAAAAATAATTCTAAATTATTAAATTATTTAATTCTATAGAATTGAATATTTTGAAAAAAAAGAGACATGATGGATTGAAAGGGTGAAGTCATGTGTAATTGAAAATCCCTACAATTCGATCAGTTTAGCCAATCAGACGACTGCCTTATCGCAAAACCATCGGCAAACACTCGCTAGTGTTACGTAATTTTAGTTGTCGTTGAATTCTCTCTTTTATTCCTTCATTTTCTCTATTATAGTGGACTGTTTGAATTTATTTATTCATAAATCGCATCCGTTCGCGTGGTACACGCACCTGCTGTATGTGTTGGCCTATGGCGTACTTTCAGGGCTCTGCATATTCCATTGCAGCTATCGTTAAAAAAAGAGGTGAAATAATACAGAAAACAGAACGAAATAAAAAAAAATAAAAAACACAGTAGGAAGCAACCGTTCGCGTTAGTGGCAACAGTATATTTTTCACTGTTCTACGCAATTTTTACTCTTTTTCATAGTCGTGAAAAGCAGGAGGAAAAAAAACGTACAGCATTTTTATGGAATCCAGCAGATGGCAAGCTCAGCTACGTTTACGATGTAGTAATGGACAGAATACAATTGTAGGAATATTTTATTTCCGTTCGATAATGTAATAAAATTGAAATAAAGTTATTATGTTAAATCAATTGATAAAAATCGAGTGCCAATTCAGCCCCATGTGGATAGTTTGTATTTTTCATGTTTTATATTATGGAAATCAATTGAAATTAATGGAAATATTGGAGATTCGTTTTTTTTGATGATTCCATCGGAAAGCTGAGGTGATTTTAGGCGGAAAACATGGGTCGGATTATTTTTTTTTCAATTTTTGGGAATTTCGATTTTTGTGGGAAAAATGGAAAGGCGTACCGAAATTTGAAAAAAATCGGGATTTTATGAAAATCACTTTTTTCCCCATAACTAATTGAAAAATCGATAAAAATCAATGGGAGTTTAACGAAAATCATAGGAAATCATCTCACCTTTCACCTAGAATCGGAAATTTTGAGCTACGACCAATAGAACCAAAGAACCAAAAATATTCCCAAAAAGAAATTTCCAAAAATTGAAAAAAAAATATTCTGACCCATGTTTTCCGCCTAAAATTTCCTCAGTTTTCCACTGGAATCATCAAAAATCCTCCATCTCCAACAATTCGAGAAGAAATTAAAGAAATTTGGTTTTTAAAGTCCAAAGAAAAACCGGGTTACAGAGCGAGGAAGATCAGGAAGGCTCAGAGTCAGTGGCGCGAAAATTAGGCTTTGGACGATCGCCCAAAAGGGAAAGATACTTTCCGGGAGTTTCCACTGTGTACATAATACGTATACACAAGTGAATTGAAGTACCTCCTAAATATATATATATATATACATAAAAGACTTGAGGTCCAAGGCAGTATCCAAGAGCCATAAGCTTGATTTTCCGGCTCGTTACTAGACTACCACGTCTCTCTTTGTACTCCAGTGACTGAGGAAAAAGCGAGAGCCGAACGGTCTTCTTTCTACGGTTCGTAGCAAGGGCGTCAACCCTCCGGCCAAAGGTGTGGCCAGGCTCTTTCTATGCTCTCGGTAATTTGCCTCCCCTTTTTGTTTTTTTTTTCCCCTCTACTCATTGTGCTTTTTTCATACCCTCAGCCGTCACTGCATTTACGTTCAAAAAAAAATCCCTTTTTTTAAAAACCAACACCGAGGAGATGAACTTTCGACATGAATAATTTTTCGGCGTTAAAAAAAAACAAAGACTGGGTAATTAGCTGCTTCGAATGCCTTTTCCATCATTGGAATTGTTAATTAGTTTCCGAGACACTCTGAAAATAATCCAACGATTTAATTACAAAAATGTAGAGTCTCTGAAAATGATAGAAGAACGGATAAATGAGTGACGCTCGTGCCTTCGATTGTATCACCGAACGGAATTGCCGAAGGGACGGAGAGTTCGTTTAATATGGTCGTTGACCCAACGCCTACGTCAGCTTTTACGAGGCCATCACTGGCTCTCTATTTTATTGACAATATTTCCTCCACCGAAAACTATATAACCCAGTCTCATCTCTCGGAATACGTTGGATCAAAACTTTACGGGCATCAAATGTCATATCTCTCGAATGGCGATTGTTCCTCTGGAAGATGTATGAGGTGTCATTAGATTCCGAGTATTTTTTCCATCGTTCATTAACAAAAAATCCGGGACTATTGATTAGCCAAAAGTTTTCGGAAGCTAATGTTAAAGCAGCTGGAGCCTTGATAACTATTCCTGACTGTTGGCACGAGTTTGAGGGGTTGAGCAGTGCTAACTGCCAATGAGAATAGCCACTTGGATGGACGTGATCGAGAATAGCATGCTCGTTAGGTGAATCCTTCAGTATACCAAAGTCCTTTCGATTATTATTGACGAATTCACCAGTGGCTTTTGGAAAGCGGTGAATGGGGCTTATTGGAACGAGCTTGGAGCATTTGGTTTCTCGGTGTAATGAAGTTTCCGTTTAACTGCGACAATTTGCATTGTTTAGTGTAGCCGCACAAATACCCGAAAGCTCTGTAAAGTGGTTGAGAGGTATTCAATGGGATGAAATAAGATGAGCGGTTAATGCAAAGTTATGGCTGCGGGAAATTGTCGATTTAGTTAAAGAGAGAAGGACTGTATGATTTTCCACAATCATTCATTGGAATTAAAATATTTTTAATCAACTACTCTCTGATCATTATTCACCATATTTAGGAAAGTGGAATAAGCACTTTTGGCCGCAGTGAACAGAGCTTTTGAAAGCCGGTATAAATTCAACCTGCCACTCGACCACGAAACGTTATGTACGGTATAACCAGCGTTATACTTCAAACCATCTACACAACTATCGTTAAATTTCTCCGATCGTGTGGTTTAACACTCCAACACACTGCAAAAGTTTCCCACAGAGTGCTTAGTATCAAGTGGAATAAAGCGATATAAACCCTCCCATCTCCTCTTACCTATCTGCACTCTTCGTACACACACACACACTCACACACTCTTGATCTTATTTGCAACTGGTTAAGTTGTAAATTGAGCTGTTGCAACTTTCCGTGTATCTATTGTTCGTGAATTATTCCAAGCTCTCCATTTTCTTGAGTAATTTTTGTGGTCAAGAGGAATGGCTCGAGGATTCTGGAATAATTGGAATTATTCAAGCATAATCAGAGTACCAGTTAAATTTCTGAATTCATTTAATTCCAGAAGCATTCCGTGCCTCAATAGCCTCTGAAACTTCCGGAAAAGCCTCAATTCAATTTTTCATTTTAAAAAGCAAAATTTCTGAAGAATATCTCGCTGCAGTATTTATCGATACGACTGGATGGATATAACAGGCAATGGAAGTGGTAATACTGTACTCCCCAAAGAGAAGCATTATATTTTTCCTCTATCCACCACTTCCCCTGATGGCTCCTCTGTTGAGCACATACGCAATGCGTGCCAGCTAATTGCCAGTGGAGAGATGGTTTTTGCGTTTTCACTATACCCCGAAAAGCCTCGCCAGCATTATTGTTATTCCAGTGTAGAATACGTCTGTGAAAGGGGGCTGCTGTGAGGAGAGACCGGAGCAGAAACAGTTCGATGAGTGGATGCTGCATTGGAGTATCGGCACGATAACCACTGGCTTTTGGTATTGATCCTCGTGAGCAACAGAGACAGAGGAAAAAGAGAGGGTGCATGCAGGATGAGCGAGAGGGTGAGTCCATTTGGTTAGCGCCAAAGGGGGATTCGGGTAGGCCAAAAGAGACGGATGCGACAGGACGATGTGCTGGGGACCAAGTGAGACAGTTGGTTGCTTTTGGCAACCAGAAGGGGAGAGGTACAGAAGAGCCATCATTCCCCATGTGACTGCCACTGGAATATACTAGGCAATGTACATACGCCAAAAGCAAACCCAGACAGTAACTACATGCTCGGTTTTCCAACCAAATATATCTGTACACCATCATCTCTCTCACACACATGGAAAATATCAGTGTGATCAAGGAGTTCATCGCTCCTGATGGCTTTTGCCTGGTGCTAACCCATGTGTCTGCTGAACTATCTCACTTATTGGAATTTCAGTGGTAAATCTTTAGTCTGAGTTATTAACAGTTTTCGCAATTATGCCACTGCTTATAATATCCATGGAATAATAAATGAGGCATCACTGTATTTATTTAGGTGCTCGTATTCCAAATCCTCAAGTTATACGATGAATTGAGGGGAAAGAGGAACGTCTCACTCGCTTTTGAAGAGCATCAGAAAGTTTACGCTCATTTCAGAGGGGTCCAGAGGCCAAATGACATTAGACACTGTCCCAAGCCAAACTCACGGACGGCAACTTCTAACATCTTCGCCATTCGCTTTCCTCCACACTGACATTACCCACTCAGTCACTCAACATCTTCCTCTCTCTCTACCTCAATTTCCATCTACCCCATTCTCACTAGCAGGGAGAATTTCCTCAGGGTTTGTGTCTCCTCACAATCTGCAAACGTTTCCTAGAGAGTATTTCGCTGAATTACCAGGTGGAAACTCGACTAATAAGTTGTTACAAACAATCAACGTTCAAACTACCCACTGAACAATCAGTCTACTGTGAATATATAGTTCACCTTCATTTCACACTTTATAGTACAATTTTCTTTGGAAATTGGGTACTTTCAAGTTTCGTATGTCTCTGGGTTTTATCAGCAGTTTAAATGGCCATTGGATGATGAATTTGAGGTAATTTATTTACTCCTCAATTATTTTAAATTAGAATTGTAAATTAAGTGAGATTGTATGAAATAGGTTATTGCCGTTGAAGCAAATTCAATGGTGAATTATTGGAACAGCTCAAGATGTACTTGAACTGTTATACTATCTCTCGGATAAATCAAATTCCATTGAAATTATTGGAAAATCTGAAGCCCCTGATGATCCCGCCCATTCACTCTGCTCATGTTTGCATCGAGAGGGATTTCGATATGTGAATATGGGACTCCAGGTGAAATGGGAAGTGTATTGCAACACGAGACAATGCCATTGACTCGTTCCACTGAAATTCCAAACTATAGATTTATCCTCCGTCACTTTATTACATTCTTGGAAAAAAAAGAAATGCCAGTTTTTAAACTTCATTCCTCGCCTTTTTTTTTTCTCTCTCTCTCTTCAAATCGTAAATTTCCTATGACCCGTAGTTCACAGGGGAAAATGGGAGAATTCTCAATTTCCGGGGACACGCGAGTGTTTCGTGCAGCTACGATTTCCGGGCCTTTGACCTCGAAACATATGGCGAGAGTAATGCATTCGACTTTTTTTTTCACAGATATCTGTATTTTTTTTTCTCTTTGACAGGCTCATCTCATACCTGTCAATTGGGGGGAAAATCCTGAAATTTCTCCACTAAAATTAAATGAGAAAAAATAATCATCAACTTCTGAAAATTGGGAGTCACTTGAGCACTCATTTGTCTTTGTCCCCGATATTTTTAGAGGCTCACACACAAACTCTGCATGAATCCCATTCCGCTTCAATATCCCCTTTTTTTTTGAATACTGTTTTTTTTATCATGCAAGCAGGGTGCGTCGACTACAGGTTTTTTTTTTAAAGCTCGTTTAACTGAAACTTCCTATTCACCGAGTGGCATTCACTTATTCAAACTCATTCAGTTGCCCGCCAGTCTCGCCCGTTCATTCTTCTCCTTTCACAGATCTCCAAATAAACGTGTGTGTGTGTTCGCATTCATTCTGTCCCTTTTCCTCTCGTTTTTTTTAAAGAGTATGATATTTTTTACACGATTTTTCATATTTCTGTCAATGAGCACCTGTTTGTCTCTCATTTGCGCCGAAAAAATTCCGGCCACTCTTTGAATTAATGAAAATTAAAACAACCATTTCCACCTTGTTTAATCTCTCCCTCTCTTTGAGCCAGCAACAATCCAATTCTCAAGTACTGAGATTGCAATAAACGGAGGATAGAAGAAAAGCCAAGAACAATGGAAACTGTTTTCACTGTGAATAAACACAAAAATAAAAAGTCTTTTTTTTGGAGAAACGAGAGAATGATAACAAAAAAGACATTCTGTGTCCGCACAATATAATGTCTGAGAGTTGAATCATGCTTTCATCTTCTCCTTGCCTTCTCAAAACTTATCTCTCTTTATCTCACGTTTAAATTATTCTGTAAATTCCAGTCTGTGCTTCCACAACTTCTCCATAACATCTTCATTCTACTTCCACAGTTTCTCCTTCTTTTTTTTAAAGAAAAGCAAAAGCGTCAACCTATTTCTGTATAACACTTTAACCATACTATACTGCCAATTCAGTCAACGAAACTCTGAATATTTTCCTAACATTCCCCTCTCCCGGTACGAGGATACAAGGCAAAAGAAACCCGGAGTATTCAAATATTTAAACACGAAAATACGGAGAAGACGCCGCTATGAATTATGCATAAAACGTTCTACCTTAAAAAAAAAGAGAGAGACTCCCTCCTCTCACCTCTCCAACATTTTTTTATTTTCCTCATACAGGTATACACCCACTGTGTGTCCCTCTCAGTCACAAAAGTTCAACGTGAATTATTTTTTTTACAAAGAAATTGGAGATTGTCCCTCGTTCTCTTGATAATCCGATAATTCATCCAAAAATCGATTGCATTATTATTTAATGCCATTCAAATGAAGTCTCTTGATTTATTATTGAGAAAAAAAAAAGGAGGAGGGGAAGAGGCATTAGGAGAGATGAAAAAACATTCATCTTGGGAAATTCGTTTTTTTTAAGACTAAAGATATTGCTCTCGTTTCATGAAATGGTAGTTTAAAGCGTGCGCACTTTGGCTTAACTGGTCGTGGTAACGTTTTATCGCTCGTTACTGGCAGTACCACTATCGTCGTGCCTTCTTATCTCACGCTCCTTTTGCCTCCGTCATCTCCACCCCTCCATTAGACACGGAGGATAAGTTAAAAGTATGAAAACAATGGAAAACTATGTTTGTAATGAGGGGAAAGAAATTGAGGTTAGTGGGTAGTTTTTGAAATTCATTTTTTTTTTCGTCGACAAATTTGAGTTTAATGGTCATTTCCTTTTAGGATAATCATTAAAATGACATTTTCAGTAGTTAGGTTTTAATGTAAAAATCCATTTTAGTCTAAAGAGAAAATTAAATTTAATAAAAATGAATTACTACATTATTTGTCATAAATTTCAAATAATATTCACAACCAGATCTCTTCACTTGAAATAACATGGTTACATATTATTCTCGCCACTGGTCTTTCCACTGTTTTTCTCCGCAATTCGAGAACACAGACACATTCGCAATCCATGCGTAAATAGAATTCCCGTGTATTCCACACGAAATTCATTTTTATTATTTGCACAATGTAAAATATACAAATAATAGCATAAGCTCACAAACATTGAAATTTTTCTCTCATTTTATTTATTCACTTTGTTTGAAGCATTGAATCAGTCAGTTGTAATTAATGCGTGCTAACTCATTCGAATGTTACTAAATTCGTTTTCCAATAAACATTACAATTTTTATTTAATTCCCTCAATTTCCCAGCGCTTTTATTCATTCACTTTACAGATAAATGTGAAATTAAATTAAAAGATTTTTCGTAGCATTATTAAATCCATTAATTTTAATTTGACAAAAGTTTTTTTTCGGTTTCATTTAAATGAGAAAAATTCAAGTGCACGTATCTGCAAGTAATACAGTCATAAACGAGTTAACGAGCGTAGTTCCTAAGAATACACACAAATGCCTGTACATCTAATGTGTGTAATGATTGCAAATATAGCCTTGATTATGTAACTTTCACAAGGTTTCCACTGGTCACGTAAATTTTTATTTGCAACCTTTCAAAACCTAGTACAATGGTCCATTCCATTGAATAAAAAAAAGGAGTAATCGCATTATCCAATGTTTCTATTTTATTTTCTCTTCCCCTAAATGAAATTTATTCGCAAAGAGTATTGAATGAAATATTCAACACATTGACCCTAAAAGAGGATTGACAATATGCCGTTAAAAGGCAACAGAAGAATTGAGTATAGAAAGTATTTGTCTCTGTCAGTGATTTCATAATGCTAACGATTCCTTTTTTTTTCGACTCTGTGTGTTACAAGGTCAGACGTTGGACAATTACTTTTTACGAGTATTATGCCATTTACCAATTGTCCAATCTTCGTACCCTGCTTGCAAAAAAAACAATCCCTTCTCGATAATAAAAAAAAAAAAGTGCAAAAACATTACGGTGAATTGTTGACCTCGTAGCTCTAACGAAAGAATGAGTGAAAAAAAAATTACCGCAATCGCAAAATGTAGGGTAAAAATTAATGATTTCTATTATATCCATTAGAATTTTATTGTCGACCCTTTCTACCCATTCAGAGGCATATTGCCTCGTGTGTAATCAACCGACATTCACTAATCCCACCTCAGAAATTAGCAAGACCTGCAAACGAAAGCTAATTCTTCATTCTACCGATTTTTTTTTAATTCACGATTTAATGGATTATGAGTTCTTTATCATTGAATATCTCGGGAAATAATAGAGATTGAAGAATTTTCATAGATATCTTTTTTTTCCACAATTTCAAGAGCTTTAAAAAAGGATTAATGCAAAATTTCGTTATCTCGCTTAGTTTCCAAGATATTTATAGATTATTGGAAAATTCCCAAACACTCACCCAAGAGAGAATGCCTTTCTCTATCATAAAATCCTCGGGTTTAATCCAAAAGCCTCTACACTATGCATTGCACAGTAGAATAAAGTTTAAGTAGATGAGAAACGGAAGTGGCAGTATCTCAGGATTTTCAAACTCACTTTATGAATATCCATGGTGAATTTTGCCCGAAATTTACGTTATGATGGTCATAAATTTTGCGTAAGAATATGGGGATTTATTTTTTCATGGAAAATTCTTGGATAGTTGTAAATCTAAGAAATTTACAATAGTGCCTCTTTCCAAGAAGACACTCTCGTTCAATTCAAGACAATAGCCACTGATTTCTGACAATGAAAACCCCTTCATTGGTCAGAATTGTCCCTCCGATGCTTCCACCCTTTTTCCCATCAATTGAAGACCCAAAACCAGCCCAAGTCCCAATTCTATTGTCCATTAAAATTCAAAATTCTACATTTCCCTCTTAAATTTCCCTATTCATCTCCAATTCCATTGAGAACTAATTGAATTATCCGTAAATAGACCCAAAAATGCCCCGAAAAACCCAAATGAAAAAATAATAATCCATTGAAAGAACCTTGTACAAAGATCAATAGCTCAATAGCTCAATTATTCATAATTTTTCCAGCTCACGATTAACGAGTCTGTGTCAAGTAGAACGCACACACAGAACTTCATGATTTGTCAATAATCTGAGCAATGTACTGAGGCAATTTTCCCAAGTGACTACTATTTTCCATTAGCGTTGGAAGCTTCTGTAAATTATCCCCACCTCGTGTTAAACGCCTTCTCACGACTTTCAACTGCACAGGCCTCTTTGTATTTTGAGAAACGCAGTGTAGGACTTTAGGTAGAAGCACAAAATGACCTGACCTGTTGGAAACAAAAGTTCTTCCTTTTCGTATCCATTAAAAGAACTTTGGGATAAAAAAGAAATGTTTTAAAAAAAAAATGTGGATAAACCGGTTGAACCGGTTTGCCCGAAAACCATCCGTTTTCTTCTGCTGCAAGAAGGTTAAAAACTCGAAGGGGTTGCCACTGACGCACTCTCTGCACAACCGAGACCAAGACATCACGGTCATGGGAAACGCGGTTAACTGTCTTCTAGTGAAGATGGGAATTAGAAATAAGGGAATGAGCCGGAAAAAAAAGGTTTTATGGAGGCTTTGGAGGAGATAACGACTGAGAGTGTTTCGGTAACCGTTTTTTTTTTTTTTTTTGGAGCAGAGCGAAACGAAGGACAGAGAGGGACACGTAAATTTCCGGATTTATAACTAATTAAGAGATTAAAATCAGGTCCGAGTGAGGTTCGACAGAATTGGGTTATCGTGTTTCTCTAATTTCGAAATATCGATGATAATTAATTACTCTGAAATGTCAAATTAAACTTCCTCCATCGATGACAAAGTGAATACAGGATTTTCCAATTATCTACGGAAATTAATAGTGGAAGGAAGAGCATCCACATGAAATTAAGAAAATACGTTATAAAAAATATGCTGCAGTGGTTGTTGTACCATTTATAGATTCTAGCGCCTTTCAAACAGGTTGTGACATTGGTCGGCGTTGGCCTTTCCTAAATACCAAACCGCCAACCATGTCACGTCGCGTGCTCAATCCAGTGCCATACATGTGTTAATGTCTATGTGCCAATAATACGGGCCATGTAAGAATAACAGCTCTCAGTGTAATTTACGTGTAATATTTTATTTATTATTTTTAGATTATTTATTATCAAATGTCTGTGGGCGATTTTACGCGAGAAATTATGAAAACGCCCATGATGAACATTTGAATGACGTTTTCATTATTAAATGAAGCCTTTTTCATTTCTAGACTCACTTTGTGTAATCAAACGTCAGGGAAAGGTGAATCCAACTACCAGTATTCGAGATATGTTAATCATTTTGAATTCTCGTGAAATTTGGATTTAGAGGCGAATCGCTCTTGTTCTCATTCACGTGGAAATTCGAATTTTTTTCCAAAGTTTAAATGGACACATCTTAGTTTTTATGCGGTTTCACCTCTCGACTACGAGATTATTTGCATTTCATTTTTTTTAAAAATTCTCCTTAATTATAATTCAACTCTCTCTCGCCTTTCTGAACACACAGCAAAGTGCAATGTCACATGTACCAACAATATACAACAGTGCATGAGGACGCATGAGTGGACTTTTTAGCTTCTCACACAATTGCGTTAAGAATCATACGTTCTCCTTTCAATGTAACATTTCATGTTAAAACTCGCGCTACCATTTACTCTCGACCTATATTCCATTTGTTTTGTCATTCATATTGCAGTATTTTTTATCCACAATTTTCAGATGAGAGAATTTAATGAAAAGAAAAAAATTCATTTGACATTCTGTATGATTTAAAAAAAAAAAAAAATACAGTATCAATGGATAATTGCATCGATTATTCAATTCAATCTCAATAGCAATAGGTTTATTATTAAAATTTATTCTCATCATTAGTCATTTTATTCCACAATTCCTGTCTCTCCCCCTGAATTAATCATTTCCATTAATTTATTTGATAAAATTCATTTTATTTCGACAGTAAATGACTCGTTAATTATTCAATAAATTCAGTGTCATTGTTTTCCGGTTTTTATTATTAAAAAAAAGAAAGAAAGAAGCATTCGCACGATTGTTGAGCGAACAAGAGACACGTGTAAGTCTCGAGTGAACTGAAGAGGCAATACCCCATGATTATATTCCCAGTGCACAAGACACAGCCTCTAAGGTAACACGAGAAACCAGTGTCTGTGTGAAATGCAGACGAAACATCGGAGCACAACTCGTGAACTCCTGAATATTTCCACTGGCTCACGTAACGTAAAGAGTCTCTTGTATATCTATAGATTCATAAACTCTTCTGCATTCGTCTACATTTAGACAGAATTAAACTAGTGCTTCACTCAGGCAATTTCGTTGTTCTTCTCCGTAGCTATGGCTCATGCTATTCTCCTTTTTCCACGCATAACGACCCGAGAGTACTCGCAAAACACTGACTCCCCCTTTCCACCCCATTTTCTTTCCTCCAAATTACCCGACTCCATTACACGTTTTCCCTGAATTTATTCCGAGAAGGAGATCCGCCATTTTCATTCGACGACTGAATATTTCAATTAAAAATTAATAATCCAATCTCTCATAATCGAGGAAAGTGAACGTTTCTCTCATGATGCCTCATCAGTCCCATTACCACGTAATAATGAATTGCGCAAGATTTATCAAGCAAACTCGTACAGAAATTCGCAGAACCATTAAGATGAAATAAAAATCTAATGCAGATTCACCCGAGGTTCAAATGATCAAGTCCCTGTCATTATTACCATTCTCCATGGGTGCACTATCGCATTACCGAGTCTCTCCTCGTCATGAGAAATAGAGCCGTGGTTTTACATGCCCTCATGTAATATGCGTCAGGACTCGTATCGCAAAGGCAACTTGACGCAGTAATGCAAGCTAAAATATATCATTCACCCGTCACTTTTTTGTATTTTTATTTGGGAGGAGATAGAGGTGAGGGAATACTTTCTTCAGTTGTCTGTCTCACTAGACTTTTGTATTTATTAAACAGTAACGTGATATTCCAATGTGTTGACGGTGAATTAAAGGTAATCTTTAAATTAACAATAAATTTTTCTTCGAGCGTAGGCGAGTGGTGTTAATTTCAACATGAATATCTCAGAAACTATTGGGTTTATGAGAAAATACCAGGAGACATTTTTTGTAGCCCATAAAATTCTCTACAAAAAAGCTCTCTTGACATTTTCTCTTAAACCCAGTCGCCTCAAAGATATTCACAGTTTAAGTGAACCAACATTTTCCAAATTATCTTTCTCAGAGAGAATCTTTTCTCAATATCTTCCCCCGAAGCATTTACGACCCGTGCTTTTCTTCATAAACTTTTAAAAAAACTCTAAAATTCACTGGAGCTCCAATAACAAGAGTTCATTCACCTCCTCGTGTCATTTTTACCATAAAGTTCATGGACTTCTGGCAAACGAAGTCACCGAGGTTCGAAGAATGCTCTTCATGAATGAATGAGCATCGCTCGTCACACATACAATGTTTAGCGAGAAGAAAAGGGGGAGATTATATAGGGGAAGGCTTACGCAGCTCATGTGCACGAGGGGGAGGTCAGTGGGGAAGAGGCTAATGCGTTTTCACTACACGAGTAGGGCTTTATGCATTGAAAACTTTCTGCCACACTGGAAACTAGAAAGTTGCATCTACGTACATTCATGCCCTGCTCCTGAACTTAAACTCTCACCCTTTACTCTCCATGTAAGAACTTCAGAGTAACTGAATTATTAATTTATTTTTCCATAAACTCTGGAGGTGCACTTGCACTTCATCCAATGAATTATTACACTATTTTATTGAGACAGTCTTGATTATCCAATTTTCAATAATTCTCACGTCGATGAATGATTTTTTTTTTTCACAAACTCGATAAGGCCAAATGTCACTGGTGTGTTCCGTAAATGTCAGTTCATTTAACTCCCAACATCAAACCAAACGCACGTAAGAAAACAGTTACGACTTTCATGCACGCTTTTATTTATCCATTTTTATTTTTTTAACCTTATTTTTCCCTCCATTTTCGCCATTTTTCATTCAATTGCCTTTTCACCACAATTTTCGCGCAATCCCTCTTGCCTATGTACACACACACACACACTTACAACTCCATTTACTTTTTTTTATTTATATGTGTATGGGTTTGTGTGCAGTAGCAGTAAAACCCAAAGAAAACGTGGATCTAAATGGCTCTCGAGAGAACTTGATCGGAAGCCCACGTGCGGTTGTACAAAATAAATTACTCTTAAAGAACGTTAAGAAATAGTAGTAGTATTGCTTTGGGTAATACGGTAAATGCGTAATATACAGTCGTAAACACGGAATTCGATATTATTCCGTCACCAGTGAATTTCAAGCACTTTAAACGAGTTTCAAAAAAACTATTTGACTTTACAGGGGAAATGAAAAAAAGAAAATATTAAATTTAAAAAATAAACTCATCTCATTTTTATCTTCTCTTTCATTCACACGAGACTCTATTAATGAATATAAAATTGCGTTGGCGTAAGTCAGTTACCACTCAACAACAAAGTGCGGTTTTGCTATGACTATAGTCTCTCTCTCTCTCTCTCTTCGGGCGTGTCGTTGGCACACCGAGATAATGTCTCTCTGCGTTTGCCTATCGCTGTCCTCAGCACACCGCACACACGCATAACATAAACTGGCATGAACTCGGTAAATGTGACAGGTTCGCCCAAACGATAGAATAGAGTGCCAAGCCACTCTCTCTCTATGTGTATTTGTTTTAAAAAATCGAAGAATATCAATGAAAAAAATTAGTGCGTAAAAAAATAAACATTGTGCGCTTATCCAGGCGGAATGCGTTCAATGAAAGCAAGGTTGATTTCAAGGAGATTGGCAATTCCTGATCGATTATGCGCTCGTTCCACTTGCATTTTTCTCCGATTCAAATAAAATGTGAATTCATTATTTTTTTATAAATTATAAAAGTAAAAGTTGTGTAAATTTTCCTAACGCTCAAATATATTTATGATTTTATTGATAAATAATAATCTTTGAATTTAATCACTGGATTCGGCTTTTTTCTTTTTAACTGTCTGAGAATTAATAAAACTTTGAATCTTGAAATTCACCTTTTACCTCAAAACCCCTCTCTTCTGAGATAAAAGGAATGGAGAAAAATGGGTAAAAATTCAGAGAGAGAGAGAGAAGGTGGAATTTAATAACGGCTTTTTAAACACGGAAGCGATCGACATCTTGCGAAATTAAAATTGGGTAATGTGACATTTTACAATGGATAAGATCGTTTAAATATCACAAAGTAAAATAATTCATTCGATTTTTTTAGATTATTTTTATTAAACACATGGTGAATTTCATAGGAGTTTAATTGCAATGGATTACGCCCTATGTCTCTTACTTTCAGTCCAGGAAAGACTGTAATCGCGCGTCTCGGCTCTGCTCGAGTGAAAGAGATTGAAGGGAAAGTCTTTGAGCCAACACACTGTTGTACGCCCGTATGAAAACGGAATGAGTGAGAGAAGAGGGAAAAAAAAAAGATCTGTCGAAATATTGAGAGTGATAGTTGGAGCGTTCACTTGTCAGTAGAGAAGACGTAGTGCTGACCCGACGAAGACTCTTGAGTCACGTAAATTCAGGGATTCTGGAGCTTATTACATCGCATGATTTTCATGGGGATAAATTATTCGGTAAAATTGAATTTCCATTAATAAAAAAAAAGACGTGTTAATTAATTGACGGGTAATCAAGCGCTCGTAAACGAAGCCACGAGCTGCATTTTATTTTCTCCATATTTTTTTTATTACTACACATGATTTATTATTGACATTGATATTCGATGATTCAGGGAATTATTTAATTAACTCGCGTTAATGCTTTTTTTAATGCGTTAAAAAATTATAGGGTAAATAGAGTGGAAGTGAGATCAAAGAGAGGCACAAAGAAACTTTATTAAAAAATGAAGAAAAAAAAAAAACGTCTGCAGCTGGTGGAATCAGGTAGACACCTTTTCTACAGTGATGAGCGATGCACCAAGTTTCCTTCCACTGTCATCCAACAAAGTTGAAAGCGTGGGCGCTCAGGCTCTTATTCTACCTACTGGATTCACCGTTTCTTTCTTTTTTTCTTATTTTCTACTATTTTTCCGTTTGTGAAACGTTTTAGAGCCGAGTGCCTCTGCCGCTCGACCAACAGCTGTTGTCAAATACTAGTGTTACTCATACAATCTGAAAAAGGTATCTCTGGCCACCCCTCTCTCTCTCTCTCTCTGTTGCGCAAACTTTCAAAAGGAACCCCAGTGGTTTTTTTTCCATCTCTTTTAACAGTACTGACATACAAAAGTGAAAGAACATTTACCATTACGTCTCTTATTTACTTCCATTAAGTGGTTTTTCTTTTACACATTTCCCTGTTTCCTTTTATTTCAGGGGAAATTATTTTCATGAGGAAAACAGGGGATTCTGGTTGAACGGTTTGAGGTAGAAGTTTTTTGATGATTCCAGGTGAAAAGCTGAGGAAATTTTAGGCGGAAAACATGTGTCAAAATATATTTTTTTAAATTTTTGGAAATTTCGATTTTTTTGGGAAAAATGGAAAGGGGAAACTTACCAAAATTTGGAAAAATCGGTTTTTTCGGAATATTTTTGGTTCTTTGGTTCTATTGGTCGTAGCTCAAAATTTCCGATTCTAGGTGAAAGGTGAGATGATTTCCTATGATTTTCATTAAACTCCCATTGATTTTTATCGATTTTTCAATTAGTTATGGGGGAAAAAGTGATTTTCATAAAATCCCGATTTTTTTCAAATTTCCATTTTTCCCAAAAAAATCGAAATTTCCAAGAATTGAAAAAAAAATATTCCGACCCATGTTTTCCGGCTAAAATTTCCTCAGCTTTCCACTGGAATCATTAAAAAAAACTTCTATCTCCAATATTTCTCTCAATTTCCCCTAATTTTTATAATATTCCGCATGAAAAATGAGATGTATCAGTGGCTACCCAATAATCACAGTTTCCTCGACTAAATTCAAGTCCTCATTTTGTCGATAAAACAATCGGGCAAATGTGAAACTGAAAGGTGCGTAGCAAAACGTTAAACTCTTAAATCCAGTAACTGATTGCAAGTAGCTGCATTAATAAATCTCACTGCACAATGTGAGAAGGCGTTACGGTAACTCCATACATATACACATGTATATATAAAACTCAAATGGATACGCTTATCTCAGCCGTCAAATCAAAAGTTGTACCAACTATTAGCCAGAAGGCGTATTATACATTTGAGATTATATGGAGAACAAATCCGTTGCTTCAGTTAGCAAATTACGACGGTTATGTCACTCAATTGAGGGGAGGGATAAAAGGAAAAACAGTGGAACTTGGGTGAAATTGAAACGTTTTAGAAGTAATTGCGAGTGTGTTTTTTGAATGAAAAAAATATGGGGAAAAGTGAGAGATTGCGAGTCTGAAATAAATGGATTTTGTGAATTTCCTCAATTCCAATTTTTCAGGATTTTCAGTTTGCAAAAAAAGGTGCAGTGACTTCTTTCACTGATTTTTCACATTGTGACACCTGTTTACTCATGCAAATGAATTAGCAAAAATTATTCACCGTTGAGTGAGAGAAATTACGAAATACTCTACAATTAAAATGATAGAAAGCAAACGTTGAAAAAAAAATTACCATAAAATTCTAATTTCACTTGGGAATATTAGAATTCATTATTTTTAATAATAAAAAGAGCAAAACATTTATTTTTTTCATTTATCTCGTGAATGCACTGGGAGTCTTTTATACTCTCTTGAACGACCTCAGGGCGTCCTCTCGAGTGACTCTCATCTGTGTTCACGATACCCAAGTCACGTACTTTTCTCACGGGCCACAGGATCCTCTACATACCTAAACCTTCCATCAACAGCTGGCCTTATCCCTCGGGGCCAGATGCTCTTCCTGCTCTCGACGATACCGAGTCATCCCGAATATTCTCCTCATTCTGGGCCTTTTTTTTCTCCTCGAAAAAATGGGAAAAATGAGGCACGGTCATTGGAAAAAGTGGAGATCCCTCAAAAGCGATTAGAAGTCATTTTTTTTCTCAAGATTTCATTGGAAACACGAGAAAACTCTTGATTTATCGATTTTATTCAAAAAATTCTCCATTTGTCTCTCGACTCTCGCCACAGACGAATGAAGACGTCAAAATCACAAAAACTGTGGAAAAAAAAAAGAAATCCAATGCCTTGACATTTACCAAATAAAATTATGATTTCTTCTCTTTTATTTTTTCCTCAGCGAAACGCATCGTAATTTGTCGGCGGCCTTGCATTCGCCTCTCGACGTTCACGACACTCCCCCTTTCCTCCCGACTGAGGACAAAAAAATAATAACAACGATAATGAAGGAAATGCGCTGGTGATTTAATGGAAGGATATTAAATATTTTTTAAAATAAATCCTCTTGATTTTTCCGTCACTCCGAGTTCATTAAACCCCGTGAATTATTCCCTCATCGTGCAGCCTTCCATGACCACGAAAGCGTCACAGTCATGGTCCCCATAACCCCACTGGGTAATGGACGAAAAAAAAAAAAAATGAGAAGACCCCGAGGGTTTCCCACCTTCCTCGCAGCTGACAGGGAAAAACCAACGACACCGGTTTCGGCACAAATCAGCTGTCCATATAAACTCGTCTAGACGTTTAAAATACGGTTGATTCTGCCTCGAGGCCGAATTTAAAAAAAAAACAACGACATTAAAGAGGCGATTTTTTCCAACTGATTTTGGAGATAGTTTTGGCCACAGCTGTTACTCACTTTAATTGAATTTTAATTCTTAATGAGTTTAAATATTTTTTGGTTTTCCTGAATGCAATAAAGAAATTACCTGTCACGAAATGAATTTATGTAGCTATAGTGCAATTAATTTAATCCGGAATTTCAATAAATCGAGGCACCTTTTTTTTCCCCTCTTTCACTGATAAATTATCACGAAATGCGTTTGGTATGTTTGAATTTAAGAGCGACCTTATTTCGAAGGGTGGAAATAGTTTTGTGAAACTATGCAAGAAGTCCTTGATTCAACTGAATCGAGGACTTTCCAGAGCACTGGGACAATTGAGTTTGATGCTTGAGAATTGGAAAACTTTAATCCCAAAAAAGCCCGAGAATTCTCAAAAATTCTTTAAAAAAGGCATTCACCATAAAAACCTATCCAAAGTTTCCTTCGAGATTGTACCGATGCTACATCGATGCAGGTATCTGGCCTCGTTGCCCCGAGAAAGAGAAAGAAAAAAGGTGAAAAAAATATATTAAAAAAAAAGAACCTCCGGGTAAGAATCGCTGAAAGGTAAAACGTGGCTGGAAATATAATGCTGAAGGGCAGGTGCGACTGTACTAATACGAAAAGGTAGGCCAATGGCTGATGGGTTATATCCAATTATTAAAATTAGAGGCTCCGTCGCCTTTCTTAAAAAACGAGTGTGTACAGGTAACTGAGTCTTTTCCACTTGAAAAAAGCGCCCAATAAACCTTCTCAACAAAGGAATCCCAAATTTTCCTCAGATTCTGTCGCAATTAATCAATGAAATTCTCCGTTAAAATGCCGCGGCAAAAAAACCGAGCAGATTCAATGCAATTTGTGAAAAAAACTGTCACGAAAGAGAGAGGGAGACAGAGACAATCCATTTTCGGTCGCTAATGCATGCACCAAAGTGTACTCTAACCTCTCTAGTGTATGGAAGGGGAAAGTAACGTGACGCCGGGACTAACGCGATTACACCGACGCGTCGCTTTGGCGTCCAACGAATTATCGTCGACGAGTTTTCCCCGGGAGAGTAACACCCGCTTGTGAGAGAGAGAATGGAGACAAAATGCATCGAGCTGAGGGATAAAATAGTGCAATGGAGCCTGAGGGATGAGGGAGAATGTGTCGATGTCTCGGAACAACCTGAGGCATTTAATGTACCATAGTTTATTAATTAACATCCATTGATTGTAAAATAGTTAAATCCGAAATTTCGGGATTCGAATGGTTGCCAAAGTTTACGGACTCAAACGAACGGACAGAATGGCCCTGGAGAGGATGGAATCCCTCTCTCTCTCTCCACTGAACCTGGAATGACGGGTCTTTGTGTTCCTGGGTGTACAGTGAAGGTAGACAAGGCGAAAGGTGGGGTAATCGAGGAGGAAAGAGAGGCTAGCCTGGGTCCAGTTTGAGGACTTGAAGAAAAAAAGGAAGAGAAGAAATAGAGAGAGGAAGGAATTGTAAAGTTGTTTTGTTAAATGTGAGAGACGAAGAGGGTAGGAGCCCTCAGCAGAGTGAATGTCAGGCTCGAAGGCCGGCTTTTGTGTCAGATCCCGAGAGTGTCTTTTCCACTAGAATCCCGGGGAATTGTACTGTACTGTATATTATACAGTCCACAATATAGTGCAACTATATACATTACGTTTATGTGCGAGAATGCAGCTGGCTGGATAGATAGTCGACAACGTGGTTGGGAGGAGTGGGGGGAAGCGGCAATGACCACAGGACTGTGGCCTTAAAATCCGAGTGGAAGAATTCGTTCAGTTTTCCGTAAATATCTCGGAAATTAAGGGGGATAGGAGAATTTTGGATTAATACTTTTTTGTAGAGAATTTCGAGGGCTAGAAAAAAGAATCAGGGTAAAATTTTTCTATCTCTTGTAGTTTTGGAGATATTTTAAAAATACTGGGGATAAATTAATTTACTTCTATTGATCGTTTGTTTCATTTAATGAAGTTAAATCCGGGCATTTTCACTTCTATATGCGGAAATTTGCGGGGAGAATTCCGAGGCAAAAGGGATTTTAATGAGATTCTCAATGACACCAAAAATCCAATCTCTTCGGTAGTTGAGAGAAGTTTTGCCAGTGTTCAACCAAGTGGATACTACTGAAGTTTAAAGGGCTCGGGGAATTTTCGAGGTTGCCTTTGATAGTCTCGAGTTTCTTTGGATCTCTGATGAAAACTATTTCTTTATTAAATTGTTTTTCAGAAATTGTTTTAACTAAGAATTTTTCTTCTTTGAGTCTACTTAATAATTTCTCAATTGAATAATGTGGGATTATTTCACACTATTAATGATCACTCAAGCGTATGAAATTATTAATGTCAATGATAATCGTCACACCTGAAATTAAAATAGGCTTTTGTAAGTACAGAATACACAAATACATGAGTTGTGGGCAATTAATTATTCTCAGTTTCACCATAATTAATTCACAACGGGATTCTGAGTTCTTTATTGTATATAGGTATAAACATGTGTCAGAGAATTGTCAATGACATTCCACATGTATGTAGAACATAAATTCCATGCATTTTGTTATTACTCCCTCTTGTTTTTTTTTTTTTTTTTCATTAAATTTAGGTGAATGCTTCTTTTCCTCTTTTTTATTATCGAATTTTTTGGAGAAATTCGTTGGGATAAAAGGGCACGGGGCTATCGTGTGTCTTGAACTGTTTGTAATTACATTATTTGCATACAATGAACAATCGTGCAATGCTACCTGATATCATGACGAAGGAACGAGACGATTTTTTTCCCCATTTTTCCGTTTAATTTTTCATGATTTTTCATTTGTCTTCTAAAGATAGAATTTACGGAATCATTTCACTCAATCCATTTTACCCCATCTCCATTATTTTCCTCGATAAAAACATGTGAAGAGGAGAAAAATACCCTGAGAATGTCGATAATCTTGTTTTTCCACAGATTTTTATTGCAAAATTTTTATTAAAAGAATTCTTTAAAGTAGACGGTATAAATTCCATCGGTCGGTTAACGATCAATCTCACGTCCCTTTCTACCCGGACTATCGGAATTCCTGACCTTCATTATTCTCAGACATCGCCTTCGGTCTTCGAGTTTTTAGAAAATAAAAGGAGGCAGGTAGTTTTTGGGTTTCTATCTACTCAGTGTAGTCCTGGACTTTTGTCTGTTGGAAAAAAATTACACCGTAAAACCGCATTTGGGTCCTGGGTACAGCTGAAAATTTACACAAATGTCCTTGAATACCAAAAATATGCATTAAAATGATTTTTATCAACGACTGAATAAATTACTTTAAAAAAAAACAGTCAAATCATAAAAATTTCGTAATTACCCAATTTTTTCTTACCATAAGAAAATAAATATATTGGGAAACAATAAACGCAGGAGTATCCTTACAAATTGAATATAACATAAACTCAATGTTCGCTTGTATTTCGTTGAAAGGGCAACACACCAGGGGGAATATATATTCCAGCAAAAGAAAAGAGAACCCGCTCACCCTGAGACTGAAGTGAACTGGCGAGGCAGTTCCCCGAGAGACTTACGTTGTAGAGCTCCCTTATGGGCAAAACTGGGGGGTTAAGTTTATCAAGAAAAGAGAGAGAAAAAGAGAGAGAGAGCATCGTGTGAGCTATCCTGAGAGAACAGTGCCCTCCAGGAATGTCCCTGCAAAAAATTGCTGATCGTCAAACCCTCGGGCTCTTTTTATCATCACTAAATCATACTTTGTCATTATGTGAAATGTGTTTTCTTTTTTCATTAAATTTTAATGGAAATGCATAGATTCCCCAAAAACCCAATTTTTCATTCAACAAATAAGCGCATCTGACAAATCCAGGGTAGCAGAGGGATAATACGGGAAAAAGGCGGTAGTGCAACAAACTGTAATTCCGTATTGTCGTGGACACGCACGTTGCCAACGCCTGACTCGTTATACACATATAGGTATATAAGCTTCCTCCCCCCTCTCATTTCCTTTCACCTTTCCCTTCACCTCCAGTCGTCCCAAACATTTGTCATTCCTTTTCTTACCTACCCAAAGTACCCTGGCGACCTACCTTCCTTTACCTGAAGACATTCTGGGAGAATGAGGAGAAAAGGAGGAAAAAAAGGAAGGTACCTTTTGGGCTGTCCCCAAGACCGTGGCCTTGAGAATTTTTGTGGTAAAATCCTGGGGATTTTTCACGTTAAACCATTATTTTTAATATATTAAAAACGATTTTTTTTTCCCCCCCCATTCATTTAATTCTGTATTCAGGATATAAAAATGAATTTTTTTTTATTCCTTTCTATCCTCTGGCACTCAATGCAGAGGGAAATGCCTTATTACGTCACGCTGCAATCAAAGTTTTTAAACGAAATGAAACACTTTGAGGATAAAAATTTCCCAGTGAAATCGCGTCCGGTTTTCATGAGTTTATATATATATATTTATTGAGAATTACATGGGGATTATTATTTTAAATAATTTTTTTGAGTTATTGAATGCTATTAACACATGACAATTACTCGAAAATTGAATTTTTTTATTTTGGAGAATAAAAAACATTGATGAAATTGCTTTATCCCTTCGATATTTCACTTGAAAAATAAATCGAAGGTTCAACTCTGTAAAATTCTTATTTTCCATGCTTTTCAATTTTTTGTCAGGTCAAAAAAATCCAATTACCAACAATATCAATGCCTGAAAAATTGCTTCGAGAGCGAGAGAGAGATAAAATATCGAAGTAAAATTCAATCTAATTGCGCCCTGATTGACTTGCTGAAAAAAAACTCTTTAAAAAAAAATTCTCATATTTTTCCCAATCAATATACGAAAGTAAGAGAACCAAAAAGAAAAACATAAAAACTCCTCCCCTCCCTCTCTCTTCGATAAAACCCCTCTCTATATCATCACCCAGTACGTTCCCTTCTTTTTTTTTTCATCCTCCAGGGTTAATTCCACATCGCAACCAGCAGCATATAGCCTCCCCCTACTCCTCTCCCTATTCGTGCACGAAAGCCTGAATACACGAGGGTTTCTATTCCCTTTTCACACAGGGCACATAAAGCCCTCGGGTTCGTGTACAGTCCGCCTAAATTATTTCCCCAAGAATTTTGATTTATCCAAAAAAACTAAATATTCAATAAATAATGAAATTGACCCATAATTTCCTGAATAATTCCGCAAAGAAGTGCACCATCCACAATTACATTGAATGAAATTCTCAAAGATTCATTAACTTCCCTGGATTAACTTCCACTTAATTATTAATTTGTTACATTGACAAAAGGGGCACCCAGATTCAGTAAACACGGGACTGTACTTTTCTCCCTGGCTCTTTATGCCTCCTCTCTCCTTCCTCCCCACCACCGCTCAGCACAAACTCTATCCCCTCCACATGAGCCAGCCCCACCATGCGCATCGTCAACGGCGCGCGCACTCTGTCTCAGTCTTCGCTGGGCCGTCGTCGTGGCAGCTTTGCGACTCGTTTTTTTTCAATCCCCAAAAACGCGTCGTTTTTTCCCCCCGCAAAATTCAACTGATAATACAGTTTATTTGTTTAAATTTGAAAATACAATTGTTTCGCCAATAATTTATTATAATTAAGTAATAAATAATATTAATTAATATTCGGCACGGCGGACTCTGTTCTCTATATCTCAAAATCTTTTTCATATTCACGAAGAATTTGAGGATTTTATTCTGAAGTTTTCTTGTATATTGTTTGATAAAGTGTTTATCAGTGGCTCAAAATATTTGTTATTATTTCAAAAGCCCAGAGTGTTTAATGAATGTTGTATGTCTCGGGGACGATACCATCGGGGCGTCCAGGACGGACGCTTGCGCTACACAATACACTCGTTACAAATCCAATGCCAATGATTGTCTGAAGTGGTGATTAATATCTGGTTAAATATTATTTAAATTAATTACACTGTTTTGGAATTTGTTTTGTGCGAGTGTGCAATATACAGAGTAATTAAAAGGCCACGATTAATAACGCTGCTGGAAAATAATCTGAAGAATTGAGGAATATCTTGGGGGTCATTGGACGGGTTTATTTTGGTTTATTGATTGTAAAAATTGTTGTGTGATTTTATTTACGATATCACTGGTGGATACGTCGTTACGATATGGATTGGGCGATCAAGGCGCGACGAACGTAAGTGAATTGAATTTTTTTTTTTTTTACATTTTATTTTGATAAATAAAAGGGGATATTGGAAGGTATTCTTTGTTTTATTATATTCGTATTTAAAGGGGATTTCTCAATCGATTTGACTAAACTCAGAGGCGGAGTTAGATGCGACATCTAACCCAGCTGCTGTCGGTCATCACTGCCATCTGCCTCGTTCACCGACGTAATGCCAACGTTTCGTTCCACTCGGAAATAAAAGAAGCTACTAAAGTCTTTTTAAAAACCTGATAAGTGATGAAAATTAATAGTCACGTTGTGTTATTTATCTGGGTATTTTCAGTTCTCGGGAGATAAATGGGTTTCCTGTGAACTTGAGCACAAGGTTACGGAAATTATATCCACATTTCCTTTCATTTATGTGGTGATGGGAAAAACCGAGAAAATTCAGTTTTCCTCAATTTCCGCTGGCGCTACGGATCTTTTTTATTTGATATCTTGGAAACTAGTGGAGATACGGGATTTTTCGTAATAACCTTTTTTGTAGATCTCATTTCACTCTACAAAAAAGGTATCTACAATTTTTTTCGTATCTCTGATATTTCTAGAGAAATAAATTAAATTAAAAATTTTTGAATAATTGTGAACGAAGTTTCACGTTTCATTCGTGGTCAGAAATTCAAGTGGCGTTGCTATCTCAGAAACTCGTAGACAGGAAGCGACAGGCAGAATTCCTGGTGGTCCATACGGTTACCACGTGTCTACAAAATTCCCCCCACTCCTCTCTCTTCTATAAAAGTTTATCCAAAGAAATAGATATAGCAATCGAATTTTTTCAAAATTTCCCGTTACTCCGAGAGAAACATTGTGATTCACAATGCTAATATTTTCGAAACCAGTACAATGATGAATACAATTTCAAAACGGGAAGTCATACCTCAAACTCCCGGTGACTAATGGCATCGATTTACCAAGGAATTTTCCGAGATCCCGATAACTCACCAAATTGACCACTCGTAATTATGGAAAAAGAACTTTACCCTCGATGATTCATTATTTACGAAATATCTCCGAAACCATTTGAGATACGAGATTTTTCAAGATAACCTTTTTTGTAGGTCTCTCTCCCCTCTTCAAAAATGATGTCTACAAAATTTTTCCTATCTCCTTTAGTTTCCGAGATATTCCCAAAAAAACAAAATTAAACACAATTTCCTCTTTTAAATTGAACAAAGCTCCTCATTGCCGGAAGTGTGGAAAAGGATACGGGAAATACAAGGAGGGCGTAACACTAAACTCAAACCGTGACGATAAACCATTTTTGCATTATTCCTCTTGTCATGGAGGGCGATAGGAGTACAATCGCAGATCGTATTACCCCCGAGTTTCACACGTTCCCTCCCTCTCTCCAATGTAATCAATCGCCTTTCCTCACTTTCACATGCCACAAATTCGTAAATAAAATAATTGAATTCTCCTCGAATTTTTCCAATTGGCAAAAATAAAACACACAGAGAATAAAAAAGAGAAAAAAAAAATGAGTGTGAAGGCTTCAGGTGAATGTGAGACACCTACGGTCTACCTCACTGTATTTTATAATGTCCATAATTATATGCGTATTGCACAATCGGACGTTGTGGGGTTATCGTTGGAAAAACGGCCTCCCGTGGACTTGATCCACTATTCCAATGGATAAATGATGTCAAGTGAAAGCGAACGTTCTGCTTATTATTATCATCAATGCAATTATTTATTTTATTTTTAAAATTCACTGTCTCATAAAGTATTCAATTGAATTATTCCAAAAAAAAAAATAATTAATTATTAATTTTGTGGATTTAATAAATTATTTGATTTAATTATCATATTAATTGATCATTAAATTGGTGGAAAAATTAATTGAATTTAATTTATTTTTTTTAGTGTTAAAAATTATTAATTTTATCTCAGAGCTCTTGGGGATTATTAAATATCGAGAGGAATTGTTTCGAAGAGACAGAAATGGCCTTGGTTTTATACTTGGCATAGCCACAAGCGAGAGACTGGTCTTGAAGGGCTGTTTGCCTCAAAATTCCAGACAAAGTAGCCTGAGAGGCAGGATGTGTTGTGTGCTGGGGCCTGGCAGCCTGTTGCCTCTTATTTCTCCTCTCTCTCTCTCCCTCTTCATCCGATAGTTTATCCTTTTCTCTTCTTCGTTTCCTCTTGGGTGCAAGTCCGTGCACATGCACGCACGTGTTGCTACGTCTCTTGCACGCAGTGTGCTTCGGTGAAGACCGTGAAGGCATTTTCAGTACGTCTCGAAATACACACCGACTCTTTCTCTATCTCTCTCTCTCTTTTTCTCATTCTCTCTCTCTCTTGCATTGATGGCATTGCCCCCTGAGTCGTATCGCCCGTGTACACATCAAGGTTTTCCCAAGTTTCCTATTTTTTTTTTTTATACTTGTTTTTTTGGAGATTATTTTTTAAATTGGAGTAAAATCATGGATTTGAAATTCAAGTGAATATTTCGAGAAAAAAAAAAATGATAAAATCATTCTAACACTAAATTTTTTAAGCCGCAAAAGCAAATTTACCTAATGAGAGACTTGAAATCGTATATTTGCACATTAATTTATCATTTAAATTTTTGGTTTAATAGTTTTTAAACACTTTTTGGGTGAAAGAAGGAGAGAAAAAGACGGAGAAAGTCAATGAAACAGAGTGAAATTAGCCTCACGTTATTATGACCTTCAACTAGAGGCAGATTATTCTGTCTGGCAAATGGTGCCGCTTGAAATCTCACAGATTCTTTTTTTTTTCTTCTTCTTCTCATTCATTTTTTTCAACGATTTTTTTTCTCCTTTGAAAAATGACTTTCGCCTTTTGCACAATGTAGCAATCTCGAAATGGCTTCTAATGGAGGCGAACGGAGAAAAAGAGACGGAGTTTCGTATCTTCCACTACGTGCCGAAAGACGCAAATGAGACTTTGACCTTCTTTAAAAAAAAAAAAAAAAAGGCAAATCCCCAAATACTTTCTAACCAAAAAAAAAAAAAAAGAGAGGAGGAAAGAGATTATTAAATCCAGCGTTTTATTTTTTATTCAGCCATTTAAATTGAATTAATTAGGATGATTTTAATGGGCGTAAATTAAACGATTGAATACGAAACGAGTACTGACGCCTGTCCTATTTTTTCTTCTTTCAGACTGGGCCGTTTCGTACCGAGCAAAAATGAAGACACGAGGTATATAAATTTATATATCCTCTAATTCTCTTTAAATTTTTCGTTATATCTCTCTATTTATTTTCACTCTAATTTATTCAATTTTAAATAATTAGTTTTTTATTTTTATTTTTTTTTAATCGAATCATTTACGTTTCATTGAGGAGAGATTCTGCGCGTTTCGTTGAATTTTTGCTTTCAACCGCCTCTTATCTTAGTTAATGTCGTCATTGGGAGCAGCTGTTTTCATTCAGCATTGCCCTTTCTTAGTTGGCTACTTCCTCTGCCTCGCCCCAACTTTAATAACCCAATACAACTCTCAACTTTATTATTATTTTAACATGTATATTTTCTTTTTTTTTTTTTCATTTTTTGTTCCTCAGTTATGCAGACACTTTTATTCATTATTCAAAGACTTTTAAATTCATGAATTTCATTATTTACTTCAGTTAAATCATTTTTATGTTCCACAGAAAAACTGTGTAAACTCTGGATTCTTACAAAATCATGTGAACTAGTGACGTTACTTTTTTTTCATTGAAATATGTCTGAAAATGTGAAATGTTGAAGTGTATGTCACGTACATTATTGGATAAATAATTCGGAAAAAATGCTGAATGAAGAAGTGGAAGAGAAAGATAACTTTTTTCCTCGTATTTTCAAATGAATAAAAGCAGCAAACATCCTCTGCGCCTTTTCATCGGTGGAACCGTCTCGCCTCGACGCTTACAAGCTGTTTCCACTTGGTAACTCACTTCTTATTTAGAACGGTTTTCATCCTCATGCATTTTACCCATGGACTTCCTTATTTACGAATTTTCATGAGTCTCAAAATAAACGATGATGCATTTTTCCAATTTTTTAAACAAATCCTAATTGGATCCTTGGCGGCAAAATTCATCTGCAAATAGACCAGCCAAAAAGCCATTGCCTCAACTTCCTATTTAACGTCTGAATTTTTCGCCTAATGAACCCAGTCAAGTGGAAAAAACCTTTCATGACTTCGTTACAAATGGGCGGAGTCAATTCTGACGTTCTCCAAATTACTTCCTCCATGTGATTTTTTTTTGTCCAAGAGTCAAGGCCTCGAATAAAAAAATGTAAAAAAAATTCACCAACAAAGAACACATTCTCAATTATTTATTTTTTTCCCGAATTTTTAAATAAAATCCTGAATTACTTTTTATATCTCTAATAATTCTTTCTTTGTGCCTTTTATTTTCGCAAGAACGTTAAATATATTACCAAACTAACATGAGACACGTATACATTCATTTTGCCCGTCCGTTGACCCATTTGTGAAACTCGCTGAGGCTCGAAACACACACGAGGGTACTTCTACGCACTGCCAATGCCTTCGCACACAAATGCAAATGAAAAGCCTACGTGTAATAAAAAAAAAAAAAAACGAAAATTATGGTGGTAGTTGAAATGGGGAGGGCTTACAACACTCTACGAATTATCACGCGAGTGGTGTAAAACTGGTGCTGCGTGTTTCGAGTGTGCTTTTACGTCTTTATTTCGAATCCAAAAAAAGAAGTATAGAAGAGAACCAGTAACGTACGAAATTCAGCCTGGTCCCCTCTCTTCATTTTTTTCCCCATTCAATTCGAATGTCCTTGAGAGACTCTCGCGACTCCACGCTTTCAAATATTGAGAAAGAAATTTCTAAGACCATGCCCACATTTTTTTGTCGAAGGACGACAATTCAAACGGTAAATTCCTCCACAAAAAATTCCGGGCAAACTCATTAATAAAGATGAGAGATTTATTTAAATTCCGGACAAAACGTTGGCTCTCGAGAAAAATCGTTTTGATAACCAGAAAAAAATGAAGCACCATGGGTAGATAAAAGGCACGAGGGCTCTGACCGATACCGGCACTACGCTTCAAGACGGCGATGCACAAGGCCCCCTACTATATTCATTATTGTCTGGCCCTGCCCACTTACCACATGGAAAGCCTGCACTTGAGGCCACCGCCGAGTCAAGAACATGAAAAACAATCCAAGAACAACAAAAATTGTGTTAATTTATCAATTCAATCATTTTTAACATGATTTTTCTCGCCATCTGGCGGCGACACGCCTACTTGTCACGTGGTAGAGATACCTTCTGCTTCTTAAACGGATAAAAAATCGTTTTGACGGAGAATTTTTATTATTTTTATTAAGAAAAAGAGGACACAATGGCCCCGCACGTGAAAAATCATGCGGGACCCGCACGACATTTCCCTCTTTAAAAAAAAATCAAGTCTTTACACTCAAAAATTGGGGGAAAAAACGGTTTTTGAGAGGTGAATTTTTGTGATAATTTTGGAGCAGTTGCGAATTCTCTCTTTTTTTTCTTTATTATTAAATGATTTTACAAGCATTACTCTTCTTTCTTCACTCGTGAAAGTTGTGTGTGCACCTCGGGTGAATCCAGACTCATAATTCATCATTTCTGGATGAGGGGACACGCATGAGCCACGATAAAGAGAGAAGAATGGGATAAAGTGGAGAAAAAAGAGAAGAAAAGAGACTCGAAGATGCGGTGAATTGGCTCGATTGTCGAGGGCTGACGTAACCACTTCGTTTCAATCGTTTCTTCCATGCATCTGACTCATGTGTGGTTTCAGCTGTCCTCTGACGGTTACTAAAACTCATATTTCCCCAAAAATAATTCGTAAAAATAAAGAATTCCAATGAAAACTTGACGATAATTCGCAGAAAAACTTTCTCCACCCTCAAAACCATAATTATCAATTTTTATCTTCTCTCGTAATTGCAAAATTAAACGGCAAATAAAAAAGGATCATAATTTATTATGCATTCTAGTTGAGTTATGAAGACTTTCACTCGATTTTTCACGGCCAGTGTCTGGGACGCTATAAATACAATTCTCGTTAACATCTCATGACTCAAACTAATCCCCAAAAAAACATCGCATCATCTCTATTATAATTCCATGAATTTAATCATCGAATAAATCGAGGCTCCTCCCAATTGTCATTCAATTCTCCAGAATATCTTCACCCTAAATTAGAAAAAAAAAAAAAAAACACCTTTCCCTCGTTAGTACACGCGTCCATTGTCATTTTACGCTCGTGGACGAGTTAACGAGGCGGTGTTTCCCATTTCCTACCCCTCATTTTTTCATTCACTTTGCCATTCATTAAATTAGGTAGCACTGTCCGTTTTTTTCCCCGAGAAAATTCATTTTTTTTTTTTAACAAACAATTAATCCGTAATTTAATTCTAAATAATTCCAGTGATAAGAAATTCTTATTTAATTGAAAATAACAAATTATCTGCATTTCCTGCTTTCATCGGGAGGAAAGGGGGAGG
Source organism: Aleiodes testaceus (assembly GCA_963565655.1). Lineage (NCBI taxonomy): Eukaryota > Metazoa > Arthropoda > Insecta > Hymenoptera > Braconidae > Aleiodes > Aleiodes testaceus. The sequence goes on from OY751422.1 coordinate 3,812,911, forward strand.
ATGCAGTGGGGTCGAGACGAGACAAGGTCACGGCTACCTCGCCTCTCATATATATTATGTACATGAAAAAACCAACGCTCACTTTGGCTCGTCGGCCATTTTGAGACTCGCAAAGCCGCAGAGCGTCAATCCAGAGAAATAATATGAGATACATTATCTCTCTGACGGAAGACTCTTTATCTCTCTCTTTCTCTTTCTTTTTTTTTTTGAATTTTTTCACACGCAAAAGTGCCCGTGTGTTCAATTAAATCACGTAAATTATTTAAATCACGTTTACAATTATTTCCATTCTTTGTCGAAACTTTTCCCATTGTCTTATCAATTGTTGAAAATACTTGGATTATTTTTATCTTTATCTCGAGACCCTTTTTCCCTCTGATAATTTCTCTTTTCATCTCTTATCTACATTAAACACCGGAAAATTTTTACGTTTACCTGAAGAAAAAAAAAGAATTCCATCTTATCTCATCTGCCGAATATTTTTCAATTATTTTTATATAAATTCTCCGAGTTTAGTCCACTCAATCCCAGTATGAGATTGTGACTTCAGTCACCAGGGCGGTCTTGTGCGTAGAGAGAAAACAATGGTGATTGTCTTGGTAAAAACGTTTACAGCCTAATTATGTGAACACGGTCCTATGGGTCCAAACGGTGGAGTAACAATGCCATAACTCGTAACAATGTACGATTGTTCATTGTCCTGCGTACACCCTTTTTTAAATTGCAAAAAAAAAACCAGAGGCAAAGCTATTTTTATTGTCTATTTTAATTCTCATATTCATAATTTTTCCTCCAAATTAAATTCGTTAAAATCCCCGATTAAATTTCCTCAATTTCGGGTGGGAAAAAAAATTGAAGAATTCATAGGTCAATGTGTCAACTAAAACATTCTCCTTTTAATGTCTTGATTCCACTAAAAATCCGGCGATAATATTTATTGAGTTCTCATTCCCACTGATAAACACATGCTTTTGGATAAACTCTGGTTAAACCAGAAGTGTTCATTCCTCCGTGGCCCATTAAATCCATTTGCACTCTCGACTCTCAATGGCACCACGAAGGCCACATACAGGAGAACAAGAGAGGGGAAATAGGGTCATTGAACTTCACTAATAAATAGAACATTTAATTATCACATTAACAGAATAATGAAATTTTTCCCAATTTTTTTCGCCAATTAATGAATGAAAAAAAAAATGATTTGGAAGGGAACCTCAGTGCTCTCTGTCCTTCAAAACGACAAAGCGTAACGAGGCGAGGTTATCCCCCCGATGAACTGAGAAACGAGCGGTTACAAGGACAAAGACAACCTGTCCCCATGACTATTAGCCCACGCGTTTCATTACACATTTTTCTCAACTTATTTTTTTATCCCTCTTTTTCCATCAAATATATGTGTACATAGACGAGTGAAAAAAGAAACGTTAACGATTCTGGGCACGTGCGTGAGCGGAATATAAAAGCAATCTATGTGACACACCGACATTACGTGTAACTCATAGTTCCCTGCCTTTCGTTTTTCCATCGATGGGAAGTGAGTCCTTGAGAAAAATCATCTTACCTCGATTCTCAATTTCATCATTGAGATCGAGTACACACCGCAATGACTCGATGTATGGATTTTTTTTTTTTTTTTTTCATTCCTGAACAATTCATTAATTTCTGGGATTTAAATGAATTTTTATTTGGATTTAATGGACGAGAGAAGGGGAAATTAATGGAAATATTGAAACAATTGTAATTGTGTAGGCAAATATAAAATATAATGTAATCGAAGCCATGACTTTCTCACGCTACCTGTTATAATTAAATAATTAGAATCGTGGTAATGTCCGTTGCGTTATTTTTTTTTTTAGTATGACGTGTTTATTGCCATTTCAATGGCGATCTTAATTAAAGTCAATCTGAGTAAACGTATAAGGACAGTAGATTAATATCAAGTAAATAAATTCATTTTTTTTAATCGATTTTTTTTTCTTTCATCTTGTAACTGTGACCTTTTACCATTATGCATTGATAATTTTAATGGAGAAAAATAGTGGGAGAAAAAAGGAGCATTTCGGATGATTATTGCGTGGGAAACAGGAAGGGAGTGTAACACTAATTCATTGCCATTTAGAATTAACGATTGGAGGTTTACAAAACTCGCGGAGAATTGCAGAAAGTGAATTTATTTCAGTTTAAATTACTTCCGTGAATGATTTGTGTTTTTCCCATTTTGTGTTTCCGTTTTAATTCTTTCTCTTTTTTATTTATTTATTTTCGTTAATTTCAAAGAGAATTAAATTTATTAATGATTTATTTAGAAAGTTAATGTTTTTTAAAAAAATTAATAAATTATTTATAATCGATTATTTAAATTGTAGTAATTTTATTGTGACAAAATTACAGTAGATTTCATCTCGACATTTTCATTCTCATGGCTTTGATGCACAATTTTATTTCAAAGAGAATAATTTGAAGAGAAAAAAAAACAAACAAATAATGAGATAAGTTTGACGTTCTTGTCTACCTTCGTTTCATCACTGTCACCATTTTCTCAATCGAATGGCACCTGGTCACGACCTTTTGCACGTCCATTATCCCATCTACCGAAAGTGATGAGGAGGAAATAATGAAAAAAAAAAAAAAAGAATTGGTTTTATCTCGTAACTCAATCGATCATCCCAAAGTTTTATCCTGTGTCAAAAAAATTATCGTAAAGATCATTTGAATAAAGAACTCTAATTTCTTCAATTGCTTGAATGAAGAAAAATTCATCGGCAAATTATCGTAAAAGGATGAATTTGCTCTCACGACTGTGAATCATCAGACCTTCTCAAATATCCCGGAAATAAAAGCCTCTCATTATTTGAAAAACATAATGAAAGAGAAAGAACAATTCACCTTTTGATACTTGGATGAGAAAAATCATCAAATTCTGTATAATTTGTTCATTTTCACTTCGGTGACTTTTATTCACCTTTTCCACTCGATTGAGTCATCAGTTTTTAAATCATGGAATTAATTGTTATTCACATCAGCTGGATATCGATATGGAGAAAAGAGAACGGAGCAAATGCGGATAATGGAAGTGAAAAAGAGGTTTTTTTTAGGAAAAAATGAGGAGAATAAGACGCGAGTAGTGCTGACAAAGGCTTCCGTACTCTCTGAGGGCTTTGCACAACGCAAAATGGCCCCTTTGCTGTGGCAGCTGGCGAACAGGTGTGTGTGTGTGTGTGTATGTGTGGTTGTATAGAGAGAAATAAAGGGGAATTGCCCCTCGTCAGCTGTTACTTGCGAATCCTGTGTGCCCAGGATATTGTTCGTGGAATCTCGATCTTGGGTGAACATAATATAGCCTAGGCCATGGATTTTTGGGTGAACATGTGAATTTTAAATGGAAACTGAATGTTCGGATCTTCCTATCATGAGAAATATTGGAGATACATTATTTTTGATGATTCCAGTGAAAAGCTGAGGAAATTTTAGGTGGAAAACATGTGTCAAAATATATTTTTTTTAAATTTTTAGAAATTTCCATTTTTTTGAGAAAAAATGGAAAGGGTTCCAAAAACTCTAAAAAGAATATTCCGACCCATGTTTTCCGGCTAAAATTTCATCACCTTTCCACTGGAATCATCAAAAATCCTCTATCTCCAACACTTCAATCAGAAATCCTCATTTTCAAAATCTATAAATCCCTTTTCCACTGCTCCTCCACTATTCCCACAAATCCTCGACTTCTTATCAATCCTCAGTACCATCAAACTGCAATCGGATTGACTGATAACAGTGGGACAAATAATTAAACGGTTTCATCATGTACAGCGTGTTCTCCAACAGAGGGTTGATTCAACGCTCGAGGGAGCAAATGCTCAGGGGCAGATAGAGAGAGACAGAGAGAACAAGCGTAGCTTTACTTGGGATTTAACGAAGCCCTTGTACCCTGAATATTGGTAGGGTTTTGGTATTCGTTGACACGTCGAAACACCGAGAATCGATCAAACACCGTATCCTTCTTGCTAAAACACCATTCCCCTCGTCTCTTCACCCTCTTCACGAGCCTGACGACAACTAAAACTCATCCAAGTGGTGTAACACAGAGAGGAGAATTGTGTGCAGTTGATGTCAGAGAGAGGAGAGCGGTTTTAGATACACAGAGAAACGTGGATTATCGTTAGACACGCATCCAGGTAGTGCCAGTATCAAACTGTACAGTTTGGGGATTTCCTCACTGATTGCCAATGCCATTTCCAATTCAACTAGGGCTGTGTACACCTGGATTAGTATCCTAATTCTCCTGTACCCAATGAAGAATTATCAGCGATAAATAATTGCGAATTAAAAATGAAATTTTAAGGATTTATTAATGAATTAGCCATGTGCACGTGTTCATCTGCTAAAGAACTTTTTGCACATGTCAAATTTCCAGTTGATGTACACGATTTTTCAACATTTTTTTTTTGCGGGTGTGGCAGAGAGACAGAATGGAACGACGAGTCAGGCTGGATTTGGGTTGGTTGGATGGGGAAAAGCCTCGGCGCTAGAGGGGAAACCCGGATCAATACCCAACCAGTACCTCACCCTGCTCCTCTTCACCGCGCAGTTCGATGCTTCCTCTGTCGTGACGCTGATGGCAATATCAGAACGGTTATTCAATTTCTTTTTCAAATTATTTTTCATCCCCTTTAAATAATATGTAAAAATTTAAATAGAGATAATCCAAATTTTCTGGTAAAATAATTGTTTATTATGGGAGTTGGTCTCATGGTCATCTCTGGAGACCGACGACCACTTCCCATTCCACATAATGGACAATGAATGCCAGTGTTTCACTACTGATAACAAACTTTTATCGTTTCCCCTATTCCACTGAATTTTTTTATCACTGCCACTTTGTTTTTTATTTCACAATAAATTCAACATACTACGAAACAACTCTGAATGACACAAAAAATAATTAGCAGAATCATCAAAAAAACCCTGACACATTTCCATCCAACACGTCTCTCCTCATCGTAAACGGAAGCAGACAGAGAACGGAAGTAACATGCAAAGCCAGCAATGCGAGAATACGCAACAACGTGAACGTTGCTGCATACACATACAATTGGCAAAGCCAGACACATTGGCCATTTTGGCATGTAGGAATAATCCCGAAAACCGCCTGTCATTCGTCTCTTCTCCCCCAGTTGATTTTGCATCCAATCGACAGTCATTTTGTCTCCACTGCTTTTGTTCCATCGTCCCTCTATTTTTCCCCCCAATATCAGATTCAAGTGATACTCTGTATCATCGTGACGAGGATTTTACCTTCCGGATCTCTGTTATTTTTTTAACAAAAAAACTCCTGTGTAAATTCGATACTCGTGTTATTTTTTTTTTCATGAGATACAAGAGGGAGAATTAATGAATCATGGAAAGAAAGTTTTACGCCGTTTACTGGTACAATTTCAGGTGAAAGCTCCTTGTTGTTGGTTAAGTGTCTATTAATTTGAGAATACAGCAACTATTGGCTTTGGTACCTTTTTGGAGGGATTTAACATGGTTTGTTCTTGCTTTTTGGTTACAGGTATAAAGCGAATCGTTGCGTGAGCGGGGGCGGTAGCCGCGGAAGCGGTGCAACCGGAACAACCGGACCGACTGGTGGTACAACTGGCGGTGGTAACAACGTACTTGGTAACGACGGTAGTGTTATAGTTGGTCGTGGTGCTGTTTACGGGGGTGGTGGAGGGGCAGCAAGCCCCAGAAGAGGTGGTGGACAACAAGAGGGTGGTGGTGGTGCACAGCCACCTCTCAACGGTCATCATAATCATCATCATACTACTGGTACAAGACACTACAGGCACAAACTGTCGGCGGGCTGTGTTGAGCTCCGTCATCATCCCCATCATCACCGACACCACCCCCACTATCGCTCCCATCATCGGGGCATGACCATGGGCCAAAAGATATCAGGTAAATTATTATTTTTTCATTATTTAATTTTTTTGTTTTCTTATTTAAAAAAATACCGCAAATGTTTTAACAGTTTCATCTCCATCACTTTTCCATATTCCAGACAGCCAACGGCATTAGTACCGACGTTGGCTATAAATAAACGTGAAAATGAAAAGTGCGGGAAAATTTTTGGCGGCTGAAATAAAATATAGTGGTACAGGGGCGTGATTTACCGCTTGCAAGACGCTTTTTTTGTTCCTCCTCTTTTAATTCTCTTTCATTCTCACCTTCTCTCCTCCTACGACTCGGAAAAAAAAAAAAAACGACTTCAATCTTCCATTAATCATTGGAATGAATTAATGGATAAAAATTCCGCGGAAAATCATTTTGAATGAGACGAAAAAAAAATTTCAGAGACACTTAAAATGTGGAGAATTTTTTTAAATAAAATTGTGATTTACAGCTCAGCTGTGTGAAACCTCAATTTTTTTTATTCACTTCTTTCTTTTTTTAATATTCTTTTTCTCATTTCTTTTCATATCCATTTGGATCATCCGCATCGTTCCGTAAAATTTCCAATGCCGTGCACGAGGCACGTTTTGCCTTTTTTTTTTTATCAAGAATTTTCCTCTAGTTTTTCCAGACAATAAAAATCGATTTACGGCGTTTCATTAATCTGTCCTTTACGCGACGGACCGTAACCTCAGCTGCTGTCGAGACAAATTTACGATCACTTTGGTGTGTATTATAGCGAGTTAGGTGTCAAAGCTTCGTTTTTTTTTTGGAAGCTTTGAGAGAAAGAATTTCCCGAGGATCGAATGCACTTTTTTCTGTTTCTGAATTTACAGCATGAGAGGAAAAAGCCTTTGGGGTTTTTTCGGTCGAATTGGGTTCTCCAGTTTTTATTCCAGTGAAACCGCAGAAGGTGCACAGCTGCTGTGGACAAGAGAGTAAACTGAAAATCCTTCTGGTCAGCCAAAACTGACCGATTCCATTGAAAATCCCTTTGAAAAACCTTCGAAGCAACCTTTTGTTCCTCTCCCAAATGCCTTTTACAATAAAAATAAAAATCCTATTTTTCCCTAAACAATTTACTGAATATCTTTATTTTTACAGGCGGCGTGAAGAGCGTGACGCGCGAAAGCGGAGCGGGAGCGGGTGGAGGAGTCGGAGTTGGTGGTGGTACAGTACCACCATACAAGCCAGTTGTGCCACGTGAACTTGCACAGGATTTCTCGAGGCCGGCGCGTCTCGATGTACTCCTTGATATGCCACCAGCGTCACGAGAAACACAGATACACCATGGGTGGAATGCTGACGACCGTAGTCTCAACATATTCGTCAAGGTAAAAGCAACGATTCAAGAGATTTCAAAATATTCTTAAAAAAGCAAGACTCTAATTTTTAAAATTACCTTTAAATCAACAGGAAGACGACAAATTGACGTTTCACCGTCATCCAGTTGCCCAGAGCACAGACTGCATAAGAGGGAAAGTTGGTTATACAAAGGGTATGCATGTTTGGGAAGTACACTGGAGTACAAGGCAACGTGGTACACATGCTGTTGTTGGTGTTGCTACAGCCGATGCGCCATTACACAGTGTTGGCTATCAGAGTCTAGTCGGCAATAATGCATTAAGCTGGGGCTGGGACCTCGGCAGAAATAAACTTTATCACGACTCGAAAAATAACAATGGCGTTACGTATCCAGCGCTACTTAAACCTGACGAGACATTCGTTGTACCCGACAAATTTTTAGGTACACTCACGTTTATGCATTATTGAGATTAAAAAAAATCATGGACGATATAGATAAATTTAATGTGCTCCTTTGTTTGCAGTTGTCCTTGACATGGACGAGGGCACGTTAGCCTTTGTCGTCGATGGCCAGTACCTGGGCGTAGCTTTCAGAGGATTAAAAGGAAGAAAGTTACACCCCATTGTCTCTGCTGTGTGGGGACACTGCGAGATTACAATGAAATACATCGGCGGCCTTGACCGTAAGCAGCTGAACAATTGCTTTTATTTATAGTTTACTGAGTGAGTCCATGTGGAGGTGAATTATTTTTAATTTTTCTTTTTCATTTACAGCCGAACCTCTGCCACTGATGGACCTCTGTCGAAGAGTCATTCGACAAAGAATCGGCAAACATCGGCTTGATAAGATTCAAGAATTAAATCTGCCACAGGCAATGAAGACTTATCTCCTTTATCGTGACAGGAGGTAACCACCATGTTTTCCAATGAATGAAAAAATAATTCAAGTTCATGAAAAAATCATCGACGTTTATCCAGATAATGCCCAGCTGCCTTGCAAGCAATCGAGAACAATCCACGTGTAGTCTCGTGTCTCACTTATATTTCCAAATGAAAAAATTAAACAAAGAAAATGAAAAAAAAAAAAAAAATTACACATTGAAAAGAATTTGAAGTATGAGTCGTAATTTGTGATTATCTCGTTTCGACATCCTTGTAAATGTCAAATAAAACATGGACAAGTTTACGTAAATATGTAATTGTAAGAAAAAAATAATTAAAGGTGCAAAACGACTCGAAAAATTAACTGTGAAGGGATGAAAAATGGAAGAATGAAAAAGAATACAAAAATGTCTAGCAAATTATTAGGTAATATTGTTGTTTTATGTTGTCAATACGATTGAAGTCGTAGAGTCTTTATTAATTGTTATAAGAAAATGAAAAATCATAGTGCAACCGTCATTAATTAGTTAACTCGTGTGCGGTCACACTATTCAGTCTCGTCGTCTTATTCTCTGCAGAAATAAATCACTGAATTATTGAAACAAATTTATTCCATTGAACGTCATTGCAAACAGCTAATTGCACGTGACGTATTTTTTTTCCAATAAATCAATAAATTCACGAGTGAAACTCCTGCAAAATCAAGCAGAAGTCTAATTATAAATTTTCATAGATTCGAGAACGACGAGACACAGTTTTTTCGTTAATTTAATTTAATTAGGAAACATTGAGAAAATTATTTTACGTGAATGCATCTCTGGATGAATTTGAGTTGATGAAAATTACTTGTGATGTCAAAAAAAAAGTCCCTTTTATTTTTCGTTTATATTTTCTTTTTCTTTTTTGGTTCGTTTATATTTTGAAATTACTGAAAAAATTAATTTGTGATGTCATGAAGAAAAGAATTATTCTTATTTTATTTACGTTCTTATTTTTTTTTTTTTTTTTCGTTTATACTCTTAATATTAATAGGAAAAATTCATTTTCGTCATTTAAGTGTAATTAATTATATTGTGAATTTCATTGAATTTAGTGGATTAAATTTTCGAGTTATTTGGAGACACGTGACTTAGGGGTGGGGGGACAACAGTGACCCTGAAGATTCCTTCATGGTTGGCCAGTAAATAACAAAATTTAAAGAAAAAAAAAAAAACAGTTAGACTTAGTCGAGCCTGAAGACTGACAGTGGTCATTGGTACCTTACTAAGTGCAACGCAAACTGACAACCGGAAACGTTATAATTCTGGTGAAAAAGAAAAGAATTTAAAAAAAAAACCAATCGAAGTTGCACGAGAGGTCTAGTCTGTCTGTGGACCGTGTGTTGGGCAGGAAAACTGGATTAAAGAATAAATAAAATAATAAATGAAGAAAAAGTAAATGAACTTTTTAATAAAATGGAAAAATGAAGTGTACAGTGACGAAAAAAATAATAATAATGGAAGGATAATTAATGAATGAAGAATTTTTCAACATCCACCCCTTCCATAGACTCGTTTTTCAAATATTTTCTAAGCATGCTAGGTCTAATGAGATAATTAGTGGTGTGAGCGTATCGTGGGGGCAGATAAACTGAATTTTCCTCTTTTTCCCACTCGGAAAAGTTTCATTTAAATGAAAAAAAAAAAATGTTTACGATAATTGTAAAAGCAAAATGAAATAATGACTGTGTGGAGCAATTTGATGGATTTAATTTTTTTTATCAATTACCATTATTATTTCAATTTATGTAATTTTCTTTTTGTGAGGTTTTTCTTTGTCAGCAGTCTGGTCAATATGTGTCATGTAAACGTGTGGATAAATGAATGAAAAAAAAAAGAAAAAAAAGTTAATAATAATAATAATTATTAATGATTTAAAAATAATTGAGAAGAGGGCACGTGAAAATTTCGACATTTTTCCCCAATGTGAAATTAATTATTACCTCGAGTTTAATTAAATTTAATTATTGAAAAAAAATATTTTCGCTTAAAATTAAAAAGGAATTAAACTGTTTTTACTTTACAATTAACGAGGAATCGACTGAGCAAGGGCATTGACAGTGAACATTGCATAATAATTTAAACAGAAAGTGAAAATTTGAATTAATGCGGATTCAAGTGAATAAATTCAACGTTATTAATGTATATATCGTAATATCTGTCCTATACTCTAATTCATCGTACAAAAAGAAAATGTTTAAAAATGTTTAATGAAGCCTGGCCTATTATTACCGAATACGCACATTGTCCAATCTGCTTCAGTCATATTTCAGAGTCAATTCCGCATACTAATGATTTATTAAAATATATTCTGTTCAATTATTTCCATTGCGGAATGTGTCTTCCAAAATTTCATTGAATTTTCATTTCAGCACAATATTTGATAAAATGAAGAAAAAATTGATATTCACGAGAGTGTGTACATACTTGAGCCCTCATACTTGATTAATTGAAATGAAAAATAAATTGAGTGCAGGCAACACCGCAAGCCTAATCCAACTGAGCACATTAATAGGACTTTAAATAATTTCAACTGAATGAAAACAAAAAAAATTAAGAAATATATATATAGTTCTCACGTAATTCACACACGAGCGATTATTACATGTACAAATTGAATAACTTACATTTAATGAGGAATGAGAATTATTTGAAAGAATAAAAATGTCGATGAATCTTGCTAATTATTTCACAAATCATATTATCATGAGAATGTACATTATTTTGTATATAACGAGGAGAATTATCGTTTCTTTTTATATTTTATATAAAGTATAAAAGATGAAAATGATAAGTGCTATGTAAAATACAACGTGTAACATTTTATATAGTGTAATAAGTCGATTTTTCATTTTTCCACTTCGATATATACGAAATAATGTGTGTGAATGTCTCAAGAGAAGAATTAATTTTTGGTTTTTTAAATTTTTGTGAAATAATCTGCGAGATTTTTCACTGAGATTAAATACGGGGATAAAATTGACACAATATCCACATTAAAAAAAAAAAAAAACCACAACCGTCTTTGTAAACAATATACTATTTTATATAGTGAAAAAAAAGAAGAAACAAAGAAGAATTATGAATGAAATAAAGAAAATTATCTCGACGGGTGTTCCAAACATGAGACAGGACAAATAGAATTAGTAATCTGTAAATATTATTATTATAAAATATTATTATTACAATTAATAGTTTAATTGATTAAGCGATTATCGTGTTAGTCGGCATAATGTGAATTCATTTTATACGGTATATAAAAGAAAATGAGTTTCCTTTTTTTAATGAATAAACAAAATTAATTAAAATTTCGATCACGTACATTTAAAGCACTCGGAGGTGAAACTAAAAAAAAAAATATTGAATTAATGAAAAAGCGAGGATAAAAACAAGGGAATGATGAATTTTTTTGATTAAAGAATTTCATTGAAAGTGGAAGAAGAGAAGAAAAATAAATAAACAAATGCAAAATTTATTGAGTGTGAACGATACGTGAGAAGAGGGGTAAGATAATTATAATAAAATTAAAAATAAATAAAAAAGCACTCGTTTTCTTCTGTATAAAGAAAATAATGTTTGGGCAGTGTTTACCTTCCTATAATTTTAAAAAAATTGCCTCAATGATTAAAACAAATTATTCAAGAAATACAACCAATAAATGGATTTAAACAAAATAACAAATTGTTATACATCGTTTCGTGTTTTGTGTGTGAAAATTTTAACGAAATCATAATGTAAAATTCTTTCTCCTTCCCCTCTCTTCTCATTATCTTTTATTTTTCTCTTCTTCCTCAGGAAATTGGGATTCTCTTAATTTTATAACCCGAAAAATTGCATTTTGGTGTTAATTAAACTGTGATTAAATGAAATAAGTAACTACGATTTTAATTTTTCTATTTTTTCTCTTTCTATGTAAATGGAGCAGTGCCATTGAAAAAAAAAGGACCGATTGTTGATTGGGCGTGTTCGATGAAATAATAATGGAATATATTTTTCATATTTCCATAGAGGTTTTTTTTTTCTTAAATCGACACGCCCATGCAATCAGGACCAACCGAACGAGATTTATTCAATTTTTCTTTTTTCCTTTTAACGTGTAAATAAACTTTTTGTAATATTGAAAGAAAAAACAAACGGAAGTACCACCGATGCAAATTTATAGGAATTTAATTCAATTGTAAAATGATGAAGATGAAGATGCGTCTAAAAAAAAAGAGACCATCTCTTCTCTCGCCATTTCACAGCTTCGAATTTATTTCTGAACGAGAAAAAAAAGGTTGCAGGGTCTGGGACAGGTGAATACCTTTTGAATTAAACTCCCCCTCTATTTATTCATGAAAAAGACGAAATAATAATTGATCGCTAGTATAATCCACAATCGATCAATCCGAGTTCACCAAAAAATTCCAAAAGAATGTAAAAAGTTTTGAAAATTAACGAAATTAATGAAAATATGGAAAAATTAATAATGTTCCCGTGATACTGCCTGCCCGCCTGTCTGTGTTAACTACGTTGCCTCATTGAATGTGTCTAATTTATTTGGACGATGCGATTTAATTAAAGACGACTAACTTTTAAATGAGCGAATGATTTTGACTGTATAAATGAGTGCTTAAATTCATTGAAGAGTCTCAAGATTCTCAATTCACTAAAATCCACTTAAAAAAAAAAAAAAGATACAAAAGATATTTTTGCATCTTCACGTCGAACTTTCCCAATAGTAGTTCCTCATTTCAATTAATTCTTAAAAAAAAATGGATTTTAATCTTCGAGACTTATCAATGAAATTTCCTATTCTGCGATTGTATGTAATTTTTCAAAGAAATTACTTATTATTTTTTTTCTTGTGTTAAGCCTGGACTATTGCAACGAGCGATCTCACGTCTATAATAATTAATGAAAAAAAATAAAAAAAATGAATTAATAAGTTTAAACGAGTTTAGCGTGGTATTGCTGTATAGTGAACGAGTGATGAAAAAAAAAATTTATAAATATGTAATGCCTTAATGTTAACGATAATAATAATAGCGTTATATTAGTTAATGAAGATGAAAAAAGAAAATTAATACCAACCACTATTAATTGTCTCTATTGTCTACAGTTCTGTTCGTGATTTGATATTTTTTTAAATAAATTCTGAGGAATAAATCAGACGACGAAAGAAGAAAATAAATAATCTCGTTGAAAAACAGAAGCACACAATTACGTGTGTGAGTGCGTGTGAGAGAGAGAGAGAGAGAGAAAGAACGAGTGAAATGACAAAACGACAAAACGTGGAATGTATAGAGAAAATGCTGTCTAAAAATAGTTCAGGCTGGATGTCGATGTTTGTAGCAGATAAAAATGCAACACAGCATAATAATTAAAGATAAAAAAATGAAAAAAAAAACGAGAATTCATTAATTTTCACTCGACTATTCACTAAACAACTGAACATATTTATTTTTCAATTTTTCCTCAAATTGACAGGAGAATTCTCAGTTATTTCCAACGGATTTTAATGCAACCGGAAGTACACAATCTCTGTAAAGTACATTGCAATCATCGCCCCTGAGTCCCGCTATACCAGCATCCTCAACTAAACGGTCCCATCCGGATGTAGTCTTCAGTGATTTCCCAATGATTCGGCTTGATAAACAGGTAAATATGTTAGTGTATTAAATTCTTTCGAGAATGTGGAGTTTCAACGGTAAAAATATTTACGTCAAATAATTCCCAAGTTTCGCTCCGGGTGCTCCGAGGTCTTTTAGCAGCTGATGATTCTCGAGGCAGATTGTCAATTGAATGCAGCGGATTCGAGCGTCATTGTTGAGGATGTCTTCTTGCTCTGGAGTCTGATGAAAAAATTATATTCTCGAATTTTCATTTAATGGAGAATTTCTAGTCTAATCTAATGAATTGATACCATGAACTCCAGTGCCTCGAATAAATCTCTCTTTCTCCTCGCTGGCAGTAAATCAAGCGATTCCCTGTGCCTAGTAACCATCATTGCCCCTTGAATAATAGCGAAGAGTGTTAAAAGTCCAATGAATAATGCAACAGTCATATATTTCGTTGGCACTGCTATTTGATTATTAGCATGCGGTGGTAATACTGGATATCCGAATTCTGGATAGCCGTATGGGCTCCATGGATCACTGCGATAGTGAGAAAGTGGCGGTGGTGGTGCTGAAATAATTATGGGAAAATGAGGAAAAATGAAGATTCTGATTGAAGTATTGGAGATAGATTATTTTTGATGATTCCAGGTGAAAAGCTGAGGAAATTTTAGCCGGAAAACATGTGTCAAAACATTTTTTTTTTGATTTTTGGAAATTTCGATTTCCATTTTTCCCCCAAAAAAATCGAAATTTCCAAAAATTGTAAAAAAAATATTTTGACACATGTTTTCCGGCTAAAATTCCCTCACCTTTTCACTGGAATCATCAAAAATAATCTATCTCCAATATTTCCATAAGAAAACATCACTTAATCAAAAAAACTGAATTAATCTCCTCTTTAATTCCGGAAACACTTGAGCCCCGACGAATTCTCAATTGACAATTTAATTCCATGCTTTTACACTCATCTCCAGGAGATGACTATTACCAGGAAAAGCTCTTGGAGATGCGGAAAATTGAATTATCTCTGTACTTAATTCCGAGTGAAATAATTCGATTATTCTCCAGCATCCAGAGACTTTGAGGATGAGAGTTTAATTAAAATGAGGGTGTAAAAGAATTTACGAGCAGAAATAAAGTGAGAAGATCAATACTAAAGAGATGAATTTTTAAAAAAAAACATTAAATATTAAATTCTCATTTTATTCCTGAATTAATTACCAGATACGTAATAAGTTGGCTGCAATTCAGTGTACGGTGATGTCTGTGCAGCAACTTCCTGTGCACTTGGTGGCCACCATTCGTTCCGCTTCAAAGTGCTGATAGTGCTTGTGGTAACAACTGGTGAATTCAACTCGACACTCTGGTTCTCAGCTGCTGAATATGTCACTGGTTTGACTTCCTGTGCTTGTGTCAAGTGCAGAAAAAAAAGCAAAAGCACTATCGACGACCACATGATGTCAATTCCGAAGACCACGAGATACGAATGACAAGTGAATTGACTCTGAATGCCTCGAGGCATCTCAAAGAATAAAAGGGTGATTCGGTAAATTTGAGGCAATCATTTGCTCCACTGGGCCAAACATAATCCTCAATTTCTAAATTCATAAAAACATTTTTCCACAACTCCACGAGTGCTCCAGTTTTTAAACCGAACAGAATTCCCTGGGCAATTCATTTTAAAGTAATAAAATTCAGGCGACAAGAATATATTCACTCTTCATCACTGTCATCCAAACAGGCACTCAACATTATCCCTCTTAAGGTCTTGGATAAAACGTAAATTTGAGAAAACCCAAGACAGGTAAAATGAAGGATTTTACTTTGTACATTGTACTCTAATCTTCAAATGGCTTGTTATCAGTCATGCCAAGTTTGTGCACTTTTATCAAGGAGAGTGCAGCCTCTGATTTCATGGCATTTTGTCAAGAATAAATGTAAAAATAAAAATTCAATTTTTCATTAAATTTTTGTAATTATTAAATTTTCGCATTTTTCAGATTCCTAAAAATTCATTAAAAATAAGAGTAAAAGAGAGAAAGGGATGATTTGAGTTGGGGTAGGCTGAAGTTGGAGTGCAGTGGGTGTTGCTATGACGATGTTTTGCCCAAAGCGAGAGGCGCATCCGTCTGGTGCCTCCAGTGCTAAAGGGGATAGTTACACATCATATTCAGGAACCCTCAGCCATTTTCTCTCCCTCGCAAGAGTCCGAGGTCCGTTATACTCATAGTGGAATTTTAAAAAAATCCCAGGAGACAAAACTGCAACTTCAATCGCTGGAATTGTTGGAGATGATGCTGCCTCTTCAGAAAAAAATAATAGAGAACAGGTGGAATCACGAGCATCGAGAGCACTGGGTGTGGATTCAGGTCACATCGATACATTGCAACGATTTAACGCCAACGCCATGCACACGATAAACATTCTATTTTTATCAATTTCTCTTCTTTCTGCATAAAAACATGATTTTTTTTCCATCATAAAAAGTAATAATATTCATTGGAAATTGAGGAGAGTTATGAATGCCTGACCACATGCGGTCTTAACTACTGCGACAACCTGTTAAATTCACAATTACTTAATCATTCAATTAATCAACAAACTTTTTACTTCATTAATTTTAATACTAAAAAAATTGTAATAGACTCAATGTAATTATCTATGGAAAAACGTGGCGTTAATATTGTTGGTAGTGGAGCGGAGACAAAATGCTTTTATACGGGTCGCCCTACATTATCAGGTGCGTCATTTTATCCGCACGTGGACGAGCCCAATGTATAAATTTCTATCCTTATAATTTTTCCATTATTTTTCTAGCATCGAGAATTTTATTATGATTATAGAGTTTGAATTAAATGAGAAGCTTTTTATTTACAATAAAATTATCTTAAAAACATTGTTTTTCGACGAGTCTACTATTTTTCACCCTCGTAAGTGCATCTGGAGCAGAGAATCACGACCGGGTAGTGACCCCAGTGCTGAGATAAAGCGCAGACCCTCAAATGATACGAATCCAATTCTCTCCCCTTTTTATTTACAATTTCTCACCGGAAATTGAAATAAATCTCCAATTTTTTTCCTTCCCCGAAGAGATAACCAAAGAGACAGAGCCTTGAAAAAAAATTAAATTTAAATCTGTGATCGAAAGAAATAATCCCCTTTTTACATGTAAAAAAAAATTCATTCCATAAAAATATTTTCATCCCCTCATTTCTCCACGTTTTTTTCCTTCTAATTCCGAGTTTGCCTCATCCCCCGAACGTCTGTAGCCACCCCCGACAATCGACGTTCGCCGTTTGCGTTTTATCGAACGATTGCGCGCGCACGTGAATCGGAAGGGGCGTACCAGCATTAATACGTCTTGCGGGTTGGTGTCCAAAGAGGCCGGAGGCACTCCATACACACTGGGCCCAAACACCGTTACGTGAAGTGACGAGTGAAGGAAAACAAATTCGAATGGTTTTGTTCGAGGATCCCCATCATCTTGGAGACTCGAATGAAGACCTGGAAAATTCAGTAATTGCCAAATTTTAGTAATCGGAGAATTTTAATCAGTGGCTCAATGAGAGAGAATATTTTAAATTTAATGAGGAATTGATAGGATTTAGTTGATAGTTGTGACGAGTGTGTTAATTTAATTTTAAAATCCATGAGTAATCGAATTTAAATAATTGTGAGTGATTACTATTTTTTCATAAATCATAAACATTGAGAGAAGTAAACAGTGACACGCGTTGTGAATTCATTGAATAATTAATTTTTATTATTAAAAAAGGCAGGAGTTGCAGTGTTGAAGAATTACCACTGAAACCCTCTATTTTCTTCTCTAAAAATAAAGAAGAGAAAAAAATACTGAAAAGGGCATTAACAACTTCACTGAAGAGGCTCGCATCGATCGTTCGCCATTTTGACTCGACGAAGTCGCACCCCTGCATCCCCATTCTCTGTATCATCCCAAAAAAAAAAACCCGAGATATTCTCCAATTACTGCATGAACTCCAGAACAAAGTAAATCCCATTACTAAAAATTCCATTAAATTCAGTATAGAATCCCCAAGAAGAACTCTCCATTTCTACTTGCTCTTGTATTGATCGTGTGCGCCATATTAGTCTAGAAAGCACGTCTGAGTGTCGACGGGGGTGCGTGGGCAAACGAGGGAAGACAGTGTTGAAGGAGTCGAGACAGAAGTGAGATCAGGCTGCAAAAAAAATTCCACAAAATAATCTAAAATCGTGAGTTCTGGGGCTGATAACAATAATTGAGTGTCTGAAATCCTCAAAAAAAAAAGAACCCGATTGGCTTGCCCTTTAAATAATCTCCAGACACCCGAAAATAAAGGCTAGCTAGCGCCTGGTCTAATAGTAGGCATCAGGCTGGGAGGACGTTTGAGTGAAGTGGTGGGTCCCGTCGTGGAGGAGGCCATAGAGCCAGGAGATGGGACACCGCTGACGGGACCCTCGAGGGAGGCCTCGATACCACGAGCACCTCCACCACCGCCACGCATAACAACACCATCTCCACCACGTCCGCCGCCTCCACCCTCTCCACCCACTCAACAGTCCCAGCCTCAGCTGCTCCAAGTTAATCTCCAAACAAACTCATCAACATTAACGAAAAGCCAGAGCCAAGTGCAGATACATTCGGGACAATCACATCAGCTTCATCATCAAGTCAGTGAGCCAACGCAAAATCCAAATATGGGTACTGTATTGTCAATAAGCCCAAAAGACAGGCGTTCATCATCAGTTTATCCACCAATTGGTAGCAATGATTTTACACTGAATAATTTTAATTACGAGCAATTAAATAATGCGAAAAATCGAGAGAACAAGAGTGCTGCTGTTGCACCAGCACCACAAAATACTAATAATCATCCGTCAAATAATAATTCATTGCAGAATAATAATATTAATTTGAATAACAACGATAATGCACGTATAATATCAGAGAAAAATGCATTGGAGAAGAATCTAAAGAAGCACTCGTTGTTCATAAATGCATTATCATGGAAACGATTTAGTACTACTAATAATAATAAAAAGAAGCTTGATAATAAAAATAAAAATATCACGTTTCGACAGCCACTTGATAATATTCCAATTGTTGACAAGAATAAGAATATTCAAACGCCACAGGTATGTATTAGTTTGTAATTCTCTAATCATTACCTGAAAATACAATGTCCACGTGACGAATAACTATTTATATATCTATAACTATTGGGAATTGGATTGTCCTAGTTTTAAAACTTTCCCTCGTAATTTATGTGAAAAAAGTTCCTTCTTTCCATTAGTTTCTATTCTCAAGTGTTGAATTTTAGTGTCTCCATATGTCCCACAATTACCAAACACTCTTGCCAATTGTTGATAATGTGTAAATCCTCCTTTTAACCATTCGATTTTTTTATTTATAGCCTCAATGAAATTTAACTCGTGAAAATCATTGAGACATTCTATTTAATGAAGTAGCTCATGTAGAGAATAATAAAAATTCTTGATTTATCCAATAGACAAAAGCTCCAGCGTCGAATAACAATCACACAACGCACAATCCAAAGTGCGAGAAAATTGTTGATAGAAATCAGCAATCAGCTGGACCACGTAAAACAGTTATTCAAGCATCGACCTCTGAATTATTGAGATGTCTCGGGGTTTATTTGCATGGTAAATGCACGAGATTGAGGGATTTTCAAGCTGGTGATGCTGTAATGTGGCTGAGAACAGTGGACAGAAGTTTGCTGCTTCAGGGATGGCAGGTGAGTCATGTTATTGATGAAAAAAATAAGGGAATACTGTGTAGTGTCTTTGGAAATTTGATATTGCGTACTTGTGCAAGAGGGGAAATTTAAAAATAAATTCAGAGTCTATTGAAGAGGCACTCCTTTGAATAATTCAAGTTGGCTTTTCTTTGATGAAGAAAATCCTATTTTCCTTCCAACAGAATAAAACTCTTATTTCTGATAAAAATCCGAGCCAATTCAATGAGACTACGTGAAAGAAAATAAACCCATTAATGGAGAAGTAACATCGGGAAAATTCTCTCTCATTCTAATCACCAATTTTCTCTTTTCAAAGAGAATCATAAAGAAATGTGGAATTTTCATCTTTAATCCTTTGGAGAAAAAAATAGAGCTCGAGTATTACTATTAATACAACAATTTTTCCGATGGGGTTGGTATCTGGGTCTCGATATAAATATTCCTCCACTTCATCTAAAAATAATAAAAGAGGTGAAATAAAATTAATAAAATAAAATAAAAAGTTTTTCCTGTTGAGGCAGAGAATTTTCGCAAATTTATTCTTATCGACTAAATTCCAAGAGACTGAGAATTTTCATGCAGTGTGGGGGTCACGTGCACATGAAGAGGGGTGGTAAAAAAGGGGGAGAAAGACGTGCAGATAGTTGGGATTTTTTTTTTAGGGTGAATACTCTGGAAAAATTCACAGATATTGAAGTATTTTATGAATTAATTTTCTTGGGGATGAGAGGTCAAGGGTTTCACCACTAATTCCCCTTTTTTCCCTATATTTTTATTTATTCTCTTGTAATCACATTACAAACAGGTGTTCTGTGGATTAGAATTGACCGCACGTCACGTGTCCACGTGCTGCACGTTTAGGATTAACAATTCCACTCGTATCTACATTAAATTAAATAATTGCTATAAATTCATGAGTTCTGCATTCAAAGATATCCCCGAAAATCCCTTTGTATCCCCGAAAATGGAGAATTCAATTGAAATCGTTTTCCAATGCCCAACAGTATCATCCCTCGCTTAAAAAAAAAATATATAAAAAAAATGAAGAATAACAGGGATTAAGGGAGAGGGGTCATCCAGGCGCGTTGTATAGCAAAAACACTGGGTCTATAGCAACAAGAGACGCGCCAAGCACGATATCGGGGGCATCGATCTAGCCAGTTCGGGTCACTCCGAGGCCTCTCTCCCACTGCATAAACACAAGTGAATATACCTCCCACGGACTGTGTACGCCAATATACATAGATAACAATGCTTTTCCAAGTACCCCAAGCCCTCTGCCTCATCCACCGAGCCAATGCACCTATGCCAGCACCCTCTGCACAAATCCAGAGGCAAAAGCCTCTTGAATTGGCCCGAGCAACTGAATCAGGTCGCACGTTCCAATTCGCTAATGACAACAACGACCAGATTTGTTGTTGCTTTTATTATTTTCATCTCTCGAGTTAAAGATAAATGGGGCTCGCTTGAGAGACTGACTATTAGAGCAGACGAGGCCAGTTGGGATGAGCTTGATGAGGGTGTGAATAATAACCGCCTACACTGGCTTTTTAAAAAATAGGAATAATGACGTTGAGGAATAATGAAAGAGTCTATCGACTTTCCGCATGGCTACTTCCGCCTTGCTAATGAAGCCAGGGGTAGATGAATAAATAATTCAATAGCGAGGGGATAGAATATAAGATGATTCAATGCTGAAGAAACTTTGGAACTTTTGAAAAATTGAATTTTTCATTTCAGGATGTGGCATTCATCAATCCTGCTAATGTAGTATTTGTCTACATGCTTGTACGTGAATTGGTAGACGGTGAAGAGGCATCGGAACGTGAGCTCCAGGCAACTGTTCTAACTTGCCTCTACTTGAGCTACAGCTACATGGGAAATGAAATCAGTTATCCATTGAAGCCATTTCTCGTTGAAGACAGCAAGGACAAATTCTGGGACAGATGCCTGCTAATTGTCAATCGCCTGAGCTCAAAAATGCTGAGGATCAACAGCGAGCCAGGATTCTTCACGGAGATATTCACCGAGCTCAAGGTATATGACACCCCATGGAGACGTCCTTCACTGAATATGGGCGTATAAAATCCAAAGGGCCTGTACGTAACGACCCGCAGTGTTATTCATTAAAAAATCTAATTAAATGAAAAATTCCTTTTTCTCTCCCCCAAAAAATTTTTTTTTCATGATAAACAAATGGAAAATTTAGGCCTGTGGAACCGGAGAACGCGGCAGTCTCACTGGTAGCGGCCTCGAACGAAGCCTCGTCGTCTCCGGAGTCGCGGTACCCACCAAGGCAGCTTGACATAGTTACAGGGAACTCTTGGATCGGATTACAAGAACCGAGTGTCACATCGAGACATTCTGACCTACCGCAGAAAAGGGAAGAGCCGCCCTTGCTGCATGACAAGCCGCTAACGGCCCAACAGCCACCGCCAGTACCATCCACCTCAGGTTCAACTCAACAACATCAATTGCTGAAACAAAGATCGCTTCTAGAGCCACCTGGTCAAATAAAATTACAGCCACGTCGTGCCAGTTGTGGTTTATCGGGGCGTTGTCCAGACTGTGGTAAAAAGCGTGGTGATGCTGTCTCGTATACGATTGAGGATCTTGATGCCGTTGATGGTGCACCACTTGAGAGTAACTTTCCGGGTCTCGTGTGCGAGTGCGATGATAATGCATCAGCAATTAGGACACCTGATCCATCGCCCTCGTACAAGAAACCGCATCCTGATTTACGAAAGTACCGGAGTGTCGAGACTTCTAGATGGTCGGGCAATTATTTAGCACCTGAGGATGCAGTCTGGGACTTGAAGAGTCATGAGGCAGAGCACACTGAGTACAGATGGGAGCTCCACACTTCTAGGACAGACGTGGATCTCAACAGACGTACCAAATGTTCCTGCCACGACCTCACGCCGGAAGAGAAACGTCATCCAGAGCGTGGAGACTTGCGCAAGCATCACAGTGCTGAAACCGACAAGTGGTCACTGCGACCAGATCACCTGTCTCCACCCCACGACCTCCGGAAACACCTGAGCGATGCTTCGGGAATGGCACGAGAAGCCGGTCAACAGACTGCTGCCAAGACTCTCCAGGTTCCCGAAGTCATGCCTAATCCAAAGCCAAGATGCACCTGTCCAAAATCCAAAATCCTGTCACCCTCACCAACAGCAGAGAAACGTAGTCAAAGATTCCAGGATCAAGAGAACAAGATCCTGTTTTCAAAGTCCATGACACCAGAAGATATCCCAGTGCCTGAGAGACCTGAGCTCAAGAAAACAGCGAGTGAAGACGTGCGAGCACCATTACCAAAACGTGAACGTGGACGTCTTGTTCAACAGCGAGCAATTGAGAAGTCGTCGATAAAGAAATGGGAACCTAAGGACAGGGCATTGAGCCCAACGGAGGAGAGGAAAGCAGTGAGATCGAAATGGGCAGGAATGACGCACTTCTCCTTGCAGCCAGAGAAAAAGGACTTCAAGGTTGGTGATCCAAAGAGCAAGAGCCTGAAGGAGCGTCAGAGATACAGTGTGAGAAGGAGTTTATCCCCAGAGCCAGATCCGAGACAGGTGCTTAGATTGGACAGTCGCATAGTGAAGCGTCTCATTTCTCCTGAGATAATGATAACGAGTGACGCAAAATGGGCGCCTTACGAGGGCTATTCACCTCTTCCGAACGTGGGAATAAAGAAACGAGAGCCCAAGCACATTAAAGAGATCAAATGGACGCCTTACGACGGTTCAGCCTCGGAATTGAGTATCCTCGAGGTCCCAGAGGCTGAGGCAGCAGCTGCTGATGATTACCACATAACGCCAACATGTCATCCTCCACCGAGAGCTCCGACACTCAAGGAGGAGGATGAAGATGAGGAGGAATGTGCTCGTTGGAGATTCCTCAATCAAGTCTCTCCCTTCCCAATTTATCAGGGTGCTTGGAAGGATGATTCGCCGGATAGAACACCACCAAAGAGTCCAGAGGAACTGGAGCCACCGATATGGACACCTATGGAGCCTCCATCGACTCCAGTTAAAAGGCGCAAGCCCTCGCTATTCGTCGAGCCTCCTCAGCCGGTTCCCGTCAAGCTCGGCAAAGAAATGTCGAGGAAGGAGAAGAAACGGCTGAAGAAGTGCGAGAGTGCAGCAATCAGAGACAGCATCAGGGCACCACCACCAACAGTAATTATCAGGGCTTCCAGTGAAGATCAATCTAAGGGCAGACAGAGACCCTTGCTGACTCGGTCAAAGGCACTTCTCGAGGTCCCCAGAAAGGCCATAGACATCACGAAACGTTCACACAGCGAGGAAGTACCGAGGTATCGTAATAATGAGACGCATCATGGTCCAAGTCGTGCTAAAAGCGAGGAATCATCAATGTATCCATGGACTGACGATGGAGAAGTTAGACAGTACGTTACTACGGTCTAGGACAACTAATATTTTCTACTGTAATTTACTGCCCGAGGTGAATGATGAATTTAAATTGAAAACTGGAGGAAATGTTCATTTTTTTGACGACAAAAAAAAAGTAAACAACATCGACGGCTCTCCTCTCCTTTTTGTTACCAGAAGGCCGGTCTACAAATCCAAAAAAGAATTAAATACAAAACAACTCGACATTGACTACTTTCAGCGGCCTACGCTATTATGAAAGCAAATAACAGAGGGGAAAAAATTGAAGAAAAAAATGAAAATTTAAATACGTTAATTGCTCAGGGGCAAAAAAAAAATATGGCGAGGCTTGAAGTGGTAGTCCGGGGGCGTAGATCAATTATTTTACGTTCTCGTATATGCTTGTTTGCTGATAATTAGCACAGGGACATTGTTGAAAAAATGTGAGACCGGATCCAGAAATGACGGCAGCATTGAAATACATAGAGAGAAGTAATGAATAATTAGGAATAAATAATTGCCTGAATTGAGGAAAAAAAAGAACGAAAAATTGCGGGTTGGGGCTGATGAGAATAAATGACATGTTCTAAATTGAAACGAAGAGAATTTTTGAAATGCTAAATACGAAAAAAAAAAAAAAACATTTCCATGCGTTTGTATGTTGGCATTGACGCATATAATTACCATTGAGATACATTTAGAATTATTATTATTGATATTAAATAAATGCGAGAAATTAATGAAGTGAAAATGAACAATAATAAGCGTACTCTAGATAATAAGTAGACGTGATTGATGAATGATTGTACTTGAAAATGAAGTTACATTAATTATAACAATAGAATAATAATACCGCTCAGTTTATGTAAAATTAAAAATC
Source organism: Aleiodes testaceus (assembly GCA_963565655.1). Classification (NCBI taxonomy): domain Eukaryota; kingdom Metazoa; phylum Arthropoda; class Insecta; order Hymenoptera; family Braconidae; genus Aleiodes; species Aleiodes testaceus. The sequence goes on from OY751422.1 coordinate 3,837,703, forward strand.
CAAGTGCAGCGCTAAAAGACAGAATATAATGAGACAAACTGTGAAAATCAAGAAATTGTCGTGATAAATGCTAATTAATTAGAGGACGATTAATGATACCCTTGGAATGTTCTAGAATCACGTAAAAAAATAATGTAATAAGTTAAATTAGTAATTGGCATGATTTGTGCCAGTTAATGCCCGTGCCGGGGTGTGCAATATTAATTAGATAAATTCATTTTTGAATAAATAAAATGACTCGATTTATAGAAGTGAGCCAGGTATCAAGGGTAAGCCATTCTGTGGTTTATTAACCATCTGAAAATAATAATTAAATTGAATGAGAAAGAATTTAATGAGAATTAAACTCATTACACTTAGAGTATATAACTTATTGCTCCTATTATTTATTTAATTCGGTAAATAAATGCAATTGAGGTGAGAATGTTTGTGAAACTTAATAAGCACTCAAAAGTTATTATCAAAACGTTGATAATTATTAATAATCAACGTTTTAATTTAAGGTGCCTGTGATTACTACATTCTGTATCCATTTGAAATTAATGAGGAATGTAATTATAGGTATTATAAAATTGCGTAAAGTGACATCTTAATTATTGAATCATGAAAATCATTTTTTTTCCATTTTTTCAAAGAAAAAAAAAATAAGGAGTGTCATTTCCTTTTTCACTTTAGCATGTGAATAAGTATTTATCAACGATTTTACCATTGTCAACAATTAATATGTATTGTATACCAGTTTGAAAACATAATACTCAATGGAAATAATGAGCGTAACACGCGTGTAAATTCAGTTATAACTGACGTCATTTGATGTATATAAATGTATTAATATTCACGAATTTTTTGTTCGAGTGATTGAATCTTGAGAAAATATTGAACTCATTAATTGTTTTTTTTTCGTAATTTAATATCATCGATAATTGTTTTTATTTAATTTATTTAATTGAGAATTTCACCTGTGAATTCTAATAATGTGACTCAATGACGAATAGCGTTTAAAATCCAATTAATAATTCCACGAGTGAAACTCTAGTTTCAAATTTAATTTTAAAAAATACTAGTGATTCGTTGACGTATTACCGTCCCACAGAAAAGCCCTCTGTACCATGATCCTCTGTGATTCATTAAATATGTTGTATGTATGTGTTATGAGTCGGACGACCTTTGGGCATAATGGGCTTGCGCCATTTTATGCCCGCCCTTTCTAGGCGACCGTCCTGTCCCAGGGTTCCATCAGGTTGGTCAGCCTTGCGAATTGCAATAGGCCCCCTACCGAGTCCCCTGAGACTTTGAGCTCTGAGATGCCGTAGGTGTCAAAGACTTGCCATCTGGCCCAGTCCAGTCCACCGCATCTCATGATCAAGTGGTTGGCGTCTCCTCTCTCCATCCCACATAACTCACAGGTGGGATCTTCCTCGAACCCGACCCTGTGAAGATAGGCCCTTGTCGGCCAGTGTCCCGTGATGAGACCTATCAGACAGCGCAGTTCCCTCTTCTTCAGCTGGGCAACCCTGTCTGACAGTGCCTCATCCGGTCCTTCCAAGTGGAGTCTGGTATGAGCCAGTCCCGTGTCGCTGTGCCAGAGTCTGCTGAAGTCCTTTCGTGTCTTCCTCTTGAGCCACTTCCGGACCAGCTCCTTCTCGGCACCTATTTCTACACGCGCCTCCCCATGGCTCTGTGTCCATGCCATGGAAGCTAGTGCATCTGCTTCCAAGTTCCCCCTGATTCCTGCATGTCCCGGAACCCAGAGTAACTTGGTCCAGTTGTCTGCTCCTATGATGTTCAGCAGATCAACGCAGTCCTTAGTTAACCGTGAGGTCGTTTCAACCCTTTCTAGTTCCCTAAGGGCCTGCTTGCTGTCCGTGCAAATGTAGATGTGTTTCCCGCTCATTCGCCGGTCCACGATCTCCTTTGCACATACTATTAGCGCAGCCAGCTCTGCTTGCAGGGCTGTGCTGTGGGGCGGTAGTCTTTCTGAGGTATTGGTCACTGGTCCTTCAGACCATACCCCAATACCCGCTCCCGCCTTCCCTCTCGACCCATCCGTGTACCAGGTTGGGCCTTTTGGTGTGAGGAACGGCTTCTCCTTCCTCAGCCATTCCTCCTTAGTTGGTCTATGGACTGTGAAGGTTCTTTCAAAAGTCCTCGTCCTAACGCCCGCGTCACTGCCTATTACGAGGGTCCTCCTCATCTCTCCCTCGTTTAGCAGCGACGCATGACCGTAGGTCGAGGTCCTCCACAGCCCTGACGTCCTGAGTCTCACCGCCGCTCCCCTCGCTGCTTCTAGGGCTAGCAGGTGCGGCGGTTTTAGGTCCAGGATAGCCATCAGGGCGAGGGTGGGTGTGGTCCTCACAGCCCCACTCATTCCCAGCCCTGCCCATCTGGCCAGCCTGTTCACTCTTCGTATGGTGGAAGTCCTCGTTAGGGCCCTCCACCATACGACCGATGCATAGGTGAACTGGGGTATCAGCACCGCTGTGTAGATCCATTTGATCACTTTCGGGCTGAGACCCCAGGTTCCTCCTATCATCCTCCTGCAGGCCCAGAAGGTGTTCGTCACCTTTCCTATCTGCTTCTCAATGTGTGGTCTCCAGCTCAGCCTCCGATCGAGTCTTACCCCTAGGTAGTCCACCTCGTCCGAGAAGCTGAGCTCCGTGCCGAAGATCCTGGGCGGTCTCACCACCAGGTTCCTCTTTCCGGTAAAGAGTACCATCTCCGTCTTGCTGGGGTTCACCCTGAGTCCCTGCCTGGTGCACCATGCTTGCACATGGTCCAATGCCTTTTGCATTCTCCAGTGTAGTTCTCCAGCGTGTTCCCCATTTGTCAGTATGGCTACGTCATCAGCGTAGCCAACCACTTTCACCCCGAGTCCTTCGAGTTCCCGCAGGAGCTCATCTACAACGATAGACCACAGGGTAGGTGAGATTACACCCCCCTGTGGGCATCCTCTGCCCACTCCTGCTCTAACTCGTTCTTCTCCGTAGGTGACGTTGATGTTCCGGGTCTTGAGCATCTCCAGTATCCACTCAGTTATGGTTTCCCCAAACTGAAAGTTCCTGGCTGCTCTCCCGATGACTTCAAATGAGGTGTTGTCGAACGCTCCTTCGATATCGATGAACACCCCGAGTGAGGCTCCCTTTCTGAATAGGGCGCTCTCAATTTCATCTACCAATACGTGGAGTGCCGTCTCTGTTGAACGACCCTCCTGGTAGGCGTGTTGCGCGTTGCTGAGTTTCTTCCTCTTCAGCGCATTGTCCTTCAGGTATCTGTCTATCAGTCTCTCCGTCGTTTTGAGGACGAAGGAGCTCAGACTGATAGGCCTGAAGGCTTTGGCGTTGTCATGGTTGCTCTTTCCTGGCTTGGGCAAGAAGGCAACCCTGACCTCTCTCCAGATGGAGGGTATCCGTCCCAGGGCCACGCTGGCCCTCATGGTCTGGATGAGCCCCGATTTCAGGGCTCTCCCTCCTTTCTTTAGCATTGCTGGGTAAATCTCGTCTGGTCCCGGGCTTTTGTAGTTGTCAAAAGAACTTAGGGCCCATTCGAGCTTCTCCATCGTTACGATACTCTTGGCCGTCTCCCAGTCCGGTCTACGGCTTTGTGCATCGCTCCTACCGGCATATTCCATTCCCTCCTCTCTCTCTTCCGAGTCTGGGAAGTGTACCTGGATCAGGTGTCGGAGTATGTCTTTGTGTTGGGTGATACTTCCCCCTTCCGGGGTTATTATGCTGCCCAGGGAAGCTCTCGGTCCTCCCGTGAAGATTCTCTTTAGTCTAGAGACCAGAGAAATATTCTCTAGCTCTGAGCAGAAGTCCCTCCAGTGGGAGTCCTTTGCCTCGACTATCTGGTGCTTGTACAGTGCGTTTGTGGCCCTGTACTTATTCCAGTCTGCCTCCTTTTTGGAGCTATAGGCCCGTCTCCATTGCCTTCTAGCAAGGGATCTGAGCCTCGTGAGTTCCTTGTTCCACCATTTCACCCTCTTGTTGGATCTGATGGTGCTCTCTCTGCAGTGTTCCTGGAAGGTCCGTACCAAGTTTTCCTGTATGAATAGGGCAACTCTGTCCAGTCCCTTCTGTCCACTGACTCCTTTGCGCTTGCCTCCTAGAGTCCTCTCTAGGGTGGCTTCGAATTCCTCCCAGTTTGTGTTCCTGGGATTCCTTCTAGGTGGCGCTTCGACGTGAATGGTGGCCCCTGTGATTTCGAATCTCATCCTCCGGTGGTCCGATAGTGAGTCCTCATCACATACCTCCCATCCTTCACAGTTGGTCAGGAACGATCTCGTGCACAGTGTGACATCGATCACTTCCTGGCATCTGGTCGTCACGAAGGTCGGCATGGTGCCTCTATTGAGTACCTCCCAGCCTTCTTCGAGGATAAACTCTAGAAGGGCTTCGCCTCTTCCTGTACATCTTTTACTCCCCCAGACCGTGTGCTGTGCATTAGCATCACAGCCCACTATCAGGGGGATGTTTATGGCCTTGCAGTGTCTGGCCAGCCTCCTCAGCTCGTGTGATGGCGGGTCCTCTTCCGCATCGTGCGGTAGGTAGGCCGAGCAGATGACTACGTCTCGTCTCGTCCCTCCCACCGCTATCTTTACGGCTACCCCCACCAAGTCCCTCGAGCAGAAGTCCCTGACCAGCCTTGGTAGGCATTTGTTGCTGGCGATGATGCAGGCTCTCGCCCCCTCATCGCCCCTGGCATAGAATGTCTCCATTCCCGCCATGTTAAGGCCTCCTACAGTCTTTCCTGTCAGCCAGGGTTCCTGTATGAGGCATATGTCTGTTTGCTCCACTGCCATGCTGCGGTGTAGTTGTGCTACCGCAGCCTTGCAGTGTTGCAAGTTAATTTGTGAGCATCGGGTGTTCCTGATACCCATGGGAGTATCAGTTCCAGTCCCTGCTCTGCCCGTCCCTGCCTGCCGGACTCCCTTAGGATCCCCGGTTCCATCCCCTATTGGGGGATGTTCCCGGGTGTTCCCTCCTTGGGGTCCGCCGGCGTTCGGAGGGCAGGGAATACCCCCTCGAGGGTGCGCTGTGCGCCCCTCGTTCTTTCTACCCTGCCCCCCCCTGCCCGCCCCCTTCCTGGCGGCCTCCCTCTCCTGCCGGTCCCCCGCACCATGTTGCGGGGTTCCCGGCCTCTCCCGCTCGGGGTGAGGAGGATTGCCTCCCTGACCGCGGTCCGTGGTGACGCCGTTGCCGGCTGCTCCACCCCCGCCCGGTCAGCGGCGCAATCCTCCCCTCCCCCCCCTGAGGGTGTCCTGCCACCTCCCTCGGCAGTCCCCCCCTCAGCTGCATTGAGGGCCTTCTTGGCGTCCTCAAAGAATTTTGCCTTCCCCAGGCCGTAGTGGGGGGTCATGCCCAGCCCCCTCAAGGCCGCCAGTCCAGCCTGGTCCACACCAACCACTAGGTTGGTGCATCCCCGGCCGGCCGACGCACTCCAGACCCTCCAGTTCCTCGTACAGAGTCCTGGATTCTGCCTGGAGAGCCTCATGAGGGCCTCGGCATTCCCCACTGTGGGTCCCGGCATTGTCGCCGTTAGGCGGCAGAGCTTAGGGAGGAGGTCCTCCTTGCGTTTTACCGCAAGTTTCGCCCCCTCCCACAGCTTTAATGCCGGGACCGTCTTCCTCAGCCACGAGACCGCGCCCGCGTCCGAGCACGTGACCCAAAGGATCCCGCCCTCCAGACGCGAGCCCTCGAATCTCGGGGCTGGCTCTGCGGCACTGCCGGGGCTGAAGATCGCCTCGGTCAGTGCCGCTTCTAGGGTCTTCCCCTGCTCCCCCCCCAGTGTGTCCGTCGGGTACGCTTCCGGTACGATAGCGTACCTTCCGCCCCCCGCTGCAGCCACACTGAAGGAGGGAGTCAGCTGGTCCCCTCTCCTTTTTTTGGTTTGTGGGGGGCCAGCAGAGGGAGGAGTGTTGCCCGCTGATCGCGGCCTCTTTCCTCCCCCCACGGCGCTCCCCTCCACCGTCCCCCGAATTGGCTCCCCGGTTCCCTGAGGGGTCTGGCCAGTCCCCAGATTCCTGGCCCTGGCCTTCTTCTTCCTCATGGCCCCGGTTCGCTTCTTCTTGTCTCCTCCCGGAGCAGGAGCCTCTGACCCGGACGGCTCCATGGTCCCGGTTTGTACCCGGTCCCTTGTCGCCGCCTCTTGTCCAGGGGCTGCCCCTGCTCCCTCTCCTTCTGGAGTGGTTTTGGCCAAAGCCTCCACCATCTCCTTTGTGGAGAAGGTCTCGTCCCTGGTGCCGGTTCCACTTGTCGTGGCCCCAGCGCCCAGGTCGTCCCCTCTCCCGGCCTGAAAAGCCTCCCGGGTCCTTCCAGTGGAGTCCCCTAAGGAGGCGTCAAAAAGATTAGTATCGTTATTTATATTGCAGTGTTCCATAAAGGTCCCACGAGTGTCCGGGAAATAAAGGTCCGCCCCCACAGAGCCCGGTATGTGGGGGTAAGGTCTAAAATACAGTGGGGTGCGACCCGGTGCCCCAGGGACATCGTTCACGACACATGGCTCCAAGGGTTATCCCCCTGTCGCCACCCCTGTGCCATTCAGCCCTCGGCACGATGGTTTACACCTTTGGCTTGGGGGAGCTGGTCCGCGGTGGCGGTGTTCGTTCGACTGCCGGACTTTTACCTCCGTCGTCTCCCTTATCACCGTCACTTCACCAGCCTTTCCGGAGGTTCCATATTGGTTCCCTGCTGAGCTAGTCAGCTGGTTCCCATGGCCCCTCCTACTCGTGCTGGCTACTTCCCCTATCCGCCACCGGGGGACGCGCCTCGGTCGATTGCTCAACCGCCCGTACAGTTCCCCCTTTCGGGGTTCCTGTCTGGGTCCGAAGCATTAAATATGTTATCGGATCGCTAGTAATTTTGGAAAAATTCATAATTAAACAATTAAAATCTATCAGTACAGTATATCAGTACTGCCGAAACCGAAAATGGGATAAATAGTAATGGGAAATTCTTTCGAAATATTAAATAACGTGAAATTAAATTCATTTGCAATTTTGCAAATTATTTAGAATTTTAGCGATTTAATTCATATAACCGAGGGATGAAAAAATAATCGACCAAAAAGAAAAAAAAAAAAAACAGTGAAAAAAAAACCAATTGACGTTAAATAATTATAATAGCTCTAGTTAATATAAAAGAATTAAAGTTAAATTATGATTAGAATGGGATTTCAATCGTGATTAAATTAATTATCATTTTGTTTTTAATTGTTATGTTTTCTGCTTCTTACGATTATTAATTAACTTGCGAAGTGCTTCGTAACATTCTAGTCCGATTAATTATTAATTTATTATTTTGTTATTTAATTTATGAGTAATAAGAGACAAGACATGAGCCCATTCTCTGCCCCTTCCCCCCTCTTCTGTAAGAGCCCCACGAATGATTTGTGATCCGAATAATGAACAAAATACAATTGAATAAAAAAAGAATTCGAAGTTAATGGAATATTCATCCCCTAGAACGATGCCATTATCTGTGCAGCAATTAAATATACAGGAATGAAGTAAAAACCCGTAATATGAGGTCAATGTTGATTTGTTTTAATAAATGTAAGTTGAAAAAATTGAGATATCGTTTGATTCATTATTTTAACTCACTTCCTTCAAAAGAAAATAATTTTTTTGTTTCAAATTGACGCTGAATCTCCCTCCAATGGAGAATTTACGATTTCACTCACTTGGAGGCGCTGCTGGCGACTGTTGAGTTCAAAAGTAACCTAGAAAAGGTGCAGAGAGCACTTTCACAGTGATTCAAAAATGAAAACTCCGAAATTATCGAAAAATTTAAAAACCCCTCTCTCTACAATCAAAAAAGGACCAACTAAGGGTTTAAAAAATATTCTGGCACTTCCGCAAGAATTTACATGGTAATTATTAGGGGAAAACCACAAGGGGTAAGACGTAATTTTATTTTGATAATCAAATAATGGAATTAAATTATTTAAAGGCCAATTCTGAAAGATGAGAGGATCGAGGAGTTGAATAATCTTCTAAGGGAGTAAGTTATCATTATTAATTTAAAAAAATTGAGTTGTCCTTCATTTAAACAATTTCTTTTTAATTTCAAGGCTGTTACCAGATCACAGGAGTCCTCGACCAGTTTCATGGACTCAATTGAGGAAAATGTCGAAGGAAGAACGTGCACTCTTAAAAAAAGAGATGAAATCCAAAAAAAATGATGGAAACGAAAAAATAACGTAAAAAAAATATTTTATAGATTTTAATAATTTGGAGCTTGAATTTAATTAAATTTTGGTCTTCCAGGAGTGGAGTAGCTCTTGGAATTAACGCAGTTACTCGAGCATTGGAAAAAGGAAATGTGGCTTCAATTCTATTAGATTCTAATGTAGAGCCTCTGTTAATGATTAAACACGTGGTCACAATGGGACAGAACAAAAATGTTCCAGTGCTCTTGGTTCCATTTTTGAAGGACATGACTCTACATAAACTTGGATTCGCTTCTGCAGCATTGGGTTTAAAGGTAATTCCAAAAAAATCACAAAATTCGTTCTAAAAACTCGAATAAATTGACTTTTTCCCATTCGAAAACAGAAATCATTAGTTGAGGACGAGAATTCTGCATTTTTAAAGCTGCACGAGAAGATATCGTCTATATCAAATGAATTCTCGAGAATAACGAGTCGAATTGAACTATTCCCTGAGGAAGAGGATGAAGAGAGTGGAGACGAAGAGATTCTCCCTGAAAATCCAAAAGAATCAACACAACCCTTTAAATTATCAGATAATATCTATCTCTACAGAGAATCGATCAATGAAAGAGCATTTATTCCTCCGAATTCCCAAGAATCTCCAAAAATTGAGGAAAAATCGTGGAGTGATTTTATATCATTTGGAGATGATCCAGAGGATGAAAAATTCGAAGAGAATATGCAGGAGTTCAGTAAAAAGCGTCGATACGTGGAAATTCACAAAGATAAACCGCAGAGCCTCAAAAAGAAATTAAAAACAAAGAAAATTACTAATAACGAAAATAATGAGCCTCTCTATCGTCCACTGAAGGTAAAACGAGTTCAGGGAAATCCAAACCGTGTAAAAGCCACAAAACTCCCAAAAATCAAGAAAAAAATAGTAAAGAATTCATCGAGTAAGAAATAATTATTTCATAATAATCTAAAATAAATATATATCGCTAAAAAAATAAAATATTGAGTTTATTTAAAAAGTATTCACCCGAATTAACATTTTAAATTCTAAATTTATGATTTTCATGGAATTTATGTACATTTTTGGTGTTTAATGTTAATTATCTATTAGAATATCATTAAAAATGATGATACATACTGGCCAGTCTTTTCACAGTTGAATTTCATTATACAAAAGATCTGGAAGTGATACAAGTGTCAGATGGGTAGTGTTGGACCTGCTGAGGATTTGAATAATCGAGTGAGGAACATCAGACCAGCAGTACCACCTGGTATGTGACTTATTAAGAATGAAAGTAACGCTATTATCTGTAGAACTGCACAGAGAACTGTCAATGGAGTTGATTGTAGATGAAGAGCGAAGTAGAGTGTGCCAGTTAAAGTTGCCAAGTATGATATCGTGAAGCACCTTTTTTCAGGGGTAAATAGCGATTTTAAATAGCTGATTGGGCCCCAGAGGAAGCAGAAACTGTTTTGGAGGATAAGAAAAAATTAACTTCAGATTTTCCTAAATTCGAAAAGAATATTTACCTCAACAAGAAGAACACACTTCCTAAAGAGTATAATAACGCAAATTTACGAGCTTTCAACAGCAAAACTGGCAGATAAATAGCTGACAAACAGAAACACAGGATTCCCATGAAAATGCACAAGGCAAAACCAGTCAAACGCTGAAATCTCGTCTGAAAATCAAATTCAACTATTATCTTCGTTTTGTTTACATTGACAGGTTAACGCAGGTGCTTACCATACTGGGGCAACAATCTTTCTGTGCATTTTGCACCCAGCCATTTTCCTGTCTCTCTTCCTCATTATTTCTACCCAGCCATTTACCAATAGAAGGCTTTGGAATTGTCACCGATGGAATTGTTAGTTTATACTGTTTTTCATTTTTATTACTGAGTAAATACTCGTTCAGTTCTTTGTTCAGATCCGCCATTTTTGACACATGACACTTTTACAATTACCCTAGCGCTGTCTGTCGGTGATTTATTGAATCATGATGGAGGGAAGGAGATTTAAATTTAAAATTCCTCGAAATCATGATTCTAGCACTTCATTTAATGTCAAAACCATCAATCTCTCATAATTTAAAAATAATTAAATTACATAATTAAACTCTGAGCATGATAGAAAAATATTTCGACTCACTCGAAATATAATTTACAATTTTCTTTGAAAAATATAGAATATCCAAATTGCTTTGCATAATTAATAACATTGTATTAATAAATCTGGGAATTATTTTCATAATCTACGTCTCCTGCGTTTCGGAGGACTCGATTTGTCAGCTCCGGATTTTGTTGGAGTCTCTGCTTCTGAGATCGAGGAGGATCTTCTTCGTAATTGTCTCGATGCAGGTCTCGGGGGTGATGGTAATGGGGCATTAATTGAGCTATTACTCTCTTCCTCAATCTGCGGAGGACACGAAGAGGCGAATGTTTGTGACGATGCAGTCGTCTTATTGGCAATTTGCGTGTAAGCCTTTCTCTGGGAGAGATTCTCCTTCTGCATTTTTTCCTGGAGAACCTTCGGATGTTTCATGTAAAGTGCTCTGATATTAACAGCTGCACATTTAGTAGCATTATGAGTCTTGTAAATACCAACGAGACTGTCCGACATTTCAAACATTTCCGATCTCAAACTGATGACAATGAACTGAGCATTCTTCGTTCGTTCCTTTATATAAGTCCCTACGATTGCGACATTTTTAAAATCAAGAGCCGCATCGATTTCATCCATAAAATAAAGTGGCGTTGGCTTGTAGTGATGAAGTGCAAAGACAAGAGCTAAAGAACTGAGTGTCTTCTCTCCTCCGCTCAAGTTGCTGATGTTTTTCCAAGACTTCTTGGGTGGCCGGACACTAAAGACAATTCCCTCGGTGAAAGGGTCAAGAGAATCTACTAATTCTAATTCTGCAGCACCTCCGAGTGTAATTATCTGATACATTTCCTTCAGTTTCGACGTGATTACAGTAAATCCTGCGAAAAATTCCTCGGTTCTCCTCTTTTTCACTAATTCATGGGCTGATCTCATTTTATTCCTCAATTTTGTAGCCTCTTCTACGTCATTTGAACGTCTGAGGAACACAGCGTCTTTTTCCAGATAGTCCTGAATTATTTTTAAATTGGGAATGGTACTTGGTAGTCTTTCTTTAGCAGCCGCCAGGTTATTAGCAACTGTTCGGAGATCCAATCTGGCTAGACCCTCCTCAGTGATGTCTGTTAGTTCTTCAGGTTGTTGATCAGGTATCTGATTCAGCTTCAAGTCCTTGATCTTCTTTGCATAATCATTGAGCTTGTTTGAGAGCTCAGAGAGGTTTTTTACCATATCCGATAGTTTATGATCAAGATCAATCCTCAGAGCCTTCAGCTTTGTTTCTTTTTTCTGAAGACTCTCGATTTCCCCTTTTAATCCACCGAGTTCCTCATCCTGACCAACCAGACTGCTCTTACACTTTTCAATCTCCTCAAGAAGTGCCTTGGCCTCATCTTCAAACTTTTTCTTCTCCTGCTGAATGTCCCTGATCCTCGTTTCACACCCTCGAACATCAGACTCTAAAGTCTCAATTCGTTGTTCTATTTTTTTAGTATTTCTTTCTGAAGTTTTTATGGAAACCTGGAGCCTGCATATCTCACTCTTAGCTTTATCGATGGATTTCGATAAACCCTGAATTTTCTTCTGCTGTTCTTTCACTTTACCTCCTGATAAATTCTCAATCTCCTCATTAATCCGCTTTACCTCCTCCTCAGTCGATTGAGACATGTCCTGCACCTTCTCCAATTTTTTTCTTGCAGCTTCCAACGTTTTCGTCAATTCTTTAACCTTCGCAGGATTTGAAACTGCCTCTGTTGCTCTTTTCTCCTGAGCCTTCAACTGCGCCTTTAATGATGGAGCCTGCTCCTTCAGCGTCTTGACATCAATTTCACATTTATTTTTATTGAAACTCATGTCCTGGAGTTCCGTAGTCAATTTATAAATCTGCTCTTCTAAAACTGGCTGCTTCAATCGCAGGCGGTTACTTTCCTCGAATAGCTCATCCAATTCCCTTTGAAGCTCCTGAACGTCTTTCGCTGATGGCTCACTTCTGGCCACACTCTGTCCCATTCTTCCCCTGAAGACAGTCCTCCCACCTCCACTCATTGTTCCCGAGGTCTCAATTAATTCACCCTTCAACGTAACGACTCTGTATCTTTGAGCACCATACGCTATCCTCGAGGCTTGATTTAAATCCTCAGCAACCAGAGTATCACGAAGTGCATAATAAAATGCTGGAAGTACCTCCTCATCCCTCACTTTAATCAAATCAAATAATCTAGAAACATTCTCCGGGGTCTTTATCTTCCTACGACAATTCTCAATAAATTTCTGCTGCTTCTCCAACGGAATAAACGTCGTTCGTCCAATGTCATTCTCCTTTAAAAATCTTATGCACGTCTCTGCAGTGTCCACAGTATCAACCACAACATTGTCAAGAGCTCCACAGGCTGTGGAAATAGCCACGTCATATTTTAAATCAATTGCTCCAAGATCTCCAAGCCTCCCTAAAATTCCAGGAATGTTGCCTCCTCTTTTCTGCTGCATAAGAGCATCAATAACTCGGTTTCGTGACCTGCTAGCCTGCATTGCCGATCTCTGCTCCTCTACCTGCATCCTCAAGCCTTTCAGCCGTTTATTGACCTTCTCTTCCATCGTCCTAACTTCCTCCAGCTCTTCCCTAGCCTTCTTCAAACTCTTCTGAGCAACTGGAATGTTTTTTTCAAGGGCTGACAGCTCTTCCTTTCTTTCCCTCAATGTCACCGCTGTTGTCTGCAGCGTTTCCTGCAGTTTCTTCAGCTTCTCACTCTCTGTACTCTCGACTGAAGTGTAAATCTGAAGCTCAGACTCCGCAATATCAACCGAAGCCTTTGCTTCATTCACTTTTTTCCGGTGCTCGATTAATTTATTCTCAAGTGTTGATCGTTTTGATAATAGAGGCTCTGTTTTCACTCGAAGACCTTCCATCAGCTTTTTCAGCCCTGCTTCTTCTTTCTCCAGTGAATTCACGTGCTTCTTGATTAACTTTTCACACTCTTCGATTTCTGCTGTATTTTTTTCAGGAACGCGTTTTAATTCCTCTAGTTTCTCTTTTTCGGTTTTTGCAGATGCTATATTCGCTTTTCTTCTTTTATTCGTCTCTACTAATTCAGCATGAAGAGCCTCGTCTTTTTTCTGGATTTTGTCGAAGGCTGTAGTTGCTGTGTCTTTTTTCTGCTGAATCGAGGCCCATTTTTTGGATTTTTCCTTCATCTCTACACTCTTTGCCTCTCTCTCCTTGTGAATATTCACCAGTTTCTCCTTCAAACTCTTCAAGTCCGCTTCTAAATCCTCGTGGACTCGTCCTCTCTCTTTAATTTCATTGGAAATCTCTGCTTTTCTGCAGTGGTAGAGCTTGTGCTGCAGTTTTGTTATAGTATTCTCCAGTTTCAAGTAGTCAACAGCAGCCTCCATTGGTTCCTTCATCTCTTCTCTCTCTTTCTCTACAATCTGCAGTCGATTCATCTTCTCAGTGACTCTATCCGACAATTCCCCTAATTTCTCTGTTAATTTCTCAAGAGGAACTTTGTACCTCGAGGTACCAATTATATCCTCCAGAAATTCAAGCATGCCACAGTCATGCTCGTTCTGAGCCTTCGGTTTCATCAAGGAGATCTGTTCGACTTCACCCTGAAGTATCAGAAACCGATTGTGATCCAAATCCACTCCCTCACTCCTCAGAATCTTCGCTATCTCCTTAAATTGGACTTTCTTTCCATTAAATTCGTAAAACGATGAACTGTCCTTGAAAGCAGTTCTCGAAATAATAAATTGCGAATTGGGAACAGCTTCAGGACCATTCTCCGAATCTACGATCTTCTGAAAATGAACGGCAACAGTGCAGCTCGTGACATTCGGATGCTCATTAGAATTATGAATCAAAACAGAAATCTTCTTCGATCTAATTTTACTCGCACGATAACCGAAGACGAAAAGCATAGAATCAATGACATTACTCTTGCCACTTCCATTAGGTCCAACGATCGCAGAAAAACACTCGTAAAATGGACCAATTGTGACTTCGCCCGCGTAACTTTTAAAATTTACATTAACGATTTTCCTAATAACGAGTCTCGCGCGTTTCGGATCAATCTCATGCAATTGCTGAGGAGGTGGAGGAATGTAGATGTCCTCATCAATCCTCAAACCGCCTGCTTCATCAGAATCATACCCAGTTTCCGGCGCCGGTTCTCCTTCCTCATCGGAAATGTCCTCGTGCCTCTGATTCCTCGCTGACATCTTCACCTGCAAAAATAATTAAGAATTAGCTAACAATAATTTTTATTTCTTTTAAATTTTCATTGGGATGCATGATTGTATGGCGAGGCGCCAAAATTTGAGGAAAGTGAGGTTATAATAATTTTTCTCTTCAATTTAAAATCGAGGAGAATTTCATTATCAATTAATTCGATAAATTCATTAAAAAATACTCGAAAATCATAATTGAATGATTAAAACAAGAAATTAACGTAGATTTCTGTGAATTATGTTTAAAAAATCAACAACAAGTCATTCTTTCCCATTATTTTCAACCAATGACAATCGAGCATCGGCGACAATGGGATTTTTCATACTTACTCAATAATAATCTCGAGCAGCGTCTTTAAAATCCTCGATTACATTTATTACAATGTAAACATTCAATGCAACATCTTTTGTTGATGTTTGTGTTTATTTTCGGAGCGTCCGGACGCTCTCGCACCGTTTAATTCAAAATCTCCGGTTTCCGGGGAGCACCGGAAGAGGGCGGCACTAAAAACGAAGCGGTTCTCATTTTTAGTGAATCGAGAAACCGCGTTTTAGAGCCGTTGCAATGTGAAAGTCTTTTTTTAATCCAAAATTATCTATTCGAAGTGATTTTATTGTTGTTTAGTGATTTAATAGTGACTTATTCTGATTAAAATGAAGGCCGCACCTGATCCCAAGGAAATTCAGGTGAATTTATAATCAGGCGTATTTTTTATTAATTTTCAAGTGCATCTCGCCGGTTACATGAGCCATCTCTTCATTACGTCATTAACCGCATTTTTGAATGATTGATTCAATTTTTTCTTTAAGAATCAAAGGAGCAATAATTGAGTAACAATTAAAAACAATTGAATTGCGAAAAATTCAGGCTAATAATTCGATTTGTTCCATAACCTGAAATTAATTTTTTTTTTTTTCTATCTGCAGCACTTCCAATTCAAGCAATCGAGCCACAACCAAGTATGCGAGGCTCTGCAGACAATTCCATTAGGCAGCAGTCTCCTAGCAGCTGATTGTAAAAGAGGCCTCTTGTACATTGCCCACGAGAACAAGCTCACAGTCATCTCTGCCTCTGAAAAGACCCAAAAGTCCCAGAATTTGGAGCACACGTTGCCCTTTCCCATCTCTCGTATCTCCTTGAGCTGTGATTTTTCCTATTTAAGCGTGACCTTCAATTCAGCAACGGCGCACATCTACAATGCTTCATCTCTCGCCAAACAGAGCCTCGAGCTTCTCCATGAGATCCAGTTCTCCTCATCTCCACAATCAGTATTCGCCTATGATTTAAAATGGAACCCAGCGATATCAGGGACTTTCTGCACTGTAGCAAGTGATAATTCCATCGGTTCCTTCTCGGTTAAAATTGAGCAGAAAACAACAGTCAGTATCGTAGCACTCGAGAGAATCCAGGGATTGGAGCCAACTTGTGTCGCCTGGAGTCCAAAGGGAAAGCAGATTGTCGTTGGATGCAAGAATGGGAATATTATTCAGCTGAAACCAGAGCTGAAGATAGCCAGGACGATTCAGGGTCCATCGCCGAGTATTGGAGAGGCCCTGTCCATCATCTGGATCAGTAATTTCCAGTTTTGTGCTGCTTATTCGGATCCGAATGATCGGAGGATCAATGTGATCATTATAGATGCCCCTAAAGGGGAGACTAAGGGTATCTGCACTAATTATGAGGATATAACGTTTGGAATGCCACCGGGTGATAATGTGTATCATCCGAGGTACTACTTTGAGCATGTGCCAGAGTGGAATGTGATAATTGCTGCCAGTAGCTGCAGCAGTGAGGTTGCACTCCTCGGGTCTTGTGATAATGGAGCCAATTGGGAGCAGTGGCAGCTGATTGACAATGGCAGAGCTGAATTACCATGTATTGGTGGTAATGAGACGTATCCAGTGGGAATTAGCGTCGATAAATCACCGCAGGAGCTTCTGCCATGGGGTGAAGAGACTCTCCCACAGCCTGTACCTCTTCTTCACATTTTTGGGAGCTCTGGGAGAATCAGCTCCTTCCACATGGTCAATTTGACACCAAACTGTCCCTCTCTGTGCTCTGCACCTTGGGAACCAACGGCCATCGCTTCGCCTCTTCCCAACGAACCACCACCGCCTGAACAGAACACGAGGACTAGTCTCCTGCCTTCAGAGATATCATTCGCTCTTCATTCAGCTGCAACTAGCACACCAAGACCAAAACCTGTGGAAACTTTTCTCAAGGGAGCTCCACCAAGTACCAATCTCTTCGCTGAGTCCATTAAAGTCTCGTTTCAACCTCAGCCAGCACCAGTCGCTGCTGCACCAGCTCCTGCTCCTGTAGTTGACCTCAAAATCCCAAAGCCACGAGTTGAGAAAGTCGAGACTCCTCAACAGAAGATTGAAGCACCTGTTAAGGAAACAGTAGCTCAGGCTCCGGAAAAAGTAGTCGACGATAGCCTCTGTCTTCGTGCTTATAAAGAGGAGCAGGTTCTTTTTGAAAAAGAATTGAAACAGAAATTGGAGAAACAAGTCTGGGAATGTGGTACTGAAGAAGAAAAACAGATATTAACATCACAGTCACGACAGATTGAGGATTTTCTTGGGGAACTCAAGGAGACGACTAGCAGTCTGGCCAGTGATATATCGTACTTGAAGGCACTTCTGCTTCAGTCATTCGCATGGATCGAAGAGACAAAGTCGAGGAATTCTGCGAATTCTAATGAGAACTCTAGAGAGCGTTATGATCGAGGGAAAATAAAGGAACTTCAGAGGCTGTTTTTTAATACACAGTCTCAATTAATCCAAGCAACGAAGGCTCTAGACATGGAATGGACAGAGTATCAGTCTCGGGAGAAGTCGAGGATAAAAATTCCGAGTTTGGAGTTTGTTTATCAGTCTCTAAAGCGCCATGCGGAAATAATATCGAAAGAGAAGGCTCTGCTAGAGGGGCACGTTAAGAAATGGAAAATTCTGGCTAGAGGTAATACAACAGCGAGTTTGAATCGCTCAATGTCTAAAATGAGCCTGAAGAAGGCACCAGCGATGTCAGGAGTTAATGGAGACATTGGGATAATCGAGATGCGTTGTAGAACAATCGCCAGCAATACGAAAGGCTTCAGCAGAGAGAAGCAGATGAAGCTGCGAGACGTTCTCCTTCAAACAAAGCCCAGGGTCACCAAGACAATTAATCCATCGCCTTTCCAGGACAGATTGGAGGCCACATTGTCATCTCTAGCATCACTCAGTCCAGTACCAGCTGCTCCCAAGCCCAGGCTCCCAAAACCGATTCCATCACAATCCTCGCCAATTATTTCCAGTACTCCAAAACCCCAATTCCCAGCAGCTACACCTCCAGTATTGAGTACACCTGCGCCAGCAACAGTTCCAGTGGTTCAGAAGACAGTCTCCTCGAGTCCTTTAGCCTCATTGAACAGCATCGTTGCCCAGATTGGTACTGGCACTGCCGAAGGAGCCTCTGCCAATGTGCCAAAGCCAACTCTATCACAACCGCTGCAATTCTCCGCTAGTCCTTCGTTCTCACCAGGTTTCGGTGTTTTAACAGCTGATAAAATAAGTCTAGGAGCTGGTCTGCAGTTTGGAAAGACTTCTTCACCTCAAGTCAATGTTCAGCCTGCAGCACCATCTTTCCCAAAAAGTCTGAATATCTCCTTTGGAGCACCTCAACAAAATACCCCAGAGAGTACTGTCTCATCGAGTGCATCCAAGGAGAACAATCCCCAGAAATCTGTTTTGACTTTTGGAAACGATACGGGAATTACGATAAAAAAAGCAGACCAATCGACTCCTCAAAGTCAGCCAACAACTCTAGCTTCTGGATTATCTATTTCATTCAAAGATACACCTCCTGCAACGACTCAGAGTGTCTTCAGCTTTGCTAATCCACCGGCTTTCTCAACAGCAGCTGCGACAACAGCAACTGCAGTTTCTGCTCAAGGATCGTTGAATTTAACAGGTGCGAATGCTGCAATTCCTGATAAACCAGCACCAGCACCAGCTCCAGTGTCTGTGCCAGCCTCGACAGCTCCAGTATTCGGAAAGCTGACAATGCCAACTTCTACGATTAGTTTCGAGAAGCCACAAAGTCCTGTTTCTACTCCGACGAGTCCAGCAGTCCCAGCACCTCCACAAGAAGTTAAGAGCACTGTGAATCTACCAGCAGGAACTTCCATAGAGAAAGTACCAATAGCAGCAGCTGCAGCTGCTCCCATCTTCGGCGCTTCTCCAAAATTGTCTGGGAATATTTTTGGTGGAGGAGGCGGTCTATCGTCTTCAATGTTCGGGGGACAAGCAACTCAAGCATTCGCTCCTGCCACTACATTGGCATCGTCTTTCTCAAGTCCTCAGGTCTCTTCGAGCTCCGAAAAACCTGCGGAGACTCCAGCCTTCGGGACTGCCAGTCCATTCTCACAGTCCACTGCTACTACCACCACAACAGCTTCAGGTTTCGGTGCAACTCCAACATTAAGTGCAATGCTGAATCCCAGCATGTCTAGCCTGAATTTTGGAAAGCCTCCGGCTACAACAGCCGCTTCAACTCCCTCAATCTTCGGGACAAGCGCTACAAGTTCAGCTCCTGGCTCCATCTTCGGACAGTCGCCAGTTCCACCAGCGAATCCATTCGGAGGCTCTCCCACAATTCCTGCAGCAACTTCAGCTCCTGCATCGATATTCGGACAAGCCTCTACAGTATCTTCCCCAACTAGCCCAGGGACATCGATCTTTGGACAAGCCGCAGCCGTTCCATCCACACCATCCATCCCATCAATTTTCGGGCTATCCCCAGCAGTATCAACAGGCAATGTCTTCGGAACTTCTGCTCTAGCAAAAACACTCAAAAAACCGCCAAAGACTCCAGCACCAGGAGTCTTTGGATTTAATCCAATATTCGGTGGTATGGCAGGACCATCAAATATCTTCGGTGGTAACTCCGTTCAGAATCAACCAGAAAATTCTTCTATATTCGGTAATGCAACAGCACCAGCTCCCTTCGGTACTCCATCATCGCCATCAATGTTCGGTGGTGCTAAACCATCAGGCAATGTCTTCGGAGCAGCTCCATCCTTTGGTTCTCCCATGGGCATGCAGTCTCCAGCAGCTCCAGCATCTCCGCCATCAGCTTTCGGTGGTCCTCCAGCCTTTGGATCAAAGCCTGCATTCGGATCACCATTCGGTGCTGCTAAACCAGAACTGGGAAGTCCTGCATTCGGTTCACAGCCAACATTCGGTAGTCCTGGTGGTTTTGGTACCGTACCAACAATGTCGAGTCCTCCTGGAATCGGTGGCAATACTATGGGCAAAGTTTTTGGTAGCCCTGGTAGCACAACGTTTGAATCACTAGCTGGACAGAATGGTGGCGTTACTTTTGGTAGTTTAGCGCAAAAAAGCCCAGAAAAACCACCACCACCAGCATTTTCTGGTGGCAGTTCATTCTCAAGCTGGCGATGAATTAATACTTGATTTATTAATCTAGACGATTTTCATGTTAATTTAAAAATAATTATGCTCATTTCT
Organism: Aleiodes testaceus; assembly: GCA_963565655.1. Lineage (NCBI taxonomy): Eukaryota > Metazoa > Arthropoda > Insecta > Hymenoptera > Braconidae > Aleiodes > Aleiodes testaceus. Next base: position 3,857,704 of record OY751422.1, read on the forward strand.
TACTGATTAACGATAATGAGAGTTTGTAAACAATTTATTGAAATAAATGATATTTTTAGAATTTCAGGAATTTATTACAAAAAAATACAGATTTACAGGATTTAATTTCTGTGAATAATTCTATTTTAAATGTAAGATATTTTATATACATTCTTTTGTTTTCTCTATCCTAAATAGCTCGTTTAACTGGTTTAGGTGCTATCGACACCTTCGTCGGTTTACAGAGCTCCAAAACACATGGATCATCATTTGGTGAATGGGTACAGGCTGATGTTGATGGTGCAAGAAGTGCAATTGATATTTCTACATTACACGACTCCATCCAGACCTGATGAGACAACAAAACAGTTGTCCTCAGTCTGTAATCAGTTCCCTCAGGATTCTGTGGTTTTAGATCAGACTTAGCAGGTAAAAGCAGCTGAACCTGTTGATCTGGATGTCGAAGTTTGATTCTGACAGTACTGGGATCCCTCAAGTTCAGAATTTTAGCAGTGAGTGGAATTCCCAGTAATAAGCCTCCTGTGAACTTGAGAGCAGCATCAGCATCACCCCTGGGCTCTTCAATAACAGCTCTGCAGAGTCTGGTATTTGCAGAGGGCCTCGGAAGTCTCTCTTCTCCTCTGGATGGAGGCGTAGTGAGCAGAGGCAGTAGTAGCCTTGACAAACTCCCAGGTTTCGCTTCACCTAGAGACGGAATTTCCATGACAAGTTGTCGAGAAAATGGTGGAAGCTTCGATGTATCCTGGGGAAGAGCATCTGCTTCGGATAGAAAATGTCTAGCAAGTGGCAATGCACTGCCAGTTGCGCTCTTAGTGACTCTAATCAGCTCCACCGCCAGTGCCTTCAGCCAAACGTCTGTAGCAAGAGCCATATCAGCTTCATCGAGACCAGTGAATAGTCTCTGAAGCTGCTGCGTGTACTTCAGCAACGTTGCGATGTTACTGTTTGGGGAAGAAGCTGCATTCGTCGCTGTAAAGTCCACTGGGGCCTCAGAAATGTCCTTGATAACGGACCTGAGTAGCAGAAGAGATCTGATGTAGAGCGACGTGAAATGAGCAGCACCCTCCATCCTGCTGTCCATTTCTGCCAGTCGATTGAGATCAAGAGCAGCAGCTTCCAACAACTGTATATAGACTCGTCCACCTGGTCTAGCGTTCTCCACACCTGCTGCCATCCTCTCCAAGAACTCTCTCCCACGTTTGTCTCGAGTCTCCTCATCAATCTGATCGTCCACACCAATTCCAGGCGCCTTCAACAGCACTGGTCTCAGCCTGGGAACTAAATGTGGCATTGTATCTCTGAGATAATGATAATGCTTCGCTGCATGCTCTGAGAAAAGAGCATGCATACTTGGGCAATGCAGAGCTGCGTTGAATATCAAAACCAGCAAACTTGCGTAGGAGGGCTCATCAACATCTGGCTCAGGGGTATCGAAGAATGGATGTCTCCCCAGTAGCTGAGGAACCAGAGGCAGAGTCAAATACGGATGTGATGCTCCAAGTGCAGCCAAACAGCTTCTAATACTGTCTTTATCCTGAGGATATCTCGTCAAATTATCTATCAGCCTGTTCACGCACATGTGGAGACAGTTTCTCGTCGCCAATTTACTTGCAGCCAGTGTAGCATGGAGTCCCTCTCGAACCTCGTCCGAAAAATCCTCGAGTGCACACAGAATCGTCTCCAATTGATCCTCTTGAAGAGTAACATTTGCCGACATTTTCCTCAACGACTCAATAGCTCTGATTCTCACATCCTGAATCTCATCATTAAACATATCCACCATGAAGTCCAGTGTGATCCTCGATATCCCTGGCTGCTCAATGGACAATGTGCACAGAGCCTCGACAGCTGCTGTCCTCACCTCGAGAAACTCATCCTCCAGTCCATGAATAAAAGCACCACATGATGCACTTCGTTCCTCATTCTCAGGACCTTCATCCTCAACCCTCTTCTGCTTCTTATCCAGTGCCTGTTCGATGTATCTCTGTGAAACACCCTTCATCGAGCCAATCAGAGACATCGCTGAGGCCCTAACCCGAGGAGACAAGTCGCCCATGAGCTCACAGATCTTTGAAAAAGCGCAGTCGATCATCCTGATGTCTTCACCATCTTGCCCAACGATTATGTGATCCGGATACTCTGTCCCTAGTATCCAAATCAACTTTAAAACAGCTCTACGCACAATTTCGTAATCGTCACGCAGTGCACTGCATATTTCCGTGAAGAAATTAGGTGGAAGTCTGCAGTTGCGTTGGGTATGAAGCTCTGCCATTGTTTCAAAGGCTGTTGCTCTCACCCGAGGATCCTGGGATCTTGCGTAATTACCAACGAGGGTTAGAGTGTCATCTGGAGACGTTGGGTACAGAAATCTACCGATTATCGTTAAGCAACGGGTCTGGACTCCGTGCCAAGTGTCGTGGAGGTGTTCTCTAGCGATTTTCAGCACTGCAGCTCTATTGAAGTCGCCTAGTTTCAGGAGAGTCGAGAGTCCTTGGCTCTTTACACGGTGAGACTCTTCGGAACGTAGCAAACGTGCAGTCTCGTCGATGATCCGGATTTTTTCTGAGGGATCTGTGGAGACCTCTCCTAATTCTGCGAGGACCCAGAGGATCTTCGCACGGACTGGCGCTTCTGATTCCAGGTGAAATCGCTCAATCAGCTTTGTTACTGTGACTGGGACGTCCTCTGAAGACATTCCCGAAAGAGTGTCCGAGAGGCGTACCAGGAGCTGAAGAGCATCGTTTCCTCCTTTGCATTTTTCTAGACACTCGACGTAGGCTAATGCTGAAGAGCCATCGGTTCCTGTGCCGTTCTTTCCTGATGAGGTAAGCCGGAGAGTTCGCAGGCGCTTCAAAGGCGGCTCTAATGTTGTTGTCTGAAAGCCAAAATCAAGAATATTGGGAAAAATGTTTTTTTGATGATTCCATCGGAAAGCTGAGGAAATTTTAGGCGGAAAATATGTGTCGAAATTAATTTTGAATTAATTTCGAGGAATTTTTATCAAAATCGAGAATAAATTTACCTGACTCTGCGTAAATTCTGCCAAAACTCTTTTTTTCATTAATGCAGCCATTTCCACAGGTCCAATTAATGGTTAATTTATTGTTTGAAAAACAGTATTGGAGGTTAGAATCTTCGAACCACTATAATTCACATTTTCTTCAAAAGAATATAGTCCAACTAGCGAAAAAGTGAATACGGGAAACGGCGGGAGCCCGGTTCCCCCACCACGATATTTCCCGTGATGCATTTCGGCCCAACGGTTTTGACCAATAGCGCTGGCCGTTTCTTGAAAGTGGGGGAAGCGAGCTCCCACCGTTTCCCGTGTTCACTTTCTCGCTAGTTCGACTGTATGCGTTTTATTATTTCCACCTCTTCACCCTCAAATAAAACTCGATTTTCACGTGAGCGACAATATTTTTCAATTTCAAAACCTCCCCTGACAATTCGCACCAATGAAAACTCGTCTTCACAATTCTCGCATGTTTTTTATGTACAAAACTGAAATTAGCACTGATTAATTCCTAATAAACCTGAAATCTATGAGCGTTTATAATAAAGGACATTGAAATGTTGGTGAGAATACCTCAGGCACAATGGCCATCAGTTCTGAAGACCGGGTGAGTACATAAATCCCTCAAAAATAATTTTCTCCAATAATTCCTCCACATAACCCTGTCTCCCTCATAAAGAAAAAAAAGAAGAAATTCACGTCAATGATGCAATTTTTAATGTCACCTTAATTAAATTCCAGTTCTGCTCAAAAGAAGTATTTAAACGCCTGGAAGAAATGTTTTTCCTCTGATGGAAAAATCCCAGAGATAAAAACGAGTGTCACCGGCTTTCCGCCTCTATCACAGCCTCTTCCGGACCTCCCGAATGCTGTGTACTCCAGCGCCAAAGAGGAGCACCAGACAACTCAGATCACAGTCCTCCCAAATGGCCTGAGAGTAGCTTCTGAAAACCGTTTCGGACAATTCTGCACAGTCGGCGTGCTCATTGATTCAGGCCCTCGTTACGAGGTCGCTTATCCCAGTGGAATTTCCCATTTCCTGGAGAAACTGGCGTTCAATTCCACGAAGAACTACGAGAGCAAGGACCACATAATGTTGATGCTTGAGCAGCACGGAGGCATTTGCGATTGTCAGGCCTCCAGAGACACATTCGTCTACGCAGCCTCCGCCGAACGCAACGGGCTGGATTCAGTGACAAAGATCCTCGGGGATATTGTCCTCAGGCCTCAGATAACAGACGAAGAGCTCGACGTAGCGAAACAGACGGTTTCCTTCGAGCTAGAGTCACTATTAACGCGGCCAGAGCAGGAGCCACTGTTGATCGACATGATCCATGCGGCTGCATACAGGGACAACACCCTGGGCTTCCCGAAAATTTGCCCACAAACGAATATAGATAAAATCAGTAGGAAGCTACTGTTCACGTACCTGAAGAATCACTATACACCGAAGAGAATGGTCGTCGCTGGAGTTGGGATTGAGCATAGTGATCTAGTCAGTGCTGTTCAGAAGCACTTTGTCGATGATAAACCGATATGGGATGATGATTCTAGTCTTGTACTGAGTGACAGAGGTGCTAATATGGTTGATGAGTCTGTTGCACAGTATACAGGGGGTTATATCGTTGAGGAATGCAATGTTCCGGTTTATGCAGGGCCAAGTGGACTCCCGGAACTGTCTCATATCGTTGTGGGACTGGAGGGATGCTCGCATCAAGATCCTGATTTTATTGCCATGTGCGTGCTGAATATGATGATGGGAGGAGGAGGCAGTTTTAGTGCTGGTGGACCTGGGAAGGGAATGTACACGAGACTCTACACCAATGTACTTAATAGGTATCACTGGCTGTACTCTGCCACTGCTTACAATCATGCCTATGCAGACACTGGATTATTCTGCATTCATGCATCATCAACACCAACACATGTCAAGGAAATGGTGCAGGTGGTTGTTAAGGAGCTGGTTGCTATGGCAGGAGCCATGACAGACAGTGAATTAGCCAGGGCTAAAAAACAGCTTCAGTCAATGCTTCTCATGAATCTCGAGCAGAGACCAGTTGTTTTTGAAGATATTGGGAGACAGGTGTTGGCGACTGGCTCGAGAAAACGTCCGGAATACTTTATGCATGAAATCGAGAAGATAACGAGGGATGATGTGCAGAGGGTAGCTAGACGTTTATTAAAATCACCACCAAGTGTTGCTGCACGTGGTGAAGTAAGAAATATCCCTACACTAGCTGACATTCAAGTTGGTCTTCTTGATGCTCAAGGAAGAATGCCAGGAACAAAAAGTCGACTCTCTCTATTCCGCTGAGAGTAATTCAGCTGATAATTTATAATTTCCAATGAAACTAATTAAAAATCTATTTAATTAATTGACAAAACCCTCGAATTGTAATAGCACAAAATTGAAAAATGTAAATAAAATTGTTACAATGTATTTTTTCAATTCAATGTCATTTCATAGAAAATCGATATCCCACTCTATTGTATCAGCTAGGGGTTCTATCGAGGGGGTTGAAAACCTCCACAATACTCCTACTATCCTGTCCCACGAAGCATCCCATTGTCGCAACGTCACGTTACGTAACCAAGTACGTAGACACGTGTATCACGTCATGCGAAAACTGTCGCCTAAACTCCCCTGTCTTACGTCATTCTGAGGGTGAATGGTAGAATGACGTGGAGCTTTCGAGAGACGCCCACGCAGAGGAGAGCATCAGCATGCTGCTGGTTGTGTCCCAATTCCCAAAAACCGAATATTGAGAGCAGAGGATCAATAACATCAAAGTATAATTGTCCCCGAATTTTAATTAAACCAGTGTGAAACAGAACGAGTCTCTGCTGTGTTGATTGGATATGGAGAAGGTGATAATTCCCATTTACCGTTATCACTGGACCGGCGCCTACGCTAATGCACTTAATTGCCTCAAACGCGAAGCATATTTCCGGATCAAGGTCACATGTGATGGCGTAGGTCGCACGAGTCCTTGGTAATAAAAATGCCCCGTAAATTTATGGGCTCTTGTGCGCAGGACATGGGCAAACAGTGGAACAAGTGATTTTCGGGTAGACACGCCCTCCGGCTACCAGGATCTCATCAGGATCGGCAAAAAGAGAGAGTAGCTCAAGAAGTCAGGGGTGTTTTAAGAAACAGGAAAGTATAAGTGATAAATTAGTAAATTTCCATTGACTCCCTATTATCTAATGCTTTTGGATTTTTTTAGTTGCGAGGAGAAACAAGCGCAGATACCGGACGGAAACAGGAAGTGAGCTTTTAGGGGAGTAGCCCAGGGTGGAGGTCAATGTCTGCCCTCGTTCCCGCAAGCACGTACGTGAGACTGTTTACCAGTTGCATCACACCATGATGATGCAGAATAGGTAAATATCATGTATGGTGTTTGTGATAGATGCGAACCAACACGTGGAAAATCTTAGATGGCTCACAGGACACCAGGATCCTGCTGGAGTCTCCTGCAAGGGGAGAGAAATCCCGCTCTCTCGTTTCTCAGACAGTGTCTATGATTACCTGGTGCTCTGGGGTACGAAATGGTTCAAGTAGTTCGAAGGGAGTCCAACCAGACCAGAAATCCGACCATGCTTCTTCACTGCAGCAATAGGCAAATGGTTTGTAGATTGAATGGAACTCCAGAGGCTTGTGGTTATCTGGTCTCGTTCTATTTGTTGACAATCTCGTGGGCTGTGGGAAAATAATGGCGAAGACTTCAAACCGTTGCGTACGTCGTTGTATCAGGATCCAATGAGTTCAGAGGAATGTACCTATTGATGACCGGGGGAATCAACCCTGTGTGGTGTCCTGCTGAAACTCTATGGCGTCCTGGTCCTCCCGAGGGCGATAAGTATGCGTTTCGAGGAGAACCACTTTATCTTACGTCCTTCCGAACCGGAAACTGACCTATCCCAAGTCTCACTCGCTCGTTCATGCTCATTCATGGATGGTGAACCTCGCCACGTGCTACTGGAACTCCTGAGAAAAATATTTCTTCGGTCATAAAGAATTGAGGACTCGGGGATTATTCACCCTCTGAAAATATTCCTGGCACTAGGACCACAGAAAATACGAGTATTTGAAAAATTCTTTCTTCTTGTTGATCCCGCGCACTTTTCACCGAGAAAAATATTCAATGAATCAGGACTACATGGTCGGAGTTGTGCTTTCTTATGCCAGCGCGCCTTTTTTTCCCTTCCTGAATGAAGAAATCTCGGTACTCTAAAAGCCAGCCAACATGAGGGCTCTCCCTGGATTATTGGAAATTTCGAGGGAGAGCTTCTTCGTTGACACGTCAATGTCTCGTCACTCGTCAAACGAGTGGCGCCAGAAGCATTCCCACCATCAGGATTGCATAACGATCGAAAGCTATCCTAGGTAAATCCAAGGAAATTCCCGCGCAGGTCTCGTAGCTTCTGAAGAAGAAGCAGAGCTTCTGCATTGACTGGTGGTCCTCGGGGCGGTTCTTGTTGGGGCAGGATAACAGGAATCAGGGGTGTGATACTGTTAGCAGATTGGGAATATTCCAACTGGATTCATTATCCTTTTTCCTCGTGTTTCATGCTGCTACGTAACAAAGTTTCAGAGCTCTTTGATCAGTGGAGAACCGCAACTTTATTAAAACCTCAAATAATAGAATGAACTTCAAAGGACTTTAAATTGCTTTCAATTGAGTTTGCACAGGATTAGTTGGAATTGGAAGCTTCAAAGCATCAACTTGTATTTCTAGCAGGATACCATGAGTACAACGAAAGTTCGATGTTTAATTATTTACTTTTATCAGGAGACATTTGTGTGTTCTGGTACTGATAACGCTTTTTTTTTTGAAGCATTGATAGGAAAGAGTATCAGTGGCTAGTCGAAGCTTGGAGGTGATACCAACGGGAATATTACAGGATAGCATAATGCTAGAGGAAGGCTCTCTCGTTCAAGGATGATAAGGGAAAAGCTCGTGCGCACGCGCTCAAAAGCTCTAGGACATGTGGATTTTAAATAATGGACAGAGTTTTTGCGACCTGATAACGTATATTTACATTTGTTACATTTTTATCATTTTATTTACAGAGGAGATGAATCGCTGGTTTTTTCTCTTCATTTAATCCACAAAAATTATAAATAATTTGTGCTCTGATTTCATTCTATAATTATTCATTAATTCAATTTCTAATAGCACGCGTTCAATCTTCCAGATGAGTGAAAAAATTTGAAAAAACAATATTTTCTTTGAATAGAGAGTAATAAATTTTGTAATGAAAAAATTGTGTGAACTCTTAGATTGAAAATCTTATACGTTATAACAAATTCTTTTTATTGACATTTTTATATAGTTTTTATATACAAGATATATTTTATTTCTGAGATGGAAAAGAAAGCCACACGAAAAGAAGAAAAAAAAAAAGGAAAATATTTCAAACTTATTAATTAAGTAGCTATCGTATATTTTAGGCATCCCACATTATGTTTCGACGTATTTGAATCTACCTCATTGATTCAATCACTTTTAAATCAATTACATCTGCAAAACTAAAAATTATTAGAATCTAATTCTCATTCCATAATGTTTCACCTTGCACGGCAAGTATATTCAATATACTACATATGAATTTCTCAATTTCTCGTCTATGTACTTGTCAGCGGTGAGAAAAAAAAAATGTTAGAAGAAAAAGAGAACAGATCAACTTGTCATCACAACAATTAACATTACTAGATAAAAGATTATTTAAATTTTCATTTCATTTTAAAACACGTAGATTTCATCCACATTTTACCTCTTAATGGACCTATATAATAGATACATTGCAATTATTGTAACGTTCTTCCTCTATCCACAATAATTCTCATATATATATATATATGTATATATATCCTCTCACTTATCAATAAAGCTACTTTCGGATTTATCTCATCTGATATAAATTGATTGAAAGCAATAGAAAAGTTCGATAATAGCATTAATGTCTCCTATAAAAAAGAATCTATAAATTTTCAGGTTTATCCAAATTTCTAATTTCATATTTACATATTAATATTTATTTATTAATGAAAATAAAAGATTTACCACTAAATTACTCTAATTAACATTACCAATGAGATCCTCATGTATTTTCATATAGGATTAGCTGCTGCTGTTGTTAATTGGGTAATCGTTGGGGTTGTTGGTGAATTTGAATTTGGTGTTACTGGTGGTGTCAGTGTGCTTGGCACTTGCGGTGGTATTACTACTTGTGTATTAGTTATTGGTGTTGATGGATTAATTGTCGTTGGTAGTGCTGGAGTACATGTAGACGATAGTGATATCGTTGTGGACGGTATTGGCTGATGTGTCGCTGGTCTGGGAGGCGATAGGAGCTCCTGCCTGTCTCTCTCACGTTCTCTGCCTGGTCTCCAGGCCTCGAGAAGAGCTTCCACACGTTCCTCAGTTGGGCCCCAGCGTCCCGAGCCAGCTGCATTCTGCAGCCACACTACGAGGGTTCCGTGGGCAGCTCTGATATTGACTTCACCCCTGAAAAAAATTAATTCAATTAGTAATTCGTAGGAACACAAAGCAGAAGAAAGGAAAGGGAGAATCTTACTTTGGCAAGAGGTGCTGGAATCCGTGCCTATACTCGTGCTCCATCGCCGGAACCACGACTTGTTTCCTCTTGAAGTGACTTGCCTCCAGCTTTATGAGCGCATTTGGCGCAGGATCTCTCCACTCAGGCAGAAAAACAATAAAGGACAAAGGCTCAGTGGAATCAGCGAGGAGTCTCTCGAAATGATTTACCATTGCCTCCATCAACTCCTCGCAATAAGGCGGATTGGCCTGAAAAGACCCGGTTATCGGCCTAAAGTCCAGGAATGGACCTCTCGAGCCGAAGTAAGAGTCAGTGTCAGCAAAGGCCGAACAGTACTGCCTAAAATAACAGTTAAATGGCGATGCAAAACACTCGAAAGAAACACCGAATGATCTTTGTAGGCACTCGAATACACTAACTGGAAGTGCCATTTGTGTCGCCTGTCCCTCATTTGGACCGAGGTAAGTTTGATATCTTTTTAATGCACACCAGACTCTTGGTAGGAACATTTCAAATTTTTTATCATCGAAACAATTGTACCTGTACAAATGCTCGAGTTTTGTTAAATGAAGATTATTAATGCACATTGTGTCCCCATGATAACGTAGCATTGTCTGTTCTCTTTCTGGTAAATATTCAACATTGGGTAAACGCGGAGCTGGTAGAACAAATTGTACTGGATAACACCAGACTTTTCTTTGTGGTGGTGCACCAGGTCTCAATATATCACTCAATCCATTGTCTTTAACGATTTGATTATTCTTGTCCTTAACTTTTTTCGCATACTCTGCTGATAAATTATAAATTTTCATACATATACCCTCGACACTGCCTTTAACAGTCTCCGTCAAGTGTGGCTGACACTGTCGCTTTAAATGCGACAATCTGTCTTGAAAATCATCGAAAGTAGCACCAACAGTTCTACGTAACCACTGAAATGTATCCTCAGCATTCCATTTCACAACTTTTCTACTCTCCGATGATGCAGCACGTGATTCAATCATTTTTTTCGCAGCCTCAGCATAACGCGACAACTGTTTTCTCGCATCACCAGTAAATTTCGGCCTGACGATTTTAATAGGTATATCATTCATGATCTCTCGATACATCGACATAGATATCTCCGGGAAACATTGACTGGGTAGCAGTGGATCCGAGCCACAATCTATCACTTTCCGCTCCATTAGCCAGCGATTGAACGAATCCTTCGGAGCGTCAATGGATTCTCTCGTGTGGCACAGCTCCTGATAGCACTGACGCAGCTTTGCCAGAAGGTTGCACCTGAGTATCTCAGCGTCTGGATGAATTTGAAACAGAGTAGACGGTGATCTCTCATAAATAATAACGTTCGTCCCCACTTCTAGATCCCAGGGACCAGCAAGAACGAATTTCTTTATTGCACCACCGCCAATACCCGCAATTGCATTACCATCCTCAGACGCTCGCCTTTTCAATGGACCTCCTGGTGTACCAGGTGGAATGGGCCCATTGCCAGGAGGAATAACAGGACCACCGCCGCATATTCCCAAGGGATCCGTAATTGGATCGAAATGGGGCTTCAGGGATGGCATTACCCAGAGCGATTCACCTGTTAATTTATTCCAGAAATACGGACGATTCTCTCGTTTACTCCAGAATCTCTTCCAGCCTTGCTGCTGGAGCTCGGGGCTCAATTCGGGCTCGGGAAATGGACCCGGCGCCACCATTTGGCCCATTGGTATCATCTGCTGAGGCACGTGGGACATTGGTGGACAGTGGTCGACTATTGTCGCTGGTTGGGTCAATGTTTGCGGCTGTAGCTTTACTGGAGTTGGTACAATCACTTGGCTAACAGCCGATACTGTTGGCTCTTGCTGCATCATTGTGTGGTGAATATGATGAGGTGGATGATGATGATGATGGTGCATTGTTGCACCAGTTACAGTCAATAATTGTTGATTATTTGAATTTAATTCCCAGGGTTGTGTAGTTGATTCTTCCTTTCCTCCACTCGCTTCATTCATATTTTTATCTGTAAATTATGAGAATTCATTGGTGTTTAATTCACAATTTATAATTAATTAATTTATTATTATTGTTTTATTTAATTTGTTAATTGTAAGAGTTTTAATTTCATTGTTAGATACTGTTTAAGAGTTTGTGTTTGTTTACATACTAATAGCACTGGCTGCCGAAATGTTCAATGAATTTATGATGAAACTGATTATTTTTTAATGTTTTTTTAACGTAACTATTTAAACACTACGTACCACATTCGATGTAAATTGTTTTTTATGTTTAATTCATAGTTATAACGACAGTTCATTCATTATTTTGTTAGAATTTGACGCAACAATCTCCACCTGTGAGACGCCATTTGCTCATACTCCTTAAGGTGAGTTTACAAAATTCTGTCGTCGATGTTTTATTGCAGATTTCTGTTCTATCTACAGAGTTTTCATAGGTGGCGTTACTATCCATATTTTATGACGCTCATAAATTTAAATTTGAAGAAAGTGCGAAAGGCGAAAAATAAATGCGGATAAGTAAACCCAGGTTTTCTCTCATAGAAAATTCGAAAAAAAGGAAATTAAGAGGAAAATGTACATAGACACTAGTGCAGCACTCCATTGTCCTTGAAATTCTCATTATTTCCATGATTCAAGTGACACTCCTCAAAAAACCCAAAAATACTCCAGATTTCATCATCCAGCTCAAAGGGATCGATAATCCCGTGCGTATCCGTTCATAAACTTGATTTCAACAAGTCGGCCCGCTTCAAAGTCATGGGCGGAGCATTTATAGAACAGGCGCGTGATACAATCCGGCAATAGTCTTCCAGCACCCGAAGAGACTCCACGGGAGTGACGTTCCTCAAAAAAACCGTTGTAATACTCTTACCATCGACGCTAACAGAATTGGAAATAATTTCTCGTTCCTCCAAGTGCAAGTAATTCCTTCTGCCTGTTTTTAAAAAAATATTCTCCATCATCATGGCAATTGAAACTCCCGCAACAGGTGAGCGTCTCATTATTCTCAATTATTTGAAATTAATTCGCATTTTCCTATTTTTTTAATCAAATTACTAAATTAAACGGAATAATTGTAATTCACACATAATTCAATTATTTCCCATGAATTCGATAATAAGACACTGTAATAGACCTTACAAAACTTTCAAGGTCATCATGACCTTCGCAGCTGGGGATGGCATCCCACTCTGAGCTTCTAACTGAATTTAACCAATTTTTTTCCCAAACAGGGCGTCAAAAGATGAATTTCCTACCCATGAGATACATAATGGCTATCATGGGTTCCATTGGTCTAGCCATAATTTACGGATTCAAGGTCAACGTGAGCATTGCACTGATATCGATGGTGAACCATACAGCTCTCAACAATAATTCCCATGAGTCCAGTAATGGATCAGAGACAAAGGTAATTAATGCAGCAATTTCTAGATAAAAATAATTAATTAATTATTTAATTCTCTCCAGGATGGTCCATTCGATTGGAGCAAAAAGGAGCAAGGTGTAATCCTCTCCATGTATTTCGTCGGATATTTAATTTCCATGATACCAAGTGGAATGCTTGCGGAAAAATATTCTGCCAAGTGGGTGATGAATATTGCAGTACTTCTCAATGTGATTGCGTCAATTTTCACTCCGATTGTGGCATACATACATTACTCAGCATTTGCAGTAATGAGAGTGCTTCAAGGCTGTGGTGGTGTAAGTATTTAATTAACTATAAAAATATAATTCAGAGGATAATTAATTATTTTAATTATTCCAAAGGGCGCAAGTTTTCCGGCAATGCACGTGATGATAGCGAAATGGGCTCCGCCTAATGAGAGAAACGCAATAGGATCCATTGTTTACGCAGGCACTGCATTAGGCACTGTGATAGCCATTTATTTAACAGGATTGATAGCCTCAGATATTGGATGGGAAGCTGTGTTCTATATTGAAGGTGGACTTTGTATCATCTGGTGTACCTTCTGGTGGCTATTCATTGAAGATTCACCTGCTGATCAGTGCAGATTGATATCATCGCAGGAGAAGAATTTTATACTGAACTCATTGGGACAATCTGAATCTGGAGATAAATCCTCTCAACATTCCGTTCCATGGAAGAAAATCATGACGTCCATGCCCTTTCTCGCTATTCTCGTTGCACATTTCTGCAGCAATTGTGGATGGTACATGATGCTCACACAATTGCCCACGTATATGAATGAAGTCCTTCATTTCAACTTGAAAACAGTAATTTTCATTTTTATATCATTCCCTTCATGATGTGAAGAGATTTCTATTATTTTTTTTTCTTTAGAATGCGAGTCTTTCATCATTGCCTTTCTTCTGTATGTGGATTTTTACACTCGTTCTGAGCCACGTTTTAACAATGCTCCAAACGAAAAAGACTATCTCCATGACGATTTCTAGGAAAATTGCAACTTTCATTGGTAAGTTCTTATTATAGCAGAAGAGAGTGAAACTGGAAACTTATCAATATATATTCTTCTTTCTCATTAGCCTCTGTTATCCCGATGATCTGCCTCGTTTCTGTCTCCTACGTTGACAATGCAGTTGTTGCTGTGATACTCATGACCATTGGAGTGACTTGTATGGGCGGAATGTATTGTGGCTTTTTGGCAAATCATATTGACATTGCTCCGAATTTTGCTGGAACACTTGTAGCAATTACAAATGCCATTGCAACAATTCCGGGGATAGTTATTCCTAATGTAGTTGGATATTCAACTTCTAGTTCGGTGAGTCGAATTCATTATAAATGAGAAAAAAAAATTATCACACTTATAATTCTTTTCAGGATCCTGATGAAAAGAATTTCGCCTGGAAAGTCATTTTTCTGGTCACTGCAGTCTTCTATGTTATTGAAATCGTAGTGTATTGGATTTTTGGTACAGCTGTTGAAGAGCCTTGGAACAGAGTAGAAAATGACGAGGATTCTCATCCTACACAGATTCTTCCTTTGAAAGAAGATCACGAATAAATTAAAATGCAACTTTAAAAAAAAGTATTTGCCATATAATTAATTTTTGACTCATTTCTCTAATCGAAAAATGTATTAAGAAAAACGAACTTGATCATTCAAGAATTTATTTTCACTCGACTCTCACTATTTTACTAAAATAAGTCGGCCCAAAATTGGCAGCAGTCTTGGGCAGCACCACTGTTCCAAATTTGAATCCAACGTTTTTACCAAAATTGTACATAGTACTGAAAGGCTCCAGCCATTTACTCACATCTCTATAATGAAAAATCATGAATATATTGATTACTTATTCAGAATGTTTAATGTACAGTATATATTTATGTAAAATCCATTCTTACTTAACAACCATGACGGTATTAGTTTCCTCCCAATTTTTTTTCAATGCCATTTGAACGACACCGTCATTCTGAATAGGACTGAGTGAACAAGTTGAATAAACAACTGTTCCACCAACTGGAATAATTTTCAATGCCTGCGCTAGAATAGATGATTGAAATTCTGGTAATCGCAATCGTTCTTTAATTCTCGCTGGTGCAAAAATATTATTTTCATCGTTATGGAGACTATGACGATCAGTTGTACAAGGGACATCAACGAGAATCTGAAAGATTAATTAAATATTGTATTTTTCTGAGTTTCTGTGATTAATAAAAAAATAAATAAATAATACCTTATTATATACATTCTGATCCATAATCAGTCTTGCATCCTGCTGTGTCACGAATACTCTATTTTTCCAGACATCAAGGGGCCCAAAATATTCGTCGAAAACCGTATTTATCATTTTAACTCTGGCCAATTTACTGTCGTTGGCAACTAATATATTGGGATAAAGTGTTTGCAAGGCAACGAGAGATTTTCCACCAGGTGCTGCACACATATCAAGGATTACGTCACCTGGCTGTACATCCAGTGCCAATACAGGTAAAATTGAGCCACCATCCATCAGATAATAATCTACAGAAGAATAAATTTAAATTAAATAATTCATTTTGGTATATTATATTCTTAAAAAAATTAATTTACCAAGAACTTCGGTATCTCCTTTCCTTGGCGATGGAAAATAACTCCTATTCCCAGTTTCAAAGGTAAAAACCTTCAAATGTTCTGGAAAAGTGAAGCTCAACTCTTTCTCTACACTTATCTCGAAATCGGCACTTTTTGTGTAGTATC
Source organism: Aleiodes testaceus (assembly GCA_963565655.1). NCBI lineage: Eukaryota > Metazoa > Arthropoda > Insecta > Hymenoptera > Braconidae > Aleiodes > Aleiodes testaceus. The sequence goes on from OY751422.1 coordinate 3,873,452, forward strand.
CATAATGATCAGATTCTAGTACATAATCATCCATGCCTTTTAATTTAGTAGCAGGCAGGTATTCATAGAGAGATGAAGTAGTTAATCCTGCAGAGGGCTGAATCACCCGGGATTCATCGAGTTTGGCTTTTGCAAGGTCTTCTTCCAGTGGCCTCAACTGCACAGGCTCAAAGAGCTCATTCGGAGGTGGTAAACCATCATCATCCTCTTCTCTTTCTGATAATTTGGTTTTTGAGGCTCTGTGTGGTTCAGTACTCAAGACATCTTGCTCGAAGGAGCTTATATTATTAACTAAATTTTTCTGCTCTGTAATTTTTTGTTCCTCCTCCTTTTTTTCATTATTTTTCTTCACAACGTCGTATATCTCCTTCATGTTCATGGCACCTTCAAGCTAAAATTTATCATCGTTATATTTTTTAATTATATTCTCGATTGAGGAGAAATTAATGCATGTTAATACCTGAAGCTTCTCTATTGTCTTCTCGGTGTCTGAAAAATTATTTACAACTGCTACATATTTGTGTTTTTTTCTCAGTAATGCTTCTCTCATACTCTGCCAAAATGATCCATAAACATGGCCATAAAATTCGTCAAAATGTTCGAGGGCTTTGTCCTTTGCTGCAACTTTTTTCTTCAAGACACTCTGGACAAAAATGCACATTAAATGGATGAATGGATTTTTTATTTATGAATACACTTACCCAATGGTCAGGACCATGTCCTCTGTGTCTTCTCGTCATCCAAAGAAGCCGACTACCACTCAGAAATCCTTCACGTTGTCTCATTTTGTTTTGGTTAATATATACATTAATTAAATAATTAAATTCATTTGCTCATCATTAAACACTCAACCTCATCATCATATATTATTTATTATTAAAGAAATTACGTCAAAGGGCTTGATCACACGTGTTTAAGACTGAGTTTTTGATTCTCAGGTTAGCGTAATCCGAGGGTTAAGTTAACTCTTGGATTGTACAAAGAAAAATAACAAATATTGTATATTGTTGTATTCTGTTTGTTAATAAATGGTAATTAATTATAATTGCTTGGTATCAATTATTTAACCCTTCTGCTTCCACTTTTAATTTGTCATTCAAAAGCATGGGTAGATTTGTTTAATTATTATTAACCAAATCTGCCCATGCTTTTGAATGATGTGATTAACGTAGTAGAGTTGGTTGAGAGGGAAATTTAAAAAATACATAGGGTATTGAAATAAAACCTTCAATGATTTCTCCTTTTTCCTTATATTTATATTTCAACAATAACTTTTTACTATCTTAATAAAATGAGATAATATCAGCTTTTTTATTTATTAATTAGCTACATTAATTCCACCATTGTGTAAATAATTAATTAATAGCCATGAACTAATTATCATAAATATTCTGTGCAAAAATACTGACAACTTCGATACTTTAGTCAAAAAAAAAGAGAGAAAAGTTTTTTATAGTAAGAATATTAATTTATTTACCATAGTTTCTCACTGCTTACTCATTACAAATCCAAGATCACGTGGTAACATGTATTTTTTAACAATTTCATCTGTTACTAGGCTCCTTCGTTTCTGATGATCGGCAATGAGCTTCTGAAGAACACTGATTAATTCTTTCTTCAGCTCACCAGTCAAAAGTTCCCCACTCGTGTAATTCTATTTAAAAAAACAAAGAATATTAATTGAAGTTTCTCTGAATTACCAAATTTTATTCTATTCTTACCTTTCTGAGCATCTCCAATTTCTCATCATCATCTAGGAAAAATTTGAGCCACTGATACGACGTATCAATATCACAATTGCCCCCAAGTCTCCTATGCTCTTCAAGAGTAGCCTGACCCCCGGAAAATGCGTGTTTATTAACTTTATCCTTAATCTGTTTAGGTGTATCAATTAAAAATATCGCTGAATTGCATTCACTGGCAGACATCTTCGTCTTGGATCCTTGGAGAGCTGGGAAAAATACGGAATGCAGTAGTGCAGGCTTCGGGAGTCCAAGTTTAGGTGCAACATCACGAGTCATCCGGAAATAAGGATCCTGATCGATTCCACAAGGTATGAGGCACTGTATCTTAGCATTCTTGAAGATAAATGGAAATGTGGTGGACAGGGCAGGTGCTGCTTGTGTCGGTGGAAATGCTATTTTTCCAATTGGATCGCTGTCGTCGAATCCGAATATTCCTTTGACTTGATTAAACGTCACACGTTTCTGTATTCTAATCATGTTCTGATAAAATGCTGGATTATTACCAATGTGCTCCAAGTTCGAGAAAATAAAGGTTTTGTCGGGATTAAAGTCACAGGCAATGATATCCTTGGAATTCTCGTAAGCCAGTTTAATTGCGTCCTCGAGATCCAAATCCTTCCAGATCGTTTTCTCATCGTCAGTCAATTGAATCACAAGTGGTACATCAAACACATCCTGCAGCCACTTGCAGAACATGAAGGATATCAAGTGACCCAAGTGCATCGCCTCTGAACTTGGACCACGACCTGTGTACAGGTAAAATGGTTTACCCTTCTCGTAGAGATCGAGGACTGTATGCATATCTCGATGGGAAAAAAATATTCCTCGACGCAGGAAATGATGAGGTGGTTTTCCTGTTACTTTCTCAAATTTTTTGAGAAGCTCCTCATCTATCTTCGAACTGCCAAATCTCTCTGAAATTGATAATTATCATTTTTTGAGAATTTCCAATTGTTGCACCTCATAAAATCAAAATAGTGAAATTAAAAAAATTGACAACTTACGAATTAGTTTATCGTAATCAACGCCAGCATTGTCTTTACTCTCTACAACCCAAGGTGTAACGACATCGTTTTTTTCATCATTTATCAATGAATCATTATTATTAATTATTGTCGCCATTTTGTCCAATTTATTTTCTCCAGGAATACGTCTTAAACACGTGCAAAAAGGATAATATAATAAAGAGTTAACCTAAATGAGTGCCGGTCGATTCGTTTAACAGCTGTGCACTATAATATCGAGGGAGGCACTCCAACGGCATTCACGATGACGTCATTTGTGTCATGTTGTGGCGGGAAATTGATAAGGTTTAAGAGTGACGTGGAGATAAAATTCAATGACGTCTGTGAGTACACTTACCTCAAACATCAAACATACCATAAATGCTATTCAATTGAAAGATATTTATTCGATAATCTTTGCATTACAGTACATATTATCATAATCCGATAAATTAATTAGATGAATAACCTAAAATATAATTATTGCTAAACATTGATGTTCTTCAATTGCATTATAACATTTTTGTGTAAATTATTATTATATACGTAACAGCTAGTTTATTTTAATTTTCGTAGAAAAAAAGAGGTTAATGATATTAATAACATGTGTGCATTTAAATATCAGGAGTATAGGTTGCTAATGCAAGACTGTTTCTGAGGATTGTATCAGTGCCAATTTGTTGGATTGATGAGCCCTTGCGAATGGTACGATTATGGGGATGAAGGTTTAATGGTGGTAAATTTGGATGCTCTATTCTTGTTGGTGAACTGACACGAGGACGAAGTGTGTCCCTTGGATATCCATAGAGTTCTGTAATTGGAATTGAATCCTTTGATTAATAAAAAATTATTCCAACAGATTTTGAAGAAGATGGGAAGTAATACCTGGTTCGGTTGGTTCTAGAACGTCATTCAGCTGATAATATTCTCCTTTAATTGATAATGGTTCTTCGTAATCGACGAATGCAGTATTATCAAACGCAATTTCGTCCTTTGGTGTTAATCTCACTGGGGATGAAATCGGTGGCTCAATGTATATCTATTATAAATTGAAATTCAATTAATTCCTGGATTTTGTGCAGTTATTTTTTTTTAATGATTACGAACGTTCTCAACTGGAGGCTGGGGATAACTGCGCTTTGGGGTCATCCCATTACCAACAGTCTCATATGTATGATCCTCGAGGTAATGACGAGTTGTACCACGTGGTGTCAGAGTGGCCCACATTATTCGGCTATCCTGCATGCCATCAGCAGTGCAAGGATACAGTACTGTTTCACTCTGAATACGTGTATTCTTAGGCTGGGTAATTGTCGCCGCTGGCATGGAGATTATGCCGCTCTTCTGGCTGCTGTTACTGAAAAATTAATGGTATATTATGAGAAATTAATCTTGAAAATTCAAAAAAAATCCATTTTGAAACTTGATTCCTATGTAAAATCATCTCAGCTTTTCAATGGAATCATCAGAATATCAATTTTTCATCAATTAAAGAGCTTCACTTACAATTTGCATCGCAGAAGGACTATGACTAGCAACACACTGACGAAAATAATTCCAACGCATGAGAATATGAGTATCAGTAGCCACGTATCATCAAAAAGATTTCCTGCAATAATTATTTAATTATAGAGAATAATTCATTGATTAATTATCAAATGTTTACACACCTTGATGTGGCATTTCAACATACTGCACACCATCTACTTTCCAATCACAGTGATTATTGCACAGGGTATTATTAACTTGTGAATTAGTGAATTGTAGTCCAGATTGTGAGAATCCCTCTGAGCCATATTGTAAAAATGAAGGAATGGGCGGTGGTGGGATGTAGAGAATTAAATTTGGGGGTGGACCCAATGAGCACATAGCACAATTCGAATCATTCATGATGACAGATGGTAAATCTGTCGTAGTCATCTGGAAAATGATTTTAAAAAATTTAGGAAAGAGCTAAAACCCAAACAAACAAATTCACAATTGTTTTTCACTTGAAAATAAAAATATTTCCCATTGAAAAAAAAATCTGTAGATTATCAGATTCAGAATGACACAATAGAGAATAAAGGACTCTCCCCAACACTTGTGCTAATAAATAGTTCAATGACATTGCAGAAGCAAAACAATTTATCAAAAGCAGTGAAAAGATTCAAAATTAGCAAAATAAATAGCTAGAGTATTTCTTTGAATATTCAAGTTAATTAATGAAATTTAATTAACACTTCACCTTTTTTATTTTATTATAAAAGAATGACAGACAGACTGCAGGAAAAAAGCACGTCTGTCAGCCGCCACATCGAAAATCCTTTGGGATTCTTAGGGGCGCAAGCGCAACAGTATTGAACGTCATAGTAAAACATGAATTTCGTATATTGCACCTATGTACATTGCAATTTACTATTAAATTGTTACAATCAAGATTTAATATGATTTGTAATTACATAAATCACAATGAGCCTTTAAAATCGTTGGTAACTCTGGATTATTAATAATTCGTGAATGATTTTAGTCGAGGGACATAATTATCCTTTATTCCACATTGTTAAATAGATTCTACAATTTTTTCAATTCTTAATACAGAGTTCCATTGCGAATAACACCGTTTGATAGTTCTTGACGTAATATCCTTCCCAGGATTCTAATTCCCTTATCGATATCTTCTTCAGTAGCATAACTGTATGAAACCCTCAGGTGCTGATCTGGCACTGTGTCATCGTAATGAAAGGCATTACCAGGCATTATGAACACGTCATTGGGTATTAATTTATCAAAGAGTAAATCCATAACATTTTTAACTGTCTTCAGTTTGACCCAAACAAACATGCCACCCTTTGGAACATTCCACTCAGCTAGACCTAGATAAATCCCCAAACAATTCAATAATTATGAATTTTATAATTAAAAAGAATTTATACCTGACAGGTGCTTCTCGATGCACTCAATTGTCCTATCACGTTTATTCCTGTAATAATTCTGAATTCTCTTGATGTGATTCAGGAAATCCTGTTGTGTCCACTCGTCAAGAAGCTTATAAATTACCATCTAAATAATATATTTTCATTATTTTATATTGAGAGATAATAATTCACAAAAAATTATCTTGTTACCTGTGATAACGAAGAAGTATGCATAACCGTGTACTCAATACCAAGAATTAATTTTTTTATAATGTCTTTATGAGCAGTAACAACACCCAGACGTAATCCACCTCCAATTATTTTGCTGAATGAATCCAGTCTGATGACTCGTCCATCAACGTCAATTGATAAAAACGAAGAGGGTTGTGCATCTTGGAAATGGACGAAGTAGTATGGATCATCCTCGAGGATAATGAAATCGTATTTTTGTGCTAGTTTGTAGATTTCATGCTTGCGATCATTGGAGAGGACAGATCCAGTGGGATTTGAGCTGATTGGATTGACATAAAGTGCCTAAAACCAGAAAAAAATAGGTAATCAGAATCTAAATGAATAAAATGAGAAGAATTTACCTTTGGTAATTTCTGATTATTCTGAATTCTTGATTGAATAATCTCCTCAATCTTCTCCGGAATTATTCCATCGTTATCCTGAGGGATTCCAATGAACTCTGGCCTCAGAGTATGCAACTGCAAATAATTTGCATTATTAATCCAATTTTTTTATTAATTATTCATGAATAGGGAGAATTCTGGTTTAGACTCACGATTGTTAAGATCCCAACGTAGATTGGTTCCTGTGCTAATATTGGAGCACCTTCGTCAATCAGAAGATTCAGGGTTTGGCAGAGTCCAGCTTGTGCTCCAGTGACGAATGCAACATCCCAATTATCGAATGGTGGATCATGCCAGTACTTTTGGAATTCTCTCCATTTTTTAATCAAAGGGAGATACCTATAATTCAATAAATTCAATAAAATTTAATGGAAAGGGATTTCTGTGAGAATAATTAATTAATTACCCCTGTGAGGATGTGTATTGAAATGCTGCATTCACTTGTTTTGGTGAAAACACTCGTTGCTCATTACCAAATGTTATTGATAAATTCTCGAAGGGACAACAAATTTCACTGGGAGCACCTGCTGCTAAGAAAATGGCATCTGGCTTTCGTAAATATAAATTTGCTGGAATTAAATAATTAAAATTTAATAATTGGTAATTATAATTCATTTATTATTCTGACACTCACTCAAATCTCTGATTAGATCGATTTTATAAAACTTTGTTCTCTCAGCAAAGAATTTCGAGTAATCCATTTTTTTTGAGGAAGAATTTCCTTCAATTTGCATTGATTTTACGGAATTTAAAGAAGACAATGAGGAAATTCTGTGATTGTACATCTCTTAAAGTGAAATGTGTCATCATACATGATTTATGCGTTTCACTAGTTTCTACGAAAATTGTGTTGAAATATAAACGATAAAGTAGGATGAAAAATTCAATTGATAAAGCTGCGATAACAAAGAATGACCTGTCACCAGTTTTCCTTAACCGAGGATTTCCCTCATCGGATTTAAATAAATTCAATCAATGAGCATTAATTATCAAATCTCCAAAGAAAATCCAAATCTGGAAAAAATTAGGATAAATTCAAGAGAATTTACACGGAAAATTTTCTGTATTATATAAAAATAAAAAATAAATTATCGAACGCAACTTTTATTGTTTATCACATTAATTGCATTTTTTTTATCACATTCCCCTTGACATTCGTTCCGTTTATGTTGCTTCATCGTGCTGCATTGATTCTCCCCTCAAGATCTCTGCTAAAATCGCGAAACCCTGTAAACATTTTTTCCATTTTATTAATCTTCAATTTTCTTTCGAAACCACAAGAGAATCATCATAACAACCTTATCAACTTCATCCTCAGTGACAGAGCTGTAACATAACCGTGCATACTGATTTGGTTCATCATTATTATACAAGAATGTATCACCAGGAATAATAAAAACCCCACGGGGTATTAATTTATTAAGTATCAAGTCTGCTGAACTTTTTATGTTTTTTAGTTTGAGCCAGACGAACATGCCACCTTTGGGTACTGTCCATTCAGCTAACCCTGTGTACATGAAAAAAATAATTAAATTTGGATTTAATACAGGAAAAAAATTAATTACAAACCTTTCAAGTGCTTTTCCATGCCCCTGATCATAACATCACGCTGTGATTTGTAATAATTTTGAATTTCTTTTATGTGATTATCAAATGCATTCTCCTTGCTCCATTCTTCCAACAGTTTGGAAAACAATATCTACAAAAAAACAAGAACAATTTATGAAAAATTCTTCATTACTCAATTTGATAATCTTCGAACTTACTTGGGAGAGTGAGGATGCATGTAGAACAGTTGTTTGAATCCTGATAATTAATTTGTTTACAATTTCCTCATGTGCAGTGACAACACAAAGACGAATACCAGGGCACACGAGTTTGCTCAATGAATCTAATCTGATCACACGTCCATCAGTGTCAATTGATAAAAATGAAGTTGGTTGTTGGTTTAAAAAATGGAGGAAGTAGTAGGGATCATCCTCGATTATGAGAAAACCATATTTTTGAGCCAGTTGATAGATTTTATGCTTTCGGTTGCTCGTGAGAACTGTTCCAGTGGGATTGGAACCAACAGGGTTCACGTAAAGTGCCTAATTAAATTAAAATTGTAATTATTATGATTATGGAAGGAGTCTTCACTTTAATCCATACCTTTGGCAATTTTTTATTTTCTCTAATCTTTGAATCACAAATTCTCTCAATCTCTTCAGGAATAATTCCATCAGCATCCTGGGATATTCCGAAATATTCTGGTCTCATTGTACGTATCTGAATATTTTTTTAAGATTAATTAATAATTCGATGAGTTTTAGGTGGATAGAGGACTCGATACTCACTGCTGATACAGTTCCACCAAATGCCGGTGTCTGGACCATTATTGGATCACCCTCCTCAAGAATTATATCAAGAGTTTTGGAAAATCCATCCTGTGCTCCAGGTACGAATACGACGTCCCAATTAGTTGAAGGGGGATTGTGCCAGTCAATTTGGAATTTCCTCCACTTTTGAAGTAACGGTTTCTGTCTAAATCCAAAGCATCTATTAAATTACATTCATCTCCAAAAGATAATAGATTGTATAACAAACCCTTGTGAAGGTCCATATTGAAGAGCTGCGAGAGACTCCGATGGTGATAAAGTCATCACTTTGCTCTTGTATACAAATGATAAATCGTCGAAGGGAAAATATCTCGAACTGGGAAGCCCTCCGCCCATGTAAATCGCGTCAGGATTTTCAGCATACAATTTTGCTGAAATTAATTCCTATTTTAGATAAAAGGTTCTAGATAACTTAGAAAATTAAATTAAATACTCACCAACTTCTCTTATGAAATTACTCTTTATAGGAGAAGCTTTTCTAGTGAAAAATTTATTGAAATCCATTGTTTTCCGTTCACTTCTCAATCGAGTACTCTCATGCAATTGTATCTTATCTGGGTTGGAGAACATTCACAAATGGTGACTGTTATCAATGACAGCTTAATTATGACTGATTGCTTATTGGTTAAACGGGAACAAAGTACGAAAATATCTACAATTCATTGCATTTTTTTATTACTTCATAAATATCATCATAATCACAATATATATTTTTTTAGATAATTAATTTAATCTATCTCTCAATACTCGAAGATTTACTCGATTGCACTGCCTCTTGCCTCAAGATTTCCGCAAGAATTCCCAATCCCTGTGAGATGAAAAATATAATTAATAAATGTGAAAATATTAATGAGCATGAATTTAAATTATACCTTATCAACTTCATCAGCTGTAGCAAAACTGTAGCACAAACGAATGTGATTATCTGGTTTTTTGTCGTCGTAATTAAATGTATTACCAGGTATCACAAAGACGCCTTTTGGTATTAATTTATTCATGAGTAAATCAAGTGTATCATCAACATTCTTCAGTTTTATCCAAACAAACATACCACCCTGTGGTACTGTCCATTCAGCCAAACCTGTCAGATGTTTTTCAATGCTTCTGATCATCATGTCCCTCTGAGATTTATAAAAATTCCGGATTTCTTTGATATGATCATTAAATTCTTCATCTGACCAATCTTCCAGTAGTTTGAACATCAGCATCTGCAATAATATTGAAATAAATTATGAATTCTAAATAATAATAAAAATCTAAGGATTTTTATTACCTGAGACAATGAAGAAGCATGGAGAACAGTATTCTGCAGACTGACAATTAATTTTGTAATGATTTCATCAGGTGCTGTAACAACTCCTAACCGCATTCCTGAGCTCACAATTTTACTGAATGAATCCAATCTAATAACACGTCCATCAGTGTCCATTGATAAGAAAGAAGGTGGCTGTTTTTCCAGAAAGTGAACAAAATAATAAGCATCGTCTTCAATAATAAGAAAATCATATTTCCGAGCAAGTCTGTAGATTTCTTCTTTACGATCTGTCGTAAGTACTGTGCCAGTGGGATTAGCACCAATTGGATTAACATAAAGTGCCTTTGGTAATTTCTGATTATTCTTGACTCTCGATTCGCAAACCTTCTCAATTTCCCCTGGAATTATTCCATCGGCGTCTTGAGGTATTCCGATGAATTCTGGATTCATTGAATATACCTGAGGACAATTTGATTATCAAATAAATAGATAAGATGAATTTGAGATGATTTTTACAAATTTTATGACACTCACTGCAGCTAGAGTACCTGCATAAGCAGGTGTCTGCACCATCATGGCATCACTCTCATCAAGAATCAAACCAAGGACTTTATGGAATCCATCTTGTGATCCAGGGACAATGGCTGCATTCAGATTCTTGAACGGTGGATTATGCCAACGGCTTTGGAACTCTTTCCATTTATTAATTAATGGGAAATATCTGGAATTTAATGAGGTAATTAAATTAAATTAAAATTATTCATTTAATTGATCAGTACCCTTGCGATGGTCCATATTGGAATGCTGCACCCATCTCCTTCGGGGTCAAGGTCGTCTCTTGTTTACCATAAGTCACTGATAATTGTTTGAATGGAAAGTACTTTGGATTCGGCATTCCACTGGCGAGGAAACATGAATCCGTGCTTTCCAAGTACATTTTTGCTAAAAAGAATAATTTATGAATGAAATACACTTCTTGCATTTTTTTTCTGATTTAATAATTGTTAATTATATTACTTACTCACACGTCTAATGAGATTGTCCCGTTGGAAGGTCGTTCTCCGGGCGAAAAATTTCGTGTAATCCATGTTAATGTGTTTATTAATGAGAAACAGAGGAAAGTGACTGCTCGTTAGTCTGTGGCACCAACAAATGTCTCAATTGGAGCTGCAAGAGAACGTTGTGGGTCATATGGTACTCAATAGATAAAAATTACGTCAGAATTTATGTAGTTACTCCATAAAGTGAATATTACTTCCTTGAATACTTCTGTTTTTTGAAAAATTCAATTATTATCAGTGAGACGTTGTTTATGTGAGACAATTATCAGAGATTAATTTTTAAATACAATAATAAGATACAAAAAAATTATATAATTAAAAAAATTGATAAGAAGATTTCATAAAAAATTTATTAGACATTAAATAACATTACATTATTATTCTTATAAAATATAATAAAAACTAGGGACATTGTAAATTTATTTTGGCTTTCAATTTATCAATTTCTATACGTAATTCATTATTTTCTCGTTCCAAATCTTCAATTATTATTTTTTGTTTTTTATCATTATCTTTCAATGTTTTTATCAATACGTCTTTATCCTCTCGTAAATTTTGGAGAAGGTCAATTGTTGATGGTCGTCTCTTTGGATCATTGTGAACGAGAGTTCTAATTATCTCAGCCTTGAAAAGAAGAATCAATTAATTAATTCATAGGTAATATAATTAAATAATAATAATACTCACCCATTTTGGATATTGTTGAATAAAACTATCTGGAATTTTTCCACATTTCAATTTAGTAATTATTGAATTACGTTCCATGTGAGTTTCCATGGGAAATAATATTTCAAACATGACAATTCCAAGGCTATACAAATCACTCTGCAATAAAAAATTCGAATATTAATAATTTTATATGTGAGAAGGTTTTTTATTATACCTTTGGATCACATTGGCCATTGAGTTGTTCGGGAGCTGCATAAAGTTCGGTTCCTAATACTGGATGATGGCTTTCTCGTTGAAGCGGACAAGCTAAACCAAAATCACCGAGTTGAATCTCAATTCGTTGTCCAGAGGCTCCAATAAAAATATTGCTAGGCTAAAAGAATTTTTGAAGAATAATAATTCAAGAAGAATTCCTCTATCTAAACCTAATTAACATACTTTTATATCATGATGTACAGTACGCCTCGTGTGTATATAATCTAGGCCATCGAGAATCTGCGTTAATATAATCGTAGTCATGGGTTCTGGAGTAGCCTCCAGTCGTTCATCCAACCACATTCTCAGGGTTTTTTCGCAGAGTGCCATTTGTATGTAGAGCGTGGCAAATTGATGTCGCTGCAATAAAAGAATCATCAATAAAGATATTCATCAAAGAAAAAAATTAATATCCTCAATTAAAGATGTTACGTACTAGTGTTGACGAATTATATTGACATATTCTCCTATCAACGATTTGATCAACATCTGTAGTGTCTTTATCATCACAATTAATTTCTGCAATTTCATAACTGCAAGAACTACTCACACTCCTATTATTATCATCCCCATCATTCCTAAAAGATACGACATCAGAATTTTGTTTGTCAGGTGTCGTTGCATCATTATTATCAATTCTTCTTCCTATAATATCAATTGCAGTGTTGAATTGTTGAAAACGTTCTTGTTGTACTGATACATCACAATTAATTATTGATAATTCAATACTAATTTTTTCATTCAGATGATTAATTTGATGCTTAATATAATTGTCAGCATACATACCAGTTGATGATTCTGTATCATTTTTATTATCATTAGATGATCTAATATTGCTTAATTGATCTGAACTTGAATGATTTGAATTTGACTCAACGTAACTGACTGATACGGATTTTTTGCTCAATGATTTTCGGGTTAAATACTGAGAATTCAGAGATCGAGGAAGATCGTACTCAATCCAAGCTGCTTTGTATGAGACAATATTCGTGTGATTCAGTTTTGCCAGAGTCTTGACTTCTTTCAGATGCGAGACAATTGTCTTTATTCTATTCGATCGCACGATAATTTTTTTAATTGCATATTCATGACCATCCAGACGGTGGAGAGCACGATAGACATCACCAAAGCCTCCAGATGCAATAAACTCTAATTCATGGAAGTCGTGGGAGTAGCGAGAAGTTTCTGGTATTATGCCAGTTGGACTGGAATAAAATTCACATTATTTTCCCTATTTAATACTAATAATATAATTATTTTAAAATTACTTTGGAATCTCAAGAATGCTGTCACCACCTGCTGCTGCTCTGGCAACAGTCACCAGCTGATACCAGGCCTGTTGATACTGCCCCCTTATCCCCTCAAACTCCAACATATTATAAGAACTATCAATCAGTCTCATCCCATGCAATTTATCACACAAAGCTGGAATTAATAAAAAAATTAAACAAAGTAATGTCTCAATGAATTTATATGATACTCACTGAAGTACAATTTATTCCTACGAGTTGGATCAGACTCCAGCATCGTGCAGATACTTTTAATCAGAGATTCAATAAGAAGACTCGTTGATGGACCAACTCTTCCAACAATTTGTCCAGCACCACTGGGACTTGTGTCCTGGGCCTCCTCCACTCTTCTCGTTGTTCTCGTTGTGTTTCCTAAAATAAATTCATGAAATTAATGGAAAAATTGAATTGCATCATTCAGAGAAAATACTAACCATTATCGAACGTCGTTATTGTCGACAAATTCGTCCATGGATTGGATTTACCATTATTATCACTCATCCTGACACTTCATTCAACAGATGCAATTGACGACCAAAATATCTTCATTCTCTTCGCTCAATGGATGATGAAGGTTAGAATAATATAATTTCTTATCATCACTGCTGGAGCAGGTTTAAATCCTGTGAAATATATTCAAGGTCATGACTCCATCTCGATTACCTCGTATTTGACGTTATATTCTCGATTAAACATTAACTTTGAATGATAATCATACCGGTCAAACTCGAGAGCTCCAGGAGGATTGGAGTCGTTGGAACGAGCCTTTAATCGTGAATGTGACAACACCTTAATGTGCACATGCGTATTGTGAACTGTGTATGAGTTGACGTGAGAAGAAGAAGGTTATGGGCACATGGAAGATGTGTTGAATTTTTTGGAATTAAAATATTTTCTTCTACTGCTTGAATTTTATAATTAATTATTATCATGTCGGCTTTGGGTAAGGGTGGACGTGACTGGGCACTCACAATGCTGAGGTCGTTACCTCGAGTTTGCCTGGGAAATTTGAGGTCTGATCCCGGTACTAATCCAAAGGTAAGTGATCCAATGTTTTTTTTAAGATACAGAGATTGATTTATTGGAATATTCACTTAATTCTTTTATTTTTTTTACAGAATAAGAGAGGAAGAGGTCAACACGGTGGTGGACGTCATGGATATCCTCAGAAAGGCTCTGGTCAACGACAGAATTACATGAGACTCGGTTATGAAACTGGAAATGTACCATTTTACCTGAGATTCGGGATAGAACCGTATTACAAGGGTCATCAGTACGTAATCTTCATGACACATAAAAATACGTGATTAATTAATTAATTAATCATATTATCTTCTGACTTGCAGTGTAAGAAGACAATATCCACCACTGAGTCTTCAAACTTTACAAATGATGATTGATACTAATAGAATCGATGTATCAAAGCCCATTGATCTCGTCACATTATTTAATTCTGGTCTCTTCACCCTGGATTTCAAGCAAACACATGCTGGAGTTCATCTCACCGACGGGGTACGTAAATTTTAAGATAATTCATTTATTAACATGGTACTTATAATTTAATTAAATCATAGGGAGCGAATATATTTCAAGCAAAAGTTAATATTGAAGTACAATGGGCAACTGAGCCAGTCATTGCTGCTATTGAGAAGAATGGAGGAGTAATTACGACTGCATTTTACGATCGTGGTAGTTTATACTGTCTCTCTGATTCTGAAAAATTCTTCACAAGAGGTCAACCAATTCCAAGAAGACTGTTGCCACCAGCAGATTGTCTGGAATATTACTCGAGTCCAGTGCACCGTGGTTATTTAGCTGATCCAGAGAAAGTGGCGTACGAGAGATTAGTATTAGCCCAAAAATATGGTTACGAATTACCAAAGTACGAGAATGATCCTGATTACGAACTGCTGAATGAACGGAAAGACCCGAGACAAATATTCTATGGATTGCAGCCAGGATGGGTGGTGAGCCTGAAGGACAAATGCATCCTCAAACCAAAAGCAGAATATCTCAAACAATATTACTCAAATTAATCAAATAATCATTTATTGAGTATGTACAGTCAATGGAAAATATAAAATTGTTCAAAAACTTTGGATTTAGATAATGAAAATTAAATATAAAAATTATTTGACTTCAATACTAAATCATACCATAATTTTTCTCGTTTAACAATACTAATAATCATTTCTTGACTGACACTCCACAGTCTCGATGCAATTTCAGTGTCAAGTGAGATACTCGATGGCTCACAACGATAGCAATTGTTCAGATAAATTCCAGTTGCACCCTCTAATTCAGGAGCAGCTGCACAAAATACTGAGGTACTCGCTGCTTGTTGCAGTGACTTCGTGAATGGCCTAACTAGAGTAAAAAGGAATTTGTATAGCCAGGAGTATCTTGATATGTCCGATGACACCATGTTTCCTGGGTGACAACTGAAAACACTGACTGATGGCCATCTTCGTGCTAATTCTTGGGCAAATAGGACATTGCAGAGTTTTGAATCATTGTATGAGGCCATTGACCAGTATTTATAAGCTGGAGGTGAGAGAGTTAGAGGGTGAATGTCTTCTGCTGATTGAATTGCTGAAAATCTGTGTGATTCACTAGACACAATCACGATCCTTGGATTTTTACTGGATCTTATTGGATGCTCCAGTGACAGAGTCAAATAAAATTGTGCTAAATGATTGACTTGGAATGTAGTCTCGTATCCGTCTTGAGTCAGAGTGTATGGCAATGCGAAAACACCTGCATTTAAAATTAATATATCAAGAGTCCTGGAAGAATAATCCACAATTAATAAAATAAAAAAATCAACAGTCCATTAAACTTTTCACCTGTATCTCTGCTTGAATTTTTCAGCAGCCTCTCGAACACTATGTAAAGATGCCAAATCCATCTGCAAGATATCACAGGAAACATTGTCTCTCTCATTTTTAATTTGTTTAATAGCCTTCTCTGCTTTTTCCACACTTCGACAGCCAAATATAACTGTGCATCCATGGAATGCTAGCGATCTGGCAGTTTCAAAACCTTTAATATTATGAATTTAAATACGAGAAAAAATTAAGCAATTAAAAATATATAAAAAAAGATATTTCAAACCTATTCCAGTATTAGCTCCAGTTATCAGTGCCACTTTTCCCCTCAAATCTCTTCCATGCAAGACAGCTAAAGCTGGAGTGCTAGCATCAAAACGTTGTCTCACCGGCTCCGAAGGCTCTCTGTACTCAGTGGCAAAAGCCAATCGAGGATCTGTATAAGTAGTTGTTCGATGAGCATGATCAACAAAGATGACTTTTCCATCGTCAGAAATGCATTTTTCCCAGCCAGGAGGTAAGTCTTGAGTCAATAATTAAAATTACAATCTCACATTAATTGAAATAAATTAAATTGAATTTAATTACCTCCTTCGACGAGTTTTTTACGTCCAGTTCGTGGATGGGTCCATTGTGTTCCTTTCGTAAAGTGACTGGAGAATAAAATTAATAATTAATACAGAATAACCAAAATATAACCTTAAATTCACTCATTTGATTGGGAAACTCACTTTACATAATAAACATTGCCATCAACAGTTGCACGTTCCTCCCAACCAGGTGGTAACTCATCCTCACTATCAGAATCATGAGCTAGACTCATAATTTATTAATATTTCTTAATCAGTGGCAATAATTGTTTGCACAATGTTCTCGCAGATTTTTTTGACATTCACTAGAGGGCGACGCTTTTTTTTTTATTTGAAAAATTCTAATGAATGGTAAAGAAATAATTATAAGTACAAATTTTTTTTATTGATCCTTTAACATATATAAATAAAAGTAAAAACCCTTATATCAACATTGGCGCAACTCATTGATTATGCATACACTTGATATCGACAGATAATCTATCAATATTATTGCAAATATTCGTAATCGCGTTCATTGTGAAAAGTTTGAGGCAAATGCAGAAAATCGTAACGCTCTGAGACTTTTTCTACTCTCTCACTCTCTTTTAGTTTTAATTTTTAATTACTATTCATTGTTTTTCATGATTCTGAAGTTAAATCTGCCACTCTTACGTATAATAATCAGAAAAAAAATGATAATTAAATGAAAATAATCGCAATCTGTAGAATATTCTCTGAAATAGTCTCTTATAAAAATATATACAGATAGAGAAAGAGAGAGAGGAGAGGATTTTCTCATTAATTGCATTTTTATCTGAGGATTTGTTCATTTCATTAATTTGTGAATTGTTTAAACTACTTGGCCGTTGATGAATCAATGAAATTGAGGATATTTTGGATTCTACTGGTGCTGAATGAAAGGTGAAGATCACTCGCTATCAAATCCTCACTCTCTCTCCCTCTCTCTCTCAAACTATTTAATTAGAATGTCCATTTTACCCTATTTCTCCCTATTATCCAGAACGCATACAAAGCCTCAAGACGAAAGGGTCTATCTTTTGTTTTGTTCAATAAATCTATTAGTCTCTTTCACGCCAATTGAATCGCTCGCAATTAGCCAATTGAAATATGCAGAAATGTATGATGCAAGTTTAAAATGTGGATAAAATGTTTAAAATAAATGGGAAAACATTAAAAGCTGTTCATTTGGCGTGAACGCGTTCACTTATGGACGATTAGTATCACTGACATTAATTATCGCAGTTAAAAAATCGCAGCCGCGGGTCTCTCTTATTTTTACCTTAATATTTTTTTTTTTTAATTTTCTCATTAAGTTTACTAAGATTGGTAATAGTTTAATCACTTTCGTCGGCACACATCATACGGAGTCTCTAGTCTCTCACAATATATGATAACTCTCGATGAAAATAAACGTTTGCACAATTTACCTACGTTTCAAAGATGGAATGTCGATGTATCTCTTCATATTTCATCTCAATTATAGATACAGAAGTAGATGGGGTGAAAAGGACAAAAGGGTAAAATGGACATATATTAATTTTAATGATTTATATTATTGAAATCGAAATTCTATCAGAATGTCCATTTTACCCTACCTTCCCCTATATTCCGGAAAATAAAATATTTGGCATTTATGAAAGGATGGCGATACTACGCCTTGGACCACCCATACATACATTATCGAGGCTTGACCATTTTTTGATGCCATTACGCAGTGCCTCAGTAGTAACTTTGTCCTCATAAACACGTGACATTGCCTCAAGTTTTTGAGCCTTATCTTTACTAAGTGGCTCACTTGGAAATGTTAATTCATTTGCCTCGGCCAAAGTGCGCAGATCAAAGTAATATTTAGCATAGACACTAGATGGAACATTGATATTAAATTGTAGCATCTCCAGAAATTGTCTTTCCAATTCATTCCTAAAGATTAAATATTTTAATTAAATTTCAGCATAATTAATTTTATGAGAAAGGAAAAAAGAATACTCACATATCTTCAACTGTTATATCCTTGAGAATTTGGCAATAATCAACATTCCAAACAGCCTGATCGTCCCAAACTTTGGAGGCCAGCAGAATAGCACCAAGGACAATGCGTTTCCAATTGGCAGGTGTAATATCAATCTCTGCATAAGTTAATAACCGTTCGAGATACACAAGAGTTATGATAGCACATTCGGCAGTCAATTGGGCAGCATTGAACAGAGTTCTTACGAATTTATATATCTGCTTGTGTTCCGGATTATGTTTGTCATAATCATCTGCAATACCATCTCTCTGAAAACAAAAAAATCATTAATATCATTAACATATAATTAAATTAAATATAATAATATACCCACTGTTAATGGATGGACTTTCTCATCAAAAATATCGATTTGTCGTTGAGAGGTTCGATTCTTGATGTGATAATAAATAGCAAGAGCTACACATTTCACAGTATTCTTTAAATTAGGTTGTGATACAGTACTATCGTCCAAGAAAATAGTACTACAACTGCTGCTTTTTTTCAGAGGCCTTGTGTCTGCTATCTGATGCTGGCTTTTCTTCCTCACCATACCATCTACAAAATTCATAATTAATAATTAATTATCATCATTAATTAATTAATAAAATACATACTCTCTATAGCCTGTTTGGATCTCTCCATGAAAATAGTTCCAGCACATGGATGTAATGAAGGATCAGAGTCCCAGTCCTCAGGTTCCCTCTCACTGATGTGTTGTAAATTAGTTACACTAAATTCACCCTCTGGAAGATGCTCTTCGAGGCCTCTTACTCCACTATCTGTACCAAGTTCCTTTCGTCCTCTCTGAGGACTCGAGTATCCACAGCAACTATTTTTATTTCCCATCTCAAAATTTATCCAACGAATTACGAGTTCAAAGGTGAAATATATAAATGCCTGGATTTTTAATAGGCCTAGATTGTGCGTTAAAATTGAATTTTAAAAACGCAACTGCGTTTTCTATTGCTGCCTAATTGTGACAACAATAATCATAATATATTCACTGATTATCATCACATGTCGTTTGTATTCTCTCGATCAGCTGATTGAGATGTTTCTATTGTACAATTTATATAAGGCTACTTCAGCATTCATTATAAATTTATCAATCATACCGTTTTGCCCCTCACTTTCTTCCAATCAGGTATAATTGAAAATAATTACTTTCAATTTTAATCTAAAAATTGGAGCAATAGAGCAGCTGAAGTTTATATGAATTATAATACGAAAATTTCAAGACTTTCCAATTAATTAATTATTATGGAAATAGGTTAATCGTTATTTATTTTCGCTGCATGAAGACAATTTTTCATTCCAATCACTCGTGATTTTATGATTTTTATTTTGTCTCAGCCTCAACCAACTACTCACCGGCTAAGAACTTTACTCATAATATTATCTCCCACTTTTTGGCGTCAGTTAACTATCAATTGAGATTCTTCTTTCATGATTCTTTTGGTTTTCCGGTAGACCGTCACGAGACATGTAAAATTATGATGATAAATTTCATCCGCCATCATATTTATATATATTTTCTTGTCTCCTTATTTATTGAAACACATGCAGTCCAAATGGAGTATTGAAAAATTTGTACAATCTATATGCATTAGAATAATTAATAAAAAATATTCTCTATGTATTATTATTATATACCAATGCGATAACTAAAATGCACTACGAAAGGGACTCTGACATCAGGATCCAATGTCGTGTATGTATTAGTTAGTGTTGGCTTATCATAAACTTTTCGTGTGTCGAGAATTTTTCACGGAATACATCGGCTCCGATTCGGCAGTATTCGTTATTTTTTAACGATAATTTAGAAACTCGCCTTGTCGCCACCAGCACCACCTTCCGTCCCTCACAACAACGACATTTACAGTGGTAGTAGTATCTTTGCAGGCGAAGAAGGAGAAAAACAGAGAAATCAGTTGCATTGTGATATTCGTTACCAATTTAAAAAAATTCTGTGATGACTACATTTTTTTGAAGTTTCCCTCAAGGTGAAAAAGGAAATACTACAATTGACAATCTAGAAGTGTATTCATTATCTGAAAAAGGAAAAAACAGAGAGGGAATAAAGAGAAAACGGTAAATTTTGAAGTTTCATGTCAGGAGGAAGAGCATAAACGGGTTAGCAAACAAAAGGAAAATGAGAAGGCGGTGTTGTTTAATTATTGCAATCACTTGTCTCTTTACTGTGTGAATCGCATGATGACGTATTACAAAGCCAAGTTGTTAATGTCAGGGAAGATGATTAGGTGAAGGCGTGAAAGAGTGAAATGCAATGTGTTTAATATGGTGTAACGGTAGCTGGAGCCAGCAAAGGGGAAGGGGGCAAAGAGGCGCAGGGTACCGTACAAACTCATGTCGGCCATGTTATTTTATAGCAGGGATGGGGGAGGGTGCTCTGATTGAAACAAACTAAAGAGGAGGAGGAGAAATAGTGCTGACCAAGGAAGAAGGGTAGATAGAGCTCTTGTGGCGCGGACGTTGACGATATTATTTTTTTATTTAAAAAAAAATCATTCATTTATTGAGTTGATGATACGGGAAAAGTCTCATCACCCTTCTCTCCAATAGAAACGCGTAATTATTTAATTCCACGGTAATGTCAAAGTCTTTCGGTTAATTCTCTTATTCTGCATTAATTTGTGGTAATTACGAGACGAATCAAATCGAACACGTAATAGACAGGACACATTGGATCTTTAATTCACTTTATTTTATGCCTCTTGAGCTTTTTGTTGCTATCTGTGTATCCTCTTTTTCCTCAGTTCTCCTGGTGCTTGAAAAGGTGAATAGAAAGGAAAAAATCATAGTTCTGCCAAAACGTTTACTCTGAAGAAACTTTAATGTTTTAAAAAAAGGGATTGTGTTATATACGTGTTGGCCATACACATACACACACACATACACAAGTGTCTGTTACACTAGCAGTGAGTCATACCGCAGTTTTCTATAATTTTTCAAAAAATTCCCTTCTGTGTTGCTTTGCTGCTCCAAAATTTTTCATGTTTTGCAGAAGATCACTGTGGAATCATAATTGCTTGATAAATCAGTCATTCTAATGCAAATATGAAATTTCTACGATACCATATCTGCATCCTATAGTATCATGTGCTTCTGTTGTTTTTAAAAATTCTCCCATTTATCTCGTATCGAGGAAATTGGAGTGGAGATGTTCATGAAAGAATGGGAGTTTCGGATATGGACGTCCTGAAGAAGGGACAGTGGCGCGACAATCGTTCGGCGTTGTCGACAACCGGCTGGAAAGAGGTGGAGGTGGAGATGGATGAATGTATAGAAGGGGGACCGGGTTGAGTAGATGAAATGTCATAAAACTTATATATTATACACACCTTAACTTGGTGCTGCTGTTTCAGTTACTGCGTGTACAATACTTTCAGTGAATTTCTAGTGTCTTCACGCCACGTTGATACTTTCGAATAAATTGTGCATTACTTTTATATATTCATTTGTATTAACGAGAGAAAAAGTGAGTTACTATCCAAGAATTATGGAAGCACGATAATCGTTACCACTTGTCGACACTGCGGGTTAGGAATGTTTATTGTTCACATTTTCATATCGACCCTGAAACATGTACTCAGCGCCTTCAGTTTCATTTTTTTCTGTTTTTCCGCGTATTCCGTCGTAGAATTTCACGATGAATGTGTGTGAAGTGTTTAAATGGCTTAATAACCAATTTGTAATGAACCGTGGAGAGCAGGCGTAATTGTTTATCAAATTGAATTTTTGATAATTGAGATAACAATGAATTGCCATTTGTTATATTGAGATTTAGATTAGCGAAAAAAGTGATGGCATGAATTCAACTTTATAATTATAAATTGCTGAATTGTAATTATTCTCTTGTGATTTTGCAGATTGTCATGGCTAACCGTGGTACGGTGGCCCAGAGGCCAAATGGCACTCAGGGTAAAATATGTCAATTCAAATTGGTATTACTTGGAGAATCGGCGGTGGGTAAATCGAGTTTGGTACTGAGGTTTGTTAAAGGACAATTTCACGAGTATCAAGAAAGTACGATAGGAGGTAGGATAAATATGAGTCAATAATTATTTTTCTACCAATGAAAATGTGAAAAATTCATTATCAATTTTATTGTTTCACAGCTGCATTTTTAACACAGACAGTATGTCTCGATGATACGACTGTTAAATTTGAGATATGGGATACAGCAGGTCAAGAACGTTACCATAGTCTTGCACCAATGTATTATCGTGGTGCTCAAGCTGCCATTGTTGTTTATGATATACAGAATCAAGTGAGTTAACGTTATTTTTTAATTTTTTTACAGTTTCTTAATGACTGAATTTTTCCAGGATACATTTGTACGAGCCACAACTTGGGTGAAAGAGCTCCAACGACAGGCGAGTCCGAGCATAGTGATAGCACTTGCTGGTAATAAAGCTGATCTGGCAAACAAACGAATGGTTGATTATGACGAGGCTCAAGCTTATGCAGACGAGAATGGTCTTTTATTTATGGAGACATCGGCCAAAACTGCGATGAATGTTAACGATATATTCCTAGCAATTGGTTAGTATCAATTTGAGCCTGTGTGGATTTTGTGAATTCTAGAAATATTAACTGCTATCTTGTTACATGTGATATGCTTGGATAACGCGAATGATTTTTTTTTACACTGTGCATGTTTGTTAAATCTCGTTTCGTAATGCCCTGGAATTTATATGAATTCAGTTTGTCTATATGATTCTATCTTTCTCCTTTTTTCTCTCAGCTAAAAAACTCCCAAAGAATGAACAAACGGGAAATGCAAGCACGAGTGGCCAAGGTCGTCGGCTGGTTGAATCTGAGGGACAAAAAACTGCAGCAAGCAATTGCTGCAAGTGATTGGCCAAATTCGTAGGTGTCGCTTTCATCCATTTCATATCGGTAAAACTCACATATTTAAAGAAAAAATAATGATTAAAACATCACGAGATACGTGATGTCATATCTGTCATTCTCACTTTTACATTATGCTCGTCAATCAACAATTTTCCAATCTATCTGACTGGATTTTACAGATCAATATGCACTGGATATTTGTCAGAATGACAAGTATCATTGGTCATCCGGTACCCATCTGAATTTATACGAGATATAAGCATCGAAGGAACCCGCAAAAATGGAAATAATTAAGAAAATAAGGTTCAATGAGACTAGGAAAACGAGAAAATATTGCAAAGACTCGGGGGAAAAAAATTTAGAGAGCTGAGGAACAGAGTGGTATCAAAATTGAGAGAAAATTAAGAAACAAGTGTGTTTGCATGCGGATAAACTCGTCCAACAATTCATAATAAAAGGATTAATTAAAAATTGAGAAAAAAACTAAAACATTACACAACATCAACATAGAAAGAATTATTATTAATAAAAAAAAAAGAAAACCACCATGTAACAATTCATTCGACGATATCAACTATTTTAAGTACCGAATCTGTTGGGAAAGAGAAAAAAAAATTGAAAAGATTTAAAAAAAAGCGATCAGTCCCGTTTGTTATTCTAGTAGTAATGGGCGGTGTTCGTTATAAATATATAAATATACTATATATATAAATACATTATATATTATAAAATCATATATCTAATATGGTTTATTTAAGGAATGATGATAACAATAATTTGATGATAATTGAAAAATGATGAATGAATTATTAAAATTTTACGTGTATGGTAAATAGGTAATGAATCGAAAAGTAAAAAAGAAAAAAAAAACCATTAATAATGAACCTTTTTTTTTGTTTTTGGCACGCAAAAATAAAATCTTGTAAAATAGTAGGGGCCATTCCTGCTGCTATGGTTAAAACTATATATTTTCTTCGTCAGATTGTATCGTGTAATAACAATTATAACTTTGAAGTATATTGTATATTAATTTTATTGATCAATCATGGTAAATTATATTATAATTATAGAAGGAAAAAGTAAAAAAAAAAAAGAGAAATGATATATGAAGAATCAAGCCCGAAGACCGTTCAATCACATTGCATTATTTTATTCAATTTAATTTCTAATTTTCAAGTGGAAATTGATGAGAGACCTCACATTCAGATACTTTAGTGCTTATGGAATGGTCCTGATAAAAGAATATAGTTTGAATTTAACAGGATGAGATGATCATTGGACAATTAATTAACATACGTGAAAATTGCCGCATTTTACAGGACCAACTGGCGATCCTTTTGTATTTCATATTTTTATGCCAGTACTTGTAATTTTGGACAGCAATTGAAAGTATTCTAAAACAATAAGGCTGAAGTAATTTCCAATTAATCATATAATTAGCATTATCATTTTGTTTCAATGATTACTTGGTATGATTTTGTGGTCTTATATTTTTTATACTTTTGAGCTCATTAGTTTCTCTGTATTTTCGTAATTGTCGCGTTAAATTATGATTTTCTCGTACCAATTCAGCAGTCTTTGATTCTAATTTCTGAAACTATTTAATTACACCCATTTAATACAAAAAAAAAAGGAGTAATTAATTATTTAATCGACTTACACGCCTTCTTAGAGACTCAATTTTATCAAAATGATAAATATTCTGTCCATCACCTAGTTGAATCGTAGTCAGCAAACGCTGTAAATTAACTTCTCGTATTGCTG
Source organism: Aleiodes testaceus (assembly GCA_963565655.1). Classification (NCBI taxonomy): domain Eukaryota; kingdom Metazoa; phylum Arthropoda; class Insecta; order Hymenoptera; family Braconidae; genus Aleiodes; species Aleiodes testaceus. The sequence continues at coordinate 3,898,711 of OY751422.1, forward strand.
CTTCTATCAAAAGTTTCTGGCTCTTTTCAAAATCAGCGCATACTCTTTTATAATCATTCGCAGTCTCATTTAATTCATTTTGAAGTCGAAAAATCATGTTTAGATATCTTACTTTGACTTTTTTCTGATTATTCTCAAATTTTTGACTCGCTGCTTCAAGAATTGAACAATAATTCTGAAAATATAGACAATTCTGAATTTGAGAGAAAGAAGAAAGAACCAGCCAACATCATCATACATGAGTAAGTTGATGATCTGCCATTAAACTTGCTAATTCATTGGATTTTTCATGTAATAGCCTCTGAGCTGATAATAATCGGTGGTAAAGGGTATCAATAATATTTTCCAGAGCATGCAGTTTCATAATACACTCTATGAGTACTTTCTCATAAATATTAAATTCAGTGGGATCCCCAGGATTCATTGGTTTATTTGGTATTCCATGAATTCTAAACTGTAATAAAAAAAAATGAAACTCTATTAATTGGCAATGATATAGCAACAAAATGAGAATAAGAATAAAAATCCTAATGTATTTATTGTAATAAGTCAATTTATTACATGAATAATTAACATACACAGGTACGAAGTCACATTATTTTACACTATGGAAAATTATTATTTTCTAAATTAAAAGTATTCAAATATCTTGCACATCCCCATTATTGAATACAGTTGGTGTAATTGAAGTCCATACATCACTGACTGCTAATTCAATTGTTGATTTCTCCTTCTGACCATTGGCATGATTATAATTTTTCTTTGCATCAACTACAGCCTTTTGTAAATGCTTTATCGTTTCATTTTGCAATTTACTCTGTAATAAAATAGAGTAATTAATTAATTATTGATATCGATACATTAATTAATAAATACACACCTGCTCCAATAAGTACTTCTTCTGCTCCAAGTGTTCATTGATAACAGCCATTTGGGCATCTATCTGTAATTAAATTATAGAGCATAAAATTTAAAGAAAAATCACTTACCAGGCTTTATTCTTCTTTATGTAACTTTGATGCAATTATTCAGAATATTCGCAAACGGAAGAGAATCGTCAACGGATTGCCCATTTTACCCCGATTTTTCCAATTTAAAAATACCTGTTTCTGGAGCGTGTGGTGCACGTCACAAGGAGTCGATTGATTCATCTGCAGTTGACTCCTCAGAACAATGTTCTCCAGATGATCTTGCATCCGAGTGTGAGCATCATCCAATTCTCTCTCCAATTTATCCAATTTCTTCGATTTCTCTTCATATTCACATTTTCCTGCATCATTATCTTGTAGAACACGATAATTGTGCTCTCGTAATTCATTTAAGTACTTCTCGGTTTCATGCAGTTGATTATTCAGTGTAAGTAACGTTTGACAATTAGAATCCTCTTTTGTTATGAAAACTCCCAAATTACATAATATATATTCAATTTCCACTATTACTTTATCCATCAAATTATTACAAAAATGATTAATCGAGTCTGTTAATTTTTTTTTATCAGTCAGAGTGTCATTGTTGTTGAATTCCAATTTAAATCTAACAAGGCACTCATTAATCTCATTTTTTAAATCCTTGAGTTTGCTCTCACCAGAAATAATTGTCTCTTTGCTCACATTTTTCTCTTCAATTTGGTCTTTCAAATATTTTATCACAATCGATACATTCTCTTCACTTCTAATAATATTGCAGTTGGCCTCGTCAATTGTATTCTTCAAATTTATAAATAATTGATGGCGAGAATCTAAATTACATATAACAGATGCCATTTCTTCTCTCATATCTTCAGTTGCTGCTTGTGCTTCCACTGTACACACTCTGAATTCTTCCATAATATTAAAATCATCCCGACTCACATTAAATGATTTTTCCGCACATTTTCCACAGTTCTCCACGTTATTCTAAATAAAAAAAAAAATAATACAATAAATGTTTAATATTTATTTACTCATGCAGAAGCTATAAATAATTAACTTATGAGAGAGAATCCCTGAAAATTGTCTTCATTCAAAGAAAATTGTGAATCACCTGAGTGTTATAGGTCTCCAATAAATTCTCCATGTCTTGAAGCTTTCTGTGGGCATCCACGAGTCCTTTCTCATAAGTCTACAAAATTAAATTATTTATCCTCTCATTAATTTAATAATGTAAACAATTTAAAATACCTTTCTCTCGTGAATATTTAGAGTATCTAAAACCTCCTTCAATTGATTCTTCAAATGCATTAATTCGTATTGTTCCTTCTTCATAATAGTCTTCATATTCTTCAAATTTGTTAAATTACTGTCAGATTCACTCTGTTCTGTTGATTCGTCAGACGTAACTCCACCCCAAGTTAACTATAAGCATAAATATATTTTTTAAATTCAATATAAATACTTAGATGGCAAAAAAATTAAAATGCTGACCTCACGAGGTTCATTCGTCTGATTAAACCGAGTTTGCGTTGGTGATGAATTCTGAAAAAAGAAAAAATCATCTCATGGCCATACATTTCCATCTCCAAGATACCTTTATTGCTCTGTTTTTGATACATTGGAAACAATGGTATTTTTCGTATGCTCATTGCGATTTTTTTTATTATTTATCGCGGCGCACAATGTCTCTGTTAATTTAGCTATCAATCTATCATACTCGCAATTCTTTTGATATTTCTTCTTGATACTACTCTTACAAAATTTACATAGTAATAACTGAAGGTCTGAATGGGAAAGTGACATAGTTCTAAGCTCAACTGCATCTTTGATTTCATGGCCTTCAACAACAAATTCATCCTGCAGAGAAGTGTTGTCATTCGATATATATTCATGCACAATTATTATCGAGTGCGCATTAATCAGATGAAGATGGGGAAAAATTTAAATTTTCCATAATACATGAATTATTGATACTCACTCTGCTTTTCATGAATTTCAATTCATTGCGCATTTCTTTTATGATATCATCCTTGAATCGCACTTGTTGATTAGTGTTTCGGCATTGTTCTTCAAGAACCGCAACTTGTTTCTTCAATTTCACTGTTTGATCATGTTTATCAGCTACTTCCAGAGTTAAAGCATCCCTCGTCTCCAAAACCTCCTAATGTGCAATAAAAATAAATTAAAAATAATAGAAGCAATTGATAATTAAAATAAACTCACTTTTTCTACTGCATTCAACTGCTGTCTCAATTGCTCAATTTCTCTCCGTTTAACTCGCAATTCCTCCTTCAAATTAATCATCTCAACACTATCAATATTAACTTGCGTAAATTTCTCCGATTGTCTCAATGATTGCACGTGATCATCATCACTCATTCCCTGTTGTTGCAAAAACATTTATTAAAAAATAAAATAATACAAGTGTAAACGATTCTAAAAAACGTGTACTGTAAATTAGGATGTGAATGATAGACGTGAGTAAGTGTCAGAATGGATTTTTGGATTATTTGAATAGTGTAATGAAATGAATTGCGGTGATTTTCCATTTTTAATAACACTTCCAAGGTCTAGTGTTACCGTCAAGTCCTTGCCTACTGAGCTCGATGATTCATTTATTGACTCGTCATCACAGCTGTAAATCACAAATAAAAATAAAAAATTGATAAAAGAATAGGTATAAACATTGGGGATCATATTTACTTGAACGAAATTGGAATATCAGCTTGTGTGAGCTCGTGAAAAGTAATTCCCTCGATATTCCAACGATGCTCGTAATAAGCACGTCTCAGTAATTCAAGTAATCCAGTTATGTCATTCCGGAGATTTTTTATTTTCTCTTTCAGATAATCATCCTCAGTCTTCAAAAAATCAATTCGCTCCGAAAGGTCATCCAGCCTGTGATGTGTTGGCTGCTCAAAACGTGACATATTCTCAGTCAACAATGTGGACGTATGCTTCAATTTATCCTCAAGTATTTTTACTCTCTCATAAGCAGCCTCTTCCAATTCTTGAACAGTCTTAACTAACATTGTATTCTGTGCATCAAGATCTCTGATCCACTCCTCCATTATTTTAATTTTTAATTCTTGTGCATTGGTATTATTTGGATCAATGCTATTGACTCTTGTCTCGTACAATCTTCTGAATTCATCGAGAATTTGTAGACTATTTCTTTCACCACAAATTGTCCCAGATTCTGTACTCACAGCTGTGCAAGCAGAGGATGAGCCCATTGATGATTTTTCCTCCAAACTATTCAAATTCATTTTTTAATTATTTTTTCAAGTCCACGTTTGTCGAATTTTTACGTTTCTTTCAATTATATTCTCACTTAACATTTGTGTCAACTTATGAACAATTAATATTTTTCATAATTATAACTTTTATCATCATTAATATTATTGTAATAATGATATGATAATACGTGAAGGTGTAGGGGTGATGGACGGAATAGAGTTGGCGCAAGGTTACTTGTAAATAGATTCCATCGATGTGTTATATCTTCAGGGTGAAAAAATACGAGAGAACCAATGACGAGAGGCGCTCAGCATAAGCCGCATTTCCACGGTTCCCATTCGCTGTTGGAATGTCAGCGGGAAGTGTATAACAATTTGAATTAAAAATTCTTTTTATTAAATTATAAATTGTTTAATATTTTCAACTGAGAACAATATACATGACACAAACTTAACTATTTGAGAAAAATAAATTTAAAATAATGAAATACTGGATGGTGCTGGATAATTCAGTAAACAATTTTTTTTTAAAAATAAAATAAGAGGTAAGTATCGAGAGATACAGAATAACGATAAAATAATTGCATTTAATAAAATGCAGAATAATTTGTACAATAATGGCACGTGCGATTAAAAATCCAGGAAATATAAATAAAATAATTGAGCATCGGGAATTATCAATTTAAAACGAAATAAATAATTAATTAAAATTGAATTATAGAAAATCTTCAGTAGATGTGACAGTAGCTTCAATTAACAACCCGAAATCTAATTCAGCAAGACTAGCTTTAGCTGTCAATAAATCTAGGAATGTATCGAGTGGTGAAAGACGATCAGCTGATGGAAAAGCAGCTAAGCCATTGTGTCTATGACAATGCTGCGATGTTCTCCCCCGATTTTGGCAGATTTCACCAGAGAGAATATTCGTAGCGTGCTCTCGAGCTCTCAACATGAAACTGACGGGATTTAGCCATTGATTGAGAAGTCGTTTTGCACGTGAACGTGGAAGTAGAGAGAGAAGATGAAGTTTCTTTATAGCATTCTCCTTAGTGTCTTCAATATCTGTAAAATAGGTGCACGTATTTATAATCCATTAATTTCCACTTAAATTAATTATTAAATAATACTTTTACCTGAAATAATAATTTTTGCCACATCAACCTGAAGCTCGAAGACAGATCTCTCAACATACTGAAGAAACATTGAATATTTGAGGCTTCGATAACCGAGATACGTGAAAAATGATGAGAAGCCTTGGGGTACAGGAAAAGCCATGATCTCAATAGCATAACGATACCTCTCCAACAACAGGAACAACAAATTCCTCCTGTTTTCATCCAATTGATCAATGAGAATAAACCCACGTTCCTGCTCCAACCGAGGATCAACGTTAGCTGCTCTTGACAACATTTGGCAGAGTGTTCTCGAGCTCTCCAATTGAGCAGCTACATATCTAGTTGCTATCATGTGCACCTGAACCGGTGTCGAAGAGACGTAAGAATTTGCTGGAGTGCTCGTTGCATGTTTCAATAAATACAGAGACAATTCTCGAAGATTAACGGAGATAATGTGCTCTTGCTTCGAAGCTGTACAATTCTCAATTTCAACGAAGGGTAGAGCTGCATCCAGGAGTTTATTGCTTCTATTCGACATAAAATTATCCCCGAAAGAGGAAGAAGCTGATGCCAAAGCTGATCCTGATCCTGAAGTCCCTAAAACAAGTCCTCCACTCGGAGACATCGGTGTACTCGATCTAGACAGTGCCTCTGGCTGATAACAAGCCAAAGATACTAATAATTTATCAGTTATTTGACTCGGATTGAATCTCGGTTTACTCTCACTTCGTTTTCCAAGATTATCCCACAAACGAGTCCACAAATCACTTCTGTACGGAATTATTCGTTGCTGAGGTGATAAAAGCATTACAGAAGTATTCCACAATTTTTCATGACTCAGGGTGACATTAATATTATTAATTTTCGCTTCATACGATGAATAATCCTTAATCGTTGTTACTGGTAATAATGAAAGAAGTGGTACAGCATCTGGAAGCAGATTTCTCTGTAAAAACGAGTATGATCCTCCAATAAGTATTTCCTGCATGAATTGAACTACATCCAATGCTCTCGGTTTCTCAGCTATCGTCATAATAAGTTTGGCAACATTTTCAAAGTCATGTCGATGGCAGATAAAATAATGAATAATCCCAATTTTTCCATAGATTGAATTTTCTTTAGTAAAAGTCTCAATCAATAAATCCAGGGATATCGATAATGGTATTAAATCCAACGTAGGAAGATCTATAGTTAAAGTATCAGAAATAGCATCTTTTCCCATTGATACATGTGCCTTTTTCCCAGGTTTATTAGAGCTAATTGCATTGGAGTTGAGATTGAGCAGTGGAACGAGGTAGGAAGATTGTTGAGGTATTGTTGCTAATGGTCCACATAGGATGTGGCAGTTGGGGTCATGGCTGACGCCAATTTCGAGGAGATGAGTGAAGAATCCATGGACAAAGACGATCATGTACTCTCCACAATCGGTGATGGCGAATGTTGGTCTCATTAATTTAGCCTGGGACCATGGAATCCCAGGGATGACACAATGGATCACACAGCTGTGATGAAGCAGAGTAACAGAATAAGCAAAATGAACTGTGTTGGAGTCACTTAGTGTTGCATCTAGCATATGCTGAGGGGGTTGAACCGGTCGATAAAGGTAGTGGTGACACACGCAAACCATTCCCTTTGTATCTGATATCACAATAAGATCTAAAGAGCAATCGTGCACCCTCAGAGGAATCACATCGTCTTCATAAGTCCCACAGTATCCAGTACTCGGTAATTGTGGTAAATTCAATGGAATATTGAGAACAGTCTCGTGAGGAAGTTCATCATGAAACTGAAGTCCACTCAGTGTTGGACATGAGCTCGGTAGTTTAGAACGATTTTCATCATCGTTCTCAGTGACTAAACTCGTTGGAGCTCGACGATTATGAATATGATAGAGCACTTGATTAGCCGAGTCCCATTGGGCCCAGACGAACGTCCTGACGATGCATTCGGATTTGAGTTTCTCGATTCTGGCAACATCTGTTGATTCTAAATTCGCAGTGTAGAGATTCACACACTCGTGGTGGATTAACACGAGGAATTTGTCGAATTTTAATTGACTCTTTTGTTTGTAGAGGAATTGAATTCTTATTTGCTTCTCTCTCTTCATGTCTAAATCATGGAGCCTTTTCTCAGATGATTCAAGCTCGATTACGTAGGCTTTGTAAAATTGAACGTCTGAGCCTCCTGAATCTCCTTCTTTGATTACATATCCTAATAATGTACGATTCTGATTAATCGAGGCTTGTATTATATTCAAGACAGTTGAGAAGTGGTGGAGAACTTGAAGAGAATCCTTTGCTCTGTCGTAATGCCCAATCACTGAATGAGACATAGAACCCTCCTCTATCCATGCCACCAGCAGCGATCCATCTCTCTCCTGTCCCAAAAGTTTCCATTGCTCGGCCTTGACATCGTCACCTTGCAACAATGCATAAAGCTTGGCAGCTAGATTCTCAGCCATTCTTCGGATTTGATAAACACTTGTCACTTAACCTTCTCCCTTCGCAATTGTTCACAGATGTTTACAAGCAGCCGTAGAAAACGTCTCCTAAAGCTGAAAAGCTTTGGGAGGAGAGGCAGAGTGGGGGCATGAGACAAGCAGTTCAAGGACTATTGTTATCCCTCCAGACATTGTTGATAATGTTATTTATTGAAAAATGAAAAAAATTGTTATTCAAAGTAGTTAAATGTTGCTTAATTCCTTCGTCTAATCTTCAATTGAATTTTGAGAAATCAGAATTAATTTACACTCGATTAATTAACCTTGATCTTCAATTATTTGTATTTAATTATGTTAAAACTATTTACTAATTGTTATTCATTATTGTTAATTAACTGTCAATTATTATTCTACACTTTTATTTATTTTTTCATCACTGGCCCTCTATATTGTTGGACTAAACAAAAAAACTCCACTCGAAAAAGAGTTAAATTGAAATTGGCGCTCGTCAGGGGGCAGCAGTGTGGCGAAAGGGGTAGGGGTGCCTTCGTTTGATGTCGTCAAAGTTCGGGTGATTCGGTTCAGCCATTACACAGTTAATGTGGTGCGATGTAAGTTGGTGAAGGTTTTTATGTGAAGAATACGTGAATGTTGAAATTAAATTGTGATTTAATTTAAATAAACTATTTGTCATATCGAATTATTGAGAATATTGAACAAAACATTGTGACAATGCACACGGTAACTGAACTTGAAACAAGCGTGCCGGCTTTTCTTGGGAAACTCTGGAAACTGGTTGAAGATCCAGAGACCGACGACCTTATTTGTTGGGCCCCAGTGAGTATTTATCAATTCACAATCCCTATACATCATTGTCCATAAATACTGCTTCTGTAATTATTCTATTCCAATGTTTCAGCTACTAATGACTCATTTCTTACGATTATTTGGTCGATTTTAATGTAATTGTAATAATCGATGTGAAAACGTTTGTAATCGTCATATTAGGAACGGTTGCTGAGCCTCGATTATCCACCATCTGATCGTAACTGTCTTCCCCTCTTTATCCCCACCTTTTCGTCAGCAATTGGAAAACGTTGTGGAAACGTTTTTGTATAAATTTATTAAATTTTATAATTAGGATTGAAGCTTCTTCTCATTTAATTAATTGCAGCAACTGTCATTGTTCTCAAATAATTGCCAATCAATTTTTTTTTTGAGATTCCTATTGTCACAATTTTTTTTTCAAAAACAAGGAAAAAAAATCCTTATTGCAGTTTAACATATTGATATGCCTTTTTTCCTTTTATTCAATTTTAAAATGAAATGACAGCACCTTGAATGCATCAATTAACGTTTTTACAGCATTGAATTAAATATCTATATGAAACCATTAGAAACAAGCACCTCACTTTATTATATAATAGGAAAATAGAATCAATAATCGAGAATGTCTAATTAAAATTCAAAATTGTAGAAAAATAGTAATAATAATGAGAAACTTGTAATACATGACTACTGCGTCGTAATGATACATTGAATTATTATTTTTTTTTCATCGTACAAAAAAAATTGAACTTTGTTTCATGGAGTTACATTTTTTTTTTTCAAATTTATTTTTCTCAGAATGGCAGAAGTTTTTTCATACGAAACCCGGCACAATTTGCCAGAGAGCTTTTACCTCACTACTACAAACACAACAACATGGCAAGTTTTGTACGACAATTAAATATGTGTGAGTATTTGAATGTAAATTCATTTATTACAGGTCATTGAGTTACATCCGTTTAATTAATGAATCTTAATATTACAGACGGTTTTCATAAGAAGGTATCGGTGGACTTGGGTGGATTGAAATGCGACAGAGATGAAATGGAATTTGCTCACCAGTATTTCATAAAGGGTCATCCTTATTTGCTAGAACACATAAAGCGAAAGGTATTGGCGATTTTTTTTTCATTGAGTCCGATTGATATGTGTCCTTAAATGAGCTGCATATAGAGAAGTGAAAGTGAACTATGGAATTTACAAAATCCCACTGACATTTAATCTCTCACAGATTGCTTCGAGTAAATCCCAGGATTCTCATCCCCCAATGAAAGCAGAGATGATGAATAAGGTATTAGCTGAAGTACGAACAATGAGAGGCAGACAGGAGCACCTTGATTCACGACTGGGTGCAATGAAACGTGAAAATGAAGCGCTTTGGCGTGAGCTCGCATTGCTCCGGCGAAAGCATCTCAAACAACAGGAGATTGTCAACAAACTCATTCATTTCCTCGTTACATTAGTTCAACCACAGAGAAATGGGGGATTATCAGTTAAAAGGAGGTATCCATTGATGATTGATGATCGTCAACCCAGCAAGCATCAAAAAATTTCAAAGGTAATTGGAAAATTACAATAGCCGTCAAATTATCATTGATTGCATGTATATATTATTTATTTGTCGATTCTTGTGCAATTGCAGCCGGAAACCTCACCCACTGGACCTGTTATACATGAATTGGATGGGGAACACGAGCACGATTTGGATTCTCAATATATTGTCGCCGAGTGAGTAACTACCACATGAACAAATACTTTAAATTAGTTTTCTAGACTTATTTATTTAATAAACAATTTAGAATGCTCGAAAATCATCAAATACCAGCCATCCAAAGTCCAGAATCCATCGACGCTATTTTGGATGAGGATAATACAGAAACTGTTTATCATATTGATAATTCATCGAATGTTGATGAGGAAATGAGGATTCTGGAGGCACAGGAAGCAGTTTCAAAGAGGAGACTTGCTAAACCCAAAAAGAAGTAAGTTATTATTTCACTCTCATTATTCAGATTCTAATGAGAGACTCAAATTAAAGGAAAAATATATGAATATTTATAAATTACTATTCTAACAATGCATGGATAATTAAAAATTAATTTCGAGTTATCTTCACGAGCCTCACAATATTTGGACCTTTACATTAGCTCATTTAATATTCGATTCTTCTTCTCGTTAAATTCATGTCAGATTATTTTCATAGTCGAGTGAAATATCATTGAATATAATTTTCTGGAAATTTAAATATTACCAGGAGGAAAAACAAGGTGCCTGTGAAAATTCTGATTCCATCATCTACAATAGGAGAGGAACCCAGGTTATCATTTTTTCTCATTGCCATTCTGTGGTGTTGGTGTCTCGAATTTCGTTTATTTTCTCATTTCTTCTTTTTATTTTTCTTCGCTTCTATGCAATTATTCATTGAAAAAAAAAACTGCATGATCATTTGTATTTCAGATAATTCTCAAATTCAAAGAACTCTCAGAAATTTATCTTCCATTGCGAATGAATGAAAATTACGAAATAATGATAATAACATTATAGAAGTGCATGAGTGTCGTTTCCTTTGATCTTCGAATTTTATTAGTTATTCAGTTCTCCATCCAAATTCACTCTAGATCTTTAGATTATTTGTAATGGTAGTATTTAAGTTGTTGACAAACTCGTGATACATAATGTTGTTTATATTATTTAACCAAAGAACAATTGATTTATTGAGTGAAGAATTAAATCAAGACTGGCAAAAAAATGCTGTCTCGATTTTTAGGGAAGAAACAGTGATGCTCGAATTGACACCAGAGGACCCAGCACTTCCAATTACATTATTGGAGAATGACATTAAAAAGAAGGCAAAACCTGTGCCCCTGAAGACAGTACGAAGCTCTAAACTTGCTGCAATGGCAGCTAATATCAATAAACTGAATGAATCAGAGGTGGACATGGAGGATTCAGATGATGTAGAAGAGGAATCACCCAAAGAACAGAATTCTACCACAAATCTCGATGACATTCTCATAATCCCGGAGCTAATGAATGAAAATCAGGGGGCAATCGATGAAAATACTCTGGATAAACATATTGGAGTAGAATTTACAGAAGATGATGATAATGTTGAAATGTTAATCGATGGATTACAGCAGAAGCAGCAAGCTCAAGTAAACAATAAAGAATCAGGTAGTAAGACGGAGAATCAGAGTGATGCTGGATCCAGTGCTAAATCTAAAGATTTGACACTGAGTTGCGTGAATCCTTCGGGAATAACGGATGCTACCTACAGGTTAGGATCGATGTAAGTTCAACTCGGACCATGGGTTTTGAGCGAAACAATAGATATTAAATACACAATTTAATCCCCTTAATCAGAGAATTGTTGACAACTTTAAATCAGTAGCCGAATAATTTTTTATCTTGCAAGACGAATTTCCGTATTACTGTGTCGTTTTTGGTTAATTTATTTATATTATAATCGCTCAACCCATGTTCATAAACTTTGATAAATTGATATTTATCAAAGTTTTCCAATCATTCATTATTTTTTTCATGAAAAAATAATAATCATGTTATGAGACACCACGTTAACGTCGTTCAAGACGTAAACCTTATTCGGCATCTCTTTTTTAATTATAATGAGTAATTACATTATTCATCTCCCATTTTATATAATTAATTGTCACAACATTTCATTAACTAATTCATGATAATTTAATTTAGGGAGGAAATGGATAATCATCTCGAAACAATGCAAAGTGAACTTGAAAATCTACGTGACATTTTACGTGGGGAAGGTTACAGTATCGATGCCAACACATTACTGGGTGTATGTATTATTTCATTAATTCATTAATTCATTTATCTATTTGCATTAATCAGCCAAGTATAAAACTATCAGAATATTTTTACCAAAGATAATACTCTCAGTTGATCATGAAAAAGATTAACGGCAATATATTTTAAAGATATAAAGAATTATTTTTCAAGTAAATCATGTTTAGATACTCTATTTGGCACACACAATTATGAGCTGCTCGAGGATCTTTGGCCAGGATTGCAATCGACGTTTTCATGGGTTCAAATCTTCAATTTTTTAATATTTATTATGAGGGAAAGTAGGGTAAAATAGCTAGCACACGTTTTTCATTAGAATTTCCCAATAATTTCCGAGGAATTTTCATAATATTAAACGTTGAAGAGGCACACTTTTTATCCTACCCTTCTCTATCAAAATTCTCTTTGGTTGAATAGGATTTTACGTTTTGATACCTCTATATTATGCGAGAATCACTGAAAATACTCTATCTAACATATTATGCGAATTCTTTTTTTTTTCTCTTTTTTTTTTTTAATTTTTTAATACAGCTGTTTGGTGGAGATGATCCAATGTCATTTGGTATTCCTATGAATCCTGAATTGGACCCAACACAACGCGATAAGGAGGATGAAGAGCACATTAATGGTGAGTTGAATAAATTATAAATAAATTGAGACAAAATTTTATTAATTCTGCTTTTTTCTAAAGAATCTCAAGGACCAACTGGTGGTGAATTGATGGCATACAATCCCACTTCGAGTCTGCTTGACTTTGATGACGATATATTTCTTGGTGCTACAAGTCCATCTCCATCAACTCAAGCAGGAAACACCTCGAATACAAATAATTATAATCAGGATTCTTTGGATCTTGAAGACAGTAAAGCAAGCCTGCTAGAATCTTTGGTTGCTGGTACTGATGGAAATTCATCGAGAAAATCATGAATTGTTTTTCCATTAAATTGGTGAGTCAATATATTCATAATTCAAAGAGTTTATGAACAGACACATTCTCCATGAGCATTTACATGGCATCAAATATTAGAATTGATTGTGATAAACAAACGCATTTATTCATTGAAGAAGAAAAAGAATAGATATAATTGTTGTTTTAATGTTTACGAGCTTGAAGGGATTATTTTCTTTGGCACACAGCTCTTGATAATAATTGTATTGATTAAAAATTTCTGAATAATGTAAAAATGGATTAAAATTCTATAAAAGCAGAATATTTGAATCTCTGTGAGATAACTCAAAATTCTAAGACTGAATCTATGTTATTTTAAGTATCCCATGGGATTCAACGTAATTTATTAATTAAATTGTCTCTTCGTCATCATATACCATTAATATGTTTTTTTTCGGTGGATTTTTTCTCATAATTGAGCAACTGTGCAAGCCAAATTATGCATCATTTAATTAATTAATTAATTATATCAATTATCTACAGATAAGCACAGAGTTTTGTCATTTTTCGACAAGGTTGATCGTTTGGTTTCGGCTACCAGTTCCATTCTAGGTTTTGCACCAAGTCTGCTTAATGAGTACGATTTAATTTTTTTTTTTAATTACAAAATTTTGGAGAATCTAAATTTTTTTTATAATTCAATTTATACTAGATACATTTATTATTAGTATTACACAACTGAAATATCTCTCATTTTGTTTTTCTGTTTGTTTATCTATGTATATACGAAATATTTCAATTTTTTCAATTCATTATTTTGCGAAAAATTGTGTGAAGCCATATATTCTCTCAAAAACACTATAATCAATTTATCTACACGATTTTCACAGGTATTATAAAAGTAAATTAGTTACTATCTTCAATTTTCTGTTTTATTTTAGCTTTTGGAGAGTTAAACCGCAAAATAAAACAAAGTGGTCAATGAATTCTTCGTTTGAAGAAGATTTTTAAAAATGATTCATAAATAATTTTAAAATCCATTAATGCAATACTAATTTCATTAAAAAATAAGCACCTACTCACCATAAATACTGTATTACAGATATAGTAGATGAAAGGCAGTTTAAATTATAGAAATTTAAATACTACAAGTGACATTGTAAAATTATTAATTCAGAACAAAATAGATTGAGTTGAATCTAAAATAATTAGTAATTAAATTCCACTAAATGTGCACACTTTAACAAATGAGAACAAGAATAATGGAAACTGTCTGATCAAACCCGAAAATACATATTTCTATTTTATTTTAAAAATACTATTGAATTATATTCTACATTCTAAGGGAAAAAAATAAATTTGGTATGAAGCATTAATTTAAAAATAGTACTCTACTATTTCCAGGTGTAATTAAACATTTCTATAATATTAGTTTTATACTGCATATCTCAACTACTTACAAGCAGATATATAAAGTTCCAGTTTTGCATTCTTACAATTGATATCTCATTATAAAAAAATGAGAAGAGCAGCTAAATTTGACGAGAAAATCCTAGTATTCATAGGCAATCAATTTACGTGTTATTATTGAAATATATATTAAATGAATGTATGGAAGAATCGTGGAAATATGTAAAAAAAAATATATATCAAACACCTGTGAAATTCATATGTAAATATAGCGAATGATTATCAAAAGAAGATTAATTCTTGTTTTTTCCTTCTTTCTTCGTCTTTATGTACAATTTAGAGATGAAAAATCTCGATAAAAATTATCTACGCATCAATGGTGGAACAGGTGCTTCTCTGGGAACGAGAATTTCCGATTGATCCGAATATTTTACGTGAAATAGATGAAATACACTTTCAATTCCAATGGAAGAAATACCCTGACAAAAACGAGCATCGAGATACTGTAAACTTTTGCAATAAAGTTTGATTGAATCAAGACTGTGGTCAGTCAATTGCGAACAACTCTGGAAAAATATTGAAAAAATTAAGTAATTGATAAAAAATGAATAAAATTAAATTAAAGTACCTGCAGATGAAGACGTTTTAGTCTATGAAGCCTCTGAGTTATATACTGTATTCCAATATCAGTAATATTGTGGCATTGAGAGATATTGAGATCCTCAATGGCTGGGTTATTCCTCGTAAGATAATCCAGGCCCACGTGCGTTATCTGTATTGAATGAGAAAACAAATGCACTATTTAATCTCAATATATACACATTTAGTACCTGCATTAACATTACCTGCTGACACATGCTGAGATCGAGAATTTTAAGTTGTGGAAATGTGAATGCATGTTTGAGACTGACGTCAGTAACACGATTACAACCGGTGAGATCTAGTTCGACGAGTCCCCTCAATCGTATCAAAGAGTATCCAAGGGTAATGTCAAAGTCCAATGAAGAATTCTTATCCTCACACATATCCATGACTTCTCTCTTTCTATTGGCATCACGCACAATTTCCTCTTCAGCTCTAGACCCAAGACTTATCCTCAATTTCGACCCCGGAATTCCCTGAATTCTACTGACTTGAGTGGATGCATCTAATGATGCTAAATTTGCTCGAGTCCCAGCACTCATTCCTGTCAATCCTGCATCACTGACCTTATCGCATCTACTGATCCTCAGGACTCTCAATGCTATGAGATTCTTCAGTATCTTCTGAATAGTTTTATCCGTTACAGCACTAAAGCAGAAACCTACATCTAAAAACGTTAAATTCCCAAAGGAGCTAGCTATGAAATCTACAGAATTCTCATCCAAATTGAGTGCATTGGCGGAGAATATTTTTAAATTGTCATTAAAACCATCTCGAGTAGAAATCGTTTCATAATTTGTTTCTAAAGTTGAATTCGGATTAATATTCTCAGATCGCCAGACTTGATCCTGATGATTTGGAGAACGATTCGGTTTGCATAGGCCCTGAGTTATGCAGCTGCTTGTTAATTGATCGCACTCTGATATATCCAATTCCCTTAATTTATTTAAACAACGAATTTGGCATATTCCTTGATCAGTAACAGCTCGACACCTTCTGATATTCAGAGATTCTAAATTCTCGAGATTCTGGCAAATGCAGAGGAGACTGGCATCTGTTACTCTCGTACAATAACTCAAATCAAGAATCCTCAGGGATTTCTGATAGGCAAGACTTCGCAGACCCGAGTTTGTTAATTGATCGCAGGATCTCAGTTTCAGGGATTCCAATTTTAATCCTTCCACAACAGCCAACGTACTCAATGCTGTACTATCAATTAATGTACATCCAAAACTGAGGTGTTTGAGCCTCTTTGCTTGTTTTTTTATGTACTCCAATACATTGAAGAACGTGAGAACAGATTCAGATGCAGACTCCGATGAGCTCTTTTCCGGATAAAATTTCTTGTAAAGCCCAGAATGAAATGAAATCTGACAATCCATCAGACTCAGAGATTCTAAATTCGGGCATATCGACACTAGTCTATTGAATAAAGCATCACTGAGATATCTATTCGATGCTAAACTCAATTCCAACAGTGTCTTCAAATTTTCGGATATCTCTTTAACATCATTTTCATCATCCAGAAGTCTTCCAGACATCAAACACTCACGACACGCATTTATATGAAGTGTCTGCAGATTTTTACATGACTTGAGGATATGCACAAGTGTCCTCTCACTCAGATCACAGTAAACCTATTAACAATTCATAGCATCAATACAATAACATCCTTGTATTATTATTATTATTCATAATTACCATAATTAAACTGCGCATAATCGATCCAAACTTAGTCCAGATTGGTAATGATGTTTTGACTTCAATCTCCTTGAAGATAAAATGATAAAATGGTCTCTGTGATTTTGATAAAGTATTCATAACATTATGAAGATTATCCTCCTCTCTGCTTATTATCAGTGCTTGTTTATCCACAAATTTTGCACTCAATGATGCCTCGTGCCATTGTCTGCATACACGTCCAGCTGACATTCTGTCCGATACCGAGAGGTATGACATTATGTGCATTATTACCTATTAATTAAATAATCCTGAATTAAAAAGTAAATGAAGTAAAATGAGTGATATAATGATGGTAACTCACCTCAATTGGTAATTGTAAATTTTCACCCTCATTTGTGATATCCATAGGACAATTAACATCCTTATCTGCCATTGTGGCTTCTGTCTTCTTGAGGGTTCGCCAAAGACTAAGAATTCATTGACAGCATGTCTCACACAATAAATGACACTTCTCAATTCACATATCAGAGCTAACATCAGCTGACTCCGGACTTTGACGTATCAGCTGGAATCGTGTGTTAAACAGCTGTTGTGTCAAGTCTATTAGGTGTGTAACAATAAATACCGGAGCCCCGTACTATTTTTTAATGGCACTATTCTTTTATTGTCTCAACCAACTTCACAGATGACTTCAATCATTGATTTAATTAAATAATAATTAGGAATGGAGAATAAGGGGGAATTATGAAGCTGCTGCCTTTAATGCCGGATGGAATTGTGCAAGAAGTGATGTATTGATAAAATTAAATAATTATGGATTTCAACTCATTTTTCATTTTTAATAGGTTAGTACTGTTGTTCATGTATGCCAGAAGGGAGACAGAGAGGATGAAGTGGAGGTGCTTATTCCTGGAACCAGTGCAGTAAATCGGATCAAGAGATTTATTATCAGGCGTTGTATTTTGTGTGAGAAACACAGGAGAATACATTTAAAGAGCTCAGCCAGTATTCATCATGAAATTTATAGGCACATCAAATATTATCCATTCATTATTCATCCATTCAGTGATGCGAGGAATCACTGGAATATATTTATGTCATTCTTCACGTTCGTCTGTTTGATTATAGTACCATTTCTCATTACATTTCACTTTGATCATCAGGAAAATTACTTTTATCTATTTTTATTATTTAATATTGTGTTATCTGTTGATACAATATCGAATTTCTTCGTTGGCTATTTTGATGCAATAACCAGGGCTGTTATTTTGGAACGAAAAATCGTCATTCAGTGAGTATTTTATTTATTTTTAATTTTTTTCTTCAATGACACACACACGTTTTTTTTTTATTTATTCTAGCAAATACCTGCAAACATTCTTCATACTGGATTTTTTATCTTGTTTTCCAACGGAGATAATATATATTGTGTGGAATTCATTTACACATACGAATCAAGTTCATTGGTCCTGGACAATTCCAAATATATTAAAAATAATAAGAATTCGTAATTTAATTGTTTCTACTCGAGATGTGTGTCATGTAAGAATCCAATGTGAGAATAGTTTCACATGAATTTCAAATGATTAGTCATATATATACATTGCAGTTGTACAAAGTATCCTTTCAAAAATCTAGAATCTTGGAAATGCTAATTATTTCAATTATTTCTATTCATTGGGCGACATGTCTTGAATTGTATATACCTTTAGTTACTGAGAAAATTATTGGAGAAAAACCGGATTCTCGGTGAGCTGTTTATCAGAGACTATAATTCCCTTTTTAATTATAAGAAAATGAGGTTTTTTTAACTGATAAATAGAACCTGGTTATCCTCTCATTACATGCAAAATCGTGACACAATATTCAGAAGATACATTACTTGCACCAATAGAGCAACAATTGCGTTAATGAGCTCCAGTCATTATTTACACGTTAAAACAACAGAGGATATTCTTTTCAATTTATTCCTCACAATTCTCGGGAGAATTGGCTTTATTTATTTGCTAGGTACAGTATTTTAGTTTAATTAGATAAATTACGTTAATTTCATTTGAATTCTCATTTTTAGTCCAATTATTACAATTAATGACGATATTCCATTCAACGACAAAGAGGAATGTCAGAGATATCCAACAATTCCACGAGTACATGAAGTATAAGGAACTTCCTCATTCAATCCGACATCGTCTCTTTGCATACTACAAATATTATCAGAAGAATATTGATAACGATAAGTTAATAATTGCGCAAGTGTCTCCAACTTTACGTGAGGTAAAAACAATGAATTCCAATGACTTCCAATTGATTCAAAGTGAGCATTTTCCTGATAATAAATTGTAGGAGTTATTGCTGCACAATCACAAAGAAGTCCTGACGAGAGTGGAATTATTCAAGCATTTACCTCGATCCATGCTGCCTCAACTAGTAATGCTCATAAAAAATGAAATGTACCTGCCAAATGATACAATAGTCAAATATGGAAGTATTGGAGACTCCCTGTATTACATATCCTGTGGTACAGTGAATATAATGAATAATCGTGGCGAAAAAATTTGTCAACTGGAGAAGGGTTCGTATTTTGGAGAATCAGCTCTGATTATAGAGAACGAAAAACGTCTCATCACTGTGAAAGCCTTAGAACTCTGTGAATTATCAGTTATAAAACGCTCTGACTTTCTCGCAATAATCAATAACCCGAGTTTACTAAATCGACTGCAGAAACTCGCACTCATAAAATTAGAAAGAGGTAATAAATCAGTTTAAAGAGAATTCACGAATAATTTCAACATATTTATTCTCAACTATACTTGATATTAATTCTATAATTCATTAAAATCCAAAACTACTGAATTAATACTTGATTGTTATTGATTTTTCGGATTTCTGTAGGATTGCTGGTAGACTGACGTTAATCTCCAGTGTTCTGGGTAATCAGCATCTCTGCAGCCTTCTATGAGATTAAAAGGTGGTGTTAAAGTGTCGATACAGAAATTCCGTTTGGCATAAGGTGTTCTGGGACGTGGAACAATTATTTTAGTTGGCAAACCATTTCTCTTAATGTGTCTACTTGATCCCTGGCAAATTGGAGCTGAGTGAATGCATCTAGATCTCTTTAATCTGTCTCCTTTGCAATGACATTGCATGCAGTTTCGTAGATGCACTGGTTGTCTTTTTCTTGGATTGGGACATCCATAAGTGGCAGGTTTTGTTATTCTATTGTCTTCAGGTTCTTCAGTTATGTGGATGCCATCTAAATTTTCGCATAAATCGTCGTCCTTTTCATTGGATTTATCACAAATCTGGCAATTTTGTTCTTCCCGAGGATTACGACCCTTCACATTTATAAATTTAGCTTCGAATCTTTCAACAGGAGTTTTATATGCCTTCTCATCCTTTGGCTCGTGCTGAACTAGTGCAAAAACAGCTGGTGCTGGTCCACCATCAGATCCATCGATATGAACAGGCCACATTGGTTCATAATTAGGATCAATTGGAGCTTCCCAACAAATTGCTAAATCCATGTTTGTCAATGGGGTTTTGCATCCCAAAATTGGTCCATATTGTAGTGATGAGCGTAAGTGGTTTCTCGTGCCTCTATTCAATTGTCTATGCCCTTCTCTACCGATTTTCGTTAAATCCGGAGACGATCTACTGAGTAATGCACCTCTATTAGGTCTGACATTCTTAAATACTGAATCATCTACTTTATCTGGTAGTGGTTGATGCTCTAGATTTTCCGCATGAAATTTTTTAGCAATTGCAAATCTATCGTTAACTGAATCCTGTCGGGATAGAGACATTCTCTTATCTGATTCACTGGATTTTTTGTGGGAGAGTCTCTCCTTTCTCTCAATTTCACCTGGCACGTATTGTTTCAAGGACGAAAGCTTCAAATTACCTTTAACATATGTTGGTAAACAGCAGGTATGCTCTCGACGAATTTGCGAAGATATCCATGTACCCGGACAATGTAGACAACACTTTTGTCGTGAATTCATAATCACTCAAACAATTAATTTAATTAAATAATTATTTTTAAATTTGTGTACTATATTATGATGATTGATCGGCATGACCCATTTATCACAGTTGTCAGTGGAGGAATGTTGAGCAAAAAGACGGAATTAGAGCCAAGGACTCCCAGTGGGTTGTTTGCTTGACAACGGTCAGAGGGGTTCGATATCTTATACAGTTATGCAATAAATTTGAGTAAAGGAATTGCAGAGTCTTCAGCATGCACATAGACGAAGAATTCTGGGCTTCAAACATACACAAATAGATTGCGTGTCAACGACTGTTAATGTGAAAGAATAAAGAGACAAGGAGAATGATAGAACATGAGTACGTCATTGATGATGATAGTGCGAGCCTGTCCACCTCCCTACTCCATCTCCCATAGTAGTTAAAGGCCATCAGAAGCGTTGGCCTTGATAAAATCTCCGAGAGACAGTAAATACAGTCTCACAATGTTAAACTCTACCCATATTATGGTATTTACCAAAATTTCAAAAAGTCCATCTACAAACCGAGTCCCAAGTTCATTAAAATAGTTACTAATGATATTTTTATCTTCGTATTAATTCGATATTCTTTCTCTGATAATAAGAAATTCATTTTTCCAATTTTAAAATAAGTGAAACCACACTGACGTTCAGTCTCTGGAATTTAAAAGTATGATTCAAGTGGTTCAAGGAGTGTAACTCTCGAATGAGAATCATTTAACTGCGATCGCTTCAGTTATTCATAGACCGATAGAATAATATATTAGTTAAATAAATATTGTGCACTAACTTGATGTGCGAGTGTATAGTGATTCATCCATGTTCCCTGTGTATCTTAATGAAGGAAAACGGAGTTATCATCCCACATCCTTACACCAACGACTCGGTGATAACTTACATGGATGAGTTGGAGATGAACGATCGTCGACTGCAGCCAAATCCTCATCACATTGGAAGTCGTCCATCTTCTCGTCGAGGATCTCTCCTGGAAGCAGATAATACATTTAATCCAAAGCCGAATTATGGCCCAGAGGTCGATGATCTCGAGCCCTCAGGAAAAAGAAGTGGACATGACGATGATGATAGTGATGAGGACAAAGGAATTGACGATGGATTCTTACCCTATCCCCGAACTCCTAGGCCTTCAATTGGCACAATTCCTGTGATTCCATTCGACGTAAATTATTATCAGCAAAAGAAGACTCTAGCCCAGGGAATGATGGACATTGCCTTATTATCTGCCAATGCCAATCAACTTCGCTATGTACTTGGATCCAGAAGTCATCCCTTTTATTACGCCTCATTAAGCATGATTAGTATGAGTCTCATACTTCAAATTGCTGTTGGAATTGGCTTAATTTGGAACAGCAGGTATGACGTCAAGGAAGACAGTCAAGTTTTTAAGGCAAATAAAGCCAACAATTGGACAGTTATCGGGATTTTTCTTGTGACTGTCATCAACATTTTTGTTTCTTCATTTGGAGTCATTGACCCTCCGGACGTTATCACGTTCCCATTGAAGAAAACTGCGGATGAGGAGACTACGATTGAGCCACTTGAGAGTGTAATTCTGTAGATATTTTGTATGAATTAAAAATATATTAATTGTAAAAAATATAAATAAATTGTTTTTTTCAATCCCGCCAAACCTGAATCTCTCCTCCTTATCGACATTCACAGGATTTACCATTGAAAGTGAGATAATAAAGGAATTGGTAATGGCGACTTTTTTTCATGAGACTCCAGCGCCACATTCAGCATGCGGGAAAAGTCAGAACTTTGGGAAAGGGGAAACACGTCAAAAACGGTCGGCGTGGAGGCCTTTCCATTATTTTTTGCCTTTCTATAGCTCCGTTTTTAAAATTTTCGAGAACCACTCCCATTCTCATAGCTTTCACTGAAAAAAAAATCTATTCAATTCTCTCTGCACCCTATTTTATTAAATGAAATTTAATTAAAGTGCTCATGTTGAAGGAATTAAGTAGGAGTACAGTGTGACCCGTGACGTGATTATAATTCACCTCCCTGTACCCCTCTCAGGGAAAAACATGTCTGCGTTCTGATGAACTTGTACCTCGTAACATATTTGTTGTTATTTATATATTTCACGTGTGATTAACCGAAGACAGGACACTACGTCTTTATTTCTATTAAATCATTGTAATATTTTTCGTAATTAGTCTTTTCATTTAATCTATATTCATATTTTAATAATAAATAATGCGCTGGAGCGCATAGGAATGTCAACGCCAGACATAACTAGTGGGTAAGTGCTGATATGGCACAAAAATTAAAAAATATACTAACATTTTGATAAATCCACTAATTAATTTTTGTATTAATTAAAAAATAGTCAATTCTTCAAATTTTCATAGTCTCCAAGTGATCTTATATTTTTTTCTATAAATAACGAAGACCAAGTACAGTTATATCATGAAATGCCGAAAGCTCAGTATTTCTGCTTTATCACTGTTTTTTTTGTTATATAAGTGTCAATAATAATGTACCTCTGCAAAGCTCAAGCATACGAACTTTTTCCAGGATCAATATAAAACGAGAAACCTCAAAGGGTCAAGGAACGTGTTGTCATGATGAATGTAAGTAACACGAATCAATTTATGGATGAATAATAATAATGCTCATTAATGTTTCCATTAGAATCCTTATCGAGCTCGACCAGGTAGACCACGTGTGGATCATACAGCTAATTATAATGTACAGAATAAAGGTATGTGGCCACAAGTTCCTGGTGCAAAGCCTGCTGAAGTCTCACAAAATCTCCCAAGTATGTACCACAATCCACAATCAGCACCAGTTGTGTCACAACCAAAGGATTCCAGTGATTGGAGTACCGAGAGCTTTGACAATGGCAATGATGCCTGGAATTGGAGTATAGATCAGTCTCAGGAGACACAGATACAACAGCAGAATGTGCCAACCTATCCGAATTTAGGACAGACAGCTCAGAATCTCGTTCACAATAATTATTACAATAATTCCAATGGGAATAATAAAACGGTCCTTCCACCTCAACAACTACTGCCGTCATCAACTGGAAATATCTCGGCAACTGCCAGTCGTGAATCGACTCCACACATGCCAAAATACGATTCATTCTCAAATTATCCGACTTACGGTCTGCAGAATCAACCCACTGCTATTTCTAACTCACAGCCGACTTCTCTAACTTCATCAATACCCAATGCGAATAATAGTAGCCAAGCTCAATGGGGTCAGACGATGAATCAACAGATTCCAGAGAGAAGAAACTCTCAGCCCTACAGTATGCCAGGGATACCGACTAATTTTGATGCTAAGAATCAGAATCTTCCGTATCAACAACAACCACCACAGCCACAGCAATTTGAAGCTAATAAATACAACTGGGATTCATCAGAGCAAGTGAATAAAGAAAGATGGCAAAATCCAGTTCAGCCCTCGAATGTTTATTGGCAGAATTTTGCTGCAGATGAGCATGATTCGGTTAAGAATGTTAATAATCAATGGGGACAATTGACGCAGCAGCCAGATCATTCACAGACAATGGATGAATCAATAATACAGCCTCCACAATGGCAGGAGGAGAATCCGCAAAAGCAGACGCTGGAGAGTCATCATATGCCATTACATAATATACCTCTCAAGGAACAACCTCCACACTCAAATAAACCCTGGCCTGCATTCAATAATGATATGGAAATGAAATTGAATGATGGGAATATAACTCATGGAGGTACTAAAGTAGTTGCTCCTGAATGGCAGAATATCGAGACACCAGTTAGACATTTTTCTCCATCACAATCACCACTGACTTCGGTTCCTTCCAATCGAGTTCAGATGGTGACTCAAATGGTTCGGCCTAATGCGGAAATAACTCCAAATGAGAATAAAGGAAATATTGCTGATGTATCATCGAGTCTGCATAAAATGAGCCTCAATGAGCCATTTCATCAATTTACTGATAAACCAGCTGAAACAATTCAACCACCTTCATATGATGATGCTACAACCACTCCTCATAATTCGACAGTAGTTCAAGATTCTAATCATGGGAATACAAGCGTCCCACCTGAAAATTTCGTGCAATCTACGAATTATGATCAATGGTACAATCAGAATGTCTCCCAAACTTCTCAAGTACCTCGGAAACCTCAGACTAACTGGTATTCGAATATAGATAAGTCACAGGGTAAATTACATCAGCAGTGGACTCCTCCACCAGTCTCTACAATGACAGAATCATTGATAGATAATTGTGAGAATATTCAACCACCTGCTGAATTTATTAATTCCGAGGATACACATGAAGTATCAGGAAGTGAGAGACCATTTGAACCAGATAATAAACCTGTAGTATCACACTTCCAACAGCATTCAGGTGAACAGGAGCAGATACCATCGGAAAATTATGAATTTGCGTCAAACGATAGAAATACGTTTCTTGAAACTGGGGAATTAACTGATTCTCATAATGATCAAGAGTCCACTGCACCTAGTCAGGATGATGACAATGATGAAGTGCCTGGTGAAATTCCATTTTTACGAGAAGTCCCTGGACAATCGAGTAATGCTGATTTACCCCGTAATATCCCCACTGGTCAAGAACAATATACAATACCAACTGGAACTGAACGTAGAGATGTTCCACCTGGGGAAGAGCGACGTGACAGTGGTCCTTTGAATCGTGATGCATCACGTCTAGATGAATCTGGTTCTTTCGAACGTAGAAATGATCCATCGGGAAGAGAACGATCCCTCCCTCCAGTTCAATCGAGAAATGATCCCTCAGGTGAGGAGAGAACTCACACTCAACAAATTCCCCAGAGTGCTGCATCAGTTGATTCTAATTTAATCAGCATCGACAGTGGAGCAAGACAAATACCCGGTGAGGTTTCACCCAACGAATCACCAATGCCTGCTCCTAAAAAGCCGGATGATAGGAACGACAGAGTTGTAACTGGATCACAAGAATGTAATTCATCATCAATTCCCCAAATCATGAATACCATGCAGGAAACACGTGAAGAGGCTGTTGGTGCATCAACGAGAGATAAAACATTGATAACCCCAGGCTCACCCAAGCGTCGTGACTCATACGAGGATGGTGACGATGAAGAATCTGGGAATAGTCGAGATGAGAGTCGAGACAGGCAGCGAAGAGATCAATCGTCTCCTCTACCAGATAATCGACGTCGTTATGACAGAAGCTACTATGATCATGACCGTAGTCGTGAATTTGACGACGATTATTATTATGATCGAAGAAGGCCTGATTACGATCGTCCTTATAATTCCAGGGAGGACCTCGAGCATCGAGAGGCTTCATTCAGAGATGGAGAGCGTAGATACAGAGGTGATGAGGTTGATGATCCAGCTCGTCGAACGAGGCTCAAAAATGATGAGGATGCTGGGAAGACGGGTAGTAAACGTGATGAACGTCGGAGTCAGAGAGATAGAGTGGAGGATACTAGGCGACAGGATAGAGATTACGTTTATCCAAGAACTGCACGAGATCCACGAGGACCACGTGACTATCCGGATGCTGATCGTAGGAGACGAAGATTTGAGGATTATGATCGGGATCTGAGGAGGGACTACTACGATGACCCCTATTCACGAAGCTCGAGACCATCTAGCAGGTCTTCTTACAATGATCGTGAACGTGATTATTATATGCGCTCGAGGGATTCATATTATGGCTATAATGGTTATAGCGGATATGAGTATGGACCTAATTACAATGCTAATTATTATGCGTACTTGGAGAACCTTCGGAGGACTAATCCAACGGCTTACATGGAATGGTACAATAAATATTATGCTAATCAGCATTTGCAACAGCAGCAGCAGCAACAGCATCAGCCAAATTCACTTCCACGGGTTGTATCAAATTATCCTGAGGATCGAGCCAGCGTACATTCTGGTCAGAGTTCATGCGATGATAGGTAAATTATTTATCAATTTATTCTGTTATTCCTCTTCATTAATATTCTTGAGATTTCACCTCACTAATATCAAATAATAGATTATTTGTGACGTCCAGCATTTGTTTCCGTACCCCAAACAATGCACTTTATGTGCCTTATTTTGGAGCCCATGGAGACAGTCCTCTGAAATCAAAAAGAAATTGCTCTCGAAACAGTAATAGGTGAGATCAGTATAGGTCGAGAGTTCCCTTGTACTTAATCGCTAGATTCGCTTGAAAATTATTCAAGTATGTTTGGAAGCATAGAGTTTATTGCCCTTTGATGACCATATAGGAAAAAGTCTCTTAATCAAAATCAATAACAAGATTTAATTTCAACAGAACACCTAGTGGAAAAAATATGATGGGTGATCTATCAATGATGGAGGATTCGAAGATTATGGCACGAATGACACCAACAAAATTCTCAACATCTCATGTTCAAGGTGAGTCTCTATTAGATAAAAAATTTGGATTTGTCGAGAGATTAATAAAAATTAAAATTTCCTATTCCTCAGGAATTTTCTCCATTGGATCACTGATACACGTCCACGCCAGTTATCCTGCAGATGGTGACAGAGCAAGGATAGACATCGTTGGAGTTGACAGCCTCCTTCTGCACGACCCGATTGTTCGTGAACTTCGTGCTTACCCAGGCCCATTAATTAAAGGAGTCACACACAAGAAGACAATAATCGAATACTGTGAAGCTAAAATAAAGAAAGCAACGTGCAGTGAGAAGCCCAGTGATCGAGCCTCTTACGTTCTTCTCTATCAATTAATGATTATGCTAATTCAACAAAATGGAAATGTTGTCGGAGTGGATATAGCAGCCCTCTTGCTCCGGAATAAAGAAGCATATCCTTACGAGCCAAATGAAGCGATTAAACAAAAGGAATCATCGCGGAAGGCATCGAGTATATCTGAACGTTCCAGTGGAGCTGGTGAGGATGCTTCTGCAGATGAAACGATATCACCAGAGAGTCAAGAAAGTGAAAAGAAAGACCAACAATTGAATAGGAAGACAGTAGAACAAATTACAACTGAATTCAGGAATACATTGCTGTATGGTCTCGTTCAAGAAGCACTTGAATATGCAATGAATGAGGGTCTCTGGGGTCATGCATTGTTCCTAGCTAGCAAACTGGACAAACGTACACATGCCTCAGTGATGACACGATTCGCCAATAGCTTATCTGTTCAAGATCCTCTGCAAACACTTTATCAGCTTCATTCTGGAAGGGTTCCAGCGAGTGTAACGTGTTTATCCGACTCCAAGTGGGACGATTGGCGTCCGCATCTCGCCATGATTATATCAAACACCTCAACCAACCCAGAAATAAATCGTAGATCCATCACAATTATGGGCGACACTATGGCAGCTCGTGGGGACATATATGCTGCTCATTTCTGTTACATATTAGCTGAGATTGATTTCGGAATGTACGGAAAATCAGGAACTAAAATGGTTTTGATTGGCTCCAATCATAATAAACCTTATGAAGAATTCGTGAATCTAGAGGCTATCATGTTGACTGAAATTTATGAATACGCGAGGAATTTGAGTGAACCTGATTTCATGCTGGCGGCTCTTCAGACATTTAAATTCGAGAATGCACAAAAAATGCTGGATTACGGTCTTATGGAGAAGGCTCTTCTATACCTGGAACAAATGGCGATTAATATTGTTAATTCTCCATCAAAATTCAAGCAATCGTTCATTACTGAGGTTTACAAATTAAGTGAAAGAATCAAGTTCCATGATCCTGTTTTCAAAGATTCTCTGGAAGAAGAAGGCTCATTGATTTGGCTGAACAATCTCGCTGAGATCGTTGGTAAATACCAAACAGGCGAGATAAGCCAGGATATTTTCCACTCACGAGAGATGCTTAACGAACCTCAAGATATCCAGCAGAATCAAGAACAGGCAGAACTCCAGCAACAAATGCAGCAGAATCAGTGGAATTATCCCTCTAATCAAGAGTACCATGAAGGTGGAGTCTCAATGATGGAAGTTCCAACAGCAGATGCCACCCAGGATCAATGGCAGCCATTATCAAATCAATCTAGCATGCAGTACGTGCAGAATCAAGATCAAAATCAATATCAGGTGCAATCGGGAACGAGCCAGCCACAGCAGGATTATTGGGGACAACAGCAGAATTATAATCAGCAGGATTACGATTGGCAGCATCACCAGCAATCTTCACAACCTCAGTCTTATCAATCAGAGCAGCCTACCGATGTAGATTCAACTCCACAATCTAATCCATGGAATTATGAGGTCAGTACTGAATTAATGACATAATATTAAATTGTTTCCAGCTCCTCAAAAAATTAATTTCTTCTTCCAAATTAACTGGTTTTCTCGATTCTCTATTCATGCTCTCGATTCTTCATCAACACAGTCGAAAAAGGAGGAAAAACCACCAACGCCCGACGTAAGTAATAAGTTTGTTCCATCGGATTTTAATGACTATGATGAAAGATTATTGGATGCAACTGATACTTATCGCGTTAATACTCTAAGACGACGTAAAATACATAAGAGTGATCTAATGAATGATTATCCTATCTCGGTCTCTGAAAATCAGCTTCAATCCACTGAAACCCCGTACTTTTATACAGTTGATGCAAATGTAGATTGTGGAGTTAAAATGTCAGGTGCTAGGAGAACTCTGAAATATCCTAAACTGACTGCCTCTTATCCGAATATAATTGATAAAAAGCAGAATCAATTGTTTAAATCGAGGAAAAATTATCCAAAGTACGTCGCACCACCTCCAGCTCGTCCACCAGTATTTCTCAAGTGTAAACCGAGATTAAAAGAAATGGAGAGCGATGATGAAAGTAGAGATATTGATGAAAATGAAATTGATGAAGAGGAAGAAGACGAAGATGATGATGAAGACGAAGATTCCACTTCTGAAATATGTAAAAATCCAACTGATTTGGATATTCAGTTTAGTAATTTAAATATCACCAGCCTCATGCATTCCAATTCATCCAAGTCTGATCCAAGCAGTGCTCCAATGAAGCCAAAGGACAGGGGAAAATCTCTGGAGGAATATTGTGATTTTCAGGAGCAGAATGTCATCAGAGTTGCCCCTCATATCAGAAGAAAAGATATTATTTGTGATACAGTCGATGCGTGGTCTGTGAATAATCCTGAATCAAAAACTAGAAGCTCGACCTATAAACCCATTATTTTTGGTGGTACTTTTAATATTGACACACCATGTGTAACTAAAAATCCAAATTATTCCGAAAATAGGAATTTAGTTGCTGGTAAACGAATTTCTAAGACGTTCAACATTGATGCACCATTTTAAAGTGAAAGTAGTTATTAAATTGATGGTCTAATTATTACAGTGTAATAAAATGTTTTGATGTTGAAATATTATTAAAATGAAATAAATAATTGAATTCGGGAAGAAACAATTCTAAATGCTCTATTCTCAATTTAATTTCAGTGAAAAAACAAAATATAATTGATTTTGTTGCAAGGTTTGTCGTTGCCTGCTGTTATGGCATCGTTCTAGAATTAAAAAGAGTAAATAACTTAAATTATTATCTGATGATGTGAATTAATGTCCTAACAGTACGCATAGACAGACTTTGCTGAGGCCAATTTGCGATAATCATTTGTATTTGCCGTTTCAGCCTCAACCGCAAATATCAATGGGTCCAGCATCAGGCAAACAGTATGATCCCCTGGAAGAGCTTGATGCATTGGAGCAACCGAAACACCTGTCAAAGCCATCAGAATCTAAGACTGTGGAGAAATCGGGTGACAAAAAAGGGGCTTCTAACACCAGTGGATCATGGTTTGGTGGTCTGTTCAGTAAATTGGCTCCGAAACCGAAGAATCAAATGATTCTACCTGACGACAATAATCCAACAGTAAGTGTACTAATTAATATTTTATGTCAATTTAATTCAATTGGATTTTCTTTTGAAGATTGTGTGGGATCCCGTGGGAAAGAAATGGATGAATAAGGATGAGGATAGTGAGGGTGGCTCTTCCAGTTTAGCCCCACCACCTAAAGCAGCGAATATGGGTTTTAAACCAACTCCTCCTGAACCAGCAATGCCAGTTTCTCAACCACAATTGAACCTACCCAATCCCTCGATAAATGAAGAAGCCACTACGCCTAATAGTTCGAAAATAATAGCAGGAAATAATATGTTCAAGCTGCAGAAGGGCAGGAGCATGCGTGCTAATTACATTGATGTAATGAATCCCAATGTCACAAAGGGAAATGCCCCAGCTCCAACACCAACTAGTTCACCCATGGCTCCAATGGCTGCCTCCTCACCGCAATTATTCATTCCCACTCCTGGTGAGTAAATTAAATTATTGGGAAAGAGATTAAAATTCAGGATTATTGATTATCTTTATTTACAGTCAATGATCCCAATGCACCAGTCAATTTCTTGACACCAACACCGGCTCACATCCCATCTAATGAAAATCACTCGCAAGGGGTAAGTCAATCATAAAATTCCTATTCTATGTTTATTTTTAATTAATTAATTCCCATGGAAAGATAAATTCTATTATATAATTAGTGGATGGTTATCTATGCACTACCGATCGACTTCGATCAATGAAAATTATTTTGCATCTTGAGATATTCACGTTAATGTTATATTTCCTCTCCACTGTAGAATATCCAACGACTATATTCTTTCTAATGTTCCAATGTGCCAATGTGATTTTAAAAATTCGTATTCTCAGTTAATTTAATTCTTCTCTCTTAACAAAATTCAATTATTATTTTTTTCTCAATTAAATTTAAAAAACAATTGTTCTTTGTGTTTCCTTTCGCAAGCAGACGGACAACCAGAATGCAGTAGCCAAATAACATTTATTGCCAATAGTAAGAGAATCTTTTTATCGATTATTTTACATTCAATAGTTTTTTTTGAATTCATACATCTACTTTTTGAGCATTCTCTTGGTGTGGTATATGTTCTCGATTTTTTGTGTCTGGTTCTATGGTTTACGCTTTCTATAGTTATAGATAGTTGATGTGCATGATCTTTTTAATCGTCTCCCTTATGGCTTACAATACTCTTAAATCTCCCTAGAAAAATTTGGCAAAAATAAAAAAAATATTAGAGTCCCACATTGCTATCGGTTCATTATGATCAGAGAGACATATCAGTCTGTGAGACAATATTGTTATGTTGTTTATGGAATAGCTCTCTCGGTGGAGCTCAACTAGTTCACTGTCGCGAGAGGTGCAAAGCTACACCATGAGGGATCCGCGAACTCATCAACGGACAAAGGTAAACCATCATTTTCTTCCGCCTTTGTAATTAAAATTGTCCCCATTGCCAACAGCTTCAATCGGAATATATTATAATTCATCTAAAATAAGGGAGAGTTTTTTTATGCGTTGCTTTCTTTTAGTTCTCATGCTTTTCTCATAATCTTTCAATTTCTCTCGTCTCTTGTCAATTCCATGGAATCTCATATTTCTCAAATTTATGTTAATTAATATTCTATAGGGATCAATGGGGTACAATCCGAGGGAAGAGAGTAAGGAAATTATGCTGAAGAATGCACCAAGAAGGAATCAATTACGATGAATTCAAAGGAAAGAAGAGGAATGCCTCGAAAATTTATAAAGCCTCAAATTTCTTTGTAAAATGTATAAACAGCATGGAAATCTTAATAGCTAGAATTTCAATTCTCATTAAAAATTCGTTAATTAAGAGATAAAAATAAAAATATCAAGTCTGAAATTTTATAAAGTGACCCAAGTTACTTGTAGAACGAAAACATAATGATAACGTTGCCTTGTGATGTTTAAATAATTGTTTTTGCGAAGTTTCAATCTTGCTGGGTCTCTCTCTCTCATTATTTTTTGTCTATTCTTTGGTTGTTGAAGTGAAATATTGTAACATTCCGTAATGATAAAATTTTTGTTAAACAGTTGTATGTGTAAGGATAATATTATTTGTATTTTACTTGAAAAAAAAAAAAAAAATGAATCAAACGAAACTAATAGAGAAATAATTGAGCCTGAATTGTAAATATATTTTTTTGGCTATTTGTCCTACGTATACTTCTTTTCGAGGCTCATTCATCAGAATAATGAATGACAATTTTATATTTATGTATATTCATCTGGACACTTGTCTATCTTTTTGAGAATTTCATTCAAAGATTAGTAAGAAGAAAAAAAAAGCGAATAAATAATTGTGAAAAGTGCAATTTTGAGATACGTTTACGTTAAAGATGGAAAGAAGTATTGATTGAGTTGTGTTATATATGTATAGAGAGGGATATTATTCATGAGATGTGATTAGGCTTGAGGATGTAATTGTTACGAATAGATTCTGGACAAGTATTAAATGTATATGTACTGGGAACCATGGAAATAGGGAATAATCTGTACTGTATAATCCAGCGATTGAAATTATGATCCCTTACGATAAAATATATTATATTACAAGAACAACTGTTTAAAATTTTCTCAAAACTTCCATTGACATTATGTGCACGATATTTTATAATTCCACAGAATTCATGCGAAACCATCTATTCACGTAAATACGGATAACTGGGTGATCTCATATAGCTGTATTTCTTTTGTATCATCCATCCGTAGATATGAAGCGCCTCGAATAAGTACACGGTGGAATGAGAAGGGTAAAAGAGGGAAAGGGGCAAGAGTTTTGCTTTACCCTGGTGAACGCGTTATATGAGGCTGATGCTGGCTGCATTCAGAGCATCAAGTCCCCGATGAAAAGGCGTTCTGGTTTCTGAATATATTCCAATTAAAAAGTCGGAGCTTCGTTACACTCGGTCCTTTACTTTTCCAGTTACATATATAGTAGACAACCTTTTTTTCCTATCCCTCTCTATCTACCACCCCATCATCAGAGATGCGCGCGTCGACATCCACCGGTCCATACCCATGGATCTTCCTCTCCTCCCCCAACCCCTTTAAGCATATTCCCCTCTTCTCCGACTCTTTATCTTTATTTTGCCTCTTCGAAGAATATTTTACCAATTTTTTTTATCAAAGTCTATTGACTCTGGGAATGTTCCGAGCAATGGACAATGCATCATCATCATCAGTTAAGCTGTTGAAGAATACAAGAAGTCAAGCGCGTGCCCAAGTGTCCCCAAAGTACATTTCCAAACGCGTGTAACGTGTATTTGGAAATCTTCCTCCTTTATTTCTCTTCTCTATATTGTTTTCATGGAAATAATATACACGTGGCATGTAGAGTATATAATGGACCGAAGCACTTCTCCGACTGAGATGGGACCAGCGGGGTGCAATTCAAACCCCTCTAATTGTTTTAAATCAGGTTTTTTCGTTTAATTGAGAAAAAAAAAATCATTTTTCTATATATTTTAATATATATAATAAATAAATAAATAACAACTAAATTAGCTCTACACATGTTTCTCAGAGTTAAAAGGATGTTTGTATGAGGACAAAGCACATATTACACGTGGCAGCTCATACAGTAATACAATTACTTCCAGTTTAATAACTCTAAACCAATAGCAGTGGCATTCAAGTGGCCACTTCAGTTCTTGTATCAATTTCACCCAATTAGTTGCAGAGAAAATCTGTGTATTCAATGAATTGGCAATTGAATCGTATACAGTAGAAATAAGTAATGGATTCGAACTGAAGCAACCGCCACGTTTTTAATCTTAATTAATTCTCTTTATTAATTTAATAATCATCATTTTAGTTTTAAAGAATATTTATATACGATGAAAAAAGATAACTAATTCATGTTAATAGAAGAGAAATTTAATTGCACAATTAATTGCAATACGTAGATATTTATCTAATTAATAATTACATATTTACAATGAAAGAAAATGTGAAATTTAAACTGAATTGGCAGTTAATAACGATAATAATGACACGGTTAAAGTGGACAACCATGAACATAAGTGACATTACGAAATAATGCAGCAGCTGTTGATAGAAATGCAGCAGTTGATGCACTTGATGGAAGAGGTGGTGGAGGTGGTGGTGGTGGTGGTGGCACCGATTGATGTGATGGATGTGATGAGCTCTGATTTTGAGTGTAAGATGGGCAATAATCCATGGTACTATGATGAAGACCAACTCCGCGTACCAAGAGTTCCTTTTCTACCGTCGCCTGATGCCGAAGTTGTTCGAGGCGCAGTTGATTCTGGCGTTTCCACTTTGTTCTATAAATTAAACAAATGGAATTAAAGAAGAGTCATGAGAATAAGATGAAAGAATCCTTTACCTCCGGTTCTGATACCAAGTTTTCACCTGCGTCTCGGACAAAGACAAAGCATCAGCCACATCACTTCTATCAGCTACACTCAAATACTTCTGACACCGAAATTTCCGCTCAAGATAAGCTAATTGTGCATGAGTAAATGCTGTACGTCTTCGTCTCGGTTTACGTCCGCTTGTCCCGGTATTACCAAGAGTAGCACAATTTTTAATTGAATTCGTTGAACCTGGTGAGGAGGACAGAATTGGCATGGGACTGCCAAGTCTCGTGCAGGGACTGTGCCCAGGGTCTATTGTGTCCTCGGAATCAGAATGAAGTGCTGAATCGTCCTCTGAATCATCTGAATCAACACAATGTTACAGGATTTCAATAAAATCAGAGGTATTGCCAGAAGTTTATCCAATTTTCATGACAAAGGATCTGATTATTTTGGCTTCTCTAATGAGCCTGCTAACACCACTGATGGTGTCTCACCATCTGCGAAATTGTGGAAATATGAAGTTCTAATGGAGAGAATTGAGCCCCCCACAGCTATGTACTCATTGAGCATGAACCGCAGGGGACAGTAACGCTTAACGAGGTGTATTGCCCCCTGGCCAGTGACACGCGACGTATTCTTTTAATAATTATTATTTTCAATAATTTGATTTAAATTAATTTTTCAATAAAATACTCACCGTGAACACGTTCAGCTAGCACATCACCAAGAAGATCCCTTATTAAAAATGATTTATGCTCCTGCATTGTGAAACACACTCAACTTTAAACACAAGAATTA
Organism: Aleiodes testaceus; assembly: GCA_963565655.1. Classification (NCBI taxonomy): domain Eukaryota; kingdom Metazoa; phylum Arthropoda; class Insecta; order Hymenoptera; family Braconidae; genus Aleiodes; species Aleiodes testaceus. The sequence goes on from OY751422.1 coordinate 3,934,696, forward strand.
AATAAATAAAAAGTTAATCTATTGTTTAGAATATTCATGGAATATTATCCAACACTTTTCACCAAAAATTATCACCAGAATAATCCAATTTCAATGATTTTCACAAGAGCCACAAGAATATTCTGCTGAAAATACGGAAACACACATTCGCTTACTGAGGTGATGTTTTCTCCTCAAATTAATCCGCCCGTTTATTTTGAACGGTCTTTCTAATGCCCGCGTGATTTCAGCCATTTTGGGGGTGGAGGCGAAAAACTCCCTGTGGGCGAGGGTCAGAGAAAGAGATTGGTGGATTTAGCCCCTGGTAAGGGGGTGAATGAGTGATGAAATGAAGCTGGATTGGTTGAGAATGTAGCTCAGTCGTGCTGGTTGGTTGATGGAAGTTAAAGGGGATTCATGGTGGAGAGGGTTGAAACGGTGGGAAGAGGTGGAAGACACGGTTGAGGTGATGCGCATCAACAAATTATCGCTGTAATTAAACAGAGGTCAAAGGATTTTATAGACACTTGCATATATTTATTATTATTATACTGTTCATTTGAATTTTCATTTAATTTTAGTTTCAATATTCATGGAAATTTATTTAATTTTCATTTTTTTAAAAATTATTCTCATTAAAAAAAAAGAGGAAATCACTTTTATTGTCATTAAAAATCAAAATCGTGGTATTGCATAAAACCATGAGAAAGAGCACGTGCGTAAGTGCTGTATAATTCATAAAGAATAAACTAAATAGAATATACCATTGTAATTACAGCATCGTTGAATATTTTTGATTAAAAAAAAAAAATGAGGGAGTGTGAAGATGGACTTGTTGGCTCGGCGCGCCTTTCTGAATTCGTTAAGAAACAACATATGCAGAGAATTAATTCAAGTGGTGGCAAAGCGGCGTGGCTTGTTCCAAATTTAAAGAGAAACACAATCTCCTCTTCTGGAAGCTTCAAGTGGTATGAATTTTAATATCATCGTCTTTATTTGCACGAGTGGATATCGTTGTCTTTTTCATGAATATTTTATCATCATTTTGCAGTATCACTAATTGGAAAAACTGGAGATCCGTACGAATGCTCAAAAATTTTCCATGTCAAGATGAAAACTCAAAATTGAAAGGGGCAAAAAAAACCATAGTGCAGATGAAAATAAATATGTGTAACCGCAATATCAATGTACGAGGGGAGTACAAATTGGCGATAATGATCTCTGTGATGAGAAACTCGAGGCAATTTTCGAGCCCTCGATACTGTGTCACCCTACGGCCTTATTTCCATTGATTTACCTTTTGAGATAGAAATGAGGAGAAATAACAGATGCAAAGGGGAACACTATCTAATCCAATTTTCCAATTACCCTTGTAATTATAATTCTCCCAATTTCTCTCTCTCTCTCCACTTATTATATCCTGAAAAAGTGACTTACACATGACTTCATAGGTGTTGAGCTTCTTGAAGCGTTTGAAGACACTCTCGAAGGATAAAAACATGATTGTGGGAAAAAGAGTGCTTGAACACGGACGTTGGTCAGGCTCCCGCAGTTCCAATTACTATGAAAACCTCCTTTTTTATTTTTTATTTCATCTCTAAGCTTTATTCTTTCTTTATAACTTCAGAGCACTCGAGAATTTCGTGAGGGTACTGCTTACTCTTCCACATTTTATTCTCGATTCCATGTGAGAAGAGGGTGAATCTCATGGATAATTATCTCCTTTTTTCCCAGTTCACCTTGCGTTAATCAAGAAATTGTCGTCACCACAAAAGCCGCCTGATTGGCTCGTTTATGCATTTGGAGGGGGGAAGTGTAATCGGATTGAGGGTGGATAAAAATACGCACTTACTCACCCATTATCCCAAAATTACATGGTACATGAAAAATTATTGATTAAATTACATGATTCAAATAATGATAATAACGAGTAGATAAAAGGGGTTTAATTGAAAAAAAAGAGATGATAATAATGTATAAATAAAATGAGACAGAGATTACAGTAAATTCGAGTTTCGCCAGTTGTTTACTACAACTGACAGTTGATTTGACAAAGCCATGAGTCCATTTATGCGAGTGAATATTACAGGGTAAAGTCGAGGGGGTTGGCTTGTTATCCGCTCATTGAAGTTAACCACGGGGCTAAGTGCGCGCTATGGAGTTGAATCTGTCTCTATCTTTCATTCCCCCTCGTACCGGAATATTCCAGGAGAGTTACGTGGTGATAGAGAATGGTGAGGAGGTGAAGAGGAGTTAAAGTTGAGGGTGGAAACACGCTCGAAGGCGGTCTGGTGAGCCAGCCAATGACAGGCTGGATCGTTGCTGGGGTAACCGCGGGACTTTCCAACGATCATTCGACCGAAATTGAAAAGTTAGCGCGCGTCTCCCAGCCACCCCACCCAGATTGGGGGGAGAGATAAAGAGGATGCATGAATTTTCGAATTTTCATGGAGATGGCTTGTTTTAACATCGGTTTATCGAGAAACTTTTTTTTTATTATTATTATTGTTGTTATGGAGCATGTGATGTCACTTGAGTGAATTTAAGGTTTTGAGGTTTTTTTTTTTTTTTGTTAAGTGATGCGAATATTTGTGATAATTATGAGGGATAATTGAGGAATTTTGTAATTATATCGTTGCTCTTGAATTTTAGATTCTGCATTTAATTATATACTTGTGATTTTACAGACGCAATTAAGAAGGAAATGATAATGAGAGAAAGTGTGAGAAATATCGGGGTTTTTTTTTTATCTGTTGTTTCAATTGTGGATTTTTTGAGGAATTGAGATAAGGACAATGAGAATCTTGCCTTTGTTTTTGGTACTTCGATACAATTGTTAGCCGATTGTTTTCACCTATTGTTTTGGGTGACTCTTTCATGGATAATGAGACTCGCTTCCAATTAGAGGGAGTTTGAGAGTTTAAACGCCTAGAGGCTGTTGAGTTTTAAAGAATAACAAGTTCATTTGAAGTATTCGAGCTTTTATACTCGGTTTTCACGAATTCTTTGTGAAATTACGCGAAACTTCATTCTTAATCAAAGAAACTGAGGATTCAAGGGTATAATGTCTTGTATATGAAGAAATTTTCATTTTTTCGAGATTTAAATTGTGGAAATCATGGGAAATTAATAGAAATATTGAGAATACAATATTTTTTATGATTCCAGTGGAAAGCTGAGGAAATTTTAGCCGGAAAACATGGGTCAGAATATTTTTTTTTTAATATTTTGAAAATTCGATTTTTTTGGAAAAAATCCAAATCTTTCCATTTTTTCAGTAACTTATAGGGCAAAAACTGATTTTCATAAAACACTCCATAAGTCACTCAAAAAATCGTATTTTTAATTTTGAAACCACATAAATCCATCGCAAATGACCTCACCTTTCACCTCGAATCGGATATTCCCAAAAAACCGATTTTTCGAAATTTTGACAAGGTAAACCCCTTCAAATCTGGGCCAAAAAATCGAATTTCCCAGAAATCCAAAAAAAAAAATTTTGACTCATGTTTTCCATCGCAAATTTCCTCAGTTTTTCAATGGAATCATTAAAAAAATTCTATCTCCAAAATTTCCATTGATTTCTCGTGATTTTCAAAAATCCTCGTCATTCCTGAAGCGTGGCAATTGAACATTAAATTGCGCCTGCGCAGTAGAAGGAAGGAGAAGTGGAGAAGTCTCCTGAAAAGTGATTCTCCAAATCAGTGTTGAAAAACATAATTAAATTAGCATTCGACATTATTGTAAATAATTATTATAGTCAATATGTGGGCAGATACAATACTCATTGTATTTATTAGTATATGCACTGCACTTTTGGGCGAAGGTACATAATTTATAATTAAAGAACCATAATCACCTGTTCCTTATCATATAATAATTAAATAATTAAATTCTCGTCTATTAAAAGAAAAAATGAATTAATTTCGCAGGATTAACATGGCTAATGGTCTACAGAACAGAAAAATACCAGAAATTAAAAGCAGAAGTTGAAAAACAGAGTAAAAAATGTGAGTACATAATATAACCTCATTCACTTACCATAAATCCTCTAATATCCCAATATTTCCCATATTTTCAGTGGAGAAACGTAAGGAAGCCCATGGTGATTCATTGGATAAACAGCAGAAGAAGAAAATTGAAAGAGAAGAGGAAAGACTGAAAAATAATAATCGTGATTTATCACTTGTTAAAATGAAATCAATGTTTGCCATTGGATTTGCATTTACAGCTCTATTGAGCATGTTTAATAGTATATTTGATGGTAAAATTGTAGCAAGACTACCATTTGTACCAATACCATGGATTCAGGGTCTGTCCCATAGAAATTTACCTGGGGATGATTACACTGAGTGTTCATTTATTTTCCTGTACATTCTGTGTACAATGAGCATCAGACAGGTAAAAAAAAATTATTCCTCAAATAATTAATTATCTTTCTCAATTTTAATTTATTAAATTTGTAGAATATCCAAAAACTCCTGGGATTTGCACCATCAAGAACAGCAAGCAAACAGACTGGAAGCATTTTTGGTCCTCCACCCCAACAATTCAAGTGAATATAATTTAATAATTGTACTGAAGAAATTAATTTATTCCAACTATCAATTCTGAACATATATTTACAAAAGGTGATTAAAAAATATAAATCAAACAATATGAGCCTCTTGCATGGGCTCCAAGGTGATGAATCTATCAAAACCAAGTCTAGTTAGATCTAGTGTCTTAAAATCCGAGAAACAAATGAGTTCTGCAACAGCTCGACCAGCAGCTGGTGCCTGCTGAATCCCATGACCACTGAATCCAGTTCCGAAGAATATATTTGTGAATCTAGGATGGTGACCAATAATACCATTCTCGTCAAATTTATTGTAATCATAATATCCTGCCCAACTGGACTTCATTTTCAAATTTTCGAAGGAAGGAACTCGTTGAGCTAATATGGGCCAGATTTTATTTTGGAAAAATTCGTCATCAACGTCGAGATTGTCAGTGGGAGGTTCGTCTTCGTCGCAGGTTGGCGATAGACCACAGATATAATGATTAGCAAGGCCCTCTCTCCTCAGCCATGCTCCAGATGGATCGATTGTCATAGGCGTATTGAGTCCTGGTCCATCGGGTGCATGGAAATGATAAACATATCGTTTCCTAGAATAATCAAATAATAAGAATTAATTAAATGAAGCCTAATTAATCATATAATTATAATACCTGGGCTCAACTGGAAGTGGTACGGAAAGTATTCCTTTTCCCTTTCCAATTTTTGCCATTTCCGCAATTCTGCCACTATGTGCCCCAGCAGCGATGATACACATAGCAAATTGTATTACTTTCTTCTCACCATTCTCATTTTTAACAACTATATGATTGAGCCTCTGATCACGTTCATGCCCAGTACCAGATACAATAACATCTCTACTTTTTCGAAAAATAAATCCTTTAGCCTCAGCATTCACATATTGAGCACCCATAGTACTTGCTTTTTTCTTTAATGCACAGAGCAAAGACCAGGGATCAAACCAGCCCTCCTTCTCAAGTCCCAGGCATCCTAAAGCAATTCCTTCTGTATTCAACCATGGAAAACGTCTCTTCAATTGATCAGCAGTCAATGTAATGTTTCTAGCTCCTTTCGAATTCTGAAGCTTCGAATTTTCTAATAGTGTCTCGGCTCCAGCTTCAGTGGCAAGGAATAGGTAGCCATAGGGATGAAATTGAACGTCTACTCGCTCATTATTCACGCTCAAATGCTCGTTAACAGTACGAAGGAATTCTGCTCCATAAAGGGACATCTCAATGTTTTCTTCAAGAGAAAATTGTTGACGGAGACCTCCAGCTGATAATACCGTCGATGCTTTGCAATACTGAAATTATAAGGATGATTAATCGATTTGTGGAGATATGTGCATCATTTTTCATTGATTGAGACAGTACCGTGGGATCTTTCTCTACTACAACTGTTGTCAAACTATGATTCGATAATTTTTGGAGCCAATAGGCAATTGAACTTCCCATCACACCACCTCCAACGATAACTACATCAACGTGAGATGGAAAAAATGTGCTGTCCACTTCCCATTCATCAATATTCACGTCCTCTGGCTCCTTCCAAAACATCATCTTCTGTTTCAATTCTCTCATTTGCTTTCCCATGACTCTGGTGGTCCTAGAAAAAGGGTGCTCTTGCTCTACATCAGATTGCCAATAATCTTCATCTGTTTCTTCTCTTGTCGTATTCTCATCTTTCACCTGAGGAATAAATAAAGTAAATTATTAAATTAATTAAATCCTTCAATTTGTGAATTAACTTACTTTGTCACTGTAACCTGCTAAACGTTGAAATTGTGGAGATCGAGGGCAAGCAATTCTTGCAGTACTCCGAATAATACTTCGCAGCATCTTTAATTAATAAAAATTCACCAGAAATTATTGAATTGTAACAATGCAATTGAATGCTGTAAGTAGAATGATAACTTTATCTCAAATGGAAAAACAAGATTTTCCTCCTTTGTTAAATGACATTTTACAAGATAACAATACAAATATTGACAATTTTATCAACGACTTGTGATAAAAATTTTACCACGTGTTTATTTATTTTTCATAAATTCAGAAAGAATATAATCAAGTAAAAAATAGGTGCACTTGTTAGGAGATAACCTAAACATGCACCGGTTTATCGGTTTCACAGATTTCCTGCATACCACATGAGCTTCATGATCACGTGATACATGTTCACGTGGTTACTCATGAATTTTCGCGGCTATTCTCGATTCAGATTCGTTAAAAATAAATAAACGCCTGGTTAGAAGGCCTTGTTTCTATTCTCAGCTCAGCTGATTCGCAAACATCTTTGTGCAGAAGAGACGTGCCCCAATACCACCGAATTAAGTCAACTATTCTGGCGTCAATTAAATCCCAAAACCATGAACGAGGATTCGAGGACACAACCTGGGCAGCTTGTCCTGTCTGCAGGAGCCAGATGGACGAACCACGATTACTCGAGTGTCTGCATCCCATTTGTGCAAGCTGTGTCGAAGTTCTTCGCAATGGAGGTACACTATGATTCATTGAAAATTAAATAAACAAAAGTCGCCAACAAATGGACAACGATGCAGATTGGCGATCAGAGGAGCTAGCGAAAGAGTGTCCAATTTGTGAGTATCCACTGTCTGGGATATTATCAGGGCCATCACCACCACCTCATTATCCCCTACAACATCGTCTGTTGATGCATGCTGTGAGGACAGGAAAGATTCAATGCTTCTGTGATACCTGTTATGGAGAAGTAGAGGCAAGTTACTTTATTTTATTATTTTCATAATTATTCATTATTGTTTATTTTTAATGAAGGCAAGTCTCCACTGCTTCACGTGCCTACGAAATTTCTGTAATGATTGTGGTAAAAAGCATCACAAGGTGAGATTATCTCAGGGTGAATATCATGAGATCAGGCCTCTCTGGCAGGCTAAGAGATTCAGGAGAACGACAGTTTGTATGGAGCACTCGGAATATCCACTGAGGTTCTTCTGCATTGCTTGTCAACAGGTTTGGATTATTTAGCATCGTGAAGTCGTTGGGTAATTCAATAATTTGGATTATTTGTTAGGTCGCTTGTAGCGAGTGCATGTGGCGGGGACCTCATCGTGGTCATGCTAGTGAGGGACATGTGGAGGCTTCTAAATCTGCTACATTGCTTCTAACGAATACATTAAAAAGCGCTAGATGTCTACTTGACACACTTCTATTGAGATACACGTCGAAATCCTTCTCCAATTATTCAAACAGATGCTCAACAAGAACGTACGAGAATTCATATTTTCTATTAATACAATTGTACTGTAATAATAGAGATTGAATAGTCAGGGCTTGTATTTTTAGAAATTCGAGGGCTCATGAAAAATTAATTCACGCGGAAGAAGCACGAGAGAGGATAAACGAATTTTTACGATTACGAAACGCAAGGAATTTATTAGACGCTATTTCACTCACTGAGCAATTACTTTCGGAGGGTTCAGATGCAGAAATTCTGAGTCTCAGTAGAATTATTCTCAAGAGATTTAAAATATTGGGATTGAATATACGGCCTCGAAATTTAACGAGTGGTAAGTAGGTAATTAAGGAATAATCGTGATTGAAAAATGAGAGATTCTATTTTATTCTAGAACATATACAGCAAACTTGTAAACATACTGGAATCTTCCACTGTTGTACATTCTGCTCTAGTGGTGGTAAAAGAGAGTCTACCTGTGGCTGCAAAGCTAAAATGCCTGGTAAACTTTTAATGAATTTTTCAATTTTATAAAGTAACTAAAGATAGATAACGCTTGTACTTTTATAAGGTGGATATAAAGGATGTGGACATGGACATGTTGGACATCCAAGAGCCTATCACTGGTCTTGTTGCGGGTCAACTGATCGGTACAGTGTTTGCCCTCAGTGGCACACGCCTACTTATCGTATTACCCTTTGATAGTAGAATTATAGTGTCGAATAAATCTGATCTGGATAAGAAATACCGCCGATTTTGCAGAGTTTCAATAGTCTCTCCATGTGATTATCATTGGGAATGCCATGATGCATCTTGATTAACCGTTCCTTCAATGACGTGCAATACTGATCTCTTCTCCCCACAACTTTCATCTTAATAACCATCCGATCGACCCAAACTGTATTTCCCAGGACTAATCGAACCTTTGCTTGTAAAAATTTGTCTGGGGATCGGTTATCATTGAGCCACTGATGAGAACAGTCTGTAGCAGGTGCACTCCACGTTTCTTCATTGTCATAAGGTACCACATTCACCAGAAATATCTCTGCAATATGTGAAGGTGCTTTTGCAAGCTCTTCTGGCATTTCTAGAAGAGCAGTGACACGAATATGATTGAAACCCATGCCCGTATCAACGCACTTGAGATCCACGTACAGTGGACGATCTTCAATACTCTTTTTAGTCACATTGATAACTCTCACTCGTTCAAAATGATCCTCGGAGCATTTGTATCCATAAAATCCTCCAACTGCTATCTCTCTACTCATGATTCTATTACCATGAACTGCGTAATAACTGTGGACACGACTCGTAATATCATAATGACCTTCTTCAGGTATTTTATGCACTCCTCCCGCTTCATTTCTTCGTTCAATTATTCTCCCAGAGAAATGAGTAGCTGTATGCACGTATGTCAGCACCAATTTAATTTCATCACCATGCTGCACTGGTGTCACAGGCTTATCAATGTCCGGAAGAATGCAGTGTCTGTATGGACATTTATTTCTCTTCTGGCAGATTCCAAATGCTTTCACCATATTACAAATTAAGTACTCTTCTTTCTTACGATCAAGACTCATCATTATCTTGTCAGTAACCATCAGCTGTTCTTCTGTTAGCTTTATTCCAGATCTTTCCATTAAATTCATTATTCCCTGTAATTGGACGTCGTTGTATTCATCGAGGATGATTGTCACTGCTAATTTTTTACTCTCGTCTTTTAAATTACCCATGAGCGTTGAAAAACGGAAATAAAATATGGATTTTGTTGGAGTGCAGAGGGAATAATGAATCAACCATTCAGCGTCTGATATACGTAAATCATGTAGTGCATCGTCAGTGCAAATTAAAATCGGATACTGTCCTGATATCGAAGAATTCCAGTATTCTTTAATTCTATGTGTCTCAGCAATTGGAGTCTTCTTGTCGACGTATAAAATTTTGTAGTGCTCCGAGAGATGAGCATCGAGTTTAAAAGCTTCCTTCCTAGTTGAACAGACAATCAGAGTCTTAACAACTCGATAATGATCCTTCACAATCTCCAGAATCTTCTCTGGCTTCTCTGATCTCAGAATTTGTCGTAATTTCGGTTGTATTCCACACGATATAACAGCATCTGGATAAGATCCAATGCAGATATAAGGATCACTGAATATTTCAATGAATTTACCAAGAGTCGTTGACCAGCAATCAGCTACGGCAATAATCTGAACCGTGAATTTCTTTGAATTCTGGAATTTACGTTTTCCAAGTGGTGTCTCTCTCATCATCTTAATCAATGAATTCTTCTGCTTCGCCCAGATGACATCGAGTCGATCGAATATCATGTGTCGTACGTAATTAAAATTGAGGACTCCACGATGCTCCTCTTTTTCTAGAAATCTCTCCAAAAATGCAGCAGTTGAGATGAATATATGACAGCCATTGTAGAGTTTAGCTATCAGAGACCTGAATGATACTCCATTAAATGCAGAGACAATTTTAATATCCATGTATTGAGCTAGTAATTGATGGAACATGTCGTGAACGTGTAGAACGTCGTCTGTTGATGAACAAAAAACGAGAACCATAGGGTAGTTGTCTTCCTGTTGATCCTTCGTAGCAACCAGGATGTTCGCGATAGCTGCAGCATAGCCAATAGTCTTCCCTGTGCCTCTCCCACCCACAATGAGCACATCTAGGCATTTACTAATTGCTGGCCAAGTGTAAGACGGGATTTTCCAGATGTGCCTCACATCAAGTGCCTCTAGAGCTCTGTGGATTGATGGAGCAAACATGGCGTCGTTGATCGAGGTAATGCGTTTGCATTTTGTGGTACTGCTGATGAATATCTCTCCATAATAATGTCTTTGAGTCTTTAGAGATGTGGGATTCTCTGGGATCCCTGAAGATTCCACGAGCAATGATGAATCATCTGGCACCAGAAGAGGTGTCTCTGTAATAATTATTACGTTATTGTTGACAGAATCAGTAGATCTTGACTGCTGTGATTCCACTATTTTAGTGCAGAGGGTTTTATTCAAGTAAACAGCATAATTCGAGTGAACCAGAGCTTTTCTCAATGGCACAACCTGCTCATCCACAATCAGATACAATTCTCCATGTTTTTTTCCACCACTTTGAGCGATTTCATCGAAGTAATTCTTCTTTGAAGCAGCTATCAATTGTTTGGTCAAATTAATTGCATCAGAACTCCAATCGTTTTTAATTAGCATCTCACATTTCTTCTTTTTGTCTTCTCCCTCGTAATTTCTGAGGATTCCTGGGAGAATGTAGTAAAGAGTTATTGAGTATGTCAGGAAATCCTCGGGAATCGATTCTCCTGGGATCGTCATAAAATTGTGCCTCAATAAAGAAACGAATGTTCCATAATCTGGGAGGAATATCTCGTATTCCAAAGTGGTTTCATTGAAATCATTGACTATCCCTCGACACCACCATGCTGGAAGCTCAATTTTCTGTCCCACTTGTCCATTAATCACTGCCAACTAATTAAAAAAATAATAATATTAGAATCAAAGTGTTTATTAAATAAGAATCATAATAATAAGCATTACCGTTCCAATTTCCACATGGCCAATTGTATTTCCCCGAATTTCTTTGACTAAATTCTGAATTTTCCGAGAAATTGCTTTGGATTTTACATTATAATCCTCAATATTGCTCACGGTTATGGAAAATGGATTGAAGACATTTAGAACTCTGACTTCTTCTGCTGTCGATGGCAATTCAGAGTAATTTTCAGGCATGACGAAAGTACTTATTGTTACAAAAGAATCACGAGAAGAATAAAGTCGATGTTTACATTCTGAGAAATTTGAGTGCAGTATAAACAACTGCCACCTTAACGATTGAAAAATCCTATTGGCACGCAGTCTTACCATTGAATCATTCAAATGTTGCCGCTGCAATGAGACGTGACCAATGAGGAACAAGCATGATAGGTAAACAGCGCAACATGGGACCAATAATGATTGAGCGTGGCATTGAGCTCATGTCCCTTCTAGAGTAGGTGTGATAAAAGTGAAAATAGTGTTTTTTTGTATTAAAAATTGTGAATAAAATCGTGACAATGTCACTACTGGATGCCCAACATTGTTTGGGGAAGATATATTCAAGCTGCACGAGTCTGCGACTGCCATACATTAATTTATCGAGAACACAAAAGGTAATTGATGGTCATAGGTTAGAGTACATTTATTTATTTCGAATAAATTAATGAATTATAAAAGAGGACATGTAATCATTATTCTATGATATTTTTCAGATTTTTATTATTTGTTTGACTGGTGGGACACTTGTGCTCGGAGGTTTGGCCAAGTATTTGAAGAGAAGACGACGACCACCTCACCCTGTGAATCGCCGGCCCACTCGAGACCTCAGGCAGAGATTATTGAGTGCAAAACCCTCTAATTTTGGTAAAAAAGAGTTGATTAATGATCTCAAGCATTCCATGCAGCACTTGAGTAATTAAAAAAAATTATATTTCGCTTTAGACGCTGTATCTCAAGTATCTTGGGCCAAACGTAGTGAAGCTAGTACCAGGAGTCACATCAGTGATCGAGCATCTCTCGTTTCATCGATACCAGGAGGTCCAGATGGTGATGTCAAGCTCACTCCACAGCAGTATGGTGTCTTGGGTGAGTTTTTGCATTAAATTAAATGGAAATGGGAAATAATTCGATATTTTCAGCACAGAAGCTTTATTGGTATCCCGCATAACATAAACGACAATATTCAATAATTTTTTTCATTTGAAAGCTCCTCAGTAGTCTTTTCCATCTCTATGAACGTGCCAATTTATTTAATTTCATTTACTTATTGATTAGAACATATTTATGCTTGGTTAAGCTTTTCTAATTGACCACTGCGGGTAGTGGAACGAGTTACAAGCATTTATTATATTTTGATTGTACTGGAATTTAAGGTCATTTCTCTCCTCATCAATCTACCAAACTAATGGAACGTAGACAATACTTTTAATTAAAATTATAAACTCGCAAGTCGTTAATACTCGTTGTGAGGTAACTCGTAATGTGCAATATAATAGAATACATTAAATTATAATTGTTTATGAATTATTAGTAATGATAGCTTTCAATTAAACGTAATTAATATACAATATTAAATGAAAGGAAAAAAAAATTAACAAAATCGATAATTTCATACATTATCAGCGTTTCACAAGCCCTAACAGTATTCTGCACAAAACTTACATGCTAAATTCTTAAAAATATTACAAATCTTCATCTTTGAATCCCAATCTCAAAAATATAATGTAGTTGCTGCAATTCCATAAATACCAACTACATAGTTTCTCAGCATCTCTCACGTTCACCTATTCGTAATTACTCATTCAATTCCAGGAAAATATTAATCTCATTAATTGATATTATTCAATGAAAATTCATTTTTGGCTAAAAAAAAAAAAAAAACTCATTGAAAAATTTAAGTTTGGTAGTTTTCATAAAAATTTATCTCTTCTATTGAAATTCCAAATAGGGATTTTTTTTAAACGATTATTCAAAGTTAATTTAACAAGTGGATGGAACGTAATACATATAATGTCTTGTATTAGTTATTCTCTCTCTTGTACTCGACGTTCAGTTAGACTAGCTCAATAATATATATATTATTTCTTAGAGTGCTATTTTACGTGAGAGGCCTTTGTTGCTTCAAAGTACATTGCAAATGCATTTTAAACTTTACAAAAGCCTTCTCACCTTCAAAAGGCAAGCATATGTATTGTAGTTATTAAAATGTATTCATGTTTCTCCATGAATACTCAAAAATGATAACACGTTGGTTAACCACACAATACGAGTATTTCATTGTTTTTTTTTTTTTAGTGGCAATTCTTCAGCCAAAGTTTAGAGATGTTTTAATACTCATTATACTTGCACATTCCTCTGAAATAATATAATGTATGTCGTGATTCTTTTTATTTCTCTCGAATGGAGAAAAATAAATAAAACAAAAATAACCGAGAAATATGCAAATATACATGTGTAAAGATATATTTATCTTCTTCATTATTATTCATTTCAAATAAATATTCCATTAGGGAAGGAATGTGCTAAGATCTTAATTATAATGTTACATCAAATTAATTTTCTATCATCTCAAATTGATGAATGAGAGCTTCACGTGATTCTGTACAGAATCACTGAGAGTGATGTCATAAAAACAGGAAGACAAGAAGTTAATAGCATATTCGAGGCTCCATCATTCGATTCCTCTTTGTTTTTCAGAGATAATGGTCCACCATCGTCGCCTTGTATATTTGAATTCTCGGATTTTCGTGGTGGAATTATCATATTATCATCCTGATCTTGATTGGATAAAACGCTGTTCTGATTATTCGTATTAATAGTTGTTGATGAAATGCTTGATGTACTGCCGGAAGTACTAGAACTGGAACTTGAAATTACAGTGCTGGTCATTCCACTTGTTGTTAATGGTGCCACTGTCGTCGGCACGATACTCAAATTACTCAGAAAATAAATCGGTCCAAATTCTGGTTTTATATCAATTATTGTTTCCTCACGACGATTTAAATTGATTTCTCGGGATTTACTCTCACCATCCTCATAATGGGTGATTAATTGGCCAGTGTATGGTACTTCGAAATCCGTATAATTGGCTCTAACTGTGACGTTAACTCCGGTTCCAGGCTCCAGATAGATCTCCACACTGTAATTATGAAAATTACAATGAACGAAAAGAGGATAGTCATTCGATAAATTATAATTACATTAACGGTTTTTCTATTTTCAATTTTTATTCAATCTACTCACGAATATGTGCCCTCGCGTTCTGATCTCTCGTCCATTCCCCATTTGATATTGGGTAACCTGGTTCTGTTGAATAGAGTTATGGAAGTGTTGAGAGCTTTAATCATTCCATGGCCTTGTCCCCAGTAACTGTAGTATTTGTAGTTATATCCGAATGCCTGCGCCAATTTGGCACCTTCATTCCTCGAATTACTGATCGTTGCTACACCAATTACTCTCGGTTCATTCTTGAAAACTCGCTTACGCCATCGATTCAACTTAACGGAAGTCAATTCATAATAAATTGGCTCTGTTTCCACCAACACCTCTCCCGATTTAACATCACCGGAGCTCTTCAATTCACCTAGGCCATTCTGTAAAATTAATAAAAATGAGAATTCATGGGACAATGAACGTCTGAGCAATGACAGTAGTGTGGGCAACAAATAAAAACAAATTGACTGTGAAACTGACATCTTTAACGTAGGTTATTATCCCGAGATTCTCTGTATCATCCAGTGTACCAATGTAATGCGTGTAAATTGGTATTGAGCCCTCCTTGGCTTCACTATCTCTAGATGCAACATGACGTGCTACATACATGGCATCAGTAGCCACAGCACCCGTGGGAATTTGATGAAATTTGTCCCAAGCATGCCAGCTCACTCGAGCAGCGTTCTCAACGTTCTCCAGTAAATCATAACTTTCAAAAGTTTGTACATTGCCTAGAAATGTAACGGTGCATTTCTTCTCCTCCTCCAATTGGGTACCAGCAACCCATACACCACTGTGGACCGCACGGCAAACGTACATTGGTCTCTGCTTAGTTATTGGTTTACTCGATGGATCCTCGTTATTACTCTCGTCTGAAATTAAAGGGAAATGTGAATTTTAATTTTTAAAATTGTAATAAAAATGAAGGAATTAATTATGAAACTCACCAGATGATTCTGTGATAATCTGGATTCCTCCGAGCACAAGATTATTAGCTTTTGTGGGCTCATATTGCTTTCTTGGGAGCCAATTCAACGTACTCGATGTAATGCGCTGATTAAAATTCGATAGTATATAAACACTATTGTCGCATTTTGAAATTGCGATGAAACCGAGGAAAATGATTAATATCATCGGGAAACACTTGCTCCAATCCATCTGTAATTCATAATTAATTCAATAATTAGTTTCACAAAAATTTCCCACGTTTATTTACAGCTATCATCGAGTTACTTCTACTATCTCTAGATAAAAAAAAAAAATCAGCGCAATTTGAACTCGTAAGAAACATGAGTTAGCTAAAGTATTCTAAACGACTGTAACAGTAAATAATAATTTAAAATTATAACTTTCAGTAATTTCGTCATTTTTGGTGAACGGAAACCGGAAACGGAAGACAAGTTTTGTTGATTCGCCTCGCGAATCTGTTACCCTCTCTCCTCTATGGTCACGGTATTGCGCCCATTCTGAAGTGTGGAGTGCAGTAACGGTGCTGAGTTCCGCGGCACCATTTACCTTCAACCGCAGCTGATAATAAATTCATTCTCATAGGCTGCAATACAAACGAGGATAGAGGAACGAAATAAAAGAGACCTACAACATGGAAGGAATCAGAAGCCTTGACCGATTATATTATGTATAATATAGTGCAGCACCACCTGGAGGAAATTCTTTAATCAGACAAATCGACCGATGACCCATGAAGAGAGCACCGTTCTCTAGATTCTGCATGGTCTACTAGTTGTTGAAAATGGACACATCATCATGCCAATAAATGCATGAATGAGCGAGGCACCAAGCGTAAATTTCGAATAAATCACACAAGACGAAATGAATCATCAGTACAGAGCTCGTAAATTGGTTTTAACATTCACCAGTAAATAAAGGTGTGAACAAATTTATACAAAAGAGTGTAATCACCCCGAGGTCTCTGACTTGCCATTGGTATTTAGAAATGGCCACAATAAGTACAACAGACTCGAGCCAAAAGGAATATCGATTTTCACGTGGTCCCCAACCTGACTGGAAACGACCAACGTTGCCATGGATAGAAAGACTCAACGCATTGAGACGTCTTCTGCATTATCAACTCAATCTCAACGACAACTGTTGATTTCTACTCAGAGGAGTGATTCATTCAATGGTGAAATTATTTCCTCTTACATTTGATCTCACCACCCACCCGGACGACTCCAATCTTCAAACGGGAACCCCATTGTTCCAATCAGGAATCAATTAACCAGGGTTATTGCACTGTCATGACCAATCGTAATTGAGATTATCCATGGGATTCTTGCATTACTCTCGTATCATCTTTATTACAGTACTCAGAGGACGTCGATTAAATTTTCAATGAATAACTGATTGTACTGAACAAGTAGAGCTCTCAATGCTATTCCACTGTGCTGTACTGTGTCAGATATTGTGAAATGTTTCCTGTGATAAAATCTCACGTCTGATGGCTTTGAAAAATATTTTGAGTGTGTTAGTCCAAGGATACTGTTTCTCCTGGCCCCAGGCACAACTAAATCATTCAACAGCACTCAATAGGCTCTACCTAGTCATCCCATAAAATTTATTTACTTCGTATTAAAGTACGTGATGACTAAATTTTGTGAATTACATGACGTAATTCGTCATAGTATAATGGGGATTCATCAATTCAACGATAAAAATTGTGAAAATCGTAAATTTTAACATTAAATTGTTGATTTTACAAATTAATATGGCTCGGTTTGACCTATCTCCGGTAATTGACATTGACTACGATGAGTTAACGAGCCCACTCTTTACATGGGTCACACACTCCTTCACTGAGCTCGATATAATGTTACTGATGCATGAGGGGCGGCACTAAAGCCAATGTGCATCATTATTTAAAATTTCTAGGTACGTGTAGGTACGTTGTGCGTAGGCGTATGAGATCACGAGAGTATTGTGCAAATATATGTAAGGACACTATCAAATTCTGTGTCACTCTCATTAGTCTCATCGAGCTCGATCAATTTATCCTCGGCACGCAATTCCCTCTCGTGGCACACGTTATACTTTTCTTTTTTTTTATGAGCCGACTCGAATTTACTTCCGTTAATGCATAGTCTTGGAGACATGCTAGAATGCTGACGTGAGGAAATAATATCAGAAGCCAGAGAAAAGAGAGCAGGAAGCGAGCATCGAATTGTTCGAATTGTTTTCATATCGATCCTTCCGCAAAGAGAGTACATGGCCCCTCTGGGAACCAAATTGAAGCCTCTCTCTCTCTAACACAGTGTACCTGCTCACCCGCACGAGCCTCTACCTCAAGGTCAGCCCCTGACAATCAAAATGCAAGAATATATAGTTTATATAGTTCTTCAATTTATGGATTTTGATTTTATGAATTTTTTTCCAGGCCTCTCCAACATCTTGCTGCTTGACATTATTTTTTATTGTACTCCATGCCGGTGTCAACCGGTTGCGTAACACATTTTTTCTCACTCCCTCCTGAGTGTCCTTGATTTTTTCCCCCAGGCTGGCGCTTAAAATGAGGGG
The DNA here is from genome assembly GCA_963565655.1 of Aleiodes testaceus. Taxonomy (NCBI): domain Eukaryota; kingdom Metazoa; phylum Arthropoda; class Insecta; order Hymenoptera; family Braconidae; genus Aleiodes; species Aleiodes testaceus. The sequence goes on from OY751422.1 coordinate 3,952,741, forward strand.
AATTCGCATTCCAGATTGTGTGACTCGATGAACACATTTCGAGTTTTTATTAATTCAATCATTAATAAAAAATGGGATTAATTGAGTTCCACTGGAGATAATGCTTCTGGAATAACCAGAGATGATTTTTAAAAAAATCAGATTAATTCTCCGGTTTTTGAGTCATCCTCATTACTTTCGCTGTCATCAACACCCATGTAATCATCATAATTAATTCTTCTTTTTCTTACTTTCTTCTTACCCTTTAATTTCATTCAATTGGCTTAGTCACTCTGAAATTCTTTAATGTGTAAAAGGGCGCCCGTTCGGTTTATCTTCATTGTCGCGTCATTGAAAAATTCCGTCATCTTCATGGTATTCTTAAATCCGTAAATATCCTCTCAACCAACTTTCAAACAAAATAAATCTAAAAACATGTTTATACTCACATTCAACAACTTTATCTTCAAAAAAAAAAAAAAAATCCAATGAATTTATAGTTGTCTAGAAAGATCCATGAAAATTGACTCCAAAACCACTTTTTTCCTCTGAATAAAAACTACAATGAAAATCAATTCACAGTTTATCCTTCAGAATGCAAAATGAATGAATAAATATTACAATAAAATGTTAATTTAACCACGTTTTATCACCACGTTTTCTTCTCAGATCTCCACAATGAATAATAATCTACGTTCAGCGAATAAGCCGAACGAGAGACGACTGACGACGCAAAGGTCCCAACACTGCCGGCGTGCACTGGAGAGTCCTGACGGTTCTCCTCGGATTTGACCGTTATCTTTCCCTTTCTTCCTTGATTCAAGTCCCCCTCTCTGCTCACAGCATCCTCATAGAGTCCCCGAGGCCCTGGCGCGTGTTTTCTCAATGGTGCTCCAACACTTCCCTTTTCGTTGCTCCTAAAAGAACCGCTGAACTTAACAAAAAAAAAACGTAAATCAACCCAATAACTTCGATTAATTGTCTTCAATGTGAGTGAAAAAATTACGCCGGAAGGTAACCACCAAGTTAAACTCACATACAAGTACTGTATAAATGTACTAAGGGATTGAACGCACCGCTGCGCGCGTTTCGCCTTGGCACGGTATAACGCGTTTGGGCCTGCGCTTCCGTACGTTACTCTATTATACAGTACACGGTTTGCGATATCGACCCCTCTTACGTTGCCCCATTGGATGACACATCCTCCAATACGAATTTTTCAAATGTATTACGTCACTTGCGGTGTTATTGACGCTTAGCCCCGGCTAGGTACGAGACTCCAGGGAGCCAAACACACACACACACACATAAAAAGCACACACATCCCTTTTCCCTTTATTTTCTCTCCATTCTCCCGTTTTCCTCAAGAAGATCTTTATCCCCGAAAACTCGAGATTTTTCCCTTTTCATTGGCAGGGTGGACAGATGTTCATTGGGTTATTGTACAGGGATTGAAATGTGCATTTATTCTTCTTCTCACAAGGTTTTCATTTTTCTTATTATTCTTTATCTTTTTGTTTAGGCCTAGAGGCACTGGAGAAGGCTCTCTACTGCTGGGAAGATGCACTAACTTCGTTCAGCTGTAACCATGGGAGTAATGCACTTGCATTACCCTCGAAAGCGGATGCTGCATTTACTCATGATGTGCAACAATTACTTGACCTTGGGTATCAGATACAGAGTACCGCTGAATTACTCTTCATCGATCAGGTGTGAATATTCGTTAATTTTTGATTAATGTCAAAGGGAATGTAGAGGGTTTTTTTTGCTTTTTTAATAGCACTCGGTGCTGTTTTGTAATGAGAGCGATGGAAGTGAGGCGAGTCACAAGAGAGCCTCAACTGCACGATCCGGTGGGAGGGAGAAGGACAAAGCAGATGCAGCATCGTCCCCCGAGTCGTTTGCCTCAGCAAAAGACGGGGTAATGTTTGTCGAGATGAATGAGTAAATTGTTTTTTCTGGTTAACGCTTTGAAACACTCGAATGACTATGGTTTTATACATCAGGTGGCTGACTTGAGGGAGTTTGAAGAGTTCTCGGAGTTTTTCCCACACTTTGAGAAACAAAAGCTTTATCATGCTGCTTTGAAACAGCACGAGGACAAAGGAATTCCCTGCAGGTAGAAACAAATATTGCATTCTTGTACGTTTTATCTAAATTACGTCTCTTACTTGTGCCTCATTATTCTTGTTTTCTGTATTTTTTTTTTTTTATGTTTATTTAAAAACAGGCGATTGCATACGGAATTAGTTAAATGTGGTTCCGACGTGGAATATGTGGCAAAAGTTCATTGTTTACGTCAGGCTTATTCAAGGCTCTTCAGTCTACCCGCAGCAGCATCATGGATTGCTGATATCGGTCGTCAGGTCATCAGTGATCTAATCGTTTACGCTGACAGAGTATGTAAACATCTGCACTTAAATTCAAGTACCATACAATAGAATTTTAATTTTTATTCATTAATTTTCAGGATCCGAAAGATTACCTTTGTCACTATGAGAAAATGATGGAATTTCTTGGTGATTCGAGTAATTACAGAATAATGCAGGAGGAACTTAGTGCCCGAGGTGTTAAATGCATTAATTTTTACGATGTGCTCATCGATTTTGTTCTCCTGGATTCCTTTGATGAGGTTGAGAAGCCACCATCGTCAATTAAGGCTATTCTGCAGAATCGATGGATCTCCGCAAGCTTTCGAGAGACGGTAATGAGAAAATATCTATAGATATAGTATTTTAATTGGGAATTAATTTTTTTTCAATTACAGGCGATTGGTACTGCTATCTGGTCAGTTTTAATGGGCAAACGTCAAATGCTCAAATACTCTGATGGATTTCTCGCTCATTTCTACTCAATTTCGGAGCAAGTATCGCCGGTACTCGTTTGGGGCTTTTTGGGACCAGAGGGAAGTCTTAATGCCACCTGCCACTATTTTAGAGAACAAGTTATTGAATTTTTAATTGATATATTCGATTTTTTTAAAGTAAGGTACACGAATGTCGATAATCTCGCTGAAGACATTCTCCGAGAGATGCGGATAAGAGTAGAAAATATTAATCAACGTCTAGCACTCGAGGGCTGTTGACTTATTTTAACAATTACCAAGTCACTAAATAGAACATTCAGTCAAAGTATCGTACAAGTAATTAAATAATTAATCATATTAAATTAAATACGGGTTTCTATAACACGAATCAGCAATTCGATATTGCAATTGACTTTTCGATGTATATTCTTTGATGATAATCTCAATGGAAGTAATTTTTACGTGCTTATATGAGCCTTTTTACGCAGACCTCAATTTTATTTATTTATTAGATAATTCGACAATTTGTACACGTGATTTTCAGCATTTACGCTTATTTATACTGAAAATCTAGTTCCTTATCAATAGCGATAGTTCAATGCGAATGATCAATGAATACTTGTATATATCCATGTACAGTTTATCTAAGTAGACCATTTTCTATCAATAAATGTAAAATTAAATAAATGAAAAATCGTTTCTTTCAATGGAATCATCAGAAAATCTCTATCTCCTTAATTTATTATTGTAATAGCGATTTAAAACCTATCAGATATCACAGCATATCTCTCGTCATCGGATTCTTCCTCATCGGAGGATGGAACAACAGGATATATATTCAGGCGATTTTTTATTTTGTACTCTTCGAAATTATCCCACTCTAGAGGCTTCACTATTGGAACTCCCGAATCTCGCTCAATCTGATCAGGATCCGGGACAATTTGTGGATTTTTCTGCATACTACTTTGCAGCCTCGGCCAATCTATAACTGAATAAACAAAAAAAATTAAGTACTTCGTTAAATTTCGTTGAATTCAATTTTTTAATCTCACATTTATGAGCTTTAACGATCTGAATCCTAATTTCCCTTCCAAAGTTCTCGTTCACCGTTTTTTCAGGCACAATTGCCCCGAAAAAGTAGAGGCAGAGGTAATAAACTTTGTCATCATGAATAGTACTGAAAAATAAATTCAACAGATTAATAATAGGATAATGGGAGAGAGGAATGAATTAATACCTGAATCTCATGTGATCGAGGTCGATCCTCAAAAAATATTTTTTCACATCAATTAACATTATTTTGAGCACAATTCTTCCATCATCCTGATACCACAAGACCCTAGGAACATTCCCAGAACATTTGAGAATCGGTAGCTTCATAATGAATTTAATTTTAATTAAATAAACTATTGTTTATGTATTAAAATGAGGTTAGTTGGGTTTCAAATGACAATTCAAACAGTGAACTGCGCAGTGAACACTGCGCATGACGTCGCGTCGTGTAAAGTCGCCCCATTTTGAGGTGTGTGCACTGTCTCCCATGAACTCAAGTAATTGTGAATCAGTAAACCAAAGATAAACACAGTTAAACGTCAAATAATTATAAAAAAATGTCGAAGATTGATGATAGAAAGGATACAACGGGATTTCGTAAGATTGATATCGATGAATTCAGTGAAAATAATTTTAAGGAGGAAGAGGCTGATGGAGGTACCACAGGACCAACCGGTCCTGATGAGAATGAAATAAGATCACTGCTTAACCAATATCCTTTTCAAATCTTTAATTATTTATTAATATTTCTCTTTAATTTAAAATTGTCAATTATATTTTTTCTTAATCAAGAAATACAGGAAAACATGCAGAAGCTTTGATATATGCACTCAAATCAGCACCACTAGACTGTAAAAATCAGCAAGTCAAGGTGAATATTCTCATTTTAAATTAATTAATCATAAATTAATAAAAATGAATTTTTGGATTGGTTTATTATTATTAGGACACTGCGAGGAATGCAACACAGAAGGTTTTACTCAGTATAAAATCGAATCAAATGGATGATGTATTAGCACAACTCGACAGGGATTTAATGGATGTCTTGATGAAATACATTTATCGAGGATTTGAAATACCATCGAAAGACAGTAGTTCACATCTCCTCACTTGGCATGAAAAAATTTATAATATCAATGGGATTGGGAGTATAGTCAGAGTACTCGCTGATAGCAAGAGAGCGTGATGAGTATTGATTTCTTGATTTGTTGAATAAAAAGTATTGGAAGTATTCACTTTTCACAGTTTTAGTTAACATCGTTTCTTTTATTTTAATATAGATATAGATATATATATATTTTAAACAACGAGTACAATAAGTAATAACATGACGCCGTAATAATGAAAAGTACAAATTAATATTATTATTTTTTTTTTACGATACCCTGAATATTTAAATTTAATGAAAGATGAAAAAATTCTCCACAATATTTCGTCTTCAGAGTCAGATAATCGATTTGGAAAATCATGAAGCATTTCCTTTAACTCACAGGTAAGTTTTCATTGTATTATCGTTTTCCCTTGAAGAAGATTTACGTATAAAAAAAAATATCTTACTCGCATTTGCTCTTTACAGTTATCATAATCATGTTAGTTTGGCGAATCAGGAAGAGTGCACTCACAAAGACTGCTTTGGCTCTGAAAATTGTAATAAAAATTAGAAAAATCGTTTTAATGAAAGAATTGAAGAATTTGATACTCACTGGCCCTCTTTAAAATACTCTTTCAGTGTATTACTAAATCGTTTACTGTATTTAACGAATTCTCGTTTTCTCTGGTCCAGTGCCTGTTTTCCAGCAAGTCCTGGAATAAATGCAGTGACCTCGTTGACAGCATCCAACAATTTTTTAATCGCACTTGCAATTTCCCTAAAACAAAGAATCCTTTTATAAGAAAAAAATTAATTCAAAATAATGAATTTAGAATGAAAACTGACTTGATAGTCTCTAAGAACGTTTTACGATCAGTTATTTCATCAGGAATTCTGCTCAATATTCGTTTGAGTGCTGTTGATTTACGATTTAATTCCTGGAATGCGTCCTCTGATCTTGCTGAACGATACTCGATAGCTGCAATTATCAAAAATCGAAGATTAAGTAAATAAAACCATATGCATTGACATAAAATATTCACCATCACTGTCTGAAGCAATGCCTTGCAGACGTAGCACACTGGCGTTCATATCGAGGCTGACCTCAGCTCTCCTCATAATCCCCAGTACCAGATCATACGTGATACCAGGATGACTGTTCTCTGCTCTGGAGAGAGCAGATCTCAGCATTTGTGCAGCAATCAGATTTTGGCTTTCCAACTGAAATCAGAATAAATAAAATTAATAAAAAATTATTAAAATCCCAAGAGTTTATTTACCTTCGAGAGTATCGGACATAATATCACAGGGAGAACAAGTGATGTAACTGGAGTCTCATCTCCCATTGTCATCGTTTAATATATTTTCGTATCAGCGAGAAATTGAATTAATCAGATGTATATATGTATACCTCCTCGTTGCTCAGAATGCCACGATAATACTAACGATGAAATCACTGTCTAAGATTCCATAAAACTGAAGAATCTTTTCTCCTCACAAAGTTGCATTAATTCCATAAATAATTGGCAGTTTATTGCTCGATTTCCTCATTATTCATTTAATTCACTACCCTGACAGCTGTCACTGGAGAACTAGACCTAGGGCAAATTGAGGTTAAGCTCGAGTACTTTTGTGTAGAATAGAGATAGATGATGATAAAAATGCATAGGTGTATCTTTTCTAGGTGGGTCCGGTTTTCTAGTAAAAAAAGAACTGAAGAGAGGGGGGAGAGCCTGTCTTCTAGGGACACTGGTAACTTCGTGCTCCAGTTGTGGTATCAACTGCATGACTGGCGCCATTTTGAATTCTTCAACAAAAACATGACAAGTTTGAAAAAAGTATCAAAGAGTATTATAAAATACTCGAATAAAGCAGAAGAGATTTTCCGATCATTAAATGGTGTATTTGCGATTTATAAACCTCCGGGAAATACTCAGCAACAGACAAAAAAGATATTATTAGACCACATGTGCAGAGGTTAGAAGATTTTATGAGTAATTTATTTGAGATTTTTTTTATTAATTAATTCATGTGGATTTTTTTTTTACAGATTTAAATAGTATGGAAGTACGGGCTCCTGAGTCTTATGTTCATATAGACGGGGAAACTAATAAAGAAATGACTGTGAGAGTGGAGCCTAGTTATGCAGATCATCCATTGGTAGTTGGACCTCGTTATCAACCACAAGACTTCAAATTAGCATGGGCTCATGGATTATCCAGAGAGACATCAGGGATAATGTTGGTGGGAGTGAATGGAGGTACTTCGATGGTCCGGAGAATTCATGAGTCTGCTCCAACACGATTTTTCAAAGTCAAAGGAATCCTAGGGCAGGCAACAGACAATTTTTTTATTGATGGAAAAATAAAAGAAAAAACTACCTGGAAGCATGTCCAAAGACAGCATCTCGACATGTTGTGTGCTTCAATGCAGTCGTCTCATCAGAGAAAGATGTTTGAGTAAGGAATTAATTTTATTAAGAGTATTAATTTTTTTTCGAATGAATGCTACGTTTCTTTTAAATTTGTGCACAGGGCCTGTGGTGTAGATATACAATCTCAAGCTGCATATGACTTGGCTGTTCAGGGACCCATCAGACCAGTAGAAAAACGACTTCCAATGCTATATTCGATAAAATGTGTAGATTATAATCCGCCGGAATTCACTCTGGGTAAATTTATTCTCTCAATCTTTTTATTTATCACAAACTGAATTATTAATGGAATAATATTAATTTCAGAAATTGTCTGTATTAATGAAACCGACCAATACCTCAAGAGCCTCGTCCACGATTTGGGAATAGAAGTGAGATCAGCAGCAACGTGTACACAGCTTCAATGTTTTCAGTATGGAGTATTTACCCTAAATAATGCACTGTTAAAAAAAGACTGGGATATGGAGAAGCTTCTGGTTAATCTGGATAGGTGTAGAAAGATCCTCGGACAACATAAATTCTTATTCAAGCAAGAGGATCCTATTTTGAGAGAATATTCGAGACCATATACCAGGAATTTGTTGAATTAATTATCAATGTTATTTTATTAAATATATAATACTTTAATCTCGTGATCTTGATCGTTCATCAGAGGAGCCCCTGGATGATGCCCTGCTGGATCTAGTCCTTCGATCACTGCTGTCATATCTGTTCCGGGATCTTCGATAATCATCACGATCGTCCCTGTCTTTGCTACGACTTCGTCGTTTTCTACTCTGTGCGGAATCTGAATCATCAGACTTCTCTGAAGGTCTCGATCTCGGTTTCCTCGGCCACTGCTGCATTTTTACACTTTTCGCAATAACCCGTTTTTGATGATCCAATTGAGGGAAAAGATCCTGAGACTTCTCCAAGGCCTCTTTCGCTGAATTCATCTCTGCTTCTTGTATACTGTGTCCAGAAGCTTTCGCCAGTCTCTTACCCCGGAAATAAACTGCGACTGTGTAGACACGAGTATTGGTAGGTCCCTTACACTCAATCACCTTATAAACAGGTATATCAGGTTCACCCCCGTCCATTGTTCTCAATGTCAGGCAGCATTGTTGGAGTTTGCTCTTCGGATCATTCCAATCTTGATTCATAATAAAATCTTGTAATCGTGGGAAGAAACAGACGTTGCAGACAACTTGACAAGCTTCCAAGCCTTTATCCACATAAAGTGCACCAAGAAAAGCCTCCAATAAATCAGCTCTATCTTTAGTTTTCAATTCAGCTTTCTGATTGCCATATAATGCATACTGTGTCATTCCCAAATCGTCACAAACAACAGCCTGCGTTTTATTATTCACCAGAGAGCTTCGTAATAATGATAAATGTCCCTCATGATGCTCTGGAAAAAATTTGTAGAGATATTCTGAGACTATGAGCTGCAGAACAGTGTCTCCCAAAAATTCTAATCGTTGATTTGAACCCAGGGTTAAATTGGTATAGCCAATGCTACGATCAGTGAAGGCTCTTGCTAATAATCTGATGTGCGTGAATTGTACTCCGATGGTTTCCTCGAATTTCGTGAGTTTCTGGAGGAATTCGAAGCTTGATATCCATTGTCGATCGCCCACTGGTTCTTGTTCCTGAAGAGGATGCTTTGGATAGTTCACCCATACTGATAATAAATCTGGTTCACTCTGGAACAATGTTTCTCCGAATATTCTGTCAGCAACTGCGATTCCTCCGTCGAGGAAGAGAGATCCCATTAGAGCCTCAAAACAATTGGCCATTGCATGCTTTAATTCTAAATCATGACAAAGATCACTTCCATGGGCATACAGCATGTACTGCTCCAAGTGCAGTTTTTCAGCTAGCACAGCTAGATGTTGGTTCTGTACAATAGCAGCTCTGTAAGTTGCTAAACCACCTTCCTCAAGATTCGGAAACATGTGGAATAGATGAATTGATGAGAGGAATTCTACCACTGCATCACCAAGGAACTCAAGCCTCTCATTATGGGCAATTGATGATTCTGTCTCTCTTCTAGCACCAAATCTTGACATAATATTTATCAGAGTATTTATACCACGTTTTCTTGTGTTCATGTAATGAATTCTTCTGTCTCCATACTCTGGTTGACTTATTCCACAGTTTGTCAATGAATTTCTCGCGTGATCTGGATTTGTACCGAAATTTTCACGATAACTTGGATGTGTCAGAGCTAATTGCAGTAGATATCTGTTATTAAATTTATATTTCAATGTACTCTCTAAATTATCGAGAGATTTATGGAATCTTAAATGACAGACCAACACAGGTATCAGCATAGCGTGCTGGACAATGTCACACATTATTCCAGTTCTGTAAAAACCATCAGAACTCATATCAACAGTGACGTCACGTTTCATTTTACTTTGTGTCCGTAATTCTTGTAATTTATTCTCTTTAGCCTCTAATTTTCTCTTGCTCTCGAATGAGGGTTTAGGCATATTTGCTAATAAATGACGAAACTTGACGTAGTCCCTCCAGGCTTTCTGATAATCAGCATTACCAGCATAGCTGAGTTGGGGAGGCCTGATTCCGAAATGAACGATCGCTGGATAAGCAATACCATCACTTGGCTCTTGCTGCTGTTCTTCATCTTGATTCCTGTCCAATTGATCCACCCTGACACTACAGGGCTTCTTCCCAGGGTAAGTAACCACCATTCCTTTGACTTCATCAGCAAAATTCTGCCATTTGTACTGTGGCATTGCCACTAGTCGTGGTAAATCCTCAGCTTCAATCAATTTCGTACTACATTTTATCAAATAATTCAGTACTTCATTCATCGACAGAATCTCTTGACCCTTATCAGGTAAATCTCTGACGAATCGAGGCATAAAATGAAACTGCCCACAGCCAGTTTTATCCTGAGCTGGATGTAAATCAAAGTCCATCAATTCTAATATTTCTTTGAATAGATACTCTTGAAAATAATCGAGTTCACGAATTGTAAAATTCTCCGGCAGCTTCTCCTCAATGTAGAGAATCGTGTATTCAATATTGAATCTTATGACTTTACACGTGGGTAATTTAACTAATGGGAAATGAGAGAGCATAGAGAAGCCTTCGAATATAAATTCATGCTCATCGTGTTTGATGATTGTTGGTGTTTTTGTGAGGAAATTCGTTGGAGGACTTATTGTTATTCTATAATGAAACAACTTGTCTGCATTATTCGAGTTGAATTCACAACGATTTATCATTCCCTCACCAGCATAGATACCATGCCTTATTCCAGATCGTCTGGATTTGGCGCTGCATCTGCACAAGGGTCCATCATTCATTTCACCAGGATCATTGAACCACATTTCTTTATGTAATCTCTGTGGATGCTGTTTTTTCGCCATTAATTCTTCCATTGTCCTGTCAACCTCGTCCATTGAACTGTCGCCATCAGACGAAGAGCTGCTATCACTACTGCAGACCTCAGATTTGTGTCTACAAACTCGTCTCCTCGTTTTACGAACCGGTGGTTCATAGGGCTCATGTTGAGATCTACTTATCTCTGCCCTATCCAAAAGCACTTGCTTGAAAATATCACATAGCTCCTGCAATTTGGCTGTGCCTCTCATTATCCTAGGATTATTATCGTCCCTCGTGTAATAGAGGTCTGCTGGTGCTGTTCGTGTCCAGGCTTTCCTCTCGCACTCCAGTATCCCATCTGGTCCCAATTCGTCCATCCTCTTCTCAATATCCCGACTAGTTGCACAATAATTTCGTCTGAAATGAAAAAAATTAATTATTAATTCTTCAGTAAAAAACCTTTTCCCAATCATTTTTATTCTATCTCACCTGTATTTTTCCAGCAACAATTCTCTTTCAGTCATTTCTCTCTTCGGTTTAACAGAAACTTTAGTACTAGGCATTGAACATCTAGATGCCTCTGTCTCCACTGATCTTGATCGTTTCCTACTGAATCTCTCTCCACTCACCACCGATTTTTCTCTACTCCGAGTTCTCTCTCGAGAGCTTGGATGCCCTCTCCTCTCCTCATGATCACCGTTCTTGTAATAATGAGACCTATCTGGTCTCCTGTACCTATTATCTGTATTCCCTCGACGATTCCCAGACTCGTATGCACTCTGAGAGCTATCACAGTTGTCCACCCAATTTTTATTACTGTTTCCTCTGTCACTGTAGCCTCTCCAGTCCTCTCTCTTCTTCTCATACCTATTATCACTTCTTTTCGATGAATCACTGTGATTACCAGAAGACTGAGACCAGCCACCTCCATCTGCTCTTTCTCCTCTCCAATTCCTATTTTTCTCCAAATTTGTGTTGACATTGTTTCTGTCATATTGATTAAATTGATTTGACCAGTTTTGATGGGTCATTGGATTATTCGAGGAATTATAAGAGACTCCTGGTTGAGAGGAGTTTTCGGAATAGCTCTGATAATTATAAGCATAATTATTTCCATAATTTGTGTATGAGGATTGGTAATGAGCATACTGGTTCTCTGATTGTTGTTCATCGTAGGAATTTTGTTGATAATTCGTTTGGCTCGAATAAACTTCGTTATTAGCGAAATTTGGAGGTGGCACAGTGAAATTCGGTGGTGGTTGTGAAAAATCTGGCGGAGGATACGGTATCGCAGGATTTGTGTAATAATCTGAGCTCTGTTGTCCAGAATTCCATGTGTACTGTTCTGATGAATTATCATTGGACATTTTCTTCAATAAATTATGGAGAATGAGTCTCAAAATAAAATGCAAATGAAGTATTCACGAATTATTTAATTTTTATGGATTAATTGGTTTAAGTTGCACTTAACTGATTATTGTAAACAATTGATCCTCTTTTTGTTACATTGTTATTAATTGTTCATCATAACCAAAGAGAACGTGTGTGGACGAATGACTGAAGACGATCTGCGCCTGCGCAGTGGGATTAAAAAAAAAAGAGGTTATGGTTGTTAGTGCCGAATGTTCACATGAGACAAAAAAGAATTGAATCATGAAATCCCGTAAATTGAATAAGAAGAAAAAGATCCCGATTCAAAAAACTCGGAAACAATTACGAAAAGAGAAACGTCAAGAGAAAAAAGTGCATCGAGCTGAGTATCACAGTCAAAAGAAGCCAACTCCTGGTAAATTCGTTCTAAAACCAGAAAATCAAGAAGATGAAGTGCCTGAAGACATCAATGTTGCTTCAAAAAATGCGAGTATCTTGAAATCTCAGATGAAAGAGAAGAAACAACAGAGAATCGCCAAAGAAAATGAGAAAAAACGTAAGAATCAATTATTAAAAGACAATGAGACTGAGGACCGAGTGATTCAGCAAATGGAGAAGAAATTGAAATTAAATAAACGAAAGAGCAAGACAACACCAAAATCATTTGCTGCTGATGGATTAGATTATTTATTAGATTTTTGTGATGATGAAAATCGTAAATTAGCAGTGGAAACTGAGAGACAATTATTGGGTGAAGATGCTGGTTCTGATTTTGAGGAGGATTTTGCGATGATGACAGGGAAAGACGAGGAAGATGCTGCAGAGGCTCTAAATGATAATTCTGATGAAGATTCAAGGTCAGAAGCTAATGAAGACGAACAGACAATTGATTCCGATAATTCTGAAGAATCTCCCGATTTTTCTGAAGAAGAAAATCCAGAAGCAACAGAAGCAGAAGAAATTGAAGAAATTGAGGAAGAAGAGGAGAATTCAGGCACGTGGGAGGACATTTACGGTCGAAAACGAGACAAATCCGGAAACATTCTTCCATCCACTGGGAAATACATTCCTCCAGCAGCTCGTTTGAAGTCTCTCGAGTCCTCAAAAGAAGACGAAAAAATCCAGCGCCTGAGGAAACAATTAAAAGGATTGATAAATCGTTTAGCCGAACACAATATGCACACGATTGCAAACGAGATCGATGAACTCTACATGTCAAACAGCAGAAACAATATGAATGAGTTGATATCCAAGCTCATGATGGAGTCTATAGTGGCACCAGTGATGACTCCAGATCGTCTGATAGCAGAGCACATGATGCTGATTGCAATTCTTCATGCCAACGTTGGGACAGAAGTCGGTGCTCATTTTTTGTTATCATTAGTGAGAAGACTAGATGAAATGATGAAGATCCAACAGGAAGTCGAGAATAAAGAACTCGATAATTTGATGCTGATGATCTCTCATCTCTACAATTTCAAAGTTTTCGGAGCACAATTGTTGTATCAGATACTCGAGAAATTAGCTGAAAAATTCGGGGAGAAGGAGATTGAGATTATTCTAGTGATACTGAGGACTGTTGGATTTTTACTGAGGAAAGACGATCCATTGGCTCTTAAAGGATTGATTATGAAGCTTCAGCAAAAGGCAGCGAGTGCCAGATCGGAGAATTCGAGGGTTCAGTTCATGCTGGATGTTTTGATGGCTATTAAAAATAATAATATGAATAAAATACCGCAGTTTGATCCGACGCATTCGGAGCACTTGAAAAAGATGCTGAAGACCTTTTTGAGGAAGGGGAATGTTGTTACGCAGTTTAATATCACTCTGGAGGATCTTCTGAAGGTGGATGAGAGGGGAAAGTGGTGGATCGTTGGATCTGCGTGGACAGGGAATGTTCCAGCATCAAAAACTAATAATGAAGATGCTCCTTCGAAGCCTCTGTACAGTGAGAAAATTCTGGAGCTCGCTAGAAAGCAGAGGATGAACACTGATGTGAGGAGGAATATTTTCTGTATTCTCATGACTGCTGAAGACTACATGGATGCTTTTGAGAAAATTCATCATTTGGGACTGAAGGATCATCAGGGGAGAGAGATTATTTATGTTCTGATGGATTGTTGTCTTCAGGAAAAATTATTCAATCCTTACTACGCAGTTCTGGCCCAAAAATTCTGTGACTATGATCGGAAAAATCAGGTAAATTAATAATTCATGAATTTTATTGGGATAGATGTTAATTTCTTTTTTTTTCAGATGACTCTACAATATTCATTGTGGGATAAATTAAAGGCTCTGGATGATTATTCCAATATTCAACTCCGGAATTTAGCTAAATTCTTGAGCCACTTGTTCCTAGAGAAGGCTCTGCCATTATCAGTTCTGAAAGTCGTTCAATTTGGTGAATTGGATAAACCAACGATGAGATTAATGAGGCAAATAATGCTTGGTTTACTTCTGCATGAAAATACGGAGGAGTGTCTGCAGGTGTTTGAAAGAATATCATTGTCACCACAATTACAAACATTCAGAGAAGGCCTAAGGCTCTTTATCAGTCATTTCCTCATTAAAAATGCTGACTCAAAACCATTACCAGAGAGTCAAGTGCAGAGGTTAAAAGATCGTGGTGATTTGATAGACAGAATTCTCATTTCTCGTGTATCACGAACTATTCTCTGATAAAGTACGTAATTTTACTAGACTTTTTCCTCATTCCTAGAAATTAGAATATATTTTTATTAAAAGATTCTATATTTATAAATTGATAAGAAAATTTGATATTTTATTGAATTTCCTTAATTACAAATTATTTTAATCATCGTCATATAAATTTTGGAAAAATTGAGTAAATCATTCAATTAACGAGAGAAATAATTAAATTCCAAATGTTTTCATGCAAGTCCTGTAAGTATTCTCGTAATTCTGAGCGAGTTGTCCGGTGCATCCGTAGCCACCGAAACGATGAATGCGAACGTAATCATCACAGTTAATGACACCATCTCCATTACAATCCTGAACAAGGAAAAAAACATTGGAATGAGTGAATTCAGTGTAAAGAATATTAAATTATGAATTTACCTGAGCAAATCTGTTCATGTAGCCCTGAACGGCTGATGCTGCACAGAATGGATCATTCACGCACCTCGCCCAAGCTGAAGATAATTAATTCAGTTTAGAAGAAGCAGAACCGGTAAATAAAACAAAAATCTCCTGAATTTAATTAACAAACCTCCACTGGCATTTGGATCCTCATTATTGAGCGTAGGCTTTCCGGAATCTGCCCAGTAGCTCCAGGTAATGGCAAATGGTCCACAAATCTCTCCAGAACATCCGGCTTGTGTATCACAACCAGAAGCAGCTTCGCACAAGCAACCGAAGCACGTTTTACTGATGTCCTGTGATGTTACTGGTGCAAGTTGTCCCAATGCAATTTGCGCTTTACAATGGTAATAAAAATCAATGCATTCGTATTAATATTTAAATTACATTCATCATTTTTTTTTTATCCATTCTAATCCAATTTATCTTTATTCATGAAATTCTGTGAATAAAGAATAGCACGAACGTGGATTGCCTTCCGAATCATTCCCATTGCGATTTAATTGTTTTTTTGTCATTTTTTCCTCAGGTAAACGAGGATGGAATAATGATTTTTATGGAATAATAGAATTTAAAAATAGCAAGGAATAAAAATAAAAGAAGCTTGCATTCCTTCACGAATATCAGAGATCCTGGGGTAAAAGAGGATACCCTTGAACTTGTTCGATGCCTCTGGCCGGTTATTCGAAAATAAAATTGGACATGATTACATTGTGAAAACCGGATCCTCGTAATGTTTTTGTTTCTCAATGCTCTTTTTATTTTATTTAAGGACATTTATGGGTAAGATTATTGTGATATACGAGAGATGACGCAGTCCTGACGCCCACATTATTTCGGAATATTAATTTAATATTGAAAAATTTGAATTAAACTTGAGAATAACGTATTAACATAATTTGAAAGTTTTTTTTTCAAATCAAATTGAATATCGAGGGCAAATGGAATTGTCAATAGAATAAATTTAAAAATTAATTTCTGCATAATTCCAGTATATCTCATTAAAAATGGATGAGGTTCATTGATCCTCGATAATATAAATCAATTATTAATAATAATAATGAAATTTTGAAACTCACCCAAAGCGCAGAAGAGAAGAAAACTCGTAATTCTCGAAACCATTGTACTAACTACTGTTTCCCTATTTTATTTATAAAAAAATAATGACTCGTTGTAATGTGTCCACTCGCAGTAGTTTCTCGTAACTGTTCACCGGTTAGCGAAGGACCTCGGCTTTATATAGTGAATATCGGCTCAATGACAAGGCGTCATCCCAAGTGGGGAATTCAAGAGCGCAGTGGCAATTACACACACTGTTGATCTTTAGGTAGGAAAAACGTGTGGACACAAACATGAGAAAGAATCGAAAAGGAACAAACAGAAGAAAGAGAAAAAAAAATGATCTGCACCTATTTTAGGGAAATGCGCTGTCAAATGTATAAATTAAATCATGACACGTGTCTTTTCTGCAAAAAAAAACTGGAATTTTGTTCCCCTCTAATTTATGTCCAGATAAGAGATTCTTCGTATTTTACGCGAAAATTTTGTAGATAAATATCTGTAAAATCCCAGGGATTACATAAGTTATAGAATCGAGAAATCACATCCTTGTATTAAATTTTGTTGAATTCCATATGTTTTTCGAATGAGAGAAACTAAAGTGATTCATTGTTATCGTTAATTGATTTGTTTTTTCCATTAATACTTATTTGTTTCTGTTATTAATCACTGGATTAGACACACAAAGAATGAACTCAATCTCAATCATTAAAAATCAATAGCCAGAGGTTTTCTTTCATAAATAATTAAGACATTGTAATTAGAAACAATTAATACGTATTTATTCGAAATTAAAAGACGAATGAGCTTATTTAGATTTTGTTGAATGCAGCAATATCGACAGACTGTACGTGTTCCTCGAATTCTTGAATTTTCTCGACGAGCTCATCGACAGACACCTTGTCATCCTCGACGACACAGACGATCTGTAATTTTTTGATACCGTAGCCAACTGGTACTAATTTCGCTGTAAATTAAGAGGTAATTATGTTAATTCAATTTTCTTCTTGATTTTAATTAAATTAAATTAAATTGCACTCACAGACTCCCCAAACGAGACCGTCCATTTCAATGGCCCTGACGGACTTCTCCATTTCTTTAAGATCAGTATCATCACCCCAGGGTTTGACATCAATGATGATGCTGGATTTAGCGATTAATGCTGGCTTCTTGGCTTTCTTCTCAGCGTAAGCCTTTAATCTCTCCTCTCTGATTCTCTCTGCCTCTGCGTCCTCTTCCTCGTCCGATCCAAACAGATCAACATCATCATCGTCGTCAGCAGCTGGCTTGGCTGGTGCTGCACCACCAGTACCACCGAGTACAGCTGGTGCTTTCTTTTCACCAGGGAGGGTTTTAAGATCGTGAGACTTGATGTGGTTGTACCATCTCAGTACGTGTGGATTTGCTGATGTTGGTGATTTACCGAGGGCCTCGTATACTGCTACATCAGCCTGGGATGCTTGGAATCTGGTGCAAGAAGGATTAAAAAATTTATTAATTAAATCAGAAGATAATGTCGGTGAGGCTATTATGAGCTTCCATATGCACTAATCATATCTGTCAAAATTAAAAATAAACACTAAATTCGAGGAATTCAATTACATAATCAAGTAAATTTATCCTCATTTCACAATTCTCTTTGTCTTATGAAGAATGAGTCTAAAAAAAAGAAGAAATCGTCGGTTAAAAAATGGAAAAAATAACCCAGCTAAATTTGCAAGATGCCGACAAGATGAGCACGTGTATAGTTATTGTTGAATTAAAATAAATATGTGGACTTACCCCTCGATGTAACTACGTTCAGCTAAATATGCGTCGAGGTCCTTGAGGCCCTTGGGAGTCTTTAAATCACCGATTGCCATTTTTAATTCTATATTAAAATTTTAATAAATAGATTGAGTACGGTTTTTCTAACTGATGAGAGACAATACAACCTCTCACGGTCTACTTCGGCGGAAAAGGGGGGTTGTTGAGAACGATGAGCATGAAGTGTATGGTTATTTTAGTCTGTGACGTACGTTCCGGTTTTTCAGTGGACGATTGACGTGCACTCTGCATTTAATTTATCAAGCAGAAACAATTCATGAGTTTCTTCTTTATCGGTTTAGGCTGTTGTTAATTTTATTTATTTAATAATAATTAAACGATTAACTACCAAACAATAAAAACTAAATACCAATCACCACCGAACGATTCACAAACGATTTCATATTTTTTAAATTATTTATTATTAAGTAGTAAAGCCAGTTTTGCAATTTGTCTCTTTTTGAAAATGATGTAAGAGGGCGCCACCTAAAATCCCTAGAAATTCCTAGATTTGTTGCTAATTTTATTTATTTAATAATAATCTAGCAGGTAACTACCAAACAATAAAAAATAAATACCAATCACCACCAAACAATTCACAAACGATTACATATTTTTAACCTCAAAAAACCAATTTTGTGCTGCTGGCTCAATTTGGCGATTTTTTTTCTAAAATTTTAGCGTGCAGTGGTAAACAAGGTTAAGTCTAGTGACATTCGACTTGGCCTTGTTTACCACTGCACGCCAAAAAGTCAATTTTAACGCAATTTTCGAATGCAGTGGTAAACCAGGTTAAGTCGAATGTCACTAGACTTAACCTTGTTTACCACTGCACGCCAAAAAAGTCCAATTTTCGAATGCAGTGGTAAACCAGGCTAAGTCGAATGTCACTAGACTTAGCCTTGTTTACCACTGCAGGCTTAACATTTAGAAAAAAAATCGCCAAATTGAGCTAACAGCACAAAATTAGATTTTCGAGTTAAAAAAATATGCAATCGTTTGTGAATCGTTTCGTGGTGATTGGTATTTATTTTTTATTGTTTGGTAGTAATCTGCTAGATTATTATTGAATAAATAAAGTTAGCAACACAATAATTGAATTTTTGAATAAAAAAATATGCAATCGTTTGTGAATCGTTTGGTGGTAATTGTTTTATAGTTTTTATTGTTTGGTAGTCAATTGTTCAATTATAATTAAATAAATAAAAATTAACAACTGATTTTTCAAAAAACTCGGAAAAATTAATTTCGATACATCTTTTCCGGCTTAAATTTCCTCAGCTTTCCAATGGAATCGTTAAAAAAAAATTATCTCCAATATTTCCCGAAAATTTTTTTTTCGGAATATGGGGACTTCGGCAGAATTCAATTCGGCCCCCCTGACCTCAAGCCAAATACAGTTTATTCTGTTGTAGATGTCGCTTTGCTTTTTTTTCCTCTTTTTTCACCGCAAAGAGCACATGAAACAGGCACTCGTGGTTATATCGGTGAATTTTCACTCCAAAAACGCAGAGAAATGAAATTAATAAATTAATTAGTAATAAAAAGGATTAATCTTGTTGAATAATTATGGCAACTTTGTTCAAATCCTGTTCTGGACTCAACGTCTTCAGTAAATTCTTGAAACCTAGGTAAATCCATTGAATTCCTTTATTACTTGTGATAATAAATGTACAGTCTACTGATATTCATTTATTTTTCAGGATTGAAGTGGTGACAGTGCCCAACAGAGGAAGAAAACTCCTGAATCCTCCTCCCAGAAAAAGATACTCTCCCTGGCTGCTAAAACAGAATCGTGTTGTCAGTAAATCAGATTCCTCATCAATTTCATCATTTCTGCATTGAATTTTAATGATTAAATTCCATTGCCTCTTTAATTCACAGCTTACAGACGATTTCGTGACATCAGAGAACACGAAATTCATCCAGGATGTGATAGAAACAGACTATGGCAAACCAGATCCACAGAGTGGTACTTATTCACCATTGAAAATAGCACCGATTGAACCTGTTAATAAATGGACGCCAAATTCCCGCAGAACCGGTGTCATAGTGAGAAAAATCGGAATTTATCCCATGTGGTTAAAGAATGGAAGGAAAATATTGACTACAGTTCTTCAGGTGACTACTCCCCTCTCCTATTTTAACCAAGAATCATGATTTCCCTATTTATCATTACAGGTTGCTGATAATCACGTTATTAAATATATTCCTCCTGAGAAATGGGAACCGATGATTAATAAATCCAAGCTGGGAGTTGGATTGAGGAAGGAAATGGGGTGCCTTCTGGTTGGAGCTGACAGTGCTGATCCACAATTGGTAATTTATTTTATTTTCATCGTGTAATTAAATTTCCTGAATTCTTTATTTTCCCCACAGTTCACAAAACAGTACTGCGGCTTGTTTGGCGATGCTGGAGTGTTGCCAAAGCGTTTGTTAGTACGTTTCCTAGTGACCCCGGATGCGGCACTTCAACCAGGAACTCCCCTCACAGTTGCCCACTACAGACCCGGTGATTTCGTTGACATCAGAGGCAAAACGTAAGTCTCCCCAATCCCAAGACCTTCATAGTTCACTCATGGATTGCGTCTTTTTGTAGAATGGACAGAGGCTTCCAGGGTGTCATGAAGCGCTGGGGCTTCAAGGGCATGCCAGCGACTCACGGAGTCACGAAAACCCACAGGAGACCAGGAAACATTGGTTCTGGAGGGAAAAAAGCCAGAGTCATGCCGGGGACTAAAATGCCAGGACACATGGGCAATCGTTACCGAGTGTTTCGATCAGTTGAGGTAAAATCCCACAATCTTCATTAATTTATGAAATATTTGAGAAAAGATAATCAAGGGTTTAAGATAATTAATTGTTAAATTCAAGATTCTGAGGATCAATACCAAGTACAATGTCCTCTGGGTTCGTGGACAAGCACTTCCAGGTGAAACCAACAGTCTTCTTCAGATTTATGACGCCATTCAGTATCACAAAAAACCTAAACCAGAAAATCCACCACATTTTCCTACTTATATACCAAAAGAGGATGAGCCACTTCCTGAAGAAATGATGATTGATGAATTACATCGTTTTGATGCACCAACAATAGAATTCCAACCGGAAACTAAAAAGTAATTTCGTTTTAACAGAATTAATAAATGTAAAGAATAATAAATAATGATTTTGTTTAATTTAATTTCTTTTTTCTTTTCCTGAAAATTTATTTATAGCTGTCAATAACTGGGAAATACAGGAATTATTGCATTATGTCAATAATGAATGATTTCTTGACATTATTCTCTTGAAATTCTTAAAAAAGAAAATGACATGATATTGTTTTTCGAATTTTCTTGATTTTTCATTTTTTATGCTACAGTTTTATTGTTGCTGATCCGTACAGAACGTTCGTAATAATTAAATCTAATGATGATAGAGTAATTTCTTCCATTCAATTGATTCAAATAATTAATATTAACTATTAATTTTAACATGCCTAAAATATACACGAAATTGTTGTTATTTATTTCATGTTTATTATCTTCATTTTTTTTCTTTTTCTCTTAATTATTTATTATAATTGAACCAAGACTCGAACTGTAGCAGATTAAGCAATTTTTTTTTTTTAATATAATTGTCATTACATAATTTAAATAAGTCAAAGTAAATTACAGTATTCGTTCTATTGATTTTTGTTCTCAATGAATAAAAATTATGCTGATGCTGAAAAACAAAAAGAAAATAACTAAATTGGAAGAGAAAGAAAAGAATTGAATTCGTTCTTTAATATTTGACATGACGCTCTTAACAATTAACTGAACATTTACTAAATCATTAAATTTTTTTCTCTTCAATTCTCTCGATTATTTAATTAAAAATGGAAAAAAATTTGCGCGCACAAAAAAAAACAGCCATCAGAGGCAATTAATAATCGAGCTGCTTGGTTCAAAGGAATTAAAAAATAATAATGTGCCACCGGCGCCAAAAAATCAATCTCATCGAGAAATGAAAAAAAAGAAGAAGAAATTACAAAGATATTTAAACAGCGCCTCAGTTAATTATCATCGGAGCAGTATGATCTTATTATAATAGAAGAAAAAGTAAAGCAATCTCGCTCCGTACTCATTTTGAGTTAATGACGTCACGATTATTGAATTAACACGATCTCAGAATTTGAATCCCTCGCTTGGAATTGTTGTCGTCGGATCGAATTCAAAGGTGCCCTCGCCAAC
Source organism: Aleiodes testaceus (assembly GCA_963565655.1). Lineage (NCBI taxonomy): Eukaryota > Metazoa > Arthropoda > Insecta > Hymenoptera > Braconidae > Aleiodes > Aleiodes testaceus. The sequence goes on from OY751422.1 coordinate 3,974,991, forward strand.
TTGAGGCGCAAGATTTGTGTCATCGGTCTGTAATAAAAAAAATACATAATTAAAATAATAATTATGTCACCCTAACAACTTTAAATAAATTAAATAAAGGCTTCTTACATCTTCTGAGAAGTATTGCTCGATAATATCATACGCTAGTTTATAAATTTCTACATTCTCGTGAGTCTGAAGCTGCTCGATCTTGTCCAAGCCTGAAAGTGACCATAAAAATACCAATGATAATAATTTATCAATTAAAACAAATTATTTTCTTCAATATTGAACAAGAGAACTTACCCAGGCATTCTTCAATCATATTGGCGAGTTGTTCTACCTCAGGACCGGCGAGTTTGAGCATATTATGAATGCCATCAAGCACAACCTGAATAACTTGAGTATCCTTGCAAGACAATAGATCACAGAATGGCTCAATAACACCTTCATGAATCAATCGTGCCACTTGATCCCTATTTCCGCTTATCGTAAAATTACTGATCGCCCATGCTGCCTCTTTCTGCGTTTGGAAATCTGATTTCGACAGATTACGAATGATCAACGGTAATAATCCAGCATCAATAACAGCACCAACTTGTGCCTGATTGCCAGCAGTGATGTTTGACAGGAACCAAACGGCCTCTTTGCAGATTTTGTCCTTGGTGTGTGTCAGTAGATTTGGGAAGTGCGATAATGCACCGCAGTTGAGGACAGTCTGTGTCTGTTCATCAGTGCCAGTGACAATATTTCCAACAGCTCTCAATGCTGCTGTTTGTAATTTCACCTCTTTGTGTGATAACAGAGGAATAAGACGTGGTACAACACCACTGTCAATAACCATTTGTATTTGCTCATTACCACCATCAGTCAAGTAGCTCAATGCCCATACAGTATCAACAAGTATGTTAACATCAGTGTGATGTATGAGAATATTTAATGCCGGTAATATTTCTTTAATTGTTGCAACTGGCGGTGGTGGATCTTTATTTCTACAAAGATTAACAATAACCCAAGTTACATTTCTCAAAAATGTTATTGGTATATCTGGTTTAATAAATTGTAATAATGGCTGTACAACACCGAGACCAATAACATAATCACGTGGTGCTGGACCATCACCGATAATATTTCCTAGTGCCCATACTGCCTGTTCACATACATTTTGTTGGCTTGACATTAATAATTGGAGGAATAGAGGTACAGCACCAGCTGCTACTACAGCCTGTGTCTGTGCTGATGTACCACTTGCAATGTTTGTTAATGCCCATGCTGCCTCGAATTGGAGTGATGGGTTCTCGTGTTGCTCGAGGCAACACACTAGGATCGGTAATATACCACTCTCAATTAATGGATCAATCGGCGGATTTCTGTCTGATGATAAGAGTTTACGGGCTGATTGTACTGCTTGCAATTGCTCAGCTGGATCTGTACTCGCGGCTTTTTGCACGAGCTCAAGGAGGTTTATCTTTGAGAGATTCTTCTCAATGTCGTCTTCGTCTTTAAATTAGAAAATATTTATTAATTCGGGGGAATTTGATAATTTTGAGGGATTCATTTATTTGAGTTTTTACCAGTTGAGTCTGTAATTGGTACGTTTCTCCTCTTCTGAAGTGTCTCCTCTCGTTTATTTTTCCGGAGCTCTACTGTCACTTCGTTCCTTCGTCTTCTCATTTCCTGATAATTAAAAAAATATATTAATTCACTTGCTTCAATCCCTCGGGATTTATCCAATTTCTCCTGTCAATAATTCACAATAAATTGCATTATCCATTTAATAAGATCATCCCTATTGAGAATTCACTGAAAAATTATTGTCATCATGACAATTGATGATACTAGTCTTCATGATGCGGATACGAATGTCTGAGACATGAATCATGCCGCAGAATTGCAATGGATTCTCTCTTCAATCGAATAAAAAATAATTGGGAAAAAAAAATTTAATTAAATCCATAATACAAAATAAATCAAATAATTAATTAAAATAATAATAAATAAATACTCACATCTTGATCCTTCCCTTTGTTCTTAAACACCATCATCCGATTCTTGTTTTGCATTTCGGCGGCCATTTTTACAATAACCAAATCTACAACTCTCTCCTCAATTCTTTATTCTCCTCTCTCTCAGTGTAAAAACTCAGTTGCCGGTTCCAATAAATTGTCTGAATTAATTACTACCACAGTAATTCAAACTCAATTCACAGAGAGAAAATAAACCAAAATCTTCAATGTGAAAAAAAAAGAAAAAAAAAAAAAAGAAAAATAATGAATTTTGTCAAAACCACGCGCAATCACTTCTGCATTACGTATATATTGTATATTATTATTTATTTTTCTACATATATTATTGATTCACAAATATGCAGTATCATGCATAAAAAATAATTTGATGTTCTAAAGTTTTTTTAATTAAAAAATTCCCACTTTATTTATCGTATTTATTTAGTCTCTCTGGCTCTGAATTTTATTATTTTTGTGAAAAATAACGAACGATTTTGTTCCAGTCACGTTTTTCTAGCCCATACGCAGCACAAGGCGTTTTCAGAGCGCAGTACTGAGAGAAAAAACGAGAATATACGAGAAATGAGGCACTGAGTTTGATGCAGAAGCCACTAGTCGCCCTAAAACGCAATTTATGCGACATCTGTCGGAGGCTCCATGAACCTCCACTGAACTGCGACGTCACTTCCGCCCGGGCGCGTTTGAAATGAGCGGCAGGAAGAATTAATATTAAGTAAAATTGAACGGTGTGACTAAAATCACTATATACGGTGGACGGACCGTGTGTAGTGATTTTAGTCACACCGAGAATGGAATTTTCATTGGTTAAACTCATGACTCTCGATGTTTTTAGAAAGTAACCGAAGATTGGCTATTCTCAATTCGCAATAAAATGAACTTTGGAATTGAATTGGACGTTTTTTTAATGACTGTGAGTGGCTATTGTTCAGCAGTTCTTATTTCAAAATGCCACTGAGGAGAATTAGAGTCCTGGAACTCGCTGGACTTGCTCCAGCACCTTTTTGCGGAATGATCCTTGCGGATTATGGAGCCAGTGTTATTCGAGTTGACAAAGTAAAGTTCTCTTTTAAATAAAAATTTCTTATGGTTTCTAATGATTTTGATTTAGACAGGTGGAGGACCGAGGGACGTTCTGGCCAATGGGAAACGTTCAATTGCCCTGGATTTGAAAAGCCCGAGAGGCGCTGAAATATTCAAAAAATTGAGCGATCAAAGTGATGTTGTCATTGATCCATTCAGAAAGGGTAGAATTGAATTTTTTTATTTTATTAAATTTCCAAAATAAAACTCACCTCATTTTCGTTATTAAATTAACTCAGGTGTCATGGAGAGACTGAATCTAGGTCCAGAGGATTTAATGAAGACCAACAAAATGTTAATTTATGCAAGACTCACTGGATACGGTCAGGATGGTCCCTACTCCAAAATGGCAGGTCACGACATAAATTTCCTGAGTTTATCAGGATTATTATCGCTCTTTGGGAGATCAGGTGGTAAGCCAACGCCTCCAGTGAATTTAGCAGCTGATTTCGGTGGTGGTGGGTTGACCTGTGCCCTTGGGATAATCCTGGCACTTTACGAACGTACTCAAAGCCAAATGGGTCAGATTGTCGATGTCTCCATGGTCGAGGGCTCAGCCTACCTTGGAAGCTGGCTCTTCAGGTCCCAGAAGATGCCGCTGCTCTGGGGAAGAGCAAGAGGACAGAATGTGTACGTAAAATAAGAAATAATAATGATAAAAAAATAATAATTGAGTTTTTATAATTATTTTTTGCAGTTTGGACTCGGGAAGTCATTTCTACGACACTTACGAGACTCGGGATGGTAAATTTATGGCAGTTGGAGCTATTGAGCCTCAATTCTACGCAATTTTATTGGAGAGACTCGGACTAACTGAAGAGGACCTTCCTCATTTTTCTAATATTGAGGAAAACAAGAAAAAGCTCTCGGAGATTTTTAAACAAAAGTCGCAGGAAGAGTGGAGTTCGATTTTCGATGGAACTGACGCCTGTGTGACTCCAGTGCTCTCACTGGAACAAGCTGCTAATCATCCTCACAATAAATCCCAAAATACTTTCATAAAAGCACCGAATGGATTAATTATTCCGAATCCATCACCTAGATTATCAAGAACTCCTGGGAAATCTGGGGCTGAGAAGACAAATCCAGTTCCAGGAGAGAATTCCAGGGAAATATTAACGGAATTTGGGTTTAGAGAGGGAGAGATTGATGAATTTATCTCTGAGAGAGTCGTGCAGCAGGTTATTCGTGGAAAATCTAAACTGTGATATTTTTTAATTGTTTTTATATGAATAAAAGAATTGTTTGAAAGAATTAAGATTATTTTTCACTTTAATTTCCCGGTTAGAAGGAGACTGCGCAATTTTATTGGCTGATTCTATTAGAGACCTCCGCCATTTTGTTCTTCTCTGACCAATGGGAGTTTAAAAATTATGCTCGTCATGAAAACGCTCCGAAACCGGGGTCGAGAGTGAATTGACATCTTCGAGTGCAGAATATCCAAACAAGTGACTAAATCTATTATCAGGTGAGTTTTGGAATTATTTCAATTTTAAATAGTATGGAAGACTCATTACCTTACTTATGTCAATTGTCCATCAATGAATTTATGATTAAAATCAAATTTTCGTTGTGAGAATCGTTGGTTTATGGTGGAGGTTATGTCATGTCAAAACTCTTATTTTTCCAGTTATAAAATCTCTTCAACAATGACGATAACGAAGAATCCAGAAGCCATGGAGGTGGAAGTGTCCAATCCCGATCCAGCGAATGGAGAAGAGGTCGTCGAGAAGAAGGACACTGATCTCCAAACAATCCACGACCTTCGTGAGCACACTCGTCAAATCGAGAAAGCAGTCCAGAATAAAGAGCCCCGTTTTATTCTGCGAGCACTTCGTGCACTTCCAAACACTCGCCGTAAATTGAATCCAGTGGTTCTGCGTGGAGTAATCGGTGGATTCTACACAAAATCCGCAGCAGAAAGAGAAGCCCTCCTAGCCTGGGTCGAGGAGCCAATGGACATGGAGGGAACTCAAGCTGCAATTCAGCGCTTCAAGTCCTCAGCATCCCCACTTCTCCCTGAAATTGATGCTTACATTCATCTGCTGGTTCTCGTCCGTCTGATTGACACGAAGAAGTACGAAGAGGCTGTCCAATGCTCCGAGGCCCTTGTCCAGAAGATAACAGCGACCAATCGTCGAACGATTGACCTAATAGCAGCTAAATGTTATTTCTATCATTCCCGAGCCTATGAGCTCGTTGATCAGCTCAATAAAATACGAGGATTCTTGCACTTACGTTTGAGAACTGCAACATTAAGGAATGATTTCGAGGGACAGGCAGTCTTGATCAATTGTCTCCTCCGGAATTATCTGCACTACAATCTTTATGATCAGGCTGATAAATTGGTGCTGAAGTCGACGTTCCCAGAGTCAGCTAGCAACAATGAATGGGCGAGATTCCTGTATTATCTTGGTAGAATAAAGGCAGCTCGATTGGAGTACTCGGCTGCTCACAAGCACTTGGTGCAGGCCATGAGAAAGGCACCGCAGACGACTGCAGTTGGATTCAGGCAGACTGTTCAGAAATTGGCGGTTACTGTTGAGCTTCTTCTTGGGGATATTCCGGAGAGGCAGATCTTCAGACAGGCTGCATTGAGGAGAGCACTTGCTCCTTACTTCCAACTCACTCAGGCTGTTCGTCTGGGAAATCTCCACAGGTTTGGAGAAGTTTTAGAGAACTTTGGGCCCCAGTTCAGAGCTGATCATACGTTCACCTTGATCCTGAGGCTTCGGCACAATGTCATAAAAACTGCGATTCGATCCATTGGGCTGTCCTACTCGAGAATTTCACCGGCTGATATTGCCAGGAAATTGGGGCTCGATTCTGGTGTCGATGCTGAATTCATCGTGGCTAAAGCCATCAGAGATGGTGTCATTGAGGCTACACTAGATCCTGAAAATGGATATATGAGAAGCAAGGAGACGACTGATATCTACTGCACCAGAGAACCGCTTCTCGCTTTTCATCAGAGAATAACATTCTGCCTTGATCTTCACAATCAGAGTGTCAAGGCCATGAGATATCCCCCGAAATCTTATGGCAAGGATCTTGAATCAGCTGAGGAGCGCAGAGAACGAGAACAGCAGGATCTCGAGCTTGCTAAGGAAATGGCTGAGGAGGATGATGATGGTTTCCCTTGAATAATTAATTATTAATAATTGAAAGAATATTAATGGATTCTGGAATTGTAATTCTTTCATATTAAAATTGCAATCCCACTTTTTTTTTTTTTCTGTACCCAATTTATTAGCTAACAATAAAAACGAATGTTTCTATGAAAAAAGTGAAAATTTTATTATTACAAAAATCAAGTTTCATTGAATTTATCTTATATTTAATGGTAATTACATTATTTAAGGCACTCTGAGATCCCTGATAGTCTTAAAATCATTAAAATTGAAATACTCACTTAATTTATGAATTTTTCTATTTGGATGAACGTCGAGTACTGATGGGCGTATCACCACCAATTGATCCAGTCTGTCTTCGGTTTTCAGGAGAATGTGGAGGAGAGCTCAGGCTTATATCCAGAATACCAGAAGGTTTTTCATTGGATTCTTTCTTATCGCTTTCACTCATTGGAGGACAGGTGAGAGGTATTCTCGCTAGACCACCAGAAATTCTCGCTCCAGCCCCAGAGAGTCTCACTGGCTGTGAAAAAGCGACTTTTCCAGCATTCTCCTGTTTCTCCACATGTCTCGCCCTATCCATCTCCGCAATTTTCGAATGAGCCTTGTGCAACTTCTTCATGTCCACTACGCAATTCTTCGTGGCATTAAAAGTCTTATAAATCCCCACTAATTGATCAGCAAGTTCAAACATCTCACAACGCAGACTAATAACAATAAATTGTGCATTTTTTGTCCGTTCTTTGATGTATTTCCCGACAATGGAGACATTTTTGAAATCAAGAGCAGCATCAATTTCGTCCATGAAATACAAAGGTGTTGGCTTGTAGTGATGAAGTGCGAATACAAGTGCCAGTGAGCTGAGGGTCTTTTCACCACCACTGAGATTGCAAATGTTCTTCCAGGTTTTTTTTGGAGGTCGAACATTGAAGGTAATGCCTTCAGTGAATGGATCCAATGAGTCAACAGCATCTAGCTCTGCAGCACCACCTAGAGTTATCATCTTGTACATCTCCTTGAGCTTAGTCGTGATAATATCTAAACCAACACGAAACTCCTCGCCTCTTTTTTGTCTTGCTCTATCATGAGCACTTCTCATCTCATTCCTCTTTCCAGTGATCTCTGAAAGTTCCTCAGATCTCTGCAAGAACACAGAGTCTTTCTGCAAATAGTCTTTGATTGTCTGCATATTTGGGATTTTCGTGGGGAGGTTCTCCTTTGCAGCTGCTAAATTATTGGCAATCGTTCGGGCATCAAGATTGGAGATCTGCTCTTCCGTGAGCTCTGGAAGTTCTCCTGGTGCCTCATCCGGTATGTCATTGAGCTTCAGACCCTGAATCCCTTTCTCGTATTGCAAAATTCTGTGCTTGAGTTCGTTCAGCTCTTTGGCACTCGTTTGGGCCTTTAAATCAAGATCAATCTTCGTTGCCTTCATTTTATTCTCTCGCACCTGAATTTTGGTGATCTGCTCTTTCAACGCAGCACCAGCCTCGTCCCTCTCTTTCAACGCCTCATCATGCTCCGCTAATTTTTCCTGAATACCCTTGGCCACCTCTTCAAGCTCCGCCTGTTCACCTTTAATCTCAATTATCCTAGCTTTACAAGTCTCGATATCAGTTTCCAATTGCTCAATCCTCTGACTCGTCTTCTGCATGTCTCGCTCAGAGGTTTTAATGCCCACTTGAAGCCTGACGATTTCCTTCCTCGCCTTATCGATCGCCTTCGCCAAATCCGAGATCTTTTTCTGCTGCTCTTTGACCCTGTTACCAGTGACTTCTTCAATCTTCTCATTAATCTCTTGAACAGCCAATTCCGTTGATTGCGAATTTTCCTCTGTCTTCCTCAACACCTTCTCCGCCTTTTCAACAGCTTTCGTGAGCTCTTGAACCCTCTCAGGACTTGATTTAGACTCTGCAACTTTTTTTTCCTGCACTTTTAATTGCTGTTTCAATGACGGCGCCTGTTCCTGAATCGTCGTGACCTCAATCTCGAATTTATCTCTGTTCAGAAGCATCTCCTCGAGTCCAGTAGACAGCAACCGAACCTGTTCCTCCATTTGCGGCTGCTTTGCCTTCAGCCTATTGCAACGTTCATAAACCTCATCAAGATTGCCCTGCAATTTCTCGACATCTCCAGTCGTCGGTTCATTCCTAACTACCTTCTGCCCAATTCTCCCTTTCAGAGGCTGTCCTCCACCGCTCATTGTCCCCGAGGTCTCTATCAATTGCCCCTGAATAGTCACGACCCTCCAGCGTTCAGATCCATAAGCAATCCTCGATCCCTGCTCCAAATTTTCAGCAAGCAGAGTGTTCCTCAAACCGTAATAGAAAGCAGGCAGAATTGTCTCGTCGTTGACTTTTATTAAGTCAAATAATCTCGGTACATTCTCAGGTGTCTGTATTTTTTTTTGATAACTCTGAATCAGATGCTGCTGCTTCTCCAGGGGAATGAATTGAGCCCTTCCGACATTGTACTGTCGTAGAAACTCGATGCAAGCCTGTGCTGTATCAACGGTATCAACGACAATCGAGTCCAGTCCGCCACAGGCAGTTGAAACAGCGATGTCATACTTGGAATCAACAGCACCAAGATCTCCAAGCCTTCCGATGACCCCGGGAATTTTTCCCTCTCGTTTTTGCTGCATCAGAGAGTCCAGAACTTTGCTGCGAGACTTTGAGGCATTCATTGCTGATCTCTGCTCCTCGAACTGACGTCGCATGTCCCTCAGCTTCGTTGCAGCTGCTAATTCCTCAGATTTCACCTCCTCTAATTCTGCTTTTGTTTCCTTTAAAGTCTTCTCGGTTTTCGGGATCTTCTTCTTGAAGGTCTCTAATTGCTCACGACGGTCTCGGAGAGTCTCTGCAGCATTCTGAAGAGTCTCCTTCAATTTATCCAATTTTTCCTTTTCTTTCTCTTCAACAGAAGTGTAAATTTCTAATTCTGATTGAGCCAGGTCGAATACTGCTTTAGCTTCATTAACATTTTTTCTGTGATCAATCAGCTCCTTCTCCAATTTAGCACGAGTCTTCATCAATGGCTCTGTTTTACCCTTCAATGTCCCCATCAGCTCCTCGAGAGCTTCTTCCTCGCTCTTCTTTTTTGCAGCATGCTTCTCAATTAATTTCTCACATTCTTCAATGTCAACTGCATTTTTTTCAGGTACTTTAGCTAATTCTTCCAGTTTAGTTTGCTCCTCTTGTATCGACGTCACATTCGCCTTTCTTCTTTTATTAGTCTCCACGAGCTCTGCATGAAGATTCTCATCCTTCTTCGTTAATTCATTGAATTTAGCAGCATCCACGTCTCTCTGCTGTTGGACACTATCCCATTTTTTACATTTCTCCTTTAATTCTGCTTGGAGGTCTTCTTTCTGCCCCTTTACCTTCGCCATTTCTTCTGCCAGTTGGTCACAATCATTCTCCAGTTCCTTGTTCACTTCCACTTTCTCCTTGAGCTCACCCAGTCTCTCCAATTTCTTGCAATGATACAACTTGTGCTCCAATTTTGTAATCAAGTTCTCCTGCTTCAGGTAATTAACAGCCTCTTCCATGGGCTCCCTCAAATTATCCCTATCTGTCTCCGCAATTTTTAAACGATTCGTTTTTTCAGATACTTGGTCGCTCAATACCTCGACTTTCTCAAGAAGCCTCTGCAGCGGCTCTTTGTATCTGCTCGTACCAATTATATCCTCCAGAAATTCCAGCATTCCTGTGTCATTATCACCCTGCGCCTTCGGCTTCATCAAGGCTATCTGCTCGACTTCACCTTGGAGAATTAAAAAACGATTGTAATCAAGATCAACACCCTCTCTCTTCAAGAATCTCGAGATTTCTTTGAACTGCACTTTTCTCCCGTTCAATTCGTAGAAGGAAGCGTTGTCTTTGAAGGCTGTACGTGAGACAATCACTTCGCTATCGGGAATTTCTGTGAATCCAGAATCATCCTTGTCTTGGATTTTGCGGAAGTGAACGGATACTTTGCAGCATCTGCAGTTTGGGTGCTCCTTTGAGGAGTGGATTAATGAGGATAGTTTGGTTGAACGAATTTTTGCGGCTCTATAACCGAACACGAAGAGCATAGAGTCGATGAGATTACTTTTTCCACTTCCATTGGGACCCACGATCGCTGAGAAACACACGTGGAAAGGTCCAATCTCAACTCTACCTGCGTAACTCTTGAAGTTCTCGTTGATGATCTTGGAGATTATGAGACGAGGATGATTCCCGGATACCTCTTCTCGTTGCCGGGGAGGTGGGGGAATGTAGATGTCATCGTCTATCCTGATTCCACCTTCCTCATCAGAGTCGTAAGCGACTTCTTCATTCTCGGGCAGTGCCTCAAGTTTCCGTGATTTATTGAGGTCCATTCTAGAATGGAAAAAAGTGAGGTTAGAGTCTCCCAAAAACCCTCAGGAAGCCCTTTCCCTTTAGAATATTATTCCCAACTTCAAAAAACCGAAAAAATCCACAACTGTCTATTAATTCCCCATAAAACTCCATACTTACTAAAAAAAATCGAAAAAATTCTTTCAGAATCTTTTGTTCCTCCGGAACGACCGGTCTCCCCAATTTCCCTTCTTCACCTGAAACAATTCCAAAAATTATCTCATTTAATTCTTAAAAAATCTCGAAATCCTCCGAAAAACCTCAAAAAAAAATTAAATTACTTCAATTCCAATAAAATCCTCCTTTTCCTCTTTATTCCCTCATGACCTCTCGGAAACCGTTGAATTCAAAATATAAACAGCTTCATAAAACCCCTGCGCATGCGTCTTCTCCCACTCTGCCACAACCGGTCTATGCCGGGACGTTTGAAATACACACTATACCACATTATGACGTCATCGAATGGTAACAAGTGTTTCATGCAACCAGCCATTCCAGTTGTGTCCCCTCGGACGCTGCACGTATTCCTCTCCACCTCTGAATTAAAAAGCCATTTTTTTTCCTCAATTTCCACGTCTCTCAATATTCTTCTCTTCACGACAAAGAAATTTGAATCTCCATGGCGGGAATTTTTGATGGGATTTCGAGTTAATGACACTCGATAGTCGCCGATCGTGTAGGATAATGATTGTGAAATGTTAGTGCGTCCTGAAGGCCCATAAATGTACTCTTCATACGATGATCTATCGTGCGAAAGTGCTGACAATAATAAATCGAGAATTTAAATTAAATTCTGGTGAGTTTTATGAATTTTTTTTTCATTAACTTAATTGACATGAAGTTTTTCCCATTTCTATATAATTCTCAATAATTACGTAATTTCAGAAGAAAATGATCTTCATTGGTGTGCGATGACCCGACCCAGAGACCACGCGGAACAACTTGCATGATAACAAAACGAGAGAATGTTGAAAAGAATGGAGCTGATGTAATTCAGAGGCGGGTATGAGTGTGAGAATCATGGGAATTTGTAGCTGAGTACGAGAGTAGGAAGGAAAAAAAAAAAATAATTGAAATTAACAGAATTGTTGGAATTTTTTATTTTTTTTTAGTTATTATTGTTAAAGGGTAAAAGTTCATTGTACATTTAATTAACTTGGAAATTACTTGCAGGAATTCAATGAAACCGGTTTCATTGAATGCTGCAGATTTTTTTCATTTGATTTTTTATATTTCTTTGAATTTCTTTGGATTATTAATAGATAGGGTTTTTCTTTCAGGGACAGAGAGAGAGAGAGAGAAAGAGAAGATGTGGCCACAGATGCGGAGAATAATTCGCTGGCCGATTTTATTGTCAATGATTTTCATAGTTTTTATGGTACTGATGTGGTCGCATAATAGACACCGTGGCAATGATTACAATGACGACTATGTGTCGTTGAGGTGAGTAGAGTTCAAACTGAGATACGTGTCCACAATTTACAGTTATTTCCGTATAATGACACTTGGAAAATTCTTTGGTTAATGGTTGTGGAAAAATAGTGGAATTATCTTTTGTTTCATATTCATACGCACAGACCGTGACGAATTGCTTCCAGGAAAATAACCGGATAGACCTGGGAATAATGAGATTTGTTTATTTCGAAGGTTGCTGGATGATCAGAAGGATTACATTGATCGCCGAGGAATTCACGTTGTGGTGGGTCACTACATTGGAGACTCTGTTGACCCTCTGAAGAGTCCAAATGTAACGAAAGAAATCGTGAATAAAAATATGTTCAGTCCTCGTCCATTCGACGGTAAAAATGGTGAACCTGTGCTGATCTCATCAAAGGACTTTCCCGTTATGCAGCAGCTCTTCCAGATCAATAGATTCAACTTAATGGCGAGTGATCGTATCCCGCTGAACCGAACACTCCCCGACGTCAGGAAGAAGAAGTAGTTATTCGCTAATTGCATTAATCATAACCAGATAATCATCGGATTAATAACATTGATTAATTTGCAGGTGCATAACGAGATACGCCAGCTTAATGGGACTTCCTAAAACCTCCATAATCATCGTCTTCCACAACGAAGCCTGGAGCACACTCCTGCGAACAGTGCACAGTGTTATTTCGAGGTCACCGGCCGATTTATTAACGGAAATCCTCCTGGTCGACGACAACAGCGATCGGGGTAATTTTATTTTCAAAAAAAAAACCCTCTGCAATCACTCGAACAACTCACTCAAGTCAAAATCATCCACAGATTTCTTGAAACAACCGCTGGACGATTACGTGAAGACCCTGGATGTACCAACTCGTGTTTTACGATCAAACAAACGAGTCGGTCTCATAAATGCACGTTTACTTGGGGCGAGAGAGGCAACTGGTCAAGTTCTGACATTCCTCGATGCACACTGCGAATGCACGGTTGGTAGGTAAGCTATGTCAACAATGAAATCAGTAGTGAAGAGGATTTTTTCGTCTCTTCGCTTTGAGAATGTTGATTGTATGCTATTTTATTTATTTATTCCTCTTGAATCATGAATTCTGATGTTCTGCATTTCTTCAGGATGGCTCGAGCCACTTCTTGAAGCTATCTCGAAAAATAGAACTCGGGTAGTTTCTCCGGTCATCGATATCATCAATGACAACACCTTTGCATACACCAGGTAAAAGATTCTTCCTCGAATATCTCCGAAAATACTTTCCCACAGTAAAATTGCGAATTACGTAAATTTTCATGATGCAATTAAATAAATTAACATGTTATTACTATGTTGAAAAGATCGTTTGAACTACACTGGGGTGCATTCAATTGGGATCTTCACTTCCGGTGGCTGACCCTGAGTGGCCCATTGATGAAAGAACGCCGTGAGAATATAGTTGACCCCTTCAAGACCCCAGCAATGGCTGGTGGTCTCTTTTCAATGGACAAAAGTTATTTCTTCGAGCTCGGTAGTTATGATGAACAAATGAAAATATGGGGCGGCGAGAATCTCGAGCTCTCTTTTCGTGTTTGGCAATGCGGTGGAAGTGTGGAAATAGCACCGTGTTCACACGTAGGTCATTTGTTCAGGAAATCATCGCCATATACATTTCCGGGTGGAGTAGGTGAAATACTTTATGGAAATCTTGCGAGAGTTGCACTAGTTTGGATGGACGAGTGGGCTGAATTTTATTTCAGGTTTAATCCTGGTAATTTCATGAATTCACTGATAATTTATTATTTTTGAGAATATTTGGGATAATTTTGATTAATTTACAGAAGCCGCAAGACTTCGAGACAAGCAACAAATTCGTTCACGTTTGGAGTTACGTAAGGAGCTGAAATGCAAGAATTTTGAGTGGTATTTGGATAATGTTTGGCCAGATCACTTTTTCCCAAAGGACGATCGATTCTTTGGTAAATTAGTACATGTGCCAACTGATAAGTGCATTATGAAGCCAATAGCTAAGGGGATATACGCTCAGCCAGCTGGTTATGCTGCTTACGAGCCATGCATGAAACCACCCAATCTCAGTCAGATGTTTGTAATGACCAGATCGGGAATTATTATGACTGATGAGAGTCTGTGTATGGATGCACCTGAACGTGATACCAGGCATGAGAAGCCAAAGGTCAAAATTATGGCGTGCAGTGGATTATTTAGACAAAAGTGGAACTATAATGAGGAGGTGAAGACAAGTTATTAAAGTTTTTATTATGTTTCACTGTTTTTTTTTTTTTAATTCAACGATGTTTCAACTTTCAGTCGAGAGCATTAGTGCATAGAAGCTCCGGCATGTGTCTTCACGTTAATCCGGAGAGTGAGGAGGGACCGGTAATTGCTGCTTGCAATGGTAATATTGAACAACAGTGGAAATTAGAACCAATTCAGTGGAAATAATGAATTTTTGGGATTCCAAAAATTGTTCCCACGATTTCTCAAATACTCACCTCTCTCAAAAAACCAGAATTTCTTGTAATTTTTAATGAAAAAGACATTGTAAATACTCTTTTACACATTAAGAGATATGAAATACTGTAAACGCCATAAAATTAAGCTGTTAACTTAATTATACAATTTAAGTTGGTCTGTAAATTATGACAAAAGTGGATTAAAAATTGAATCTCAATTTTAAGAGAAAGAGAATTAAATTTCTCATTCATTCTCTTTCCATGAATTAATCCTTTGCGCATCAATTTTTGATGATTCACTCGTCTAGGTGTCACCAATGCTCTCTCGTCCATTAAAAATAATTGCATTACGACAGGTGACTCAATGATTACCGTTTTCACAGGCGCTTCCTGACTCATAATTCTGTATTATTTCGAATTTTGCATTTATCATATTACAAAGAGGCATCATCATCCTCGGTAAACATCGTTCTCGCACCAAAACTGGTTCTCACTTGTTTTCCATATTCGTATTAAATGAAAGAGGAAAAAAGGAGAAGAAAGAGAATTTACAAAAAAAAAAAAACATGCGGCATCATTATCACTGTACTTTACCTTGGACAGCCCAATGTCGCTGAGGTATGGGTACTCTCTTCACCTTGACGTCCGTTCCTGGATAAAGAATGAGATGATAAAAGTGTAAAAAAATAAGCAAATGAAAATAAAGAAGGCAGTTGAACCTAATTCGGGAGTACCATAAATGCCTCATCGCCATGGCTGGTGAAGATCGTTGGATTGAACGGAGCATTGTTGGATGATTCATATTAACCGAGGCTGCATCGTTACGCGTCTCATCATTTCCAAGGCCTTATTCAACCATCTGGCTCTAATTTGAAGTCTCTTTTTTGAGCAAATAAGTTTGCTATTTTTTTTCCACATTTTTAGAAAAAAATCAGTCATTTTTATTTTAAGAATATCTTGAAAACTATTGGAGATAGGGAAAAAAGTGAAGAGACCATTTTTGTAGCTCTTGAAATTCTCTACAAAAAAGGTGAGAATGATTTTTTTTGTGGGTCTCATGGTTTTCGAGATATTGAGGGAAAAGAAAATTGAATGAAATTCCAAAATTATTCGATAAAAATTCAATCTCTTCATCTCTCTCAGCTACGTTTTAGGCAAACTGCATCTCATGCAAGGCGACACGGTTCTTCAAAGGTAAATTGTTAATGTGGGTCAAAGTCATGTCCTCAGCGAGGCCAAGAAAGCACAATTCAAGTGAAATAAAACCATCAACTGCAAATTCCCATGTTTCACCGCCCTGTTTGCAATTTTGTAAAATACGACCTTCATCTCAACTTTGGCACGTGATGAGCAGTTTAATTTACGGATTTGTATCACTTTCGAATCCTCAACGGGATAATGAAGAATAAAGATGGAATTTGCGAGAACTATTAAATTTTTTCTCGTGTTTAATTGCATTTTCCAGGAGAAAAAATGGAGTAGAGAAAATTTAAGAATTTTTGTTCCTCATGATCTTGAGGCAGAAGTCGAGTTTGTCTTTTGTAAGGAAGAGACAAAAGCATCTTTACACATAATTTGTCTACTTGGTCACGTATTACGTTTGTCGTCCAGTCTGTTCCGGTTCTCACACACCTTGTGACCCCTCCAGATCCAAAAAGTTGAAAATTCTCAAGTTCCCACATTAATTGTTACATTTTTCTTGAAAAAAAAAAAAACACATAAATGATTATTAAATTCATGAATTTTCTAATTTCATAATTAAAAAATGTCAATTATTTTGAGGAATAATAAATTCCAGGTGAAATTATAATGAGAAAGTTGAAAAAGACATTTCAACCCTCTTGAAAAATTGAGATACTGATTTAAGAAAAAAAAATAAGAGAAGAATTATCCTGAATGAGTTCTCAATTCTTCGAGTTGAATTATTTCGTTTGAGGGCCCATCTTAACCCAATGAACCTGCTGAAATTTCATGGTTGAGACTGACAAAGGTGAATAAAGAATTGAGAATAAAAAAAAAGGGGAATGAATCAACCACCTGATGCTCGTCCACTCGAGAGAGGTGAAAGCAGCTTTGGTTTTTCTTTCACGTTCTCGTATTTCTTCATCTCCATTTCTTTCAGTCCATCAAGCTGAGATGAGAACAAAAAATAAATTAAGAAAGAGAAAAAAAAAAAGTCAATTGAAATTAAGGGCAAAGAAACATTGAATACGTGTTCTCCTTTAATTTCAGGAATAAATCTTTCATTTATGTTTTTCATTAATTCGTAATATTACAGTATTGACAAATATATACAGTCACCACTAGGCTAAAACAACTCGTGACTACACAAAGAAAAGCTTAATTAATTTAATTAATTGGCCAATTTACTGGTGATTGATTTTTTTTTAGTTTTCCGGTGATAACTCGGAGAATATTGAGTTTAGAGGAAATTGTCAGGTGACCTTTTTTGTGGGGAATTGAATTCTCTACAAAAAAGGTGTCTTCATAAATTCTCGTAAATGTAATGGTTACAGAGTTATTCTCGGAATAAGGCACAGCATCCTCAAATTCATTTGAATCTCACCAGTAAATTACAATAATGGACAATTTCTTTTCGGCAATTCAATGAAATTATAATTGAGTATCATTCTGGTCCCACAAATGAGTAATTAAAACCTCATTTCTCCAATACAGAACAAAAGTCATTAATAATGACCATTAAAACATTATTTTCATCTTAATATCTAAAAATACACGAATTCACGAATTAATAAATTCAGGCATCTGTGTGTGTGCTCATAAAGTTTACGTATAAATCGGTAACCTTGAAAAAATCACAATCGTAGTACAACTAATTTAGGAATACGAGTCGGTTTATTAAATTAAATAGAAATCATTAAAATATCAGTAATAAAGACAAAACAGTGTAAATTAATGAATATCTTGGAAAATAAAAGAGATAGAGAAATTTTTATAGAGACCTTTTTTCAGCAGAATTTCAAGAGCTACAAAAAAGGTCTCTTGCAAAATTTTGATATCTCCTTTACTTTCCGAGATATTTCCAAGAAACAAAATGAATTCTCATATTTTGGTCTCTATTCTCAAAACAAATAGGGGAGATTGGGGTAAAATGGGCATTCTGATTAAACGGTTAGAGATTTCGAATTTTTTGATTTTTTGGGAAACACACAAAAATATGATTTTTTAAAATTTTTCAAAAACCCGAGAAAATTCATTTCGACACATGTTTTCCGCCTAAAATTTCCTCAGTTTTCCGATAGAATCATCAAAAAAATTCAATCTCCAATATTTCTCTCGATTCCTCGTAATTTACAATTTCAAAGTGAGCATGTGTCCATTTTACCCCACCTTCCCTCAATAAATTGTTATACAGTTACTTAAAATTCTTAAAAAAAAACTAAAGTTATTGTTTTACCACCGGTCACAAGAAAGAAAGTGAAACGACTTTGGCGTCAGCCTTGCGGCTCGATTTCGAAAGTTGAGACACTCCCGATTGGAATCGATATGAGTGCATCGAAGAAGATCGAAGTCATTCGGACATGAGCTCAATTGTCTCTATTTTATTAAACAATTCTCGTGAATTTAATAAAAATTCTTTTTTCGGTGGGTTCTCATGCTTTTGCCTTTATTGCACAATTTTGTTTTTATTGTCCTGTCGTTTATCGTAGAAATAAAAGAGAGAAAAATACAACGATGTAACAATGTTATTTTTCTCTTATTTTTTTAACAAAAAAAGTCACGTCGTTGTAATATTCTTTTTGAATTCGAGTTATTCTGGTACATGATGGTTTTATTGTTGTCATAAAAATTGCGGCTCTTTTATCGATGAGATTATAATAATATTTATGACTCGATTTATTTACAATTAACTAACTAAATTGAGCCAATTCCTAAAAATTTTTTTCATAAAAACACAAAATTATTTAACTTTTAAATATAATGAAATATAATATCTATATATATTAACAAATTAATTAAATTAATAATTAAACTCTTGAATGATATATTAACTAAAACAATTATTAATAAATTTATTTACAAAGTGAAATGACAAATTTTCTATGCAAAATTTGCTTAGGTACGTGCGCCTTAAAAACGAATTAAAAAAAAAAACAAAATTAAGTATATCATCTCATTCACATTTTTTTTTTTTTTGCCATAGAAAAGAGATGTCTAACGCTTTTGAAATGGAGTTATATGTGCGGTGCATTAAAGAGCCGGTGAAATCAAGTGAAACTGGAACGAAAAAAAAGAAAAGATGTTCATTTGAAAAAGGAGATGAAAAAAAATAGTAAACTCGAAACGTGATTAGAATGATTTTCCTCGTAGTTTTGGATAATTTCGGATTTTTCAATTTACCAGTGAAATAAAGTGAAAATAAAGAAATTCACATGTTTCTCCATGAATCACTCATTTTTTCGCAAACCAATAATTTTGCCCTCAATTTAATTAATTTCGTGCAAATAACGCAGGGAAAAAAAAGAAGAGGAACAAGATGATGTATTAATACACATAAACCAGAAGAATCAATTGAAGCAATGTACTTTGCAAACTTGTGCATTTATTGCGTTTCACTTTCCCGAGATGAGCATGAGAGATGCTGGGGCGTGGCAACAACTGTAACGCAAGAGCCGAGGCCGACACTTTCAAACGCGTATGAGAAAAAAGAGATAAAAGAGAATAATTGCAAAAATGATTAAATTCAAAAAAGAATCCTGAATTTCATTTTTTCAAAATATCTCTGAAAATAATGGAGATACGACTTTTTTGTATTGAACCTTTTTTGTAGGTCTTAAAATTCTCTACAAAAAAGGTATCTACAAAAATTTCTCTATCTCTCTTAGTTTCCGAGATATTTTGAAAAATCAAGAGCCTCCCTCATTTCAGTTAGAAAGTCTCATTTTTACCGAAACCGAGAGAAGGGTTGTCCAGCTCAAAAAAAAAGGGAAAAAATAATCTACGCGCTCCGATTAAATCGTAGAGAGTTTGTACTTTGCTGAGGCAATATCACTCATGCTCAGGATATAAACATTCTCATTGGATGGACGAGAGGAAATGCACGATTGCCACTTTCGTGTACATAAGTAGGCACGGATGCTGCGTTCGTCCGTTCGGCAGCAAAAAATAAATGAATTAATAAAAAAAACTTTTTAGAAAATGAAGGAGAATAAAAAGAAGGCATTCCGTTACAATTTTCATCTCCTTCGTTTTTCTTTCACTTTGACTTGGAAATACCACGGCAATATCTTCCAGGCACGTTTCATCCTCCTTCCCACGATCGCGCCATTTCCTCTCTCACTTTTACTCTGTACTGGATACTATATGCACACGCTTTCCGGAATTACAACTATCATAGACATTTTTTTTTATTTATTTTCAAGTTTCTTCATTTTTTATCTCTTTTGTTGCATTGCAATTTAGAATTTTTTGAGCATAGAAAGCACGCGAGATGATTCCTAGATTCCTCCAATTTTCCAATTTTTCTCTTTATCATTGTTTTTTGAGAATACCTCAAAAACCACTGGAGATACGACATTTTCATAAGAATACTTTTTTGTAGATCTTGAAATTCTCTACAAAAAAGGTTTCCTGCAAAATTTCTCTACCTCTTTTATTTTCCGAGATATTCTGAAAAAAAGAAGAGTTGAAGGATTTTGGGTTTAAATTTGAATTTAAATATTCATGAATCTCCTTTTTTATCCAGCATCAATGGTCTCCGCAAATTCACAGTTGAATCACTTAGCTAGGTGTCGACTCTTCCACGCCCATTCGATTTCTAATTCTTCTGAATTTATCTCTGTGATCTCTCGAGGGGGAGTTTTAGTGTATTAGTAAAGTATCCCTTCTCATCTGTCGTTAAATTCACTTTCTAGGTCGTAAAATTTAAACTAGTCAACCTGGGTAACTTCCTACCGGAACGAATAGATCAATTTACCAATTTTTTTACCAACAATGTCCTCTCTTCTTTGTGGTAAAACTGTCTTTCGCAATGTTCCAATTGATTTTTTCCCTATTTTCCGGGAATACCTTTCTCATTGCTCAAATCCAGCAAAAAACCAAAGTATGCAATGATTACGATATTTATAAGCTCGTGCTGAACTAAATGGCTTTGAAATCTTTGGACAAAAAACCTTGTCTTTTCTCCTACCATTTAACTGAATTAACCGTCACTTTCACCCATCAACATCAGAAATTTATCAAAAATATTAATCAATGATTCTGCTTCAGCTAATCACAGAATAATAAACCCGGTAACTGCATAAAGAAACTACAATAAACCGCAAAAAAAAAAACTCTAAACTAATAAATCCTAAAAACTCAGGTATTATTCCCAGGTGACAATGGTGGTGTGCTCTCCCTCTGATCCTCATGAACACTCTCAGCCCTACTAGCGCTGCTGCTGGATCTGCTGCTCAGATTATCCCGATCGCTAAAGTACGAAGAGTCTCCCCTCTTCTCCTCCATCTGCAGCTGCTGCTTGTCATTCCGAAAATCATCATTAGAAGGTGCCAACAGCCCCGGAAAATACGGGATTCCCTGTCTCTGAGACGTGATCTTCCCCATGAAGCTCCTAATCTCCTCGAAATAAGACTCATCAGCCCTGGGCAATTGTCCATGATATCTCGATCTGACTTCATCAAGTATCGTTGGTCCATCAGAGTCATGTTTCTTGAGATGTCGATCGAGGTTAGTCTGTTGCCCAAAGCACCGCTCACAGAGTGGACACTTGAACGGCTTCTCTTTATTATGAATATTCCTGACGTGTCGCTGAAGATTACTGGAGATGCTGAATGACCTCTCGCAGTATTTGCACTTGTACGGCTGCTCCCCTGTGTGGGTCCTGAGGTGTCTGGTCAGATTGGCAGATCTCGGGAAGACCTTGCCGCAGAATTTACAGGAATAACGGTCCTTCGGCTTCAAACCACTCGAAACAGAAACTGAATACGGTGGTAGGGTTGATGATTGAGTTGTTGGTGCAGTTGGACTCTGCTGCTGACTCGAGGCAGGACTCGTGGCACGTTGGGAGGAAGCTGATGATGTTGATGTCGTTGAGAAACGGTTGGAGGGAAGGGGAACCATGGTTGGAAGTGCTCGGACTTGGATTTTTGGTAGCTCGGTTATGGGCGAGTGATGGTGGGATCTGTACATGGCTTCTAGGACCAGTGGGTGGACTGCGTGGTGCTGGGGGAAGAGGACCGTGTGGTAGGGGAGGCCCAGGCCGTTCTGATTGAGGACTTCTATGTCGTTCTGGTTCTCGTCCCGGAGGTGCTCTTTTTTGTGGTCCACACGGAGGTCCAGGGGCTCACAGTCCGTCTCATCTTGCTCCTGGTGGGATTGAGGTGGTCGTGCTGCTGGACTCATGTGGGGCTGGCTTGATAGAGGACTGCTGCGGCTGTTTGCATGGCTCAGGTCGTAGGGCAGCTCTTCGGCGTCTGGTACACGGACACTTAGGGGGTAAATGCTTGCTTGCTTTGGGCTTATGTGGCCTGGCATCTTTCGTGGGCTCGAGTCCTTCTCCCGCATCGCTGCTGGTGGATACTTTGAGTCGTGGTCGAACGGGGAAAGGGTGCTGAGGTATCCGCTCATCACACTGCCTCGGACGCCTCAGGTGAATTTATGTCTTTGATGAATCTGGAAGGAGGAATTTTTCAGGGGATTATTATTGATTGAATAAATTTGGGAATTTCAGTTTGATTATCTGCAGAGTTATGTCTGGGTGATGACGTAAGATTTAATTGTGAAATTCTGGGCTATTTTTTTAAAATTCTGATGGTATTACGTGAGGTTGTGTCTGGATGGATGACAGTTTGGTGAATATGAAGGATCTTGATCTAGATACAGAATGAAAGTGTTTCGTTTATCTCTTTCTAATAATGGAGCCTTCTAATTTGTCGATCAAGTATGATGGATGGTGTGTGGTGGTTTGTCAGTTGAGAAATAAAATGAAATAAATTTTCGTGAAATGAGAAACACATTGAGGAGATTAATACAGGGTTGATGATTGAGAGATTAGGTAATTTAGTGGCATCCAATGTTTAACAGGGTTGATGATATTTGAGGTGTGAAAGTTTCTAGTGATGATTCACAATTATAAATTCTTTTGAAAATAATAAATCATTTGGTGAGTGATGAATGTGAATGTCTATTTCTAAAAATCAAATTGTTTCACATTTCTACGAACTCTTTCAAAACTTTTACATTTCTTCAAATCTAAAATGAGAATTTTTATCCATCATAATTGGAGCTGACACAGAAGAAAGTAAAGCTATCTTGAAAAAAAAAAAAAAAAATTGCCAATCCCATATCAAAAACGTCAATCGTGATAATATGAATTTTTGATTAATTCAAAAAATTCACTTTGACCAATATAATGGAATTCAGATGACGAGACTCGATAATCTCATTCTATATATTGAACATTAATTTCATCTGTTCCATGATTATTTTTTCATCATCTTTTATTAGAGTCAAGAGCCCGAGGATAAACGAGATCGAATAAATTTTAAGTTGCAATTCAGTATAATGTATGTGTAATGTATAAGAGCATTTAATCTGCCTCGATTCGGATCTCAGTAGTTTGTAAATAGTGGGGAGGAGGCAGAAAAAGGAGGGAGAGAAGGCATCGATGTCTCTTACAGTGAGTAAATGGTGGGCTGATAGTTTACAGCGTAGAGACGGCCTTCTCTGCCCCAGCATTGATGTCTCTATAAAGATAGGATGAATTTCTTTTTTTTTTCGTTATTCCAATGAGTATATTAGCCATAACGCACAAAACGTGTGTACGAATATCCCATAAAATCCTTTAATAAACATTTAATAATTCAATTGCATATGAAAAAAAAAAAAAAAGAAATGAATTTTATTATCGTGATGTTAAATTTCCCCGAGACATTTAATATTCATCCGTGCTGATACTTATGGATTAGTAGCCACTACTTTGGCATCATTAGGTCTACTGAACTGAGAAAATCAACTCAGTTTATTCGACTGTGGTTTTTCTAACTTGTTTACACGCGACTAAACAAGTGTAGAGGGAGACTATAATTTACGAGAGTTTAATTAATAAAATATGAAGTTAAATGAAAAAAAATAATAATAGTTTTATAATGTAGGAAATGTTTGTATTTCAATGGATTTCATGCTGCAGAAAATTAAGATATTAATGTAATTATTATGTAATTTTTCATGATTAGGTATTAGCATCAGAATTAATTGGATAAAAATTGTGATAATTCACATTTTTAAAATTGTCATGAAGGAACTGGATGTACCGTTTGCTCTCCAGTTACTCCAGTTAGACCAGAATGAAAGAGAAACTAGTGCGTTTTTTTTTTGTAAGAAGAAGAATCAAAGAATAAAATGGCGCTGTGTGACTCGGGGCTGATGAAAACACAACGAAAAGAAGAACCCGGGGCTGACAATGGGTGAAAATTCGTAATTACAGGCTATTGGGGAATGCGACGATGCCCGGCAGGTACAAGAGTGGAAAGTCTTCAGATGTAGGCCTCTCTCTCGTCCATTAAAAGTGCTCTAGTATCCTATCTTTTTGCCTCAAATGTTCTCGGCTCGAATTTAATCATCCGAGGAAACGAAAGTAAATACGATGAAATTCCTCATGTTCACTGATATTTTTCGCTTCAATTGCTCCAATGAAAAATTGCGGAATTATTTAAATTTTGCACGAATTGCGCATCTCTTGAAGCCGTTCACCGAGACTCGAGAGCCTCGCCCACTGGGTGAACATACGCGCTGGTGAAGTGTAGCCCCCTTTTTCTCTTTGTGTCAACAAAAAGGGAAAGAAGAGTCCAACAGTTCCGCTACTCCAATTTCTTTCGGTATTATACGTGCACACACACTTGAAAGCTCACAGCGTGTGCCCAGTGGCTATAAAACGTGGGTTATAAACCTGTGTGCTTCTGTTTTTGTATTATTTTTATTATTAACCTCTTTCTCTTTTCATCTTTGCACAACTGTATTTTTATTCTTGCTCCGCTTTTATATATTTATCTTTTTTACTTGATTCACAGTCTTATTATCGTCTCATGAAAAATGTGATGTAATTGAGGCGTGGTATTTGCAGTTTTCTTTTTAATTGTCCCTTTCACTTTTCGTTGGAAACGAGACGTTTATTAATTGTCAGGTATCAAGGAGCTTTTTTTTTTTTTCAGTAAATTCTGCGTTTTCTGGTGACACGATGAGTTGTTGGATATTAAATTGAATATCTCGGAAACTAAGAGAGATATCAAAATTTAGCAAGAGACCTCTTTTGTGGGGAATTTAATTCTCTACAAAAAAGGTCTCTTGCAAAAATTCGATATCTCTTTTGGTTTTGGAGGTATTTTGAAAAAACGGGGATTTGTGGAATAGGTGAATTTAATTGTGATTTTTTTCTTCATTTCTGTGTCATGAGAATAAAAGGATAGGGAGGGAAATGGGAGGGGTACATAAAGTCACACTATTGAGTCCACACGGGTGATAATCCGTGACGATTATAATTTATTATTGTTAAGCGTCCCTATGAGGCATTAGATGTTCTCATGTCAGTGTATTTAAACTACCCACGCGCGCTTTTTCTAGGATACATCGCCGGGCCATATCCATACTAGCCAACCTTGTCTGTACTGTTTTCTTGCCTTTTCCAATGTGTCTGCACTTATTGCCCGTGAGAAATTCAACGATGGGGCGTCAAATTTATTTATCATCGTAATAAATACCGCAGTTCACTTGTCTTAATGCTAATTAAATTTTACATTATTTTAATTCAATGAAAATTCCGTTCTTTTTTCATGAAAATTAGAATTTTTGATTCCTCCGGAGATTTGAATGTGTCTTGGAATGGATTTCAATACTGATATCCAGGGTAAACAATTCGTTGAATCAAGAGGAAGAGAAAACCGTTATCATTTCAATAAATTCGTAAAAATTCGTGTTTTCATTGATTTCCCCAGTTTTTTTTTAAATATCTCAGAAAATAAAAGAGATATCGAAATTTTGCAAGAGACCTTTTCTATAGAGAATTAAATTCCCCACAAAAAAGGTCTCTCACAAAATTTCTCTATCTCTTTTATTTTCCAAGATATATAAAAAAAAACTGAGGACACATTTTTAACTTTTTTCGGAGCATTAATTCGAGACTTCCGTCAACTTTTACAGACAATGTGACCCTAATAAATAGAGACGGAGGAGTTGATATTACTATGTATTGGATTCTCTTGAGAGACAATGGATGATGACATTTCGGAAGAGAACAAATGCTTTCGTGATGCTTCCTCCGCGTCTTTCGACTCCTCCTTTCAATCGAATATGAATGAAATAATGAAGTAAACTGTCATTAACATTTTTTTCCATCTAAAAATTGAAAAAGAAGAAAACGTAAAATAAAGAGGAGAAAATTTTTTAAAAAAATGTTAAAAAACCCGGAATTTCGTAATCTGTCAACATCAATTTAAATAACCATTAAAATCAATCGTGTCGAATGTTTTGTTGCACAATGATGGAATGATCCCCCCGGCAGACACGATGACCCGTGACCTGGGTATCGAAAAGTGGAATGAAACCAAATAAAAAAGGGTAGAATACGAAGAAGGTCTGTTTTTAATTTTCATGAATTGTAAAATCCGACAAAAAAAACATCAGACAAAGTACGACAATGGTTCTCACGAGACAGAAACATAGAGATGAGAGTATGTGTGTATGAGGAACGTGATGTTGGCATCTATCAGTTGATCTAGGACTGATGTTACCGATGTTGAAGGGGAAAAAGCAATTTTCAGAGCGAAATGACTTCTTTACTCCAACGGATATCCGAGTTTGCGAAATTAATTCAAATGAAAGGAGTAATTTTATTTTTAATTCACGTAAATGAGGTCTTATGTGTTCTTTTCCATGAATTTTCCATCGTTTTATAATAAATCGTCTCTCGGTTTACATCAGCAACCTTCGATGCCTCTTTTTTTTAAAAGAAAAAATCGTTTTTTTCTCTTCCTTCCTCGGTGCTCCTCGTGTTGGTACATTTTACCGATCTCGTTGTGATTTCTCAGTCCGACTTCTCCTGTGCTCCTTGGCTCATGAAATATTCACGCAGTACGACGAAATCATCGTTTGTTAGTCAACGCAATAGTTTTCTTCTTTTTTTTTTTTCAATGATTTTGAGATTCTGTGTATTGTAATAGTGGCCCATTTTCGGTCAAAATGAAAGTCCATTTCTTTGTGCCTCTTTTTTATTGAATATCTCGGAAACTAAGGGAGATAGAGGAATTTTGCAGGAGAACTTTTTTGTAGTCCTTAAAATTGTCTACAAAAAAAATCTCTACGAAAATTTCTCTATCTCTTTTATTTTCAAAGATATTCACAGTGGAAAATGAGTTTATTGATTTTATTAATTTTACTTAATTTTTCATTCAATTTAATTTGATTGAGGAAACGTGGGATCTTTATGTACGGAAAGAGAAACTCGATTGTCGCCTGTGGGGATAAAAGGGAGAACCGTATCGCCACTGTTTTCTTTCTTATTCACCTGGAACAGAGACGCGCCTCGGAAACGTGATGTCCACGTTTATTCTCTCCCTTTTTTTATTTCATTTGAAGTATTTATTGAGGAGAAGTTCGACGGGAAAGAATGACGAGGTGGAAGAGGGAATTTTTAAGAAGGGAATAAAGATGAGAGAAGGTTGAATTATGTAATAATTCTCCTTCTTTTCCCATTCCACCGTAGATCTTCATTAATTTGACAAAGAGGATCGTGAGACTTTTCTTCATTTCTCTGATCCCATAGTTTTTTAAAGATATCTCGAAAACTAGACAAGAAATCGAAATTTTGCAAGAGACCTTTTTTGTGCAGAATTAAATTCTGCACAAAAAAGGCCTCTACAATTTTCTTCCTATCTCTCTTCATTTCCGAGATAATAAAAAAAAAAACGAGTGACTCAACAATTCCAGTTTTCACACCTGTTGATTCACAATTCCGTAAAATCCCCGGATTCAAGGTACTCAAAAATTGAATTAGAAATCAAAGATCCCTCGATTCAGATGAATTGAACTGATCACTCGAACCTAACGGGATCCCCCGAATTCTATTGCCCGAGAGGTCAGAGATAAACCGAGAGATATTTATCACTGAAAAAAAAAAACAATTCATCTCTTTTTTTTGTCAGAGAAATTTAAGAGGCAACACCCCTTCTCCCCTTATCCGATGACAATTGCCTTTTTATTGCTGCGTTAATACGTAAAGTGAGGAGCCCAAAAGAAGTTAAAAGAAGTCCCCATGATTGTTACTTATGCGCTTGAGAATTTCTCACGATTGTCCTCCTCTTGTATTCAAAATAGCGCATTTACCAGTTCTGGCGTAATTTTTAAAATGGAAATGTGCGAGAAATTGAGAAAAAATTAAGATGAAAAATTTATTTTTAAGTTGACAATTTTTTATTTCAAAATTAATTCAAATAATTTCGCAATTCTTTCAAGGGAGAAAATCAAAGTGGGGAAAAGAGTGATATGGTTTAATTTATGTACGAGGAAATGTGCGCGGGAGTGGCGCAGGAACAGTTCTTTGGTACGACCAAGTAAACATGATGTTAGGTGATATAAGGATGTACGTGGGCGACTATTTTTCCACCTCTGAGTTCTCAATGCGTGAAGGGAGATGTTGAGAAACTGGAAGACACAGTTTCCTGATAAAATCCAATCGAAATTAAATAAATTCACTCGTCTATGAAAAAAAACTAAAAATACATTTCATACATCTGTATTGATCTCAAGACACTCTGAATTCATAAATATTAATCTGCCCACTCGTTCCTAATATAATGAAGCAGTTAAAAAAATATTGAAACGCCGAAGGTTTATTATGATAAATAATTTTTACCTTCTCCGTCATTCCATAACGGGAATCAGCTCCCGTCTCTCAACTGGATCACAATCTCCAATTAACCAAAACAATATTTCCCCAGAATATAAAAGAAATACCACGTGCTCCTCAAAAAAATTCACTTCACTTATCCAACGAAAAGTCTCCAAATCCCCTCAATAAAATCCATAAAATTCAATCACATTCACTGTCAATCCTCAAATCAACAAAAAAAAAAAAACCAAAAATACTCTAATTAATGAAAAATTCACTCTGAAGAATCCTCACAGAATCCACGTGCTTCGACTCCTCATTACCATCAAACAACACACTGAACTCACCACCAAAACCAGCAATTGTTAAAAAAATAAATAAATAGCCAGTTGTGTCCAGTGGATTAGTCTCAAAGTACCTCAATAACTTAAATAAAATCCAAAAGTCTCATCCACAAAAAAGCCCTGGATGCAGGAGTACGTAGCAGTTGAACAGTTGTGGAATAACTGTGATACGTTGGCAAGGTAAGTACTCAACAACTAAAGAGAGTATATCTCCAGTACAGGCAAATCCCAGCACCACGCCGGCACGCGACCCATTCTCCCTCTTCCTCCAATCCCCATTGCATCCAACCTCTTCATCTCTCTCTTCCTCTTCAATTTCCATTCCCACATGCGAGTTAGCAAAAGTCCACACACACGTTGGTGTGGTCCCTTCTATCTCACCACTCCTGATACGCCCAGCCTCCCAACCTCAGTATTTTACAATCCTCACTCCAGCGCCCTGCCCCTCTCCAACCCAGTCATGACCCTCTCCTCCACCTCTATGAATAAAAAGAGAGAGACTTCTCTCCCACTCTGTCTGGTTTTTCTACCAATTCCACTTCTCTACGGTTTTAAAAAAAAAAACCAGAAAGCACCGATACACCAACAGATGAGGCTACTTCTCATCTGAACCTCCCATACACTAATTCAACCTTTGCAACTGTACCGACGCCCCACCAGTTTTACCTTTTTAACTCTTCTATTCCTATGTAACTAACGCCCGTGAGCAAAAGTCGAGGAGATGGTGGACAAAAAAACCCAGTCACTGGCCAGCAGTCCCAGCAGCATGTTGGATCCTTGGAGACTTTTATCATGATTTTATGACTTCCGAATTCTGGTTTTATTGGTGGAGACCTTTTTGGACACTTGATGACATGATTTAGGTCAGTGGTAAATTAGTAATTTTGGAGTTTATTAGATGCAGTTGGATTATTCAATTCTAGGGAGGGATTAATTTACGTAAAAATAATGTTAGGGGAACTGGTAATTTGTCCTCGGATTATTATGAATGGTATGAAGTCCTGGGGAATATTAAATTATTTCTGTACTAGTTTGGATTATCGTTTTTTTTTTTCACTGCAAAGTAATCGAGATTGTAAATTGAGGAGGTAAGTAACAAACCAGATCTTCTGGGAGCTATCCGATCAGTTGGATATTCGTGCCATCGTTTTGATTCACCTCTATTCCGTCTCGAACTCACTCAGGTATGGTTGTTTATTGCGCAATTTTCATACGACGGCCAGAAGGAGATCTAGAGCATCTTGACACAGTTATTATGTGTTGGGTGGTTTTATTGAAGAGAATAGGATTATTCGTTTTTTTTAGGCGAAATTTGGAGGAAAAAGAAGCAGAATCTAATCCACGACAGGTTTATGACTTCATTGTTTGGACAATTGACAATGCAATCGGTAGATTTTTAATGGAAAAAAAAAAAGTGAAAATAAAGAAAGTCATGTTGAGAGACGAGTCTCGGAAATTCTCCAGCAATTTTCCCCGAAGATTCAGGTTCTTGTATAAAGTAAGGCACTTTTAAATTGAAAAAGTCAATTCAGGAAGTTTTTTTTTTTTTCTTCAACAAAATAGTGTACTGAAGAAACACGTGCAGCTACAAGTAGGTTACAACTTTGTTGGAGGTGAAAAAAAAAAGAGGATTGTGTTAACGACTTGTGCAAGAGGACTCGGGTGTTCGTAAATACTGACGGAAGCGACGCCTCTAGTCTTGGGGCCCATCAAAACCTCTGGTTTGCAATAGTCGGGGGCGCACCAGCAATCCTAATAGAGATAGTGCCCCTCTCGTCTCTATGGTAGCAACTGGGTCGACGTGAGATACCTTTTGTGGTTTAGATTCTACTCACATTTGAATTGGGAACGAAAAAATTTCGAGTAAACGAATTTAAGAAAATTTTTTCCCATCTTTTTTTTCAAATATCTCGCAAACTAAGCGAGATAGAGTAATAATCATAGTAACCTTTTTTCAAGCTCTTGAAATTCTCTACAAAAAAGGTATCTACAAAAATTTCTCTATCTCTCTTAGTTTCCGAGATAAATGCAAAAAAACAAAATTTATTCAGTTTTATTGAATCAGAGGGATTTAAAGGGATAAATCCTGTTTTCTTATTCAACTTTGGTAGTTTCTTGCGCAAATAAAATAAATTTTAATAGTCACACGGTTTAGAATTGAATATTTTTTTTTCAGTCTCTTTTTGAGATCATGAAAGGCAAGAACCTAATAAAGCTACCGTGGCAAAATTCATCCACCTACGTGACGACGCTTTGAGTCACATTTAATTCAAAGGTCGTGGAACAAAAAAAACCCCCTCACCATATTTGCTTTTAAAATTCTCATTTTAGGATTTTCCAATAAGGAAAACTCAATTGCACAATAAATTAAACAATGGACCCGGAATTATTCATAATAAATTGGCGAAATAAAGGAGAAAAAATTCGTGTTTTTTTTCGAGATACCTTTAAATCTTTCACTTGTAACTTTCTTTAAACTCTTGAAATCGTAAAGACAATTTAACACGTAAATCTCGAGACGTCAAACTGTTGTACCCTCGAATTGTTGAGAGGTTTATTGTGAACATTTGGGTCACAATCATCAAAGGAGAGTCGAATTAAAGAATTAAATCGTGAAATTCTCCTGTTTTTTCTTCATTTTTTTAACCAAGAATTCATCAATAACATCAGAAAAAAATAAAACGACAATGAATCAAATGTGAAGACACTTCTGGATTGGTTAACAAATCCGTTACGTTGTTACAAAAGTGGGAGGAGCAGAGAGACACGTGAATATCCGTGAACATACCATGCATGCATAATGTATGTTACCTACGTAACTGTCATCAATGCACATTGCCATCATCCTCAGTCGCATTAAAACGCCCATGCAAACTGGAGGAAACATGGTATCCCGAAAAAAAAAATATAGGGAAAAAGCAAAAGAATTGTCTCAAATTATCCGCATTTTCCTATTTTATTGCGTCAATCATCTCCAGCATGACCTCGTGACTATTTTTCTCATTCAAATGAGGATTATCGATTCTAATTGAAGATAATCCAGATAACCTCACGAACTAATGATCTCGATGATGCCATCGTTAATGGTAAAAAAAAAATGAAGCTTTATGATATTATAAGTGGATCAAAATCATCAGTTTGTGTTTCTTCCTCTTTGTCATTAACATTTTTTCCATCTCAATTCCAGGAAAATTCATTTTATTGTCCAATGAAAAAGTGAAATCAGATGAATTACGTTTTATTATTGAAGTTTTTTTAATTTTCTTTTAACGTTAAATTACAATGAATTTAATGATTTTCTCTCTTTGTTTGGAGGTTTTTTATTCTGGAATTGAGGAAAAAATAAATTGGGGTCGATCAGAAGCATTGGATACATGCACTCAAGCGTAATGTCTAAGGATGACTAAACACAAGAGCACCAAGTTTTATTTTAAATTGTGTCTGCTGATGGTGTGGCACTTGGGACAAGGTCCTCGACATTTACAACAAACTAATGTCCGGGACAATGTCTTGGTAGCCTTGGTACTCGTGTTCTTTTAGATTATTTTTTTGTTAGAGTACACACACAATGTACGCATGGCAGGAGTCGATCAACAAGTAGCACGTCAAACGTTTTAATGCTAATATGGTATGGTAGAAAAACGTGACGAGGCTTCAAGTACATAATACTGTGATTCTTTGATGAATTAGCAGCTACTTTGTGCTATGATACAGTGATTCAAGTGAATTTCTCAATTTTTCTGCGAATTTCCTTTCAAAATTTAGAATATCTTGGAAACTAAGAGAGATAGGGAAATTTTTGTAGAATCCTTTTTTCTCCAGAATTTCAAGATCTACAAAAAAGGTTATGACAAAAATTTCCCTATCTCTCTTAGTTTCCAAGATAATCCAAGAAAACCGTTGAAAAATCGGGTTTTATCAAATTTAATTTGGAAAAAAATTGGGAAAAATGATAAATATAAAATAGCACCAAGTGCTGAACGGAATCCCGGGGTTGCCTCATTCCATCCAACTATATTCCACATTCTTCCCACACGTGTTAAGACACACACTGCGATTTAGTATACGTGAGGGAGCAAACTGCCTGGTTGTGGATGCCAACTCCTGATACGCTTCACTACCGTGGCATTCCATTTATGGGCCAGAGAGCATCCAAACCGTTTACGGGTTAGCCCCATTACAGGAAGGCGCAAGAGGCCTGACTTCTGATGCTTTTTTTTCGATTTTCCACCAGTTGGAGAACACAGTGTAATGACGAGACACGACCACACTTTGAGGAGAAAGATGGGCAAGATTAAATCCTGCTGGAATAAATGAAAAAAAGAGGGGGAAATTATGAGGGTAATTGCTTCTTACAATTTCCCATTGACATGAACCTCATGAAAATCATGTAAATTTTCCACGTAAAAATCAAATATTCAAACCATCTATTACCCCATTTTTTTTTTAAATTTCTAATAAATTAAATAAATTTAATCCATAGCGATGATTAATGAAAATGACTAGTGTCTCACTTTAACTTATTTCGTACACATGGGTGGGGTTATTCTCTTCTCGCCTCGTCCTCGGTTTTACTTTCTAAGTCCGCCTCCCAGTATCCCCTCTCTGGAATTCTGCACGATTTTTCCCTTTTTTTTTCTTCTTTTTTCATGGATATGAATAAATAGAGAAGTCCGAGGAAAAAAAAAGGGGTAAAATGGGGCTTTTTTCGTTGGATCGAGTTCTTTGCGCGTTTCTATCTCAGAGGTTTCTAAGTGCCTGTTTTTTTTCTTTTTTTGTTGCCTCTTATCCTCTTGTTTCCAATTGTTTTAGTCTATTTTCCCTTAGAACGTTACCAGCTGAACGTGTGTGAGCGGAGAGACCACGCCAGGGTGGGGCTCTCCCCGTCGTATCTAATACAACGTTTTCAGTTTCACTTTCTAAGTTACCTCTCCTCCACCTCTTCTACCCCCCTTCTCCTGGTTTAACCGTCGTGATCCTCGGACGTTTTATACGTTTGCCGGTTCGCTCCTTTTTTTCTCATTTTTTTTTTTACAATGTAACTGTGTTGGTTTATATTACTTTGAGGATGTAGAAGTTGCTGAGCCGAGGCAATCCACCCCGCCCAGCAGATGCCATGTGCACGGATTAACGGATGCATATAAGTTAACTGGTACAGAGTACTTGAAGCTAAGAATTTAATGGTTCAGAGGTAAAAATTTATGAATCTCGATTTTTTAGGACCTTTTTCTTGAAGATATCTCGGAAAGGAAGAGAGATAGAGCAATAATCATAATAACATTTTTTTTAGCTCTTGAAATTCTCTACAAAAAAGGTCTCTATGAAAATTTCTCTATCTCTCTTAGTTTTTGAGATATTCTCTGAAAACGATTGAAAAGG
The DNA here is from genome assembly GCA_963565655.1 of Aleiodes testaceus. Taxonomy (NCBI): domain Eukaryota; kingdom Metazoa; phylum Arthropoda; class Insecta; order Hymenoptera; family Braconidae; genus Aleiodes; species Aleiodes testaceus. The sequence goes on from OY751422.1 coordinate 4,009,044, forward strand.
ATTTTATTTTTAAGAAAGAATTTCGTTTTATTTATTTTTTTCAAAAAAGGCGAGGGTTTGGAAAAATCGGAAAAAATTCAGGGATAATGGGGACATGCTCCAGCATCTTCATGAATTTTTTCAGATTTTTTAATTAAATCCTTCACTCTGAATATAATCCCAGTAATTCCTAATTAATCACTCGAATTATGAAAAATTTCTGTAAATTAAAATTGCGGTGTAAAAATTTTGCACATTCTTCTCTCAACGCTTTTTAACTTTAAAATAATCTTTTTATGTTAATGTTTAAAATTCCATTGTAAATTCGAGGGATTGCAAAAGGGCTAATATCTTACGTGCATTCCTAATCTCCTGTGGTTTACATTATAATAATTACGATGCCTCATTAAACCGAACGAAACAAAAAGTAATTAAACACAAAAATTCGTTATTTTCATGATAAAGATGTTTTGTTTCTCACTCCGGGTTATTCCATTATTTTCTCAAAAATTTCCAAATGATTTTTCCATTGAATTTCTAATTTTTTAAATGATAATTTCAATTTTTCAAGTTTAAATTCATTTGAAGCATTAAATATATATATATATATATACACCTCTGCCCTTTTGGCAATTGTGGAGAAGCGAAAGTACATCGTGCTCTTTTTTTCCAAAAAGAAATTCACTCCTCGGCTCAAATTACTCGCAAAAATTTCGTAATTTTAAAATTCAATTTTCCCCCATAATAATCCACTTAAAAATACAATGTAAAACCCCTGAAAAAAAAAAATGACGAAATCAATTTTTTTCCTCCGGAATTCTGCGATGATATCGAGAACCATTAGTTTCATCACGAAATCCATTTTTTCGTAACACATATCAATGACCAACTCCACTTAATGCCTCGTGTCACTGGAGAAAGAAAAGTAGAATTGATTGAGTAATAAAAAGGCGAAAGATTGGACTTGATTGACCGACTTGTCACGCGTCGTCGATAGTCCAATTTCAGAGTCCCGAATCCGGGCTACATTTTTATTTAGAGAATTTTTAGTATTCGGATGTATAAGTCACGCGACTGGGCGTCACGCTGAGTGACCTCGGGATACCAATAGAAGCTACGCATCGAGTCATTGATCACCGATATGCCTGCTGATCTGACTTTTCGCTTTCGTTTTTTTTATTGCCTCTGTCTATTCACCTACTTTGTATTATTATTTTTTTTATTATTATTTGCGTCCTTCCTTTGAATTTTTTCCATAAATTCTGATTATTTTGTGTTTTTCCTGAATATCTCGGAAAGGAAGAGAGATAGAGCAATAATCATGATGACCTTTTTTGTAGGTCTTGAAATTCTCTACAAAAAAGGTCTCTACGAAAATTTTTGTATTTTGGTTATTATCGGAGATATTTGGGGAATAGTGGAAATTGAGGGGAATTGGTGGAAAAAAAGGGGTTTTGAAGGGAAGACCTTCAGGCACGTTCTTCCTGGATTATTTATTTGAGGAATTTTTATTGGCTCATCTGGTTATACGAGAAATGAAGAGACAAGTTCGCCCACACTGTGATTTCATTAGGTAAATGCAGAGCACACGGATGGAATTCACAAGTGGGTGGCTTAGAAACACCTTTCTTAATTTTTTGATTGAATTTAATACCGAGGTTTAGTTAAATGTGAGAATCAATAAAGTCTCTCAAATGTCAACTGCATGTCAGGTATTTTTTTTGCATAATTTTCATATTTTATGTAATGAAAATTGTGGAAAAGTGGTGGAAATAATTGAGTTGGAATTTTTCTGATGATTCCATTGAAAAGCTGAGGAAATTTGAGGCGGAAAACATGTGTCGGAATTAATTTTTTTGAATTTTTTGAAAATTCTAAACTCCCATTGATTTTTATCGATTTTTCAATTAGTTATTGGGAAAAACGTGATTTTCATAAAAATCCCTGTAATTAATTGAAAAATCGATAAAAATCAATGGGAGTTTAACGGAAATCATAGGAAATCACTCCACCTATCACCTAGAATCGGAAATTTTGAGCTACGACCAATAGAACCAAAGATATTCCCAAAAAACCGATTTTTTCGATTTTAGGAAGATAAACCCCTTCAAATTCTCCCCCAAAAAATCGAATTTCCCAAAAATTCAAAAAAAATAAATTCAGACCCATGTTTTCCGTCAAAAATTTCCTCACCTTTTCACTGGAATCATCAAAAAAAATCCACCTCCATTATTTAATAAAATAAAACAATAATTCTCCCCTGAAAATGAATTATTTTAAAGAAAATTTCAGACTCATCACTCGGATGTTACTAAAATCCGAATATTAAAATGAAACTAACGTCCGTTTTCACTGGTAATGACTTTTACGAGAAATTAGGGATCATTAAGTTTGAAATTTTCAATTTCCGTCGGGGCGTAGGTGAAGACGTGCGATCGGTGAGGAAACGAGTATGGCTTTCACGGTTACTCGAATCAATGAAGCATTTACATTTTTTTCTCCTTTTCCCTTTGTATCACGTCTCTCACTTGCCCAATGATAAATACTGAATAATCGAGAGTTTCAATTTAATCGTCATTTCCGCTTTAATTACCAATCATCCTTAACATTCCCCCCTTTTTCCCCCCATCAATACGACTTTAACCCTGGACTTTTACGAGACTTTAGTCTCCGTAGAAACGGTGAAACATGCACCAAGGGAATTAACAAAAACGAGTTTAAAAAATTTATCCGCAAACACAGTGAGGTCACTCGCAAGTACTTGCCTTAAATGACAGGTGGACAACGAATAAGATCCAATGTCGTCCTGACACCTGCGATTCCATGATGCATATGACCATAAAAAAATAATAATGACAAATTCAACAAAAAAGAAACATTACTTCCTGCATTAATTCCGAATTTTCCTCCTTCGTTTCTTCAAATATTCGCTAATTTATTCATCATTTTTTTCATTTTATTTTAATTTCAAGTTAACTGTAAACTCGAAAATTTCACATAGAATCGAGAAAAAAAAATTCAATTACTCTTTTTTCGTGCCTCAGATTATTTTGTCATTGTACACATTATGCAGCTTCACGTATTGAAGTTAATGAGCGTAACTAACCACAAGTTTTGACTTAATGCACGGAAGTTTGTTGAATTGACAGAGTAGATCCTTTCTCCCTGGATAAGTTGAAAAAAAAAATCATGATTTTAAACGAGTTTTTGCAGATTTTTTTTTCACTCTCTTATCGGTCGAATTGCGCAAGTTTACATTCTAATGAATTTTTATAACAAAAAATCATTGAGATAAAAATTAAATAAAAAACTGAATTTAATTGAATTTTTCATTGATATCAAAGAGACCAGAAGACACACATCTATTAAATTAAAAAAATATCGCAATGTACTTTTCTCTTATCGTTAACTGGTGTGGGTGTTATCAAGTCAGGGCGTGTCGCAGAAAGGCGATACACAACACAGGGATAAATTTAAAAGCCTCCATAGATGTATTCTACGAGAGAGAGCTGTATATCGGGGCAACCGGGTGCCGCAACGTGACTCCGTCAGCCTCCGCACGAGGCGATCCGGATCCGCCGTTCCGTTTCAACCACTAGTGTATATTCAATCTGAAACAATTTTGCTTTCGCATGCAGGCAATAGTACACATTTGGCGATACTTAATTTTTCCACATTGCTCACGACACCATAAAATTCACGGGGACCGGGTTATCGATACTAACCTCCCCTTTTTTTACCTCCAAAAATTGCGCAATTTATAATTTTAATTCAAGAAAAAGGTGCAGACATTCGTAAACCCATCTCCATGAATTCCCAATTACAAAAAAAATAATTAGTGAAACTCAGTTACATAATAAATGAATAATTATGCAGATCATCGTTTATCTAACATTTACCTTTATACCGTCAGTGAATCACAATGACTTTAAATCCCAATAACATTGGATTTACGCATGTGTCTGTGTGGTTAATCGCAATGTTTAAATGTGTGTCCCATGATACACCTTTGCCGGAACACATTTTCAGTAGAGTTATAGGTACTTACCTATGCACGATTCTCTCTCCCCCCTCTTTTCGTGTACACACGCGTACATGTAAATAAGTTGGCGCGTAGAAAGTCCGCCCACCGTGTGTGACACGTTGCTTCGTTGTCGCACTGTAAATAGATTGAAAATAAATGATTAAATTTAATGAAAAAAAAAAGGGGGAGACTCTTTTTGCATCACCGAAACCACGAAAATTAGTGACGCAATAATAGAGCACTAGTTGTAGAATAAACGGAGTTTATAAACTCCCTCGCAGTTAGCTACCTATTCATTACTTAACTGACTGTCGATCAGCATCAAGGCCGCTGGCCATTGTTCCGAAACGCTAAGCGTTTTGTATCGCACGTGGTTTAAAAAATATGGAAAGCGAAAGCCTCTCATCGTCTTACCGTTATTATTATTAGTTTGAATTTACGTAATATGTCCGCAAGCTCTGGGGGGGGGGATTTTAAGACGAAAACCCTCGGAGTTTTTGAGGAATTGTGTGGGCGGGTTTTTTTTTTCGCTATTGCATTTCCAGATTTTAAAATACGTGTATGTACAGCGGTTTAAAGAATTTAGCCGCATAAATCAGCAACATGACTAGCCACACCTTTCCCTTCTTGGGGCAATCACGAGTCGTCACTGGTATCGGCAACATCCCTCTTCGAGTATTAAAAACATTCGGAAATCGTCCTGAGACGTACTGACGCCCGTTACGTGATTCCGAATTGCCGGAGGGTATTCAACATTCATGTTAAATGTAATAATTTTTCATCTTTCAATTCCACGGGATTTATTTCACTTTACTGAAAGTTCATGGTTGTTTTAATGGTAAAATAGAAGCGGTATCATTTAAAAATATGGAAAAAATTTGAGATTATAGGAAAATGGGTCTTCTTTTTTTGTGAATTTTTTTTGGATAATTCTTCATGGTTTTTGGGTTAATGAACTTGGGGGAGAAAAGGGGAGAGCGTCAGAATTGAGAGAATCAATCAATTAATCTTTTTTTTATTATTTTTCCATCACATGGGTGACACGGTCGGATGCGTTTCTCATGATGGAATGATTTACATCTATTAAAAGTCAATCTCTGCTTGAACGTATCCTCAATCAAAATTCCAAGCGGGTTGTTAATACGAGAGGAACTTTCTTCGGGGGGAAAAAAAATGGGAGAAAATGAGAGGGGGACACAATGAAATTCTCTTTGGTTAAAGAAATCGATGATCGTAAATCTCCGTGGGTCTCCTCGTGAAGGGAAGACATTGGAATAGTTGGTTAGGTATTTAAACGAGAGCGTGTGCCCTCAAGGCGGCCATTGAAAATGCAACGGGGTTTTGTATTCGTGGACGACGTTTTTGGATCCGGGCTATGGGTTGCGCAATTCTCCACAATAGGCAGCGAAAAAAAAAACGGTTAATAAATCTTAAATAATGCCGGAGAGATTTACGTCTCGGGAGAAATAATCGAGTGATTCGTAAATTATGCAGAGTAATTATAATTTAATTTGAGGAATTTGTAGAACGGTTGGAGATGGATTTTTTTTGATGATTCCAGTGAAAAGCTGAGGAAATTTGAGGCGGAAAACATGTGTGTGAATTAATTTTTTTGAATTTTTCGAAAAATCGGTTTTTTGGAAATATCTTTGGTTCTATTGGTCGTAGCTCAAAATTTCCGATTCTAGGTGATAGGTGAAGTGATTTCCTATGATTTCCGTTAAACTCCCATTGATTTTTATCGATTTTTCAATTAGTTATGGGGGAAAAAGTGATTTCCATAGAAACTCCTGTAATTAATTGAAAAATCGATAAAAATCAGTGGGAGTTTAACGGAAATCATAGAAAATCACCCCACCTATCACCTCGAATCGGAAATTTTGAGCTACGACCAATAGAACCAAAGATATTCTCAAAAAACCGATTTCTTCGATTTTAGGAAGATAAACCCCTTCAAATTTTCCCCCAAAAAATCGAATTTTCAAAAAATTCAGAAAAATTAATTCAGACACATGTTTTCCGGCTAAAATTTCCTCACCTTTTCACTGGAATCATCAAAAAAAATCCATCTCCATTATTTCCCCCTCAAAACCCAAACTAATCGACTACAAAATAAATAAAAAAATAAATATAAATCAAACTACCGAACGGAATAATTTAATTCCGTGTACTTGAGATTGTAGAAACCTCATTTTCATCGAATCGTATCATTAATTTTGTTAGCATTGGCCTCCTCATTAATCATCGTGTGGTTGCACGTCGTCAAAGCGACACGGGCTATTAAGATTGTTCTTCAGGCGAGAAACGTGCTCACTTTTGTACCTACGTAACACTAATATTTGTACAAGGAAGCACTACAATTTAACCCTGACCGAAAATGTCATTAGCTCAATTCACTCGATTTCTCATTCAAAAAATAAAAACAACATTTGTATTTCAATAATTCCTTATCTTGTTTATGAATGTTTCGAGTTGATGTCTCTCTGTGTGTGTGTCGAGTCGCTGTCTCATCACGGATTCATTCGCGTGGGCTCATTAACTTCGAATCTGATTAAAATCACGGTGGATTAGTCTCTCGGAATTCCTCTTTTTTTAATCCTTCTTTAACATCTGTTTTTTCCCCCCTTTTAATCGCAAAAAAAATAAACCTAAAAATATTTATTAAAAATTGACGCACTAGAATTTCTAGCAGGGTTACAGGGAATTACGGAGAGACTTGAAAAAATTCAGGGGTAAACAAGACATTGTCGGACATTTTCTCAAATTTTTTCAGATTTTTTTGACGACTCTTTCATTAGAAAAAAAAATCCACAAACAAAAGGAAAAATATTCATTAAAAAATAAATAAAAGCGCACTCTATTGACTTTAATGACAATAATTTCTCACACATCATCGAGATGCCGAGAATATTATTCCAATTACATACGACCTCGTGTAAACTCCTCTGTTTCATGATAAAATTCTCGCATTAATTTCCAACTACCAGATTCCCACAATTTTATGTAAAATAACGTTTGCAAAAATTCTTTCATTATCGATAGTTGAAAGAAATGCCTCTAATTATGATTTTTGCTGATCTACTTTGAGGTCAGGACTTTTTATCATGTGTTTAAAGAATTCGTTTTTTTTTTTTTTTCCCTTCAATCGTTTACATTTTTTTTCCACACAAATTACATACTGCGACGTAGTATTTATCCATGGACGCCAATTGTGGGTGCGACCGTCTTTAACAACCAGGAGATATCTCAAGGTCCCCAAGAATCAGATCTCGTTTATTAAAATCATCTGCAAGAGTCCATCCATGTTTGATTCGCTTATTTAAATCATTTGTGATTGGCAAAGTTGATGAATAAACTCATCGTTGCGGAATTTAATTGATATTCATTAATAAAATTCAATGAATTAAATTAAAAAAAAAATCAATCCACTCGTTTTCATTAAATATCTCCGAAAATAATAGAGTTATCAAAATTTAGCAAGAGACCTTTTTTCTGCAGAATTAAATTCTCTACAAAAAAGGTCTCTTACAAAATTCCCCTATCTCACTTAGTTTCCGAGATATCTTTAATAGATTTAAGAAATTCATATTTTTTTCTATTTTTCCCTCGGCGAATGAATCCGCCTACACATGATTGGCTTCTAGCCATATAATCGGTAGGAAATTGAAGAAAAAATCGTTCGGAATGTCAGGAGAGATTAGAATTCAATCCGAGAAGAAATTCTCTTTTTTTGTCCGGGAAAAACAAACATTTATGCGAGAATCTCTGTCTCTCCCTTGGAAACGAGATCACCCGGAGCGACTAGAAATGGCGCATGAACATTGGCAAACGTTAAAGGATATCAGGCCTATCGGAATGAGAAGAAGAAACCGCTCCCACTTAAAAACGCACGTAACGGAACGAGCGTCGACAGGATCGTAAGTCTTTGTCGAGTCAAATCGGGTCGATTCGCCATGGCGATTCATCGCAAAACACTGTGCAAAACCATTGGCCCTGATAAGACACTGGTATTTGAGAAGCTCAAACCAGTATTATAATGCACTTTATAAAGAGAGGCAAATAAAACATTTCCATCCCCATTAACTCTGGTGTTACAGAAACAGCTATTGCCATCCTATGGATCTCTTCAACTTGTCGATTATTATCGTTTCGTTACTTCTCGTGAACTGTTCCTAGGCGTGTCCTCTAGGATGGCCTTTTCTTATCGAGATAACAGTCGAGGACATCTTGAGCAATTCCAGCTCCACCCACCGGAGAATTTCTCGCAGGATCACGCGGAATTTCGGAGGGATTTGAAAAAATTCAGGGGTAAAGGGGACATATTGATGGATTTTTTCGAATTTTTTCAGATTTTTTTGCCAACTCCTTTACTGAAAAAAAAAATTCCGAAATAAAGCGATCTCCTCTGAAGATGAATGCGACAGTTGAACTGATTTTCCTCCGACTCGAAAAAAATAAAAAATCGCACGACCTGAAAACGTGGGCTTACACATGGGCGTCCTGATGCGATTTACAGGGGCGACAGTGTGCCGAGTAGTTTAGAAAGCGCCGGGAGATAATCGGATAATCTTGGACTCAGGGCGAGGAGCGTGTCGAATAGTAAAAAAGAAGCAAAATGAAAACACTTTACCGATTCATATCCACAGACTCTCCTGTGGACTTGTGGAAGCTCTCATAATCCTCAATTTCTTTATTTATTTTTTTATCTCCATTATCACTAACGGGTTTAACAGGATGAACAACTGTATCAAGAGTCTACATAAGACATGAGATTTCGAAATATTTCTTTTATCACGTATCTCAATTTCATTTCAATTTATTTCTCTCCAAAAAAAAATTAATTTTTAACTAAAAAAATCTAAAAAAAAGCAGCACGACTGTTAAAAAATCTGAAAAAATTTGAGAAGCTCCTCCAAAATATCCCTATAACCGTGGAATTTTTTCCAATTTTTCCAACCACCCCTTCATCAAAAAAATAATAATAATAAAGTAAAAATGAATGGAGAATGGTCCGGGCAGTTGCACTCGATTATTTTTAAAATTTCCACTCTTTTTCATAGTCTGTGTGGTTCATTGGTGTGTGTATGCCAGTCGCCCTTGCGCCAAGAAGCCCCCGAGGCACGGGCGTGGGCCTTTCACTCCTGCCATCCGCATCGTTCCTCTCGACCGCCACCGCACGGATACACGAGTCCACCTCTCACGAACAAGCCTAGGTTCACCACACATAAAAAAACGCCCCATGCACTATCAGCATTAGATTGTGCCGAATGGACGTGAATTATTCCCAGTGATACGAGTTCAGTAGGAACGAGTCCACGATACTCAACCGGTTAAAAATCCGTCGCCAATCAATAACTGGTACATCAACAATCCCCTTTCCCTCAATTGTCTCTGATTACCACAATTTTCCAATTCCACGAAACTCCCAGTTTCCCCATGATATTTTAACGACTCTCAATGATACTAAAATGTGTAAATTACTCGAAATAGAATCGCGGGGGATAATAGAGATTTTTCAAAGTAACTGACAAAGTGAAAGTAAATCATCGGAACGGGTGGGATATTGATCAATTGGTCGAGCTTGGTATGCCCCAAGAGAGTATCCGAGCTGCGGATGGCGCAAGAGAGGCCGCCAATAGCCTCTTGCCAACGAGAAGTTTAAAAAATAAAAAATAATGAAACAGATAAAAATCATTAAACCATTGCTGCTTGTGTCCGTGAACACATAGTTTACCAATGAGGCCTATTACAATGCCAGTGGGCAAAAATTTTCTGTTATTTAAAGTCTTCTGATATTTAGCTTCATCACACTGACCTCGTAAATCCCCAGAAATTCAATGAAAAAGCCAATTATTTAATTATTCTTTAATATTTTCTAACGAAAGTTGAACACAAACTGATGACCTTCGATAGTAAACCGATGGCTATGAGATACTGCACATGGCCGAGTGTATTAAACAACTTCAACGATTATAACCTATTATAAGTGCATAGTAGTTGTGGACCATGGGAGTTACTTTTTATACTGTTTATATGCACATTTGTAACGTTCACTCCACCTCTTTGTGTCTATTGCTTATTAACTCTAGTGGACTAACGGTCATACTATTTTAAGCTAATAAAATGCATGTGCATGTTGGTTGGGTTTGGGTACAGTAGGTTCGCCATATAACACGGGAGGACCGGTTGCACCCAATGCTATCAGGATAATCCGCTAATACCCATCGAACCGTTATACATAAATATATCTACATGTTTACGTTTATCATTCGATAAATCACGAAAACATATTCAGCATCCCCCATTTTTGTTGTTATTTGTTTGCTTATTTTTGTCATGGAATCAAATATGGAAGAATCGAGTTTCTGAGGAAATTATTTGGAAAATTCCAAGCGAAAGTTCGTCTCGAGGACGAATTAATGATTTTCAGTATTTTTAATCCCCCGAAGGTCGATACAGATGATCTCCAGGGAGATCAATGCTTCTCAAGGATCGTGCAAGTTTTTTTTATATCAAAGAAATTGGAATTTTCTTTTACTTACTCGTTTTGATGGATCGATGGCATTTCTTCCGGGTTGTAGATCAACTTCGCTCTCCATCTGTAAATAAAATAATACTTTTTTTTAATCACAAAGAAACACTGACTTGTTTCTGACGCACAATTTCAGGTGGTCTACGGATGAGTGAACGCGGCAGATAAGAGAAAGGTTGCACCTGATATCCTTTAATATTTTAATCAAAGTGTGATAAATCAGTGAGTCATAATGTAGATTAATGTTTGATAAAGAAATTGTGTCTTTTGCGCAAACTATTGCACAAACGATTTCACACAAAAAAGAAAAAAAAAATAATAAATTGGGGGAAGTGATGTCAAAAGACTGTGAACCGCCCACAACAATGCCCTACGTCATAAATCACGTGACGTAGAATTAAAATAAAGGATTTATTTATCATTTGAGATATTCGTATTACTGAAAGGTTATTTTTTGAAATGTGAATAATTCTGTCCGATGGAATTTACGACCTGATACTCTAGATTTTTTGCCTCATTCACGAGGAGCATTACACGAGGAAGCGGAGGATATGAATAGAGAAGTGAATGAAGAGAGTGGCGCCGTGGGTAGAAAAGGTTGAATTCAAAGGTAATGGATTGCGACCCCTCGGAAGAATGAAACATGCAGATGTAGAAGCGTAGGTGAATAAATGTATTCCGAGTTTGTTTACGTGTGTGTGTGATTTGGATGTATGAAAAAGCATGAATGGCCGGATGACACGGAGGTGTTTAATGGTACATGTGAATAACAAAACCACGTGGAATTTGCGATATGTATTTACATGAAGACTTTGTCGTATCTTGGCTACTGTTTACGGAATATGAATGAAATATTTATGAATTTATTTGTGGCATTTAATTGAGTATTTTTGGATTATTTATTGGGGATTTAATGATTTTAGGAAATGAAAAATATTCCGGGAATTTAAGAGGCGATTTGAGAGCAAAATGCGCACTCGGGCTAATCGCTTCGCAAGATTTTATGAATTATTCAAAGACAGAAGGAAAAGGCGCCTGGACGAAATCAAACCAGAGGTAGAGATCGTGCCTCGTAAAGACTACGGAGAAATACTAGTGTACATTAACATAAAACGAGGACCTTCTCATTCTATCATTTTTCCCCATCAAAAGATTCAAATTCATTAAATTTGTAAATAACTGTCTCATCACATTCTTCGTATTTTTAAAAATCTCTTTTTCTGTTAATTGAAAACGTGATTTTGAACTTGAACATGTCCTGAATTCAGATCTCTTTCTCTCGGGATGAATACGTGTGCACGTCAGCAGTTAGTTATCATCCCACCTTCGGGTTTTATTACTCGTTTTAACGATCGTATTGTTTACCAGCATCACTGCAGCTCCAGTGACGTCTCAATAATTTTAAATCTAATGAATTTTCATTTTTTTTTTTTAAATATCTCAGGAAATAAAAGAGATATGAAAATTTTACAAGAGACCTTTTTTGTAGAGAATTAAATTCTACACAAAAAAGGTCTCTTGCAAAATTTCAATATCTCTTTTAGTTTTCAAGGTATCTCAAAAAAACCAATGACATGAAAAAAAAAAAAACAAGAATGAGGAAGAGAATACCAGAAGTCTCATACACAGAATAAAGAGATAATGTAACTCCCATGTGAACCGACAAAGAGCTAGTGACGCCGCAGACTCCCGGAGTACATAGTCTCGTCTCTGAGATAAACTTTGGCGATAGAATATATATCTTCTCTCATTCCTCTTATTTTTTTTTCCTCTTCTTCATTTCATTTTTACCGTGCCTATTAAAAGAAAAAATACGGGTTCGAGACGTACGTGAGAATCGGGACGGTTACGCGATCGAGAAGACGTTCCCGCGATCGCCTCGCCCTCAACTCTGCTACCTCTCTCTCTCCCTCTTCCATAAAATACAATTACACACGTGTATCTACTCTATATACGTACTTTGTATTACCGGATTAATTTAAATAAACGTTTTGAATTTAATTATAAATTTTATCAATTAATTATCTTTGAATTATTCATTTTTTTTTTCAATAAAAAAATTTAATGAATTTTTAAAATTCTTTTTCTATTGTAAATATTATGAGATAAATTCTTCAGAAGATTCATGGTTTAGGGGGGGATTTTTTACATACCCCCCCCCCCCCCCCAAAGGCGAGAAAACATGTATATTGCAAATGGACGATTTACGTATTACAATATAGTAACTGTTAGGCTAAACTTTCGTTTACATTAAAATACGAGAGCAGGAAGTCGTTGAGTTACGGAGACAGCTTTATTATCCCCTTCGGGAAACTAGTGGATTATGAAGAAAAAAAAAAACGAATGAATTTTAATATCTCAAACAAAAGGATTTACCCATTTTTCAGATAATTACACTTCTTTTTTTTCTACATGTTACAGTTATAAAACACGTGGGATTCATTTTTGTAATAAATTTGTGTCGTAATAATTGTCGTTTTAATAACTGCAGATACCGGTATTTTTTGCCTGTCTATAAAACAACATTTTTATCTGAGATTATTCAAATTCTAAGATGCCACAGGTGCTTTCAATATTCAACAAAAAATATTAAATTAACTCGACTTTTAATTTCATCAATTAATGTAATTACATGAATTCTCTACATTCATTGAATTCCCTTATAATTAAATAGAAAAAACAATAATAATTTAAAATATGATAAAATATTTAAAATATTTGAAATATTTGAAAATTACTAATAAATAATTTTTCCAACAATTTCCAACACTTTAACGATCACTGCAATTACCCGTTCCTCAGCTCTTTCATTGGAATTTTCAAAAGCTAACACGTTTAGGTATTCAACAAGTACTATCCTTGGGGGAGTTTCCCGCAGTTGACCTCGTTGCAGAATGAACATCCTCCTTGAGCGTTAAACCAAGTGAAAAAAAGAACAAAAAATACGTGAATACCCCTTATCGATAGGAGTCACGCGACTCTACAACTCGAAGGACGAATTTATTCCAGGATTTCTCTTTTCTTATCACCTGATTCTCGTTTTGTCTCTGAATTTTTCCTATCAATGAAAGAAAATAGTTCACCGTTAACGTCTTATCCATTTCCATTTTTCCGAATAAAATCCCCAGTGTTTCATCCTACTTTCAATAACTTGTTTTCGGATGTTTAATCGTAATTTATGAGGTAATTTAATTGGGAAAAGAGAACCGGTTGGAAAATTTGCGGAAATCATTTCAATTCTGGTTTATCATTGTTATTTTAAAGATACCTTGAAAACTAAAAGAGATATCGAAATTTTGCAAGAGACCATTTTTGTAGAGAATTTAATTGCGCACAAAAAAGGTCTCCTTCAAAAATTCTCTATCTCTTTTTATTTTCGAGATATTTCAAAAAAACAGATGGAATTTAAAAAAATCGACATTCATGAATATTTATGAATTAATTTTTACCCTCAAATATATTCCATAAAAAATCCGTAGCTTCCGATGGAGGGGAGAGTCTCGGGTTTATAAAAGCAAAAGCCGTGAGTCGAGTGCCACGACTTGACACCGTTGACCCGTGGCGTTTCACGATACATGAAGGGGTCAACGTTGAATCGCCAGGGATTCGCTACTAGACGCGCTCCACCCCTTCTCCATTTGATCCTGGGAGACGGATTAATCTGCGCAAAGTGCGAAGAAGCCGCCTCCTCCGCTCTTTATAACTGGAATAATTTTTTAAACATTTTTATTTCATCAATATGACACAAATATCAATCACCATTACGTCGAATTCATCAGGCATTGCATAAATCTCTTCCGAGAGACCGCACAAGTTGTCTCGCATTAACCGTTTAGTGAATAATCGATTGGCATATTGAACCATTAAAATTGAGGCTGCATGTACCTCCCGGAGAGGATTCAAATGAACATCATTGCCTCGAAACATTGTAATCAACTCTCGATTCTTTTCCTTTTATTTTTTTTTATCTCTCTTGAAATTGTGCTCCATCATATTTTTCATTATTACTATTCATACAGGGTAAGAACAATAAATGAGGCATAGTAGACGACCTTGTCGAGCACCTGGTGAATGTACCGTACACGAGAAACAGTGGTGATTTCTTTCGAGCTACTTTCCGTTTCCAAGGAAGTGTAATGCGGCTTTCAATGTATCGAACTTTTTAATTATAACGTGCTTCAATCTCGGACTGGGGGAATTATCACTTAGCGCCGGAGTGACATTTTGTTGGGTAAAAAAGGGGTTTAAATTGCCGAGGCGTTTGTAATTGCACCTATTTTATTATTGAATAATTATTTGTGAAATTAATTCAGGGGAATTATTGAGAAAGATTTTATTAATTTTGTTTTTTTGGAATAACTTGGAAAATAAGAGAGATAGAGGAATAATGATAATGACCTTTTTTGTAGGTCTTGAAATTGTCTACAAAAAAGGTATCTATGATTTTTTTCGTATCTCGCTTGGTTTTCGAGGTATCTCGAAAAATGTGGGAAATTGTTTTTTTTTTGATTTTGTGGGAAATCGTAAGTCGTAAATCATTGAACAATTTTTAATTATGCAAAGAAGTCTCACCCCGATTGACTCTCAAATGGAAAAGTAATCAGTGGTATAGGCACGTGGGTTTATTTCCTAATGCCAGAGTGAAAAAAAATCCATCAGATGTATGAGATCGATTGATTATTTTTTAAGTGAGATATTCATCGAATTCTCCCAAAGGAAATCATTATTTATTATTTTTATTAATGAAAATGAGAGTTTGAGGAATAAATATTTTCACATGATTTTAAACAAAGAAAATCGATGAATTTACGGTTAAATATGTATGAATAATAATGTAATGGTGCAATGAGTTTTAAAATATTTAAAGTTAACGCGATTTCCATGTTAAACGCTTCTGTACTTTTTTTTTTCCGAGTAAATATGTGTAATGTACTTCCACAAAGAGGCAATGCCTCCGACAATTACTTCGGATCTTTCTGCAGGCCTCATTTTGCAGTCGTTAACCCAGAGAAATAAAAAAAAAATGAATAATTATGAATAATTATGAATTTATAAAATTTTGTAGAATTTTTTTTTTATCGATTGTTTTCTTCTTTAATTAAATTCATTATCGCAATGGGATTTTTTAGAAAGCAGGGATTTTTCTTGGAGTAAAAAATCGATTAATTCTTATCGTGATTCAAAAAAAAAAGGAGCGAGTCATTCCTAATTACGGACTGAACGCTTGAAAACATTTCATTTCACGATGAGCAACGACCTTCGGATTCTTCAATGAATGCTGTGTATTCATTGGTGCTCTAACGTTTCAAATGAAATTGGAAGAGGTATCAGGAGAGATTAATTTGGCTTTTACGATTGCCGAAAGGATGAATTAGGCCAACGGGTCGTGCGCTCATTAATCGTGCAATGGCACGTTCCTTTCATTTTTTTTATTCGTTATTATTTCACCTCTTATTCATGAAAAATTGGAATTTTTATTGAACACTTGGAGATCAAAAATATTCCCAATAGTTTTCCAGCTAAAATTAGACTTTTTCCCCCATAACTAATTGAAAAAACGATAAAAACCGATTTTTCGAAATTTTGTAAAGGGGTACCCCTTTCCATTTTCCCCGAAAAAATCGAATTTTCAAAAAATTAAAAAAAAATTAATTCAGACCCATGTTTTCCGCCTCAAATTTCCTCAGCTTTTCACTGGAATCATCAGAAAAATCATTGCGGAACTTATTAACATAACACGAGCATCGATTTCTCCTCAATGTGAATCCTCTCATCTTAATCTACTTTTTATTAGTTCACAATTTTTTTTTATTTATTCTTCATTTATCCAGGCTTTTATTCCTGTTCTCCTCTTTATCATTCGATTCGCTTTGAAATCAACTTCTTCAGCCCCCTCCCCATCGTAATGGACCGTCGAATAAATAAGGTGAGCGCGAGAAAACTGGTTTTCGGTCAAGTCCATTAGCAGTGATGCAACGTCTATCAAATTAACGCTGTTAATTAATAGGTTTGTGAAGCTTCATTGGGAATGGATAAGACAATCATTCTTCCTCACAACTGAATTAAATCCTACAAATCCCTTTATTTTAATTACTTCTCCTTTTATTAAAAAAAAGAGGGGGAAAATGGGAATTTTTTAATTTAGATTAAACTCGATAAATTCATCACTTTTTTCCCCAACTTTCAAAAGAATTGATTCTTTTTTTTTTGTTAATCAAACAATTTTAAATTATGTGTTATCTCAAATAACTCGTTTCTCCGCATAAAAATTGATAATTAATCACGAGAAAGGATATTACAGTTGAATGCTGGGGCCGAGGGCGTTAAATGGAAAAGCGTGCCGCATTGAGAAAAAAGAATTATTTTTTTAAAATCAGAATTAATGAGAGATTTACTCCTTTCTTAATTCTTTTCTTTCAATGAAGGAATCTTTGTCGAGTGGAAAAATTCAGGGGAATTAATCTATTTCTTCATGAAAAAAAAAAAAAAAAATATCATTACTCTGCACAATATTGCTCAAGAGACGTTGCAAAAATTGAGATCGATAAGTTCTCTGGTTTTTCTGTTCGATTATGATCTCCTAGTGGCAATAAAAGTTGAGAAAAATGAATTTAAAAATAATAATAATAAGTGGAGAATATGTACAAAACTGTTGGTGGTATTATTCAGTGTAATCGGTAATTGTATCGCTCTGTCTGCGCTTTTATCGATTGCACTTGGGTGTTAGCCTTTTCTGCACGTACTTGTATCCGCACGAATCTCAGGACGTGCCACACACTGAGTTGGAAAATGCTGAGTTGTTTAGTTGCATTGCATTCAGAGCGTAACGAAAATTTAGTGATTTTTTTTGTTGGATCTATTGAAATATTGATGGTTTATTTTTATCCGCAACATTGTGCATTAAATTCAGGAGAATTGATTTACGCTCGTGTTAACGTTGAATTTATGTGTAAGCTTGATTTTTCTTGTTTTTTTAATGATTTCAGTAATTTACAGCAGTGAATACTCGATTTTAATGGGGAAATATTGGAGATGGATTTTTTTTAATGATTTTCCCGATTTTAGGAAGGTCAACCCCTTCAAATTTTCCCCAAAAAAATAGAATATTCAAAAAATTCAAAAAAATTCAGAAAAAATCCATCTCCAATATTTCCCCCATTAAAATCCAATATTCACTTCTGTAAATTAATAAAAAAAGTAGATTAAAATGAGAGATTAAGTCAACATTGAGGAGAAATCGATGCTCGTGTTATGTTAATAAGTTCCGCAATGGTTCATTGCTTTTTACACGAGTTTATTGATGAGTTTAACATTTCAGGGTCAATTCTGATGGTCGAGGAGCTCTTCTCTATTTCAATATTTATTTTTTTTTCCTTTAAATACACAATCAATCACTCGAACTTTTCTCTCATTTTTTAAAACTCTGAAAAATTGGAAAAGTAGCTGAGGGTGTGTACGAAGGTGTGTTCTTGATGGTAAGAATTTGCACGTAGTATTTTACAAAACCTCAGAGGTAAACTCCCGTTGAAGGTACTTATAACAATTCGCGTGATGCAATAAGTGAATGTATAACGGATGTCAAAGCACACAACCCCCTTTTGTCTATTATTTTTTTCATTTATTCTACTCTGAATTAATTTAATAAATTGTTTTAGTGTTGACACTGGCATTTCGCCAACGCACGATTAATTTAATATTAATTTGAAATAATGAAAATATTTTAAAATATCAATTAATTTATTAATTATTAAATATCTCGAAAAATAAAAGAGATATTGAAATTTTGCAAGAGACCTTTTTTGTAGAAAATTTCAAGGGCTACAAAAAAGGTCTCTTGCAAAATTTCGATATTCCTCTTAGTTTCTGAGATATTAAATTTTTAATTAATTTTCATACAAATTCACAAAAATCGTGAATTCTCAAGAATTTCTAAATACGTAATTCAATACCAGAGACACATTAACGTGAAATTAGATCTCGAATACACGGAAGAAATGTCTCTCACCCCATAAATCCAGTGTAGGTTCCCAGGAATCTGTTGGAACTAAACTAGGGAGAAAATAAGTGCGTATACACGTAGTGTTTGGTTAAATGATACTCAGTTGTTGTTAAATAAATTCAGAAAGTCACAAAAGTGTAATGGAGACAGGCGCATTTTACCTTTATTCTCTCATTTTATTTCATTTGTGTGACGAGGTGTGAATTCCTCAATTAACGAAGGAGAGAGGCTTTTTTTTTTTTTTGCACATTGCTCAATATAATCGACGACCGGATTTCTTTCACTCGGGTGTGACTATCTTAATTGGTAGAACTAGTGAATTATTTTCCTCTTATTTTTTTCATTAAATTCAATGGCTTTATTTTCACGAATTTTCGGTGATTTTATTTCACCTTCACTAAAGACGATAAAAGTAATTTTTTTTCCACGTGAAAAACGAAGACACATTGCACGATTCTTCCATGTACTTTATTGCCCCCACCTAAATCTTTGTCTCGAATTATTTTTACTGTCTCGATAAGGACATCTTGCGAAATTCCATTTTCGTATAAAATTACAAACAAATAATACGTGGATTATCATTTTAATCTAAAAGTATCTCGGCAAAAAAATTAAAGAAATAAATAAAAATGCATTTTTCTTTTTTTTTTGGATGCAAGATGCACTTTCGCATACCCATGTGTCCTTGAACAAAAGTTACACTCTCAACATTATAAAATGCCCTCAGACTTCTCTCTTACACCCACAGACACGCCTCTATCCCTATCTCTACCCCCTTCATCCCCCCCACTTTCATGTACTCTCGTGTGTTCAATGAATAAATAAAAATGTAATCTTATTGGAAAATTATTGACTCGTTGCACCATTGCTTGAGGTTTTTAAAAAAGGAGATTAAAATTACGTGGGATGATAATTCAATTTTTTTTCAAGAATTTTTAGTCTCTCGGAATTAGATTTATTTTAATTCTTCGTGAAGAGAAATGGAGGATTGTCGATGATTGAGCCATAAATTCACGTCGCCTAGTTTATTTATAATAAATTAACAAATGGATTTTCTCTTGGATTCCAAGGACTCAATTAGCAACGAAACGTTTGTGTTTCGTTCGACCCTGAATCGAGCATCGAACTCTCATGATTATCCTCTTTTTTTTTTCATTAAAAATACGTTTATTCCATTTTTTTTTTTTTTTTGTTGCTTTAGAAATCTGGCGTAAGGACGCGAGACTTCTGTGACACATAAACGCGTTTCCGGGATATTTTGAATTGAGTTAAAAATGAGACAAAAGGTTCAAAAATTCGAGGTTTAATGAATTTAATTATGATTTTTTAATGATTCTCTTCCCCCTCTCCTCGTGTTGACAATTATTGTGTGGGTGCTAAAGTGAAACCACAAACACCAGGTGATCAACGATCTCGGAAGCGAAGGATACATTTTTTTACTGTTGAATTTACTGCCTCGTTTGTTCCATACACAATTATTTTTACAAAGCAGCTATTTTCATGGGATTTTCATGGCCTTCATACCATGGTCATTATTTAATCTCTTTACGTAATTCCGAAAAAAAATTGAGGATTCCACTAATTACTGAATATCTCGAAAAATAAAAGAGGTACGAAAAAATTTATTGATACCTTTTTCATAGAGAATTTCAAGAGCTTGAAAAAAGGTCCAGTACAAAAAAGTCGTATCTCCCTTATTTTCGAAGATATTCAACAAAAACTTGGAGTTGAGTATTAAGTATGAATTTACGAGGAGAAGTGACGTGAAATCGTAAATAATTTATTCTAAAAATGATAAAATGGATGGAATAAGTGGAGGAAGAGCGGCACGAGCATCACAAACACTGGATAAAAATTTTGAAGAAATGGTATTGTATCGACGCCAATAAAGGATCGATATCGTTATAAATCGAGATGGGGATGGGACTACAAGAGCGGTACTTGTTACGTTGGGACGATTGGAGACGCCGGCACTATGAAAATAAAAATGATTTTATTTTTTAGACATGTATAAAGTACACATGGCTTATTATAAGGTTGAGGGAAAAGGCTTGGGCAGGGTCGAGCCATGGGTGGTCCGCTATGCTAATAACGTTCACTGAGATACTCCTTCCTACCTCAATGTCGATTCTTTCATGCTTGCTACTAGCTTTGCCATCTTCCTACATTATACGTCTGCTTTTCCAATTTCAAAAGGCGAGCGCAAATTATTTTCACCGTTACGCACTCTACCTAATTCCTCAAATTACGAGGAAGAGGAAGAAATATCATAATTCACAGGATTTTTACATTTTATGGTTTTTTTGTGGATTTAAATCGAGTACTTTCTAGCAGGTTCATTAAAAAATATGAAAAAATTCAAGAATCACGGGAACATGTCAGAGCATGTTCCCTAATTTTTTCAGAATTTTTCAAAGAGTCCTTCATTGAGAAAAAAAATTGTAATCGCCACGTGCCAGTGGATTTTCATTGAGTCATATTCATACATCACTCCAACTCAATTTTTCCATTTTTTTTTTTTCAATCCGAGGAATGTAATTTGATAAAAATCATTGATTGGATTTGTCGATGGGAAAAAAAAGTGAGTCGTGATGCGGAGGAGATTCTCGTGCTACTCAATAAACCTGGGCTCTTTGAGCCGTAACGAGAGCTGAGGGGAGTCGAATTACAAGTTGGAGTGATCACGAAGCCACAAGCCATGGTGACGACATAAATCCATCGATGAAACTTCAATCATTGTTGATTGATTTTATGAAAAATTAATGAAATCCAATGATAACAATTTTAACTAAATATTTTAATGAATTTAAAAATTCTTATTGAAGTGAGAAATAAATATTTTTAAAAAAAATGATTGATTGAGTGCTAAATGATTTCAACAGAGTCTAAAAATCCAACGACAATCTTCAATGATTTCACAACTGTGGTTTTCTCACTAGATGACATCCACACGTTCTCTCCATGTATTAGTAATACACATTTGAAAAATCTCGTAGTTTGCTCCAATATAAACGCAGACATTAAAAAAAAAACGTCGAATGTGCGTGTACGGGGCGCGTGGCTTTACTTTCACTCGTAGTTGCCCCACCTAGCATCACTTTTCTGGTTTTTCAAGTAGAACTCTTCCCGCTCTAATCAACCGCAGAATACCGCTTCTTTTTCTTCATTAAAAATCCCATTTTGTCTTTGAAAAATCGAATTTAATGAAATTGATTTTCCCAGGAAAAAAAAACTGAATCATTGACATTCTAAAATTGCGCAAATTTTCATCTAAAAACTATCGATTTCTCAGTTATTTTCATTTCGGCAATATCCTGTTTCCTCTCCACGTTATTGCGCCAATTTTTACTCCATTTATTTTTCAATAATTATTTATTTTTTTATTTATTATGAAATGCTTTATCAAACGCCTCTATATGGCAATTTAGAGCGAGCCTTTTTTTTTTAAATTTCTTCAACGACTATTCGATAATATAGTTTTCTCACAAAAGTGTGGGACAGTGTGAATTTCGATTGATTAATCATTTAATATTTTTTTTAAAATTCTTTTCTCGTGGAATTTTTGAGAAGGGGAAGAGCAATTAGGTGAGTCAACTGGCACGTTGAGTTGGACTACTCGTCTTCTTCCACTTACATCATGTCCCCCATATTTTACACCTTTTTAAATTTCATAATAATCAATAAATTATGGAAAGAAAGGGCGTAAGTCGTGCAGATACGCCTCGGTAATTCTGCATTTAATTTTCATTTTTTTTAAATTAAATAAAAAGGGAATAAAATTGGATATTTCTGGGATTTTAATTAATTTGTCAATGAAAGAATGGCATTGTCTCATTTTTAAAATTTTTCCCGCCATTCTCCTTTGTGTTTGATTGAAGAATTCGGTATTTACATACAATTAGAATCGATTAAAAAAAGGGATTTACTGATGAACGTCATTTGTCCATTTTTTTTAAAATCAATGAAGGAGGTTTACGTAGGTTCTATCCATTTTTCAAGTTTAATTTATTCATTTTAAATGTCAGAATTGTTCAATCACGTGGGCTCAGAGCTCCCAACCCTTCTGCGCGTTTTATCTAACACATGAAACTCGAGAATTGTGTATCAAGTTGTCTCTAGCTATTCGAGCACGTCCGGTCGATCTAGTTTTTCCAATGATTCCGTGATGAAAGCGAGAAGACTCTCTAGTCCGACTTTGGATGGAGTTTGTAGTGATACTGGATAGCATCTGTAGACGATGGAAAGTGTATCGAAAGTGAAGCAATTAATGTCCACTGTATCAAGCCCTCATTTGCATGCAGAAAATAAAATTACGTAGAAAAAAATATTAAATGTTTGTTTATTATTTTTTTATTAATAGAACGATTTAATGAAAAATTGTGAAAAAATTTGAAAACATGCACGAGTATGCATATATTATTTATGAATTTTTTCAGAAAAAAAAAATGCACTGCTCCTTTTTTAAAAATAAAAATGTGGAGAAATAAGGGGTTTAATCAATGTAAAAATCGGCGGTAAGAGAAAAATGGCTTTTTTCTACTTAAAAAAAATCCTTTTAGGCTCTTTGCAACACCTGAATAGAGGCGAATTAAAAGATAATGGGATTTATAAAAGTAATCGCGTGTGGACGGTCTTAGGACATAGGTTTAGTTCGCGTGGCAGTCGACCCACATCCAACCCAAGTGTATACAGAGATAAAGTGCTCCACTCCCAAAGCAGAGGCTCTCAATGTGACCCCGCCTTTATTAGAATTAAAATAGCAATATTGAGAATAATTAGAATTCTCAAATTCATAAGATAAGGATGAATTTAAATTCATTTTAAAATTACGTATTAATTTAATTTAATGACTGAATCTAATTGAATTCAAACAAATTTATAGAAAAATTAAATTAAATTCAGTTACATTCAATTACGATAAATTTAGAAATTCTAATGTAAATTTTAAATTTAAGAGATTGTATTTTATTACACGAATCAAGTCACATCCCTTCCTTCTTCTTCTTTTTTTTTTTCTCATTAAAATTAAGTGAGAGTGCGTAGAAATTGCGACCCCCTACGATCCACTTATGTCCAACATATTTCAAATGACTTTCAAAGTAATAAAATTCGTGATTTCAATTACTGAATAAATAATTTCATTTTGAAATCCTCAAAAAAAAAAAAAAAAAGGCAGACATCACCAAAGGGCGTATCTCCACTAATTCCTTTGGAAAAAAAAAAGTAATTAACTATTTTCCCATCTTTCAATTCAACTTCACCTCTTATTTTTATCTAATTACAGTTAACGGTGAGTTGCAGTATTATCTACTTTGTCGGCTCTTCTGACGTCACGAGGAACGACCTCGAGAGTGCTTCCACACCCCAATAATGTTTAAATCCTTTTATTTTTTAATTTTTAATGAATTTATGTGTTTCCATGGACTTTTGGAATGTTCGATCATTTGTCTTCATAAATAGGTTTTTGGGCTTTTTTTTTTTTCGATTGTTCGGTGTTCAAGGACGTCCATTTTTTTCATGTCACAATTGCAATTATGGATTTTTTTTAAATATAATAAAATGCTTTCATATGAGCGCACGAAGTGAATACGGAAGTAGATACGGCCCCGACATAGAGAGACTCCTACCATCCATCTTCTCTCTCACCATATGCATGTATAGTACATATGTGTTTTATACGCCTCGGACATCGGGAGCAACTCCCAACAAAATAGAAATCTGCGTGCTGCTTTTAAATTGTATATACTAGTTTTAAATGCCCCTAAGCTCGAGCAAGAGGAGAAGTCATTTTTATACATTTATGAATGCGTACACGCGACTCAACGTATCTAAACTACCTTCGTCGTGTGGTGAACGGATTAACGTCAAAATCCATTTGCGTATGTGTATAATTATGTCTAGTTTTACTTATTTTATGGAGAATTTATTCTATTCGTATTTTACATGAAAAAAAAATGAATTTTTCTTAAATTATCCTACTTTTGATATTTTTTTAGTAATGAAGGAGTTTATGAAAAAATCGGAAAAAATTTAGGAACATGGTGGAGGGTTTTTTGAATAATTGTGAATTTTTTCAGAATTTTTTGATAAATTGCTGCTTTTTTGTGAGCAGAATTATCACGAAAAAAAAAGAGGTTTCTCATTATTTATCACCTGAGGAGTTACTTTATGATTCTGACCTTTTCTTAAAACGATAAAAAATAACTGCAATTTTGGCGGTGCATTTTAAACAACAAGAGTGCACTTCTTTACGAGCATTTCTTCCGTTTTATTTCAAACGGACAATGGGTAGCCGAGAGATGCGAAAGAATTTCACCTCAATAATAATTCACGTAGAATAAAAATAAACGATAAAAATTCCATGAAAATCATTGAAAAATAAAGATGTAAATCTGTAAAGGATCGATCACGGAAGTGTCCAGGGATCGATAGATCCGAGTACTTCCTAGATGGCCTCGAATATGGCATAGAGAATGGTGTACACGAATGGCCGAGTAGAGGCCGACAGCGAGAAAACGCAGAGGCGAGATATCGAGGCGGATCCGTCGTTTGCGGTGTTCACTGATCCAGTTGAGGCTACCACACAATTCTCTGTCTCATTCCACCCATATTAGTCTCTTAAACCCGACACATGCACAAAGGAGCAGCTTCGTCTGCTTCCTGAACTCACGATTTTCCCCATTAAAAAAAAAAGAACCTATTCACAATTTCCAAAAAATTCACTCCCCTCATTTTTCTCAATTCCTTCAAAAACTACACGAGATACGAAAATTTATCGAGATACCTTTTTTGTAGCTCTTGAAATTCTCTACAAAAAAGGTCTCTTGACATTTTTCCCTATCTCTATTAGTTTCTTGGATTCTCTTAATCAATGAATTGACGAGGCGATTATCATTGGATTCTGATAAGAAATAAATCGATGAAAAATTGAGGATTAAAGGGGGAATGAAAGGAGAGTCTTTAACAACTCTGAAGAAGCCACCGAAAAAGGTACAACGTGACTATCACATTCCCGCGTTGGTGTGGTCTTATCTTTCTCTCTTTTCCCAGCCACGATTATTATAACAGTAGGCTCTTGGGGCATACTTGTGGTACATAAACGTAGTATAGAGTACCCTCGTATGCCAACTCCACTGCAATCATAACGGTATACCATACACTCCTTATATTAGTCCTTATTCAGCATCCCAATGTAACCTAATACATCGTTGTATTAACTCGTGATTATTAATTCAGATTCTCCTATCTTGCTAATTAATTGAACCTAAAATGTGTATTTAATTCCGTATTTACTCGATTCCTTTTTTTTTCACTGATATAAAATAATTTATTCGACCTATTAAAGTGTAATTAGAATTTATTATTTATTCCCTATTTATGAATTTTTTTTTTGTTAATTTAAGAATTCACGATTTTTTGAGATTCAGGAAAATTTGAAGAAAAAAAACGTCGGAATTACTCGTATTTGGAATCGTTAAAATTGGACCGAATTGAGAGAAACTCGTTTCAACTAATGCGTGTCTCGCATTAATTCACCTATATGTACAACGAATTAAACATCAAAGAATTGAGGAAAAGACTTCTCTAGTTATCTATCCTCGTTTAATTTAATTAACTTACATGCACTGGAGGAATGATGAGGTCTGCGAAAGTGTGAGGTGGAATTGTGCTTCACCTGTAACAAATCAGAAATAATATAATTATATTTATTATTTGAATACAGAAATAATTTTTAATAAAAATCAGGATTACCTCCGTATTTCCTCATTATCTCGGAAAATAAAAAAGATATCGAAATTTTCGTAGATACCTTTTTTGTACAGAATTTCAAGACCTACAAAAAAGGTTATCCTGATTATTTCTCTATCTCTCTTAGTTTCCGAGATAACTTCAAAAAACAGGGATTCATGATTGAATAGACAAAAAAAACTCTAAAATACGAAATTTCGTAATTAAATGAATAAAAAATTGGGAGTAGATTCCATTGTCTCCAAGAATTGCCGAAAATGACTTCCTCCACCGGATGGTGAAAAAAAAAATGTGAAAAAATGAAAGGATCACAGAGCATTTCGTGTTTCTATGCGTCTGAACGCAGAGATTTCGAGCCGTTACGTTTCTCCCGTTGCACGAGTGATCTCGATTCTCAAGCCTCAAACGGGTGGAGTCACGTAGGTGTATTCCCAACGTAAAACGTCACACACAGACACACATTGGTGAATAAAAATGATATAAAAAGAAAAAAGTGTAGGTATTAGCGGAGTTTGCTTGTGTGTTTGCGTTGAAAACACGAGAGATCATGAGGCTGTATTTGTTTCATCTTGTTCCCTTTGCTCTCGTCTCAACTACGGTGAAAGTGAGCGCATTCCATGGCCACCGGGACCACGCCCGATCACCAGACACACGTAAACACATACACACATAGAACCGGTGCACATAAAAGAGTTTAAAAAAATTCGTTTTTTTTAATGAAGGAAGAAAAAAAAGGAGAAAAAGCAACGAGCATCGAGTCATTCGGCGCTTTTCCCCCTTGCGCCACACATAATGCACACATAATGCACACATGAGGAGAATGTTTGCTTCAAATTTGAGGAAAAGAGAGGAAATTAAATGAATTTCGCAATTATATTAAAATCGAGAATTGTCTAGAGGATTTTTTGATTTTTTTTTGGCTTCTTCCGGGGGTTTTCTATGGGTCTCGGTGGATAGGGGGGAAAGGGGGAGGCTGCTGCTGTTTTAACACGTTTAACCCGTGGATATATCGTAACGTAAATCGCCCAGGTGTTTCGGAGCATGCGGATATATTTTGCTTGTTCTTCCCCCCCCAGATACTTCCTGAATCGGATACAAAGATATTACTGGGGATTGTTATTGCGCGAGAGGTAAATGGGGATTTTTTTACCCAGAATCTCGTTTTCTGGGTCGGGTTACATTTTTTTGAGATTATATCTATGGAGATTCTTTTTTTTTTTCAAAGAATTTAAATCGCATTTCTTTTATTTTTATGAGAATTTTTGGGAGTTTGAGGAATTCGGGGATTTATAGGATTTTTTTCCGGGTTATGGGGTTCATGGAAAAATCCGAAAAAATTCAGAAACAATTAGGACTTATCAGAGCATCTTCCCAATTTTTTTCAGATTTTTCGAACGAGCTGCACCATTTTGCCAGAAAATTCAAAATAATTCCACAATTTCTGATTAAAAAATCATGAAATTGACTTTAAATTAAATATCCAATAATAATTAAAAGAATGCCCGATATAAAAATCATTTACCTCATTAATTAACCTGAAAAATAATGACTTAGGTATTTTAAAAAAGGTGCACGTGGAAAAATTCATTTTAATTTAAAATTTAAACCAAAGAGAAAGAGAAGATCGCCGGAGAATTGACGATGTGAACGGCGCCTTTTTTTTTTTTTTTTTTGGGGCGTGGATAAAAAACCTTGGGATGCAATGCAAAGTGGACTTGAGGTAATTGATGCACCGAATCGAGAGAGAGAGATTAACAAAAAAAAGTATTTCGCAATGTTGTTTGGCTTATGGCTCTTCCCTTCTGGACACTTTTATCCTATGGAGAGTTAATACTCGACTTGAGATGCGGCCAAGGGCAGTCACGCTCTTCTCGGATATATCCCAACCCGAAAAAGTGCATCAGAACGATTATTCTGTCTCTTCCCCTTCATTTTCATTTTTGTGTTCTCCTTTTTTCCCGCTCTCTTGTGCTCCTTAAAATGCCCCCCCTTCTTTTCCACCGAAAAACCCTTTTTTGATGGACAGATGAAAGTTTAATCAGAGGAAGAGTCCGCAATTTTTACGCAATCTCTCATTTTTTTTTTCCACCAAAATTAAATAAATATTTTTAAAAACGGAGAAATTAAATTGACGGCAATTGAATTAAATCGAGGAATCGTGTGGCCCTTAATAACAATCATATTTGTCGAGATCTCTACAATAATAATGACGAGATGATGCAACAGATACCGAAGAATAAGAATTGATTCGTGATCTATTTTTGTAAGTAACCCTCACGATTTCTCCTTCTTTTTTTTATCCCCATTTAATTTTCTTATTTTCATCACGAATAAATTGTCTAATTAAATCGAATAAAAAAACTTCACTTAATTAATAATAAATAATGTAAATCGGTAGTTTGTCAAAATTTAATGATTATTCAGAGCGACATGGGATTAAAATATTCGTGGAAAATTGATAAATTATGTTATCAAGTTTGGAGGGAATTAAAAATCGTGTTCTGCAATTTAATTGAATTCAAATTTTAATGTTACGTTGTGGTAATGAGTTTTCTTCTTTTTTTTTTTTATTACGCAGAGGGCAATTGTCAATAATATATTAATCGGAGGATCTGAATTGTGCCAATGGCCATTGGATTCATGAATACACATACACAGTAATATTGTTGCCTCTTTCCCCCTGTAATTCGAAGCTTCGATCAATCGATTTAACGGCATTTCGAAAGCGAAATTAAACCCACCTTCTTACACTGTCGTATTATATATGTATTTATCGTGGCAGGAGGAGTTGACCAGACTCCAGGCATCTTATAATGCCTTTATTATTCTTTTTTTACACGATAATAATCCTCCATTAAAACTACGAATGAGATAAAGAATGAAGATGTGAAGAAAATCACGATTTTTTATTTGTCATGAGGACAAAGATCCTTATTTTCAAAATATCTTGAAAACTAAAAGAGATATCGAAATTTTGCAGGAGACCTTTTTTGTGTAGAATTTAATTCTCTACAAAAAAGGTCTCTTGCAAAATTTCGATATCTCTCTTTGTTTTCGAGATATTTAAAAATGTAATAATCCGAATGATGAGGCCTTGAGAATTAAATGAAAGATTCGAAAAAAATAATGAAATGAACGATCGTTGAATGTCTAATATCGCCCGAAGGATGATTGTAACATGAATCGATTATTTCAGTTTAAAAGAAGGAAATGTTAAACAAAGGGAAAAAAAATGAAACGAGGATAATTCATCAAATCTGAATATTGATAAATGCCTACTAATTCTAATAAATCTGTTGCTTTGAATATAAACAACATTGATTGAATAAAAGGTGAATATTAAAAATGATGTTCAATTGCGTAAAAGACGCTTCCTGGTGTAATGTATCGTGATGTATTCTACTTGCAGCTGTTTGACACCCACGTATGAGGAATAAAATGAGAATATCGAGCGAGAATCGAAGCGATCGATTGGTCGATGCGTAGGAAAACATTGAAATCGTCAATTCAAATTGATACAAATGGAAAAATCGTGGGAATTAAATTAACTAGAAACAAATGTGATGATACTGAAGCGTGGGCATAATTAAACGCATCACGGAGCATCTGAAGGTAAAATCACGGAAGCTGTGTATTTTAATTCAAAGAAAAATCGTGAATTAAATCGAGGCAATTTAGATGCTCATGATAAGATGATTCAGGAATTTTTTAAAGGATGAAGGAATTCCCAAAAAATTCTGAAAAAATTTGAGAATATTCTCGAACATATTTCAGTTGTCTCCAAAAATTTTCAAAATTTTTGGGACACTCCTTCATCCTAAAAAAAAATCCGAAATAATTATCTTTAAATATCCAATTTTCCCCAAGTTTTTCCTGCATTATCATATAAATCATTAATAATAATTATTCTGATATTCTCGCAAGGACAATTCATCGTCCACAATTATCATTAACGTCTGCACTTTATTTTTCCATCAAATCTCATGAATTTAATAAAATAAAAATAAGTAAAAATAATTTAATTTCTACGTGAGTGTGAATTATGTATCAGAGAGGGTGCGGAGGTATCGTGCGAGAAAATGGACATAATTATGTGTTTATTCCTTCGAATCCACGTGGAATTTCAGCTCAATTTATATTTGCACTAAGGTATAACAAATCCAAGCCACGTATTCCGAGGCCTTTCTCAATGTATACTGTAGTGCACATATTCCAACTATAACGACACACACGCGCGTCTTAGAGAGGTTGAGATAAGTCGGAGTATACCGGCGAAAGATAGTAACGGATTAGAGATTAGTGGGTGTGTTACGGGTCGATACGGGTGTGCGACCATGCGTTGAAATGAAAGGAGACGCGTCTCACAAAAAAATGTAAAAAAAAAAAACAATTCATGCATTTTAAATTAAGGAAAAATAATTAATTACTCATTCCCCTGAAATTACGAATAAAAATCGATTTTTTTAAAGAATTCATATCTCAAAAATAAATTCATTCAACTGCAACAAAATAATCATCCGGTAAATCCAGTCTCCAGTTTTCCTTTTACTCTCAGAAAACGAGAAAACTTTTGATTTCAATGAATTTTTCATTTTAATCCTCTCTTTACCCTCGACTTTCTTCACAAAATTGCATCAATACAAATAAATTAAGATGATTTTCATCTAGAATGATTTTTTGTTGCACTTTAGACGCTTTCTAAAATAATCGTGGATCGATTTCCCGAAAGGTGGAAGCCTCTCCTCGATTAGTTAAGGTAGTCAATTATTTTTTGAATAATTTTTTTTCGCTCCCGTTCCTCCAAGAAACTGTTGCCTGATCCCGGTTGGCAATAATGCTCGATGGTGCGTATAGAGGTTGCCTCATCAGAGATCACTACCTGAAGCTGACTTGTCATTTTCGAATGAGTAGACACGATTTTTTTATTTTTTTTATCGACTGAAATACTGTCAAATAAGCCTATTCGATTTAATCGATGAAAATTCATTAAAAAATTAATTAAAATTGATTCTCTACTTTTTCCCGTTTAAATTCACTGCATCCAATGCAAATGCCCGGCGGGAATGCGCAGTAGCATCAGAAGCACCAACTGCCTTGAAGCTCGATTCCCATTGGCGACAGAAGCGCCAATTTCATTGGTTAGAAATTCAAATCCCAAAAAATCGTAAACCCTTCAAAAAAATCGAAAAAAGTCTCAAAATAATTTAATTATTCATGCAGATAATTAAAATAATTTTCTCCAATTAATATTGAGCATTTGCTCCTTTTCTCAAGGACTTTGCTTCTGATTGGAAGACGTGAAGCAGAAAAACGCAATTCATGAAGACTCACATTGAAGTATTTACCATCGGCTGGTTTCGTGTTTCTAGAAGGCTTAGGAATCAATGAATAGAGTTGAGAGTCAAATTGTCACAAGTTTTTATTAATTAATAAGAACTGGAAAGAATTGATCGTGTGATACTGCGTAACACACGTGATCGAGATGGAGAAGAACGAGAATAATGTCGAGAAGGCTGTGATAATGGGTAATTATTCCTTTTAATTTGGTTCCTTTGATAGCAGAGGTTATAGAGATTATTTATTGGAATTATGTTTATAGATGATGATAAGAGCGAGGGGTCTGTCGAGGTGGAGCCGGAACAGGAGATTATTGGTGACAATGAAGAGCCAGAAAAAATCTGCATCATTGATCCAGATACTGATGTATGACCTTCATTCTCAATCATTTAATTCTCTTATTATTTGGATTTTCTTTCCTCAGGAACTCGATTTCAATCACTCGAGGGTCTCCAAACTGGAGAACTTGGAGCCTTTGAGGAATATTAAAAAATTATGCTTCACATGGAATTTAATCAAAAAAATTGAGAATCTCGAGACTCTTACGACACTTGTAGAGTTGGAATTGAGGGATAATCAAATTACTGTCATTGAGAATCTGGATGCATTAGTTAATTTACAGTGAGTAATGGATTTTAGGGATTTATTCATTTTTTTCAATTAATTTTTACGAATTTTATTGATAATTTTATTTTCAGGGTTTTAGACGTGTCTTTCAATCGGATTAAAAAGATAGAGAATCTGGAAAACCTGACAAATCTCCAGAAACTCTTCCTTTCCTCAAACAAAATCACAAAAATCGAGAATTTGTCACAATTAAAAGGTCTCACTCTTCTCGAACTCGGAGACAATAAAATTCGTAAAATCGAGAATCTAAATGGACTCGAGAATCTCACGAATTTATTCATCGGTAAGAATAAAATAACGAAAATTGAAAATTTGAGTCATCTGGTGAATTTGACGCTTCTCAGCCTTCAAAGTAATCGTCTGACTAAAATTGAGAATTTGGAAGAACTCGAGAATTTAGATCAATTGTATTTATCAGAAAATGCATTGACTTGCATTGAGAATCTGCAGAGTTTGAAAAAATTGACTACTCTGGATTTAGCGGATAATAAAATAAAGAAGGTGGAGAATATTGGGCACATGGAGCTGCTGGAAGAGCTTTGGGTAAATTATTGATAATTATTAATGTCTTATTTAATGAAAATCAGGAGGAATATTAATTTATAAAATAAAAAAAATTGCTTCACAGATGAACAACAATAAAATCGAGGACTGGCCAGCAGTGGATGCTCTCTCTGATAACAAAAAACTGCAAACAGTCTATCTAGAGCACAATCCAATCTCCAAAGACCCAAATTACAGAAGAAAAATAAAACTTCTTCTACCCTGGTTGACTCAATTAGACGCAACATTGTGCAGATGAATTCTATGAATGTTCCTTCCTGAATTTAAATCTAAAATCAACAGCTAGTTGTCTAGACGATAAATCCTGTCGACATTAACAGTTGACCATAACTATGTTTTTTACTTAAATTGTCTACCAAACATTGAATACTGCGAAATTATAATCGTCGCTGTTCAATGACAATTAATATTGAAAGAAAGGAGGAAAGAGAGAGGATGAGCTTCGATGTTGAATGTTGAATGAAGCTGAACTGACCGAAAGCTTTCTGAATAAACTAAACTAAAGAAATTAAGTATTAATCTTCAACGTCACTAGTTTTTCCAAAAATCATTTTTATAAATAATTTTCAACGCACTTTAACTAGTGAACTCGTAGAATTTTCAATCACCTTTTTTGTAATTAAATCAATGAGCAGAAAGTGCTCAAAAATTTCTGTTTTTTCTCGAAAAAAATATAACTGGAGGAAAATAAATTGAAAGTAATAATGTGTCTGAATGTGCTTATTACCTGATTGCCAAAAATTCATAAATAATTGGGTGAAACAATCGCAATTGACCTAACCTCACCCAGAAATATCACCTCAATCCATTTATATCCCAAAAAAAACATCAATTACGAAACAAATTCATTCAATCACCGAATAATTGAACATTTCAACAAATCCCACGATAAATAAATTTAAACTCACGTGAATTTGCGAAATTCATTGTCAGGTTGGGTTGGAATTAATTAGTTCGAATAAACGACGCAAAATAATTGGCTGTGCTCACCTTTGCCGGCTCCCACATGTTGTCAATGGTTCCTGAGGAAGAATTGTCCATCGCCACAGCTCTGCTCCTTTTTTTCCGATGAAAAGTCATTGTTCACTGACACCAAATGCGTCTCACCACAATTCACTCATTAAAACCACCATTAACCCATTTTTTTATTATTATTAACCTTTGTATTAACTTATTATTACTCACTCAATGAAAAAAGAAGACCTGCCAATATTTTTTCTATCAAAACTGACGGTTTTTTACTCACACACACAACAAACTCCCTTGGGACGCTCTCACCGGCCGCCATCTTGTTTAGCATGTAAAGATGGCGGAGCTCAGAGTGATTAATTATGTCAAATTTCTTGCCCTCATCATTCCCTCGATATTCATCAATTTATTTTCAATATTATTGTTATTTTGGAAGGATTAATTAATTTTTTTTGGGAGTCCTGACGAGACGAGGTGCGATCCGGTGGCGACAGTGTCGACAGTGCTGCCGTTGACCCCCCACTCCCGTCAACTGAATCCACAGGAACTCAACAAATCCTGACGTCACCGACCGACACTCTCAAGATCGGCCATTTTGTGAGTGTGTACTCCGGGATTGGGATATTTGTGTTGAGTGGGCTGGCATTTTTTTCATTGAAATCTAATGATTTAGTATATGTAATAACGGTTAATTAAATTTCAATATTTATTGAATTTAATATTACATGTGCTTGAGTGTTAGGTTTATCAATTTAAATTAAAGTTGTACGAGGATTACGATGGAGGAAAAAGCATCGCTGAAGGAGCTTGACCAGTGGATAGAACAGTTAAATGACTGCAAACAACTGACAGAAAGCCAAGTTAAAACTCTGTGTGACAAGGTTTGTTGTAATTTATTAATTAATTTAATTTTCATAATTTTTTCCCGAATTTTATTTTTTCACAATTTTCCTTAGATTTCTCAATTCTTGATTTGTGAATTTTTTTTTGTCGCCTCGGGTTAGGCAGAATGCGTGCGTTGGCAATTGCCAAGAATTGGGCGGTATGTCATGAAAAATTGATTGTACTAATTTATTTATGATTATTAATTAATTATTTTTTTCAGCACTTTTTTTACATTGAGTTATTGGTAAAAATGAGTTCAAGATTGTCGGCTTTGGGGGCTGTATTTTTTTTTAGATGTAGCCTTCGCACTACGTCATACTGGGGATGTGATTCATTGATACGTCTTCAAACGTATTTTTTTTTCCTCTTTTTATTGACTATATGTATGATTATTAATTGATAATAACACATTTGGGTGGAAGAGAATTACCTTGAGGCTCTTGGAACTATTGTCTTACGATTTTTCCTCTTGTTGGAATTTTTATTTAATTTATTAATAGGTAGTCTCTTAATTCCTCATTAATGTAAACAAAAATTCGTTTTTTTCTCTCGATAAATTCGGAATTCTTTATTATTGTAAAATACTGATAATTCGTTATTATCAATTTTCATGAATTTCGGAATTTACTCGAGATTAAAATGAATCTGCAACAAGTGTAGATATAAATTTTAAGATAAATCGTATTACAGTATCGATTTATCACAGCAGGTAAATATTTATTCGTGCTTCTGCGGGAGAGAAAAAGTAAACTGACTACTGTAACTCAGACTCTTCATTTCATCATACGTGGGAAAAAAAATCAATACTCATTTGAATCCAAGAATTCAACAGATAATAAGCACGAGGAAATCATTGAATTTTCTTGCACGTAAACATGTGTCATCTCATGAGACATAAAAATTATTATCTAATCTGGAAAATTATTTGCCAAATTATTGCAGTTTCCCCGAAGATTTAATTTCCAATTCTGCCTTATCAATAATTACATAATTATAACTGGATCATGAGATACGAGATGAATAAAAGATAATTGTTCTTGAATTTACGGAATTAAAAAAATTTCATTACTGTTTCAGGCTAAAGAGATACTAGCCAAGGAGTCAAATGTCCAGGAGGTAAAATGTCCAGTAACAGTTTGCGGTGACGTTCATGGACAGTTCCATGATCTAATGGAACTCTTCCGAATAGGTGGCAAATCACCTGATACAAATTATCTGTTTATGGGAGATTACGTTGATCGTGGATACTACTCTGTTGAAACTGTAACCCTCCTCGTTGCACTAAAAGTTTGTATTAATTCTCAAAAATAATAATCCTAAATTTTCTTCCAATTAATAAATGAAATAAATCACTCTAGGTAAGATACCGAGAAAGAATAACCATTCTACGTGGAAACCACGAGTCAAGACAAATCACACAAGTCTATGGTTTTTACGACGAGTGTCTACGTAAATACGGAAATGCAAATGTATGGAAGTTTTTTACTGATTTATTTGATTACTTGCCCTTGACTGCGCTGGTCGACGGTCAAATATTCTGTTTGCATGGTGGTCTGTCACCCTCTATCGATACACTCGATCACATTCGTGCACTGGATCGTCTCCAAGAAGTGCCACACGAGGTAAAATCATTATAATTAATAATTATAAAATAATCATTAATAATAATTGAATTTATTTGAATTTCAGGGACCAATGTGCGATCTCTTGTGGTCAGATCCAGATGACAGAGGAGGATGGGGTATCTCACCACGTGGTGCAGGTTACACATTTGGCCAAGACATTTCTGAAACATTTAATCATTCGAATGGTCTCACTCTTGTGTCAAGGGCTCACCAGCTTGTTATGGAAGGTTACAACTGGTGTCACGACCGTAACGTTGTGACAATATTTTCTGCACCCAATTACTGTTA
Organism: Aleiodes testaceus; assembly: GCA_963565655.1. NCBI lineage: Eukaryota > Metazoa > Arthropoda > Insecta > Hymenoptera > Braconidae > Aleiodes > Aleiodes testaceus. The sequence goes on from OY751422.1 coordinate 4,045,622, forward strand.
TCGCTGCGGCAATCAGGCCGCGATTATGGAACTGGATGATGCTTTGAAATATTCATTGTGAGTTTTTCCATTCGTTTTTTCTTCATAACTTGAGAAATAAGTGAGATTCGACACTTTTTTATTCAAAGACAAATCAATAATTCAATGGTTATTTTTTAAAACACAGCCTTCAGTTCGATCCAGCCCCAAGACGCGGCGAGCCGCACGTAACCAGACGGACGCCTGACTACTTCCTGTAAGAAGTTCAACCCGTGGGAAATAGATTTTTAAGGTAGGGGATTGGAGATGGCTTTATATTGATGCCACACACACAAAAAAAATAAAATAAAACTGAAAATATTCAATGAGAAAGAATTAAGTAATAATGAAAATAATAATATTAATGATAAAAAACAAGTAAGATCGTCCCTGCGCCATTTACATAGCCCCAAGTATTGTACGGCTCATTTTACAGTGTCTACTCAGGCGACAATGCCAAGTGTGCATGTCCGCTGAAATAATAAAACAAGAGGAGAAGAAAGAAAATGGGAAAAAGTGGAAATTAACAGAAAAAAAATGAAACACATTTATCTAGACATTTATAGACACAACACTTGTACACTGGAAAATTAAGGGAGAATGAAAAAAAAAAACATGAGAAACATAAAGAGAGACATGAAAATCATTGTACACACTGTACCAATTATAAAAAATGATAAAAGTTGAAGTAAAAATGGAAAATTCACACATTGAGTTTCATCTATCGATTAATGGCTTATATTTTTATGAAAAAAAAAAAAAAGGAAATAATAATAGAATTAATAAAGGAAATTAAGAATAAAGTGTTAATCAATAATTACAGGCCACATGTCAATGTAAAAGTTTTGAGTATGCTAAAGAAATTAATTGGATAAAACATTTAAATAATATTCTAAAATTATTGGAGAGTGCAGTTGATTGGAAGCCAAATTCTGGCTAATTACAGGCATGAAGGAATACGAAAAGGAATCTGAAAAAAAATAATTGAAGAAGGATAAATATTTATGATTGGTGAATTTGAGGGGAAAAAAGGGAAATTAATTTGTTGAAAATGTTTTGAAATTTTTGAGAAGGGTTGGGAATGGATTGATGCAATAGTGACTTGACCCGTACTATTAATTTAAAAAAAAAACAATGATGTGAGTCTAGTGTTAGATGTTTAATTGTTGAGAGAAACGAAATAACAAAATTCATAGATTTAAGATTGGATTTAAAATGAAAACGTAATTAATTAATTAATGTTGGTGAATACTGTTTTTTCCAACTGAGCTACAGCGGACCACAATCACAAACACAGTTGCTCTTTAAAAAAAAAAAAAAAAAAAAACCATTGACCTTCTGTATAGACTGCATAATTCCATCGAAACCATAAAAAAACTCTCCATTTTCTCTTTTTCATAATAAAAGAAAAATATTAAAAAATCAATTTCCAATGATTTTTCTTCTCTCATTCAATTCAATAATTTACCTCATTAAAAATGATGATTTAATTATCATTTAAATGAGATGATTTCGGTGAACACTTTTGCATCAAGCCCCAATCTGTATTTTAATTGAAAGAACAAATTAATTAATGAAAATTTGTGGAGTATTTTTTTTTTTTCATAACTGAATAATTAAAGCTGATGCTTTTAGTTTAATTAAATTATTGATTTAATCTCTCTAACAGCATCATTTTCATTGTCCTCTTAATTTGAAAGACCAAAAAAAAATTCGAGGTTCATGTTAATCTCCTTCTCTCAATCACTTGCATAATTAACCGATAAACATTGATGAAAAAATAATAATCGGAAAAAGATGAAACATGATGAAGATGTATTCATTAAATATGTAATCATAAGCATAATCGAAGAAAAAAAAAAAGAAGCAGTAATGTAGTGCTCATAGAGTGGCTTTCGCATAGGTATTAACACAAGTGAAAAAAAAAATCTGAGATAAATTCAAGTGAATTCCAAAATGAGGAGAGAGTGTAGATTGCGCATTGTAGTAAAATTTGTAAATTATCATAGTAAAGCGCAGGTGAGGGAAGAAATAATAGTTCATAATAACGTATCATGGCTGATGTCCGTGCATTTTAATTTTCTCTAATTTTTTGTATTAAAACAAATCAATGGAGAAAATGGAAAAATTAACATAAGAGTGAATTTTTTTCTTATACAATTAAAGAGAAACAAATTTTTGGAAGCAGGAAGGAGCCGAGTACTTGGTAATTAATTACACGTGAAAATAATAATGGAATGATAGACCCTAATGTATAGATAATTTTGTATTCGCTCTATTTATTGTATTCAAATGATTCTCACAATTTTCTGCGTACGAATTTTCAAGGATTGAAGAAATTTAAAGATTGAGACACACACTAGCATCATTTTAGTATCATTTACTCAAAGCTTCGGTGAAAGTTTTGTATCTTTTTGATTGTTCTTCTCTTTTCTCCTCCTTTTTTTTTGCTAATTTTTGTCAAATTTTAATTAAACCCCTTTTTTTCACAGCTGACGATAAATTTTTGCTTTTTCAATTAAATCTCTCTTTTTTTTCTCTCGTTATCCTAATGTAAAGATGCGTTATTTATTAATTATGGAATTTTGAGTTTTATTGGCTTTGAGATTATTTCATTGGAGAGCTGATTAATTAATTATACACATATTTCAATAATTTATGATTCAACTGCCAATTGTGTGTGTTTAATGAAGATTTTTCCTGAGAATTTTTAATGGTTACTTTGAAAAAAAAAATCATTTTTCTTATCAAAATGAATTTGTGTGTAATTAATTATAATTTTTATATCAGCTCTGCACAATTTACAGTGAATTCATGATTTTGCATTTATCAAATTAATTTAATCACTGACACAAAAACGTGAATTTTGAGAAATTCAATGTGGCATTGAGATCTCATGAACAAAAAATAATCAAGAATCTTGATTAATAAAAAAAAAACAGTAATTAAATTGCCAATGTAATTTGTGAAGCGAGTGATCGCCTTTTTATCCTCCGTATTTCTTATTTTCAAATTAATTATTTCTTTTAATTCAGAACAGAACAAAAAATAATAATAAATTGTAACAAAACATGGAAAAAATTTTATGCTTGCATGTTTTTTTTCTTTTCTGTCCAGCCAATAATTCTCTATTTTTCAAATAATCATCTAATTTCATTGATTTTATTACAAAAATACGTAATTATAAAAATAAAATAGATTAATTAACTCATTTAAACAGCATAAACCATAAACAAAATAATTTACTAATGGGATTACGTAATTTGTACATTCTTTCAGTTCCTTTGAAAACAATGCTACACCATGAGGCATATGTTTGCATAAAAATATCCCATCAATATCTTTAAAAAAAAAATTCCATCTATTCGAGACTTTCCAAAAAATAATTCTCTCATTAACATACTCGTCTTTCTTTTTCTCTGAAAATCACACACTAATACCAGTATCTAAATCAAGCATCTGTTTCATAACTTCGTAGGTAGTAAAGCTAACAGAGACCATTGGTATAGCTCGAAGATAATTAATGCTCATGCCTCTGTACAATCCTCGGACGATACCATTCTCCTCATAGATCAATTTCATCGTCGAGATCATACCAGAGCTGTCAAATATTAATTTAAATTAAAATTAATTAATTGAGAATGAGTTTTAAATAAAAATAACATTTACCCATATTTATGTGTAGCAGGATTCATCATGGCTAATTGCATTCGTCTCCTGGTGACGTCTAGTGGATAGGAGAAGCTTTGTGCTACAGCTCCTGCGATACCCCCACAGAGTAATTTCGCTGGCAACGTTAATACAAGGCCACCTGATCAAATATATTATTGTATTCATTATTCCTTATTCACTTTGTAATTCTAAACAAAATAAGTATTTCATTCATATTATTATCATTTTAAATTTCTACTATGAATTATGATTTTTTCATTGGAGTAGATAATTTTATTTGAAATACTTGAGCATTGAAAATAGGTGAAAATAATCTGTATCTTAAAAAAAAAAAAAAAAAAACAACCGTTATTCATGAGAAAATTCTTGTCACTCATATTTCAACCACATTTTTTCATTCATTGTATCATCTAAATGCTAATTAAATACGTATGTAATAAAACAAAAAAAAAAACACATTATAAACGTAGATGAACTTTGATTTTTCATCTTTGAATCATTTTATTTGATATTTTTTTTTCATTTTTGATTGATCTGTTTTCTTCATTTTTTTAATTATAATCACTCACCAGTATTTCTTTGGCAATCATTGCACAAGTACATTGGTGCATACTTCATGCAGAGGAATTTCAGATACTCGAATGAGTAAAAAGAGAATCCTGCATAAGGAATCATCCCGAAAATTGTCGGCCAGAAGCCTTTGTAGAGAGCTGAAATTCCTCCTTCCTAAAAAAAATTCAATCATTAGTCATCAGTTTCTCTTTAAATTCACTTCTTCAATAACTCACATTCTTAAAAATCGTCACAGCAGTATTAACAATCCCCGTATAAACATGTTCACCAGTAACTTGAAAGGCTAATCTTGCTCTGATAGTATCAAGAGGATAAGTAAGTGTCACAGCAGTAACTCCAGCACATGATCCAGCGAAAAATTTGTCTATGTGCGTGTGTTTTCCAAAAATAGTACCTAAATACTGTTAAACCTTGACATTAGAAGAATTCATTCTATTCATGGCTGCATTTGAATTTTCAGAATTAATTTACCCTTTTGTACATTTCAAAGGAAGTGTATTGAGTCGCTGCATAGGGAAATATTCTTATCATCTGTGCAAAGTTTCCTTTGTAAAGAGCGAAGAAGCTCTCTTTCTGAACGATTCCCTTGAGTCCCGAGAAAACACCTGAAATCATCAATTACATTTTATTATTCGTATTAATTTAAAAAAAATTAATTAATATTAATTACCCAAGTGTTTGTAATGATCACTGTGAGCCTGTAGAAGTATCTTGATCCTGTCTAACGGTGCAACTGCTGTCTTTGAACACATTCCAGCAACACCTGTTAAAAATCCCCTCAAAATCACTCAAATTCATAGACTTTCCCGCTCTGAAAAACGCGGCTAATACGAAAATTAAAGTTTCAGCAAAATGTTTAATTAAATAACTTACCTCCAGCCAGAAGATTCCTAAGTACTAATTCAAATTTATTTTGTTGCTTAACTTGAAGTTCCATGTTTAAGTCTTCACTTGACAAGTGAAATTGTGAAGAAAGAATTCCTTCGTCCGTGGTTTTAGAAAGCGGAATGAAAACTGAATGAGACCGTCACATTGGCTGCGGAAAAAGGCACTGTGTAGAAATTATTGGTGGGGGAATGATGGGGGTCAGTGGGTCAAGGGGTAATGATCCCTTTGGCATTAGCTGCAGTAGATTAAAATCCCTCGATTCTGGAATCTACTTAACCGATAATAAGTAACACTCCTTCATGAAATTAAATAATTTCCTGTAAAGATAGCGTTATGAGTAAAATTCCTGGAATATTGCAATGTCAATTACTCACTTAATTTTGCAGTATTTATACATTTTAATCTTCTTTAAATAATTCCAGATGTATTTAATAAATTTCCTCGTAATCCCTTCAGAATAAATAAAAACGTTTTATTTATATTGTCAGGCTGCTTTTTCCCCTGAAAATAAAAACACATCTGTAAATAATATTTTTTCGAAATAAATAGAAATGATAAAAAAGAAAAATAAGTGGAGGGCGTTAAACATATTCGTAAAAGGGGAGTGATGACTCAGCCTCTCTCAGTGTGTGTGCCCTCTCTTCACTGAACACGCTTTCTGCCAGCTTGGCCTCATAATCAGAGACGAATACAGAAAAAAAAAAAATACGTGGAAGGAGCGAGAGACTGAGCGAGAGAGATGAAAGACAAACGCATCCACAACGTCATCGGTTTTCCATCGTCATCGTACACCTCATGGCCATTTCAAAGCAACTGCATTCTGAATTCCATGACTTTCATGACTCACAATGTTAAGAAACTCGTAGCCTCATTAAATATTAATTATAATTCAATTATTTTTCACTGAAGACGAGACTATTCAAATGATCCTCATTAATAATTGATAACTTTTTGTCAAAGTAAAATCATTCGATTTAAATTAAAAACATTTGAGAATAAAGAAATTTCAAAATATACAGTATCCACCCACCATACTCGACTTCCCCCTCCCCTCATCCGTGACCGTAGTCCTCACCCTTTTTTTCACTAGAAAAATCCCCAGAAAATTCGTGGACAAATGGAATTTATTAAAATCCTTGATTAATTATGAAAAAATTGAATTATCCCTCGGAAATTGTGATTAAAAATCTTTGAAAAATTGAGGAACGTTGGCAGCACTGTGACAATCAGTCTATCGTCACGGAGGGGTGGGGGCGATGTGGTTTTGGAGCGGTGGGGGACAACCGGTGAGTGACAGAGACGGCCAAACATGGCGTCGCGAGGCACTCCGATCGTTCCCGAGTGCGAGAGAGAGGGGGAATGTCGTTACGAGGGTGGGAGACGTGGCGGCGTGTCGGTTGGTCAGTCGACTAGTCAGACGAGTGGAGTTTGCATCCAGTTTAGCTCGAGAGACGTGAGTCGAGTCAGTCGGCGACGGACGTGTGGCCACACAGTGTCTCTAGTGGCGTTTTTTTTTGGTTGAAGAATAAGAGGAGAAAAAAAAAGGAAGCCGAAAGCGAGGAGAAAGAGTTTTTAAAAAAAAAACGAATAATAAGTAACGCACAGAGTAGATTAGACGTTATTATACGTTTAAACGATAATTTGTAACGAATTAATTGTAATATTAACGCTCAATCGAGGAGCCAACAAGGTTTATCAGTTTCTCTCATCGAGGAGATACGAAATTTCTTTTAAATTGAAAGTTATCGAGTGGTGAAGAAGTTTTTCATACTTCTTTGTTTAATATTTTTTAATTAAATTAATTAAATAACTCGGCAACAATGAGCTGGCAGGATTACGTTGACAAGCAGCTGCTCGCATCGAGATGCGTTACGAAGGCGGCTATCGCCGGCCACGATGGTAATCTCTGGGCAAAATCCGAAGGCTTTGAAGTGAGTAAATTCAATTAAATATTTTAAACTTAAAGACCACTTGATTCGTCGGTATTACAGGTACTCTCAGCTTCTCAAGACGCTGATAAACCTTTTTTTTTTGTGGACAAAAAAAAGGGGAAGAAGATCCTGAACACTCCCTAACCCTTCCCCCACTCGACATTGAAAAATCCTCTTTTTATTTCCACTTAAAAAAACCTCAGCCATTTTTCCGAAATTCCTGGTTTAAAAATCTGAAAAAATTCACAGGTCATCCCAGAGGCTTCCTCAAGGTCGTCTAATTTTTTCAAATTTTTCCAAACAATTGCTAGAATTGTACGATCGATTCTTCTGTATGATTCCTGGGATTTTTGAGGGAACGCTTCGAAGAGGATTTCCAGTGTCTCGAGCCACAGCTGCGCACGCCATGCTATCCTCTCTCTCTCTCCAATGGCCTCTCCACACGACTCGTCAAGGTCCCCGTGCCGGCAACTCACCCATGTTCTAACCCCGAAAGCCGATTTTATTCACAAAATCCCCTCTGATGAATTCGCTCTTGCGAAATTACAAAAAATCCATTCCTCTCGATACTCTGGCGTCTGCATTTCTCCTGCCACGTAGCTGCAGCCCCTCTCTCTCACTCCCCTCCACTTTCGTGGAACCGTGAGGGACCCCAAATTTTTCCAGCTTGGAAAAACCCCGAAAATGGAAAAAGTGCCTCAAATTCCCAATGATTTCTCTTCTCTCAGCGAGGGCGTGCGCTCATCGATCGCTTCTTTTCCTCTCTCTCGCTCCTCTTTTAACCGGCTTTCGAGCTCTCGAGAGACTGCTCCATGACTCCTAGAGAGAAACCAGATTTTTAAGAATAATTCTGTCTCTCTTACTCTTTTATACCTTTGATGCCTCTTTGTGTACGATCTTGGCCAACTTCTTGGGGGTGTTTTTGCCGTATGAAAATGAGGAAATTCGCTTTTCCAAGGAGAGAAGAGGCTATGACACAAAGAGGGTGTGGCAAGAGAGTGCCGGCACAACACCGAATTTCGCCAAAACCGCCGCCTGCGTCGATCGATTCTCCAACGGCTTTTTATTTTTTCTTCCTTTTTTTCGTATTTTCTCGGTTTTGTCAAATCCAACATGGCGACTGACAGAAGCACGTTTTTTCTCCAATCCTCCATGATTTCCTTTTAATTCTGAAAAATACAGTGAGACATTGAATTAATTTTTCAATACATTTTTCATTTGATAAATTAATTATTAATAAAAAAATGAAATATTTTCAGCTCCAAATATTACGAGATTTCTAAATAAGAGAATTACCTATTTTCACAAATGTAATTATGGATTTAATGATTTTTTTTTACTAATGAGAATTTTCCCCATATCTGGATACATAATTTCAATCTAATAAGAGAGAAGAGTCTGATGATGAAAAAAAAATAAAAAATGAGAAAAAAAGAAAAATAGGAGGCAGCTGCCACGCGCGTTGCTGAGTTTGCGTGCACACTTTCCGGTTGCCGGAACGCCAAAATGGCGACACAGTACCGGCCTATGTGTATACGAAACGGCATTCACCAGGAACGTATCAATACAGAATGAAATTCTCCCCACTTAGTTGCTATCAAAGGTATCACATTTCTATTTTGTTTATTGTGTTAATGGAATATTGATTTCACGTCAATTTCATTAACAATGAGGCAAAATTTAACAATGGAAAATGTCTGGAAATGCGTGAATTTTTCTTCTTTTAATAAATTAAAGAAAGAAAATTTATGATTTTATGGAATTTATGGAGGAATTTTTAAAGAGGCATTACTTGAAATATCAAACTGGCGATAATGATGCATTAAAAATACTCAAATGTTGAGTTATCATTGTTATTAACGCTGTGAATGATTCATCGGTACGTAACAGTGACGTATAAAGTGTCTCTGGTGCCCAGTGACTCATAAATGAGAATGTATTGGTTTTTGGGTGATGGAGGGGAGGCTGGTGGTGTTGGAGATGGGCTCAACCTGTCCCTTATTCTCCGAATATTCCTAATTACCCGGAAATATTCCATTAAATGAGGTTTATCCATTTCTTCCACAAATCTGATAAATTAACCTCATTTCAATGGTTTTTGGAAATTTCTCGAAAACAATTGGATTTTGGATTTAATTAAAATGAAGATTTCTATGTGTTTTCTCCTAATTAATAAATCTCATTAATTAGATCATTTTCACGTATTATTACTGTTATTATGAATTAAATGGTTGGTTGATAATCAGTGAAATAAAATGGAAAGTACTGAGATTTTCAATTGTTTCAGATTATGGTAAATTGAATAACAAGTAGAGCATGATGGGTAGGAAAACGTGCGGAACGGTTTTAGCATCATCGATCCTCTAACTCGTCTTTCACTTTCAATCGCCACTGACCATGAATATGTAACGTCTTTCTGTTTATTTGAATTTGCAAAAATAAGAGTATTTTTTTTTCAATTTCATTTGTTTTTATTTAATAACTCGTGAAATAATGGAGATACGAGATTTTTCATGAGAACCTTTTTTATAGAGCTCATCGAGATCTACAAAAAAGGTGTCTATGATTTTTTTCATATCTCTCTTACTTTCCGAGATATCTTAGAAAAACAAAATTAATCTGAGAAATTGAATAAATTAATTTTCTTCGAGGAAAAACACACAGAGATAATTCCACCAATTATCATGCAAATGTGCAAATATTTCCATGAACTCAACAATTGATTAGATTAATGAAAATTCAAAGAATTTCTATTGTTCAGAGTTTCTTTCATTCGGACATTGGTTCGTTGTCCTAGGGGCATGGTACCTGAGTGAGACTCTGTAGGGGGTGGGAGAGGGTGGTCTAACTCGAGGAGCGATCGATTACCAACGAGAAGTGTGTCTCAAGCCTCTCCTCAAGCGATTTCCATAATTTTAAAAAATTAATAAAACCCAAAAACATTATTCTAATCAATGAATTATTTTATTTTTTAGGTGAGCAAAGAGGAATTGGCGAAGCTCGTACAAGGTTTTGATTCCCAGGAAATATTAACCTCGTCAGGTGTAACTCTAGCTGGCAACAGGTATATCTATCTGTCCGGTACAGACCGTGTGATAAGAGCTAAATTGGGAAAAGTTGGTGTACACTGCATGAAAACGACGCAAGCAGTTGTAGTATCACTATACGAGGATCCAATTCAACCACAGCAGGCGGCCTCGGTCGTTGAAAAATTGGGCGACTACCTCCTCTCTTGCGGCTATTAGGTATGAATCATTAACAATTATTTTTATCCCAAAATATTCAATAATCGTTCTCATCTTCCTCTGATTATTTTCAGTTTATCATTTTTCCTTTACGAAATATCGTTACATAGTTTATGTCAATTTCCAATGGAGTTTATTTTTTCCTCGTTGGAGGCCACGAGGAATTTTTGAGGATTTAGCTCAACGGAAATCCGAGATCTTCACTCCCCGTGGTCTCCAACTTTGAATCACTCTGGCTCTCGCCACCAGTATTCTATTTTAATCCATCGCACTACCTCCTTCGGTGACGCCTCGTAACAAAGAAATGAAAAAAAAAATAGAGAGAGAAGAGAAAATAAAGAAGAAAATACATCGCATGCCTCCTCCAATGGTATCTCCATTTAACTTCTTTGCGTTTTAATGCACGTAGTTACTCCTAAAAACAGTCTCCTGCGTCTGCCACCCACTCTCATTTATTTTATTAGAAAATGAATCAAAAAGCATGAAGAATGTTCCAGTTGCTTCTCACTGTTTTCGCTTTCAAAGAGATCCTCTTAATTTTTTTTTTTATATTTTTCAGAATATCTTGGAAAGTAAGAGAGATAGGGGGATTTTGCAAGAGACCTTTTTTTAAGCTCTTGAAATTCTACAGAAAAAAGGTCTCTTCATGAATTTTCCTAAATCCTATGGTTTTCGAGATATTCCAAATTTTGTTTCACTAATTTTTAATTAAAGAGGATTTCTTTAAATTAATTGAAGAAAAAAATGTTAAAACAAGCTGACGCAAGATTCCCTCTGATTTTTCTGTTGCAGTAACCTCTGGGACCCAATTTACAAATACCTAATATTAATTAATAATAAACAGTCGATTATTTTAATGAAAAATAATGAATAACAGCGAACGGAAGCAACAGTCACGAAAATGAAATAAATTCACAATTTAAAAGATTTAATGCGTCATGTCCGAATGAAATGAAACATAAATTTAATGAAAAGAAAAAAAGAGAAGCGGAACTGCCGCAAGCCCGCCGCCGCTTTGCGACACTTCTAAGTCGATTGCGAATTAAGAGGAGAAAAAAATGATTAAAAAATAACAAATTTTCGAACGTGTGTGTGTGTGTGTGAGAGAGAAAGGGAGAGAGAGAGAATGAAATCATCTGTATTTCTATGTCACAGCATCAGGATTAGTCATTTCTGTCCCCTTTTTTTTCTCTCGAGATTTATTATTTTTTTGGCATCAACATCTTGAGTCTCCATTGCTATTTCGAATGGAGGCTATGAGAATCGACTGAAAGAGGCCAAATTATTTTTTAATCGGAGGAAAATAACTGAATTCATTGATGATAGTGAAGTGAATTTTCGTATTAACATCAGTTTTTTAAAATTATCTCGGAAACTAAGGGAGATAGAGAAATTTTCGTTGATACCTTTTTTGTAGATCTCATTGAGCTCTACAAAAAAGGTTCTCATGAAAAATTCCCTATCTCTCTTAGTTTCCGAGATATCCTCACTTATCTCCTCTCATCTTCAATTATTTCTTGCAAAGGGACAGAAATTATAAAGTAAAATGAAACATAATTGAAATTAAATGAAAAAAATAAATAAAAAATCATACTCAAGTGACGTAAGTTAATAGTTTATTGATAATGATAAAATAATAATTGTAACGGCCTTTAATTTTCTTTTTTTAATAAACAGACTCAAGGAAAATGGAAAAAAAAAAAATGATGAAAAATATATATGTGAAACGAGTGAATTTTTCTAAATGTTTTCTAAATAAAGATATGAAAATTTTTTAGTCAATGTTTTTTGTGTGTGTGTAAATGAGTGAGTGAGAAGGCTTGAGGACAAGGAAATGATGTTTTCTCTGTTGAGATAAAGGGGGAGGGCAAACGGAAACTGGCGACTAGATAAAAGCGACGACGGTGTGGCTGAAGGCATAATTATTCAGATTATAAAAAAAGGAATCAAAAATTTTGATATTCTGTGATTTAACGAGATAAATGAAGATTTTCACGCAAAAAACACATTGATCTCCTTAATTTACTAAATTTCAAAATTATCAAAAAATGGAAAAAAAAGAAAATGAATGAATCAATAACTCCCATAATCGATTGGCTATTGATCTCGTTCATGAAACTATTTAAGAAGAATTAATAAAAAAAATTAATTAATGAACGAGAATCGAGGAAAATGCGTGGTCCCTTTTTTTTTTTTTTTAGCTACTTACTGTCTTTAATATTTGCTAATGTAATAAGATAGAGATGAAAAAAAAAGAGCGATGTGTCATAACTGCTGAGATTTTTATTGACGATGGAATAAAATAATTGATAAGAAATGATAAAAAAAAAAAGAAGTAATAATAATGAAGTAACTAACAGTTTATTGGGCGCGATTTTTATTATTGAATTGAAATAAGTAAACTGAGGATTGAAGTAAAAATGGAATAATAAACACATTTACATGAATAATTGACGTCTTTTTTTTTTAATAAAATGAGTAATATGTAAAAATAATGGATGTTTTGCATTTCAAGTGTAACGATAATTGCTTTACTGAAAAAAATTTATTAAGATCAAAGGAAGATGAAGAAAAAAATGGGAAAATCATTAATTAATTTAATTGAATCAATAAAATTATTAGATTTTTGATTTTAATACTCTTTTTTCACTCTGGCATTTGTCAATCGTGGAGTTGAATGAGTCTAGGGCACATTAGTGGCAAAGTATGTCAAATAAACGATAAATTTTTTTCTTTATTCTCACATGGAGTTTGCCTTTTAGGGTTTTTTTTTTCTTCCCAGTTGCCTTGAAATGGCAGAGTGGCTTTGAACGCCTCGGGAGACCCGTTCACTCCGCATTTGACATGATAAATAAACCGCAATGCCTATCCATGATTTTTTTTAATGATTTTTCCGCTTCAATATCATCGTAAGAAGCACATTTATGAGATTAAATCGAAGGAGAAGATGAATTTTATCACAAAATTTTGTGAATTTTATTCTCCCGTCTTCTCACTCCATTCAATCGATCTAATTAATCATCTGTGTGTCACAGGCTCATTAATATCACGATTTAATTATAAATACACCGAAAAAAAAAGCAAAACAGCTACCAAACGAGTGAAAAAGTAATAATGAAAAAAAAAAGTAACTATTATTGTATTTCTGTACTGCTAATTGCTATTTACTACTTACCCCCCTTCGCTAAACTGCTAACTATTTGCTAGTAATTATAATAACTTTACTGGTAATTAAACTAATAATTAATGCAAAATAAATAAGCAATAATTAAATGAAAATAATAAGGATTATTTGGTGGCTGCTTGTCAATGGAATTTTTTCAATGTGCCAAGCGCCCAAAAATTGAATCATGTGACCAGAAAATAAAAAATCATTAAAAGCAATTTAAACAAAAAAAAACATAATAAGTGAAAGACAAACCAAACTACCTAAACTATGTAACGATTTTTATTGATAAAAAGGAAGGAATAAAATTGAAATAATAATTGTAATGTTTGTGATAGTAAATGAATTTTTTTTTTAATTAATTCGTAAATTAGGGAAAACCTTTATTCAATTAAATTTAATCCTCTCCATTTTTTTTTACTTTTATTTATTCCTTTTTTTTTAGTCCCCTGGAGCTCGCAGGTCTCTCAGTAATAAGTCCAGAGATGAATTCGACTTACCTCCATTGTGTCACGGCTGTTCGTCACCTGCGATTGAAGAATTTAAAAATTTTCTGTTTTTCTCTTTTAATTATTATTATTATTAATTAATTAAAATATAAAGAAGATAAAATTAATGAGGAAATAATTGAAATGAAACAGTAAATGCAGTGAGCTTTGATATAGAGTGAATCTTGGGTGTTGAAATTATGAGTTTGCATTTTTTTTTAAAAGTGAATTTCAAGAAAGGCGAATAAATCATTTTTTTTTTTTTTTTCATTGACCGATAGCAGTAGCTCTGTGAAATGATAATTTCTCGTAAGAATTCTTTTTTTTTTTTTGCATACATCAAAAGTAAGATTGTGTTTAAGAGAGTAATAAATTTGTATAAAGTGGTGTAAACATTCTTTTTTTTTTTTTTGTGATTTTTCTCTCATTTTTCCTCGATTTTAATGATTTTTTCTTCATGAGATTATTTAAATGGTGAGTATTATTTAATTGGGACACAATTAAATAGTTTCTTTTTTTTTCTCATAATATGAATACTATTTATGTATATTTCGCATTCTTTTTTTAAACGCTACAAAGTTTTTTTTTTATTCATTTTTTCCTTTTAAATGTTACTTTGGCTTACAAATCCATCGCGTGAGGGGCAGTACATTTTTTTTTTTATCTTCATTAAATTCATTTTTTTTTTCACTTAATCGTAGGTTGTAAGTATCAACGGTGGTCGCAATTAAACTTTACATCATTTTTTTGCCTCTTTATGTTAATTAGAAAATGAAAAAATCCCTCACAAATCACAATTTCCCTTCATTTTTTTCCATCGATTCTCTTCTCGCCAAGTTAAAGCTATTGATTTTTGTACTTAATCATTGGCGATGATTTTTTTTTTTTTTGTTAATTTCGTGACGGAGGGAATGAACTCACCGTGATTCCAATAAAAAAAATTAATTATTTACAAGATGAGAATAATGATTAAATTAATTAATCAATAAAATGATAAATTTCAATAATTTACAGAATTTCTGTTTCTTTTTTTGACAAATAAATTATCAATATAATTAATAATAATGTATTATTAATTATAATTTAATAAATTACATGATTAATGATTTTTAACGACGAATTAATTAGAAAATTGTCAATTAATCAATTATCTATGATAAAAATGTTACTACTCACTAATTAACACATTTATTTAATTAATTCCCTTTTTTTAATCAATTGAAAACGAAAGAAAATTATAATTTTTTCATTTTAACCTTTTATTCATTTTTAAATGTGAATTAATGTAAACGTTTTTTTTTTTTTTTATAATTAATTTAATTCTTTCATTCTTTTCCTTTTGTGGGTCAATGTGAGATGAAAATTTGTGCCAGGTTCATTATTCAAATTTATTATTACATAAATAATGTGTAAACTCTCGAATTTCTATTATTTTTTTTCTCATTTGTCTCATTTTTTTTTTTTTTTTCTACAGTTAAGGCATGTGGTTCGGTACTTGGGTCGGGTATCCACAATTTTTCATTTAATTATTAATATAATTATTGTTATTAATTTTATCTTAAATAACACTGGATGCTTTTTATTTCGCAATTTTTCGCCGAAAATTATGAGAAATCATTTTATGAAGAGAAGAGATTGAGAAAATTGAGAAAAGTTGAAATCTCAATTGAAAAAAAAAATGTTTTCTTTCATTAATCTGCTTGTTACACATTCAGAGAACACGAACACTGAGATAAAATTCTCGACGTTTATTTTTTATTCATTTATTCGCTTCATTCACTCGGACACAAGAAAAATTATCACACTTGGACGTTAATAAAACGGAAAAAAAGAGTCGTGAATGCCTTCATTTTTAATGCGCAATGAACTGCAGTTTAACCACTATTACTTATCCGTATCTACTTTATGTATACATATACATAACAGAGAAATTCTGTGATTAAGTGGAATAATGAGAAAAGTTTGAGTTTTTAAATAAAAAAAATTCATTAATTTATGAGTGAATTTTGTGTTAATTTTCGAGATATTGATCCAAGTTTTTCATTATGAAAAACGAAAATACTCGATTTTTCACTGTAATTTCCACTTAAAAACAGAAATTAATGATTGTTATTCAGACAAATGATTAGCAACAATGTCACGTTGATATTGAATTAAAAAAAATTACAAAAATTAAGAAAAAATAACAGTAGAACAATTACCCTCGATACTCTCACGATGACAATTATTCATTAATTGCAGATTATAATTACAAGTCCCTCAAAAACTGCAATTTCATGATTTCTTCATTATTTTGTTTCTTTCATTTTTAAATAATCCCCTTCAATTATTATTTTATTACCTTTTCTCATCTTTATTTCTTCTGCAGCAAAAAGGCGGTTAAATATATTGCATCTTGTTTCGACTAGTATTAGTGTATGATAACATTTTTTTTTTTTACTCATTACAACATACGATTATTTTTCTCTTTATTCATGCATTTTATTTATCTTTAAAAATTCAAATTGTCTCCTTCAATTTTCCATTAAAATTGAGGATTAATTATTTTTTTCTGAATGTTGAATGAAAAAATAGGACTCCTCCATTTTTCAATCCTTCATTTATCAATAATTAAATTAATTATCGTAACTTGATTAATTTAAATTAATTCATTCGATAATTATCAAATTTTTTTCAATATATTAATTATTAAATCGTGTTTATTTGAAATTAATTCATTTAAAATCATTATCACTATTTAGAATCACCATTATCCATTATTTTCCTTATAATTGTTTGTTTTAAATAGTCAATCACTCATTGGAGTTTTGAAAAATCAATTAAATTAATTCTTCCTTTTATTCTGGGACTTTGAAAATGGTCAGAATGATATCTCGAGGTGCCTGAGGCCACTATCAACCGACACTCACCACTTTCCGGTTTACTGGACTTCTTTTTCTCATTCATTTTTGGTTTTTTTATCCCTCACTCGTTTCCGTTTTATCGGAGACTTTTCTTCCTTTTTTTCATGAGCCCTTTTGAGGTTTTATCATTCCTCTTTGTTACGTGATTGCACACTTTGGCTGCAAATGGTTCCTGAAAACAAAAAAAAATCCTCTAGAATTTATTTTAAAAAAAACAATCCAAATAAAATCGAAATGAAAAAAAAAATGTAATTAAAAAGTTGAAAGAAAAATCCTTAAATTCCTTTGAGCCTCTAAAATGGAAAAAACTTTTGATTAAAATTTTATTTATAAAATACTTTGAAACGATTATCTTACCTCAAACGAGTTTAAACTCTGAGTTTCCTTTCCAAGTCACTTTAAATCCCTTTGGAAGTACATTTATAATGGCAGTTGAATGGTGCAAAATGGTAAATAGAAATGTGAGAGCCTCGAGTATTTTATTTTTCCTTTACACAATTTCCTCTCATGTTTTATTCGCACCGAATCAACTCAAACGTATTAAAAACGAAATCACTTTACCCTTAAATTAAATAATATTTAATTATAAATCATTGGGCAATGCAGCAGCATGGATTTTCAATGATTCGAGCAGTCGTTAACTGCAATTGCTGATTATTATTGTGATTTCGTTGATTTAATTTTGTGTTTAATTGACGACGTGATGTTGTGTCGGCTCTGTTTGACTGTTTTCCAGTCATTGAGACGTAACACCTGGGCTATTGGTTCTCGAGGGAATAATGACGTGAACGTTTCCAGAAATTCTTGAAGAAGCCTTTTTTCTTTGGTGCATCACTCGGTTCTCCAGCTAAAAAAAAAAATAAGAGAAAAACAATTAAAAATTGGTTCAACAATTTCCATTGAAAAATCTGAATTTCCCCCGAAGCTTCATGAAACACAAATACACATTGTTTTCCTTACGGAATTTGGTTTTCCAAATAAATCGGAAAATGGGTCGTTTACCAATGAAAATTCCCCGGGGCTGTGACCTCGATAGAACAAAATAAAAAAAATTCCTCTCTTCACCAAAAAACGTCAAACGTATTTCCCCTGAAAAAAATTAAATTCCTCTCATCATTTTCCATGAAAAAATTCCACGAAAATCCGTGAATCCGAAGTAATAAAAAACGCCTCTGCATTCCATCTGTCCAAAGTCTGTAAAATCCAAGTTGAGAAAAGTGGAAAAACCTAAATTCCACTTTTACACACATTTTTTTTTCATCATTTCCTCGGCTTTTTCCTTGAGAAGGCGATGATGAGATGGTGGAAAAGATTGAGAGCATCTTGGCTTCATGGACATTAATTCAGGGAGAATTAAATCCTTTTTTTTTTCTGACACACATTTGTGATTTTATTTCTGAAACTAGAGGAAATATGAAGAATTGCGGAAGAGAGGCAGTTGCAACTGGAGCCGAAGAGAAATCGTAAACTCATTTTTTTTATCATCTGCAGAGATGTGCCGCCCCTATTGCTGTCCTGGTATTGATCCTGCCAGGGTGCACGCGTACTCGCACATAAAATGACGTTACGCGTCGACTCGATGAACCGCAATGCCTTTAAAATGCAATTGACGTGGATTAAGCGATGGAACTTTCGCTTTCCCATGAAATCAGCTTCTTATCGATATCTGGAAACTGCAAGAAACTTAATTTTCGTTTATTAATTATTAAATTATGAAGGAATTCAATTTTTTTCATTTTAATTTATTGAAGAGACTTGTGGAGTCAGTTGAATGTGATTCGCAGTGGTCAAGAGCGGAAGTTGAAGCTGCTTTAAATTCAGGAGACTCTCGACGCGTCCGGGAATGAGCGTTTTAATACGTAATGTATTAATGAGCCTCGATACAGTGGAATTAAATTTATGAGATTAGGCATTTCGATGAAACTTTGGAGTTATAATTAATATTATATGAGTACTCACTGGAGTAAGGACCAGATGGAAACACGTTGTCCTTTCCTGAACCTTTGGCCTCTTTTCCACTTCCTAAAAATGAAATATTTCCAATTAGAAATTAAATCAAAGAATTTTAAAATAAAGTAAAGATACTAATAATTCATTATTTTGCCTCAAAAGGATTTGTCCTGGTTATAAATTGAGTCCTATCATGGTATACCTACACATAGGCGTATAATAAACGTTTCAAAGTTGAGTCATAGTTTAAACTTTGAGAAACGCCTGGATGAAGAAGCATTTACACGACCTCAACAAACAAGGAGAGAGGCGTGGGTTGAGTCTTACCTCCTTTTTAATCTCTTTCTCACTTTCACTGTCTCTCATTATTCCCTTACATTTAACGAAAATCACCATCCCATTGAAATACATAAATGCTGAATTTTTTTTTGATTAATTCTCTACTATTAATGGGAAATTATTTGCGTTTAAAGGAGATGATTCAGTTTGTTTCTTTGAAATATCTCGGAAACTGAAGGAGATAGAGGATTTTTTGAAGAGACCTTTTTTGTAGCTCTTGAAATTCTCTACAAAAAAGGTAATTATAAAAATTTCTCTATCTCTTTTATTTCCGGAGATATTCAATAAAAACGCAGATTATTCCCCAATTAATTATGAAAATTGAATGAGAAAAGTTTGCAGAACGATACAAGAGTGAAAAGAGAAGGTAATAAAAGTACATTCATGATGGAAATAACGTCCATACCAATATTGAAGTCCTTGGATCGTCTTGAACAGATTTTCCATGTTTATTTATTTTCTTCACAAAGTTTTTCTACTTATCTACCTTTTACTGCTGCATTGGTCAATGTTGACTCAAGTGATTGTATTGGATAAATAAAATTTAGAAATTGAATATTGAACAAAAAAGAATTCATTGAAAAATAATATTGAATTGCAGACAAGAGTCTTCATTTCACTGGTAATAAATGCTCGTGCAGATTAGGCAGGAAAAGTGAGGATAAAAGAAGAGAAACAGGAAGCACATGCAGAAGTGCAAAAAAAATGAAGAGACTTGTGCTTTTGACTGTTGTGTGTGCAGTTTGCTTTATTCGCCCTTGGAATAAATCAATAAGTTGCTAGAAGTCAACGTAGATGCTGTATATATATTCTCCTCATTTCCCCTCTTCTGCAATGAGAGAGAGAGAGAGAGAGATAGGTTCATCTCACAGCTACGCTTCATTCTCTTCATGTGCAAGCATTGTTTTCAACATTTCAGATTGTCTCATATGGAGAGGGATCCCCATGAAAACGTCCCATTATTCTGCCTCTATTTTTTTTTTTCAATTTTTTTTGCTCCTCCACCCTCCTCATTTGCCTTGGAATGTATTGTGCTGTTCTTTTTAATTTTTAATCAAAAATGGGGAGATTCTGTTCTCGAGTAAACTGGAAATATCTTGGAAATACGTTGATTTACGAGGATGGTCATTCAGTCCTTTTTTGTAGAGAATTTCGAGAGCTTGAAAAATGGTCTCTTGGTATTTTCTCGTAAACTCATTATTTACAGAGTTATCTTTGATTTTGGAAGAATTGTGGAGAAATTTTGTTTAAATTGTTTTCAATGAAATTATCATAAGTTGAATTACTCTATGAAGCTAGAAAAAAATTCCTTGAACCACTTTGCTAAATAAGTGTCGAAATAGAGTGCATAAAACCACAAAATGTCTCGGTCTGTGATAATATCACATTACAAGCGTGTTTCTTCCACTTGTTCGTGCTCTTTAAGCTGAGGAAACAATGTTGATGGTGTCGTTTTTGAGACTCGCACCGATGCCCCTTTGACGTAAATGGTACAATGCAAAGAGGCCGAATGAGATGGATAGAGGATAATTTTTCTCTTTCATTTTTCATCTCTGGAAAAAGGGAAAAAAAATATTTTTAAAATTGTAAAAAGAGAAATGAAAGGTTTTTTAAGGGAGGAAAAGAGTGAATCGTGACTGCAGACGAGTTAGCAGACGGAGAATAACAATTCCTGCCTCTGGCTCAGTGTCTTCTCCTCTTTTTTTTCCATTTTTTTTTTTTTCCCTCCTCTTTTTTGATGTTACAGCCGCTCTTTGTTCAGTGGAAAACTCCTTCTCACTTGTGTGAGCAAAACGGGAAGACCCTGTCTGGATAATCAGTGACCTGGGTTCAAAATATTCTTACGACAGATGTTTCCACTCATTCCGTTGGTCCAATAATGTATTTTTAGAGTTTAAAGAATGACAATCCGTGGGTCTTTCAATTTTTAGAAATTAAGACAAATTTTTTTAGATGATTTTTCATTGAAAATCAGGATAAATATTGGAGATAGAATTTTTTTTAAAATGATTCCATTGAAAAACTGAGGAAATTTGTGGTCTTCCTGAAGCAGTTTGGTGGAAGAAACGACGCGAGTAATTGAATATTCCGTAAAATTCGATTTGTCCTGAAGAAAAATTGAATTTCCCCAGGATTTACAAGATGGAAGTGAGGGAAAATAGGTTTATTGTGTAGGTGGAAAAATTTCCAAGGTAAAACACTATAAAAACGTCTCGCTTCAATACTTATCGAGTTATAAAAGAAAATTTCATAAAAATCCCATTAAATCACTCTAATTTAATGCAAAAGAAAATTAAAGAAATAATTCTCATCAATACTTTAAAGATTACGTATAAATTCATGAAATTCTCCAGACTGATAAGACTCCATAAATAACAATAAGCGATAACAATCAGCAAAATGAACAGAAACTGGTGCATTGTTTCCTGCCAGCAAACTTCCTCAATCGAATCGATATTTCGACCCAAAACTGAAAGGTTTTGTGCCCCAGTGTGTTTAGGACACTTCATTGCTCTGGGGAAAATGAGGACACGATGTGCTCATTTGTGCTAACAAGGACTAGCTTATAAGGAGCCAAGTGTCTGGGTCGGAAATTCCATTTTTTTTCTCCTTCTTTTCTTACAAAGTTTCTTCGACGTTTCAGTCTCTTATCGTTCTTTACACTTCATTGGCAAAGTGTTGAGAGCTCTTAATCTTCGATAATCTCATAAATTCAAAGGCACTCTTGATATTTAATTTATACGAATTTATCGATGTTTTTATTTAATTTTTTCTATTTTCGAAAAATCTGGAGTGGTTTTTGTTTTTTTTAGAATATCTCGGAAACTAAGGGAGATAGAGGAATTTTGCAAGAGACCTTTTTTTTAGATCTCAAAATTCTGCACAAAAAAGGTCTCTACATAAATTTGTCTATCTCGCTTAATTTCTGAGATATCCAAGAAAAACTGGATTTTTCTATCTCTTCATAAAATTAAAGATAATTCTTTTTTATCAAACTAATTCATCTTGGTAGTTGAACCCAAGACCTTGAAGAACGGATGAGCAAATAGAGAAAAAAGAATATACGATTGGAGACATTGAGACTAGATTGTGGGCCTTGTCCTCTCTGTTGAGTTATTCAAGGTCACTGTGTTTGTACATGTGCGTTGATTTTATGGTACGTGTTGAGGATATTAAAATACCACGTGCACTAATCTACCAGCAGATGGAGCCATCTAACAGGCGAGGATTCATTGATCTGAATGTCGAAGCATTCAAGACTAAATTTGAAAAACTGGTGAAAATCCCCTGTTTTTCTCCAATTAATCAAAAGAGGATTTCCTCTGATGAATCACTGCAATAAAAAACAGTCTTATCCTCAGTTCCAAATCCTCTCAGAGGACCTACAATCTCGTGCAACAATAAAAACTATCTAATCACTCTAAAAAAAAGCAACTACCTTTTTTTTTAAATTCAGTTGAGTAAAGCAGAGCCCCAAGTACCCGTAATTTCCCACTTGATTGCAGAATAAATCTCACTGCCCTTTTTTTTCATTTAAAATTATCATCAAAATGTCCTTCACTCAACTGATTAAAATAAAATAATTCGATGATATTGATGGGATGGTGATGGACACTGGAAAGCCCTGTACTTACCTTTTTTAATGAGCAAGCTAGTGACTCTCCGTAGTGCCTCACGTGTACCGGAAGCTGCTGTGCTGTGCTTACTTTGACCGAAGTATTTGTTGGGCGTGATGTTTGTTGGCAGTGTCAATGGTTTCCTCTGTTCCCCAGATGTCGGTAAACGTGACTCGTATGTGCTGTTGAGACGTTCCAGGTGTTCGATTGATGCTGGACGTGGTTGATTCGTTGCTCTACGTGTTGGATACCATCCACGATTGGGTCCACCAGCTAGACGAAGTAATTCGGTGCCAATTATTGCCTGCTCCAACCCAGGATTATTCCTCCTGTACCTAAACCAAATATCATTGAATAAAGATTTCTCCATTATATTCAAGTGGAAGAGGAATGGAATTGATTTAACTCAAGAGCCACAGAACAAACTTTAAGAAAACTTGTTCTCAATGATGCTCAACTCGAGTTTCTTTAATTTATTAAATTAAAAACTTTTGTATCAGATCATTAAAATGAAGAAAAAAAGATGAGCATACCCTCCAGTAGTAGCTGTAGTTGGTGCATACCATCCAGGCTGTCTCCTGGGCTGTGTAGCAGTAGAATTCGTTGAAGTCGTCGTGGACAAGGTATTACCAGAAGTATGCTGTGGTGTCCTTGGGATATCACTGCCTCTGGCAAAAACTGGGGTCTCTGGTAATGAGCAGGATGTCTGCATACCAGTATTACTCGGTGGTGCTATTGTTCCCATAACCGGAGTGCCCATTGGATTATCACCAGATGGAGATTGTCTGGTTGACGTTCTGCGTCTCGATGGACCTGGTAAATCAGTTGGTAATGTTCTTCTCTCAACTGGCACATCACGACGAGAATTCGTAGCTGCTGCTGGAGTTCTTCTGCCACGAGAATAACCAGCGTCCATTGATCTCGTTGTGTCTATCGTTGTCCTGTGATCTTTTATGTCAATCGCTGGTACTCTGTGTGGTGGTACTCTTGGTCTGTACTCAATTGTCCTTGTTGGCTGACGCTGAGTTCTGTGGGATCCATAATGAGTGGAGACACTTACTGGTACAGGGTTTGCAATGTCCGAGGACTCTTCATCTGCTTCCTCAACTGGTGATGGAGGCAGTGGAGGAAACTCCAGGACCTCCACACTCACCTAAAAAATAAATAAATTCATTATTAAGTTCTCTTCAAAAATTAATTATTAATTAAATGTAAAGGAACAAACCTGAAAGTCAGGATTCTTTGAATCCTCCAAAATAGCATCAATGACATTCTCAATTTGCCTCTGATCATTCTTCCCAATGCCTCCATCAATCTCAGCCTTGACTCTTCTACCAGAACCATAAACAATTTCCTCAAGTCTCTCTGCTCTTCTTCCATCGTACTCATCCTCATCCTCTCTTCCCTTTTCCTCAAGGCTCACCTCATCATCCTCCGTGTCTCTTCTCTTTTTCTTGACATCACCAAGAATTTCACTGTTCCTAACACTCTCAATCTCCTTTATAGCATCACTGACTTTCTCCAATTGTCTTCTGTTTTCATTCAATGCTTTTTTGACAATCTGATCTTCAATAAGTACATTAACTGGTATTTTTGATTCAAAACGTGGCTCTTTTTGTTTAACTGATGTTCCACGTTTGTTGATGATTCTGTAGTCTTCACGATCATTCTTGCTTGATTGAATGTCCAGGCTCTTTGACATTGGTAATGAGCTTCTTGAATTAATTCCATTGCACTTTGATTTTAAATCAGGAGCAGGAGGCGGTGGTGAAGAGGCTGATGACGATGAAGACAGGTAATCGTTTCTGGATGAGTCTTCAGGGTCGTGCGGTTTTTCGTCGTCAAAGGCGGGTAATGAGAGGACCCTGACGAGATCTGGTGGCACTGGTGGCACGAAATCAGGAGGTGGCTCATTCAGACCCTCTAATCTGCCCTCTTTCAGCAGACTCTTGATGTCGTCGAATGTGTTTGAGTATCGTTTATACAAATTACCATTGTCCAAATTCTTTCCCCTTGTTGGAGATGAATTTGTCGCATTCAAGGGCTTTCTCTCCCTTTTTCTTGTCCTTCCACGTATAACGTAAGTGCCATTCTTCGATGGATAGTCACGTTTTGGCAGAGGCTTGTCCAATTCGTTTGTTGAGGAATCTGGGGAATAGGGTGAAATCAAGTCGTCGTCGGTCGTTGAACGACGGTGTGGCTCCTGCCAGTCGTAGTCCAAGTCACGGAGCTTTGATACTGAGCCAACACCTGAAATATTGATTTTTTTTCATTAGAAATTGAAATTAAAAAGAAAGTAATTAATTTGTTTTTTTTTTAGAATATCTTGAAAACTAAAGGAGATAGAGAAATTTTCGAAGAGACCTTTTTTCGAGCTCTTGAAATTCTCTATAGAAAAGGTTTCTATAAAAATTTCACCATCTCCATTAGTTTCCCAGATATTTCAATAAATGTGATCCACTGGGAATTGTTTTGATTGAAGCTGTAAACTCTGGTATCTTCAGAGTTTATTTTCCACCGGAAATTTTCCTTTGGTTTCTACCACTAAAACCACTTACTATCCAGCCAATTCAATCGAGTTATCGACGTATTTGCTGAACTAATTGAACACAGTGGACAATGAAAGGATTATATACAATCCCACTCAATTACTAAAATCCCAGATTTATCTCGTATTCTTTGAACAGGAAATAGTTGATTTATTGACTCTAGATGAAACTTCAGGTAAAGATAGAATTATTTTTAAAAAACCCAGAAATTACCAAAGAAAATTAGAGATTCAGAGCATAAGTGATAAATTCCCTTGGTCTCGAGAACTTGAAAGGGTATTTTGTTAGTTAAACATGCTCTCAAGTCCTGAGAAATTACCAGCATCGTATTTGCAAGAGTGGAGTGAGCTGGCTCATCAGAATGCGGTTTCCCTGGAAATTCTCCAAATTTCACTTTGAAAACCGCACTCATCAAGAGTCTAAGAAATTGAAGAATGGGGCTCTCCTTATCTCCCGAATATCTCATAAACCATCAGTTTTATGAAAATTCAAGAAGACCCCTTTTTTGCAGCTAATTGAATTCTCCCCAAAAAAAAAAATAACACTCAAAAACTCACTGGACACATCGCTGCTCCTTCTCCGTCTCCTGCCCACAACTTTCGTGCTGCCAGGTGCATAAAGTGGATCCTCCTCCAGCGACACCTCCCAAGCAATCGAATGCCTCTTACAGACACTCGGCTGCGGTGGTGGTGGTGGTGGAGGTGGTGGCGGTGGTGGAACCGTGCTCCTGAGCATTTCCTCAAGCGAATCATCGGAGAATCTCTCCTCTTCTTCACTCTGTGTCCTAAAATCCGTCGAGTTTCTCGTGGAAAAATCCGAATTTCTCGTCGAATAAACATCGGAAAATCTCTCTGAGCACGAGTCAGCACGTCCCAATGAAAAAGCCGAGGCTGCAAAATCGAGATTCCGTATGGAGAATGGATCGGACGTTGGTATTGACACACGATCATTGGAGCTTGCTGATGCAACAGCGAGTGAGAAGTCCGAGTGAAATCGTTCATTGGACGTTGAATTAGCACGTGAAAAATCGGATGAATCGCAGTTTGCACGAATGGAGAAACGCTCCACTGATACAGATGATGAACGAGGTATTGAGTAACGTTCTGATTCAGATTCCGATGCACCACGTCCAATGCCCTTTCGTTTTCGGCGTCTGCGTCGTGAATATCTGTCGTCGCAGCTCGAGTCCGAGGCATTTTTGTCGACACGAGAGTCATCATCGCCTTCGTCAGCTCTTTCCTCTTCGTCCTCATCGACTTCGTCGTCTTCATAATCCTCGTAGTCGTCGTCCTTACTGTCAAGGTCATTCTGGAGGTGGAAATCGGTGGGTTCGGTGGGGATTGTTCCTTCCTCGTGATTATTCGAGGATTTTTCAGGGGATGGGTTCTCCTGAGATGATTGGTGAAGCTGCAGGTTCAAGGGAGGGTCCTCTTGACCTGAACGCCGACGACGACGCTTCTCGTGGGAGTCTCGGTGCTTCTGGTGACTCGATTTCACAGGCTTCGTTGATAACAACCAGTCGTAGGACACTTGGACGTCGTAGGGAAGACTCGAGAATTTTGAGGCGGTTGAGTTACGACGAGATTCTGATGACACTGAGGTCCTCTCTCGAACTCCGTACAGCTTCTTCCGACGTGTCTTCGGCTGAAATCAATTTTTTTTATTAATTTAATATTCATTTATTTTAATTATTAATTAAAATTTCATTCTATTCAGAATAATTATCATAGACGGAATATATTTTATTCAAATCAGTCACATCCCAATTCAATTAACTAATGTCAATTTCCAATAATTTTGGATTATTCAGGTAATTCAATTAATTTTTTATTCCCCCAATTCTTTAGATTTCCCTTGAATTAATTATTGAAGTGCATAATGAGTAGTGCATAATTTTCATGGGATTAAATATGAAATACGTTGGAAAAGACTCATTCAACTTTAATAAAATAGGAAAGTTAAAGGGGGAAAAAAATAAACAGAAGCACTGAAGAAAAATTTAGTTCATTAAAAAAAAAAAAGTAATTGCTTTCATCTTCAATTATCCACGAGGCCATGAGGTGAATGAGAATTTTTTTACGTTCTCTTACTTCATTGCGTTAATAAATTTCAGGATAAATTAAAAAGAAAGAGAATGAAATTTTTGTTAAAAAAGGAAAAAACTCACCAAAGTTGTCTGGCTCGTCACAGCATTGCCACGATTATTACGACTTCTTGATGATTCTTCAGTCGTCTGTTTGTCTCCACGTCTATTACTATTTCCACTGTTACTTCTTCGCTTCGAAGAATTGCCGGGTGAAACACTGTGAAGCAAAGATGAAGAAGAAAAGAAAAAAATGATAAAGAAACGAAAAAATTGTGGTAATAAAAAAAAGAAGAAAATTGAATGAACAAGTAGTTTGAAAAAATCGTAAAAAAATATCGTAAAAGTATCGAATAACTGGAATTCTCCTTTTTTTTCAACCTAAACTTTTGCCTGATTTTATGCATTTTTTTATGACTGAGAAATTTGCAGAGTTGCAGAGTTCTCTGATAGAATTTATTGTTGAAAATTCAATTTTGCATTGATAAATTCAGTTTTTTCCGAATATCTTGATAAATAAAAGAGATAGAAGATTTTTTGTAGATACCTTTTTTTTAGAGAATTGAATTCTCTACAAAAAAGGTATCTTACCAATTTTCCCTAACTCCAATAGTTTTCGAGATATTCTCAAAATAAGTAAAAATTCAAATTCTGTTGAATTTCTCTTAATTAAAATATTACATTATTTTAATGGGATAAAAAGAGCAGAAAAAAAGGGGGAAGAGGATTAATTAAGCTCGCGGAAGTCGCATAATTCGAGGCGAAAAAAATGAAGAATCTCTTGAATGTAACGAGATGCCTGACATTCTTGTGTAACACGAAAGTGTGAAAGAACAACAATAACAGTCCAACATCCGGAGTACTTCTTACAGTTAGTGTCAGCATAAGAGACGCGTGTGTTTGCACTAGTTATGTAATAGGATAGTTTGAGAAGGGTCAAAATGCTTTATCCCCATCCCGAACTTTGGCATTACTACTTACATGGGTAGGAGGGTGGAGATAATGCGTTCAGCCTCTTCTGGTGGCGGTGGAAATTCATTAGTCGATGCATTTGATGAATCCTGGGGCTCAGGACAGTCTGGCACTGGACGCAGTGCTACAAGCGCCATTTTTGCTTTTCTACCGTTCATGCTCATGTAGCCGTCGTCTTCGGACTGATGTCCTGTGAATTATCAATAATTAATTAATTCACAGATTTACAGATTCTTTCAGGTAAGAGATAGAAAAGTGCAGATGGTTGCATTGAATTCCTGAGGTGATTTTACCCCGGAAACGAGTATAATGAAGCTTATTCTACTCAAAGAAGTAGATCTCAGGGGCAAAACGGGTTGCTCTTGGAAATCAATGTTCAGGTAGTGTTTTTCGGGGTAGAATTTCCTCAGGAATTCAATAGAACTATTTTCAAAGCTCCAACTCTTCACTGAGCTGTAAGAAATTTCCGTTCTTTCCCCTTGAATTGATCTCTTTGTTTCTCCACTTCTAAATTTACTTCAAAATGAAAGGGGAAAGAGTTACATTTGCTTTCTTACATCACAGGCTGCAGTGAAGAGAAAAAGCAATGGGTTTATTTATTTTTCCAAGCCAAACGTAGTCTCAGAATAGAAACGCATCATGCGTAAACATTGAGATGAAAAAAATGGTGAAAATTTAAAGAAAATATATGTGCAAACCTAGAGAAGGGCTCTCGTCGTCTGGTGTGAAGCCAATGCTGGGCTCTGTACTGCTACCACGACGTGCCTCGACATCGGCGTCGGCGTCGCCCTCATCAACGGCTTCACCGACGCCTGAGGCGCTGCTACCTTCCTCACACCCCGTCTCAATCTCGCCGTTTGTACAGTTATCTGTACCGTGCTCGTCGTACTCAGAGAGCACCTTGTCCAGCAATTCAATTGATCGTTGAACATCGTCACCTCTGGAACAAATCAGAAAAAAAAAGTCGAAATTTTTCTATAGTTTTAAATAATTATTAACATTGATAACAAATTTACAAATTTAAGCTTTCGTGCATTTTCATCTGTTTTTTCAAGATTATCTTGGAAACTAAATGAGATAGAGCAATAATCATAATAACCTTTTTTGTAGAGAATTTCAAGAGCTACAAAAAAGGTTATTACAAAAATTTCTCTATCTCCCTTAGTTTCTGAGATAATTAAAGAATTCTGTCGATTAAATTTTTTTTACTGTCTAGAGGGAAAATAAAAATTGAAGGAAGTTAATTTTCATGTTAAATTGAATGAGAACAAGTTAAGGGTAATTATCTGTGAAGTTATGGTGCGATGGCTGATGAAATTTGTCTGATGGTGGATCATTAGGGGAACTTGATCCACTGAGTCTGAAGGAATAAAAAGAGTTATCTTTAAAAAAAAAAAAAATAGCAAATTAGGGGATTCATTTAATCATTATTAGCCCTCGATTGAGGAAATATCCCTGGAGGTCAAAAAAAAAAGAAGCAAACTACTGCCAAACAAGTAATTACACTAAAAAACACCTCCACAAAAGCCACAGCATGCCATAAACCTTTTAACGATCCATGAAAAATCCTCATAACCTCGTCCACCTCAATATCACACTCAATTTCCATTAACAAGATCCAATCAATCATGGCACCGATCAGATAATCATCGTATACGTAATATCAGAGCGAATAATAGCGTGGGCGATAGTACATAACACAAGCCAGTGTATTAGAGTTTAACGAAGGTCATAAATGATGCATTTTATGACCTTTCATTCATTATCGGGGTCATGTAAGACGAGAAGACACCTAATTGCCCCTCGGCCTTTTTTCAAAAACCCAATTGGTTAATATTAGAGATAGAGAGGTGCAGATGATCTCATCTGAAAACTCGGAAAATTCTACCCCGAAAAACACTATAAAGAAGTCTATTTCCATTGAAAACTTTAGGAGATACAGGGAAAAACAGTTTCAAGGTCAAAGAAGAGCTTTTTTTAAATCTTTCAAGACTGTGAAGGAAAATGGACTTCATATAGTGACTTCCGGGGTAGAATTTCCTCAGCTTTTCAATGGAATAATTTTAAAAATTCTATCTCCAACGGTTCAAAAAACCCTATTTGAATTCCATGAAAATCCATAAAGTAAAAGCCCTCTGGCTTTTCACATGTTTTCTCCATTCAATCACGTGAACCCGGATGGAATATAGGTGAGGAAGACGAAGGTGAAGAGAATAAAATAGGGGAAAAGGGGAAAATGGGATAATCCACGTCGTGCACGATATTTGCGAGGAGGCTTCAGGGGACGCAAACAAAAAGAAAAATATTGAAAAAAGGATTACAGAGTGTGAGGAGAATGGGGGCATGGCAAAAGGGTGGATAATGGAGGATGAGATACCTGATGGGGGCTAATCGAATTGGACGGGCGTATTCGGGGCCTCCAGGGGATTTAACGATAACGTCCAAAACCCAAAAACCTTTTTCTGGGTCACTTCATTAACGCTGTAGCTATGCCAACTCTAATGATCACATGGAGGCCTCTTGGTTAGTCGGGTCAATCGGTTTAGCAAACTTCGTTAAGCTCGTGTCGTATTTTTTCGTCTCTTAAATTACATATCCACTATTTTTTAAAGCCATGGAAAAAGATTTTATGGCATTCAATCAAGGGCTGATGATGTGCAAACATTTGAAATGTGTTTGCACATGTTTTTTTTTTAATGTTTCAATCTCAAAATTACAGAGTATTGAAAAGTTCATGGAATTTCAGCTCTTTATTAATATTATGGTAATGTGTGAATGAAGTTTCTATTCATTGAATAGTCGAGTAAATTCCGTATTTTCGAGTGAATGAAATTTAAAAAAAACTTTACTTTGACCCAGAATTTAGTTGGGGATATTTGAAAAGCAAATTTCTCTTTTATACAGCCTTTGAAAGTGAAGGAAAATGAATATTTTTGGAGTAATTCATGGAAAATTCAGTTCATTTTAGTCACTATAATTTGAATAGAGTCATTGCCCCTTTTTTTCCCACTCAATCTCCAACTTTTCCAACAATTCCACTGTAATTCAATTTTTTTTCCCGATGAAGAAGCTTTCGAAAAAATCTGAAAAAATTCCAGAAGCTACATTAGCACACTGTCCTTATTCTCAAATTTTTTCCCGAATTTTCCGAGAGCCAATCATCTCTGAATCCCTCATCTGCATGTGATTGGATGGGTGTGACGTTCATTACACTTCTATATATCCAGTGTTCGTTAACGAGGCCCGGAGCAATCGGTACACCCGGTGCTCCTGATAGCTTCCTCATCCGCTTTCAGAATCCATGGTTTTGTGTCCCCAATATATATATATCTAAATATACATTGGGGAGTGTGAAATGCCCTGGGAGAGGCGCCCTTATCCCTCCAGGTGTATAGACCCTGTCTCCGGTGAATTTCACCAACAAAACCGAACGCGCGCAGCTTTCAATCTACATCCGTTGATGATATTCCATCGATCTTCTCCCGGATAACAATCCACGGTCAAACGAAATTCAACATTCGATTTTACCAAGTAAATGGAGTTGACGAAAAATGGAAATATCGGTGCAAGTGCAATATGTCAAGAGAAATTGGGTTTTTCGGGGGTTTATACTGGGATATGTAGTGAAATGGAATTGATAGTTGGGTCAGTGGACAGGTGGGACAATTTCCAATCGTAAATGACCTATTTCGGTTATGGGAAATGAGCAGTGGGGTAAAATGGGTCAGGCTGTATCGAGTGAAACCAATTATCTCGGGTAACGATCAGTTTTCCATAATTTTCCAATGATTTCCATTTCTTTTTTTAAATAATATTCTAAAGATGAATAGAAAGAACGGAGATTTTCATCTGCAATAATAATCATCGGTCAAACGAATTTTCCCATATTTTTCTTCATTCCTTTCTCCATTTTTGCAAGGCAATGAACGCCCACTGAATTCCACTTCTTTTTCCTTCCTTTTATCAACCTTTTCTCTTTCCATCTACTCAGGTCGTTTTTCCACTCACTGGAGATATCCTTTTGATTGAAAAAATATCCTCTTCGTTTGACGGCACTAACTTATACACTCAATTCTATCTGACTCTGCTAAAGGATTTTTCCATGATATGTATTTTCCATTCTTGAAGATGAGAAGATTGAAAGGAAAGAGGAGATAAATAATTTTTAAATTCTCAGACTTCTTCTTCATTCCCTTTTTAACAACGATTTTTCCTTCACTCCAAGTCTGGTTTAAAGTACTTGAGGTGAAATAAAAATGGAAAGATGAATTTAAATGCTGAAGATAAATGAATGAGTCTAAGGTACTCTGGGAAGAGGTGAACGTTTGATGGAGGAGTACCAAGCGTGAAATCAATATAGGAGTTTTAAATTTTTCAAGAGATTCAATTTCATCATGATTCCATTTCAAATGAATATAATATTTGAGATTAAACAGAGATGAAAAAAAAAATGAGGCAAACTTTTGTGTCTCTAAAAAAAAAAAAACAATAAAAACATTAGAAAACTTGGAAACTCTCCAAATTGACATGTCTCAGAGTCTGGAAATCCGAAGAAAGCCATTTCCACATCTCCCATGTCTCTGAAAACTAAAAAATAGAGAATCAGGATACATTCCAGAGTCTCCAATGACACCAGCAGTACCATGGGGTAATCACCCGTCTATACTTGAAGCCAAAAGCCTTTTTCCCCGACACAAAATCAATAATTCTCCTCCATCTCATAAAAAAGAACCTTTGACAATTTTCCCCGTTTGATTTTACTGTCTCACGTCAACTAAACTGTGTCAGGAGTGCTTCTGCCTCTGATTCTCAGATACTGGAGACAAATATATAGGCATCGAGACATTTACTTCAACATTTCATCACCCGAGGGATTTAACCGACAGATGTAAATTTGTGGAGACTGATCAGGTTCCGGGGGGTGGTTTATAATCCTTTTGGACGTAAAATCAACCGAGTAAACTCCAGGACAGACACCTTGGGACGTGTCTCGTGGCTGTAGATTGTCTTGGCTGTCTCTCAGTCATGGTAGTGGGGCCCAAAGTGCCTTTGGGCTTCACTTGAGGGAAATACTCTCTTTCTATCCTCTACCCCTTTGGTATATATCTCTCTTTCACCTTTTCCCCCGCTCCGACGCGCGTCGTTACGACCGTATCGATCCTGGCACTGGTGCGTCTGGCTACATCCACTCCAACTCCCCTGACTAGACTACCCTCTCATTTTAACCTTCTGCGTTTCTTTTTTTTTTTACCATTTTATGGTTTTCTTTTTTTTTTACTCTTTTAGCGGAGTTTTTGTCGACTCTCTGGGGCTCATTCCTGGTTTACCGTGGTCATGGGGGAAAAGGGGAGGGGGTGGTGGACATCAGTGTCGGTCAGTCGGGCATTTTCTATGGTTAAATGCTTCGGTAATTGATGGTGAAGATTTCGTTTTTATTGGGCAGTTTTAAACTTTTAGGAAAGTCAGGGTATTTTTTAGAATTTTGAGAATATCTTGAAAAAAGTTGAATCTAGAAGAATTTATGAAGAGACCTTTTTTTTAGAGAATTTAATTCTATAGAAAAAAGGTATCTTGATAATTTTTCCTAAACCTAATGGTTTTAGAGATATTGAGAAAAAAGGTGGATAAATCTGGGAAAATGGGAAATTTGTGAATTTCAGTAATTATTATTTCATGGAGGTAACAGTGAATGCAATCAATTTCAATTGAACTGAATGGGATGATTTTTCGAGATGAAAACATGGTAATTAAATGGAATTCATTGGGGTAGTGTTCAGAGTGCTCATCAACAAATAATTTTATCCTGCAATTACAGTTGACATGAACAAATAACTCGATTCTATTGAATGTAGAATTATTCACTGGATTTTTTTCATTTTATTGAGATATCTGAGGAATGAAGTGATGCAGAAAAGAAATATATGGTTTATTGAAGAGGTATGACTGTGAAAGATATTTTTACTATTAAAAATTCCATTGTGCTTCATTGCTTGTGAAATAAAAGAAGTAAAAAAAAGGATTAAATCCCCATTTAAACATTTTTCATGTCTTCAACGAATAAAACATAGAAATTAAAATAATAAAACTACAAAAATATTATGCGACAAACCGCAGAAACTCATTAGCATTCAATTCACCTCATTATCCCCATAATTACATTTTTTTTCACCATAAAAATCCAATTTAATTTCAATTTTCACGTTATCTCAATGATTAAATGAAAAAAATGAGGAAATTGAGTTGAAATTTCCTTTTTTTGGTTCTATCTCGGAAATCAAGCGAGATAGAAAAAAAATCGTGGATACCTTTTTTGTAGCTCTCGAAATTCCCCACAAAAAAGGTCTACTGACATTTTCTCCTAAACCCACATGCTACAAAGATATTCACAGAAGAATAAAAAAATGAATAACTCGAGTTGGAGCTTCGGTTTTTGCAGGCAAAACTTCTCATTTAATTTGAAAAATTACGTCATGCCAACTATCGTACAACGTAGGATGCAAATAATGATCTAGAGACACAGTTACGTTTTTTTTTGCTGATTTAAATGTGTGGGTTGGATACTGTACATACGTATACTTACTCCGGGGCGGGATTCCTCCAGCGCTGAGTGCCAGCGCGAGCCATTGAGCATTAACTGGCCTGGGGCCTGAAAACAAAGAGAATAATATTAAATTTATTGAAAAATACGTCAAATGCAATATAAAATGTAAATCCATTTTTTCCATGCTCTCGACATTGAGTGAAAGGTAAAAGAATATTCCAATTATTTTTTTGTGTTACTTTTCAAAAGAATTTCACATTATTCAATTTTTTTTTATTAAAATTGTTGAGTTCCACTGGAACGTCATGATTCACTCGTTAAAATATTAAAAAAAATCGTAAATGATCTCTCGTCAACCTTGCAGGAGTCTCGTACTTCCGGTACGGTGAATCACGTACTAAATCACTGAGGTGTTACTCTCTGATTTTTTATTCTAATGATGTAATGATGAGTCGATGTCCTCATTCATTAAATTCTCGATTTTTTTTCATTTTTAATTAAATTAAATTTCCAAGAGTTTTATATCAAGAATATCTCAGAAACTATTGGAGTTAGGGAAAAATGTCAAGAGACCTTTTTTGTAGAGAATTGAATTCTGCACAAAAGAGGTCACTTGACATTTTCCTCTAAACCTCATAGTTTCTGAGATATTCCGAAAATAATAAAATTCTTAATTTTTATGGTTAAATAATGAGATTAACAAAGTTAATAAAATGATCTCCGTAAAAATCACCATAATTCGCCTCTGAAAATTCCCAAAGTACTCACGACCTCTGGAATTTACCCTGCCATATATTTCCGATGCAAATTCACATGTAAACTCAGCTCCAACTGTTTGCACAACTGAAGAGAGCTGTTAAAAAAAATAGTAAAATGTTCCTGAGGGAGTCATTCGAAAGTTTCTGTATGACTGCGATAAATATTAAATTCCACCCCTTTTTTTTCTACCCCTGGACACAGATTTATACGTCCGAGGAACTATTAGAAAGGAATGAATGAATAGAAGGAGCGAAAGGAGTTTGAGTTTTTCGGAAGCTCGAGAGATCCTCAAAAAGCCATTCATCGTACGTGATTGCGCCTTGAATTTTTAACACATAACTACTGAGAGGCGTCACACACGCAGAGGGAAACACCAAAGGAACAAAGAGTGTAATACAGAGGGAGAAAAGGGGTAGAGCCCTCGAAAAATCTCGCTCCCCTTTTTTTATCCCTCTCACCACTTGTCTTGTACCCTTGCCCACTCTGCATCTGTTCTAATCTCACTTCATGTGCATGTAAAATCCGGATTTTTGGGGAAATCGAGGGAAATATTGGAGATGGATTTTTTTTGATGATTCCAGGGAAAAGCTGAGGAAATTTGAGGCGGAAAACATGGGTCGGAATTGATTTTTTTGAATTTTTTGAAAATTCGATTTTTTAAACTCCCATTGATTTTTATCGATTTTTCAATTAGTTACAGGGGTTTTTATGAAAATCACTTTTTCCCCCATAACTAATTGAAAAATCGATAAAAATCAATGGGAGTTTAACGGAAATCATAGGAAATCACTCCACCTATCACCTCGAATCGGAATTTTTGAGATACTACCAATAGAACCAAAGATATTCCCAAAAAACCGATTTTTTCGATTTTAGGAAGGTAAACCCTTTCAAATTTTCCTCCAAAAAATCAAATTTTCCAAAAATTCAAAAAAATTAATTCAGACACATGATTTCCGCCTCAAATTTCCTCAGCTTTTCACTGGAATCATCAGAAATTCGATATTCCCATTTTTT
The DNA here is from genome assembly GCA_963565655.1 of Aleiodes testaceus. Classification (NCBI taxonomy): domain Eukaryota; kingdom Metazoa; phylum Arthropoda; class Insecta; order Hymenoptera; family Braconidae; genus Aleiodes; species Aleiodes testaceus. Next base: position 4,082,333 of record OY751422.1, read on the forward strand.
CATTGAAATTCTTTAAAATTCCTGTTTTTTATGGATTCTGGGAGGAATAACTCGAGAGTGAAAAATTCCAGGGATTTTCACAAGTGGTGCGGATAAAAGTTGGGAATTTCAGGTGGTAATACTGTGGGAAAACTGAGTTTTTCACTGCCTCAATAGTTTTCTCGATTATTCCATGGAAATAAAAAAAAAGTGAGAATTTTTTCTAGTGGAGATATTCAATTAATAAGTTTGTTCTCGATCATATCTTGAGGAACTGTTGGAGCCAAGTGAATTCAATTATGATGTTTTTCCACTGGAGCTTATCAAACTTATCCGGAAAAATAATGAAAATTATTTTCATCTCGAGAACAATTTCCCAGCAAAAAAAATAGAAAATTTAATTCTCTCAAATTGACAGAAAACTTCTGTAAATTCCTCCAATCTCTTCGACGTAATTCCATAAAAATAAACCGAAAAAATTCCCTTCCACCATTGACATCAATTTCATCCCCTCAATAATCCCAAAACCCCATGAAAAAAACAACCTGCAATCTCAAAAAATCCTTCACTATTCATTTTACGAGATCACATTTTTTTTTAAAGAAATGATCCCCTAAAACTGATAAATCCGAGGCAATTCGCCTCGATAGTCACGTATGTAGATAAAAATAGATAAATAAAAGAAAAAAAAAATAGCGAAAGTCATGTTCTCTTAAAATTTATCGTCTCCACTTATTTTTGGACATTTCTTTATTGTTTCAGGCTTTAAAAATTCGAATTTTCCTCCTAAAATTCCCCCTGACGTCTTCAACAATGAAATTCCCATCAAAATCCATCTAAAACTCACGTGCACACAAAATTACATAATTAATGGGTTTATTCAAGTTCAACAACACTGAAAATGACACTTCCTATTTCGCAACAAAGTGCTGCTAAAATAATGCACTTAAAAGGTTCTCGTAAACTCTGAAAGTCTTCACTGAAATTTATTTTCCTCGATACAGTTTTAATGCTCTCATCTTGTTGCGCAACTTTAGTAAATGAGGAGAAAGTAAAGAGTCAAGATGTGTCGACAGTATTCAATGATTACGTGTTCAATGAGGTTTCAGAGGCCTCATGAAGACCTCCATTCATGCATAATGTTTTTTTTTCCCCAATTGATTAATTTCCTCAATTTATTTCTAAAAAATATTTTAATGTCTCGAGCTATCAATCACTCACCCTCTCAATTAAATTAAACACCCGAAAATTCAAGTAAGTGAAATTCCCAGGATTCCACCAGACAAAACACAATGGCAAGTGTATTAAATTTATTTAACGCCAGTAACCAGTGTAAGAATGATTAATGTCTTCTCGCACTTAAATTCAGCATCTCTGTGTCTTATTTTCCCCCCGAAAAAAATGCGAAGTACGCAATCTCTTCGTGTCTGGCATTGCGCAACTGTAACTACTTATTCGGGTTCCCTCTCTCGTTTGTTTATATCTCTCGTTTTCATTTATTCTTATTTCATGCCCCGAGGCTTCTTTCGAGGCCTCGCCCACGCACCCACCCACACGCAACACACGCATTTACGTAGAATCCGAGAAAACACGTATTCTTTATTCTCGTAATTTAAGTGGAATAAGTCAATTTTTTTCGGTCAATTGTTTTTTGAGGATAACTCGGAAAATAAAAGAGATACGGGATTTTTGGAAGAGTACTTTTTTAAAGCTCTTGAAATTCTGCATAAAAAAGGTCTCTTGAGAAATTTTCCTATCTCACTTAGTTTTCGAGATATTCAATTATTGAGAGCTTCCTGTTGATGAAAATTTTCAGGGAATTTTAATGATTAAAATTTTACACAAATTGCACAAAGGATTTTCACTTCCTTATTTCGTGAATTAAGTGTCATGCCTTTGTTTGTCTCCATATCACGAGATTTGCTCCTCTAGTTGGAACAACGACTTCGAAGACAAAGGAATAGAGCACGTGCGGTCAAAGAGGGTCACGGGCATTCTCTTTCTCTGCACCGTTACAATTTCTCAACGTTTTTTTCCCCATTTTTTTTTGTTTTGCAAAGAAAATAGCAATTTTCGAGTGAAAATGAGAGAAACAAAAAAAAATGTCTCATTAAAATAAATTCAGAATATTTCTTCACCTAATCATTAAATCTCGAAAAATATTCTCAGGCCAAAAAAAAAAAAAAAAATGAAAGAAACCCATAATTAAGTGAAAATCGCTCCAATTAATGTCATTCAATCTTAATTAGACTCAAAAAACGAGAACTTTTGTTGTGAAAATGTGAATAACATAATGGCCTCTTAAAAGTGAATAGGAATTTTTTTTTTTTTTTAAAGTAGAAAATAGGTTTTTTGTACGTGTGTTGGCCAACCGGAAACGATAGAAATCCGTCAACGAGGAAATGAACTCAATGCATTCACCGAAAGAAGAGAATAAAAAAAAAAGATTCACAGACGTTTTACCGTGTTTCCGGTATTGTCAGTCACTCTGCGAAGAATTCTGAGGTAAAGGAATAAAGTCGCATCTACTGCCTTTCATTTTCCCTTTAATTTTCTCCATTTTTTCCTCAATGGAAAGGTGAGTGAATTCCCATCGAAAATTTCGTTCTCACGCTGTGATTTATTCAAAAAAAAATGAGGAAAATATGTTTTTTCATGAATTTTTCTATTTTCCACTGATTTTTACATTTACTCGCCTCTCTCCCCATTTTTTTAATTCTCAAAATACGGAGGAGAATTAGAACGAGATGAGAGTGGAGCTCACGAGTCGTGAGAGACTAGTGTGATTACTGCGAAAAAGGCAAAGCTATCAACACCGGAGCAAAGTTTATGAGACTCTCGTCATATTCCCGGGCTCAACCCTCTCCTCTCCTCCCCTTTCGTTTTATTCGCCGGTACATGAGAAGAGGCCACTCTAAACAAGCTTGCTCAGCTTTTTCCTGAGCCCCTCATCTTTATTCCTTTTTTTTCCTCATTTTTTGTGTCTTGAAAATATCGACTAGTAATAATTTTCCTTTTTTTCTCAAATATTTCGGAAATAAAGAGAGATAGAGAAATTTTTGTAGACACCTTTTTTGTAGACAATTTCAAGAGCTACAAAAAAGTATCAGGGTGAAAAAGTCGTATCTCCATTATTTACGGAGATAGATGGAAATTTCCGGTTGAAAAGTTATTCAGACGTTAGTTTTCGTGATTTTAATGCAGATAATTTCATTGAAGAATAAATAAATTCATTGTTTTGTATCACGAAGTGGTAAACGAGCTCCTCCCCCTCCATTTGGAAGCGGAAATTTCCTCCTATCAAGTACCGTTATTCTCATTTCTCCCTCGATTCTCCGTCTGCTAGAATTGTAACTAAATCTGCTTCATCAAGTTCGTGCAAAAAAAAGGAGCAAATGAATTCCAGACGTTGAAAAAAAAAGGCAGACGTTAAAAATTCACTTCGCAATCCGTAAAATCTTTGATGCATTGAAAAAAAAGAAAATTAAAAATCAATATCCCTCTTTTTTCATCACCGAATTCTTCATTACTCTAATGAAATACAATTTGCCGGATTACAACGTAGTTGAGAGTGAAATGAGACGATTAACGAGCACCGGAATCAGTTGACGAGGTGAAGGAAGCTCGTAAGAAAAAGGGAAAAAGTCCCTGGGAATAAATTGTGGAGGTTAAAAAAAAAGAAAAAAAAGAAACGAATCTGGACAATGAGAAATGAGAGAGGAAAAAATAGTAAAAAGAGTTGGAAAAAAAATTGAGATATATCAGGGGAGAGGCAATATCGGACGCAATTTTATCCGCAGAATGATCAACTTTTCCGGAAGAGAGGGAGAGTTGGAGTATGAGCCATTAATTTCACGAATCGAGGAAACGAAAACAACGCACGAGCCGGAAATTCTGTGAATCCACTGAAACTTCGGTGCAATGAGAGGGGAGAGGCCAATGGGCATGGATTCAGCAAAGTACCGAAAACGGAGGGGAAAAGGGTCTGCATTTGAGGGGAAAGAGGAGGAAAGGCTTCCAAAGTTGTCGATCGATTGAGCAGAAGCGAGAACATTTCGTTTTCGTTACGTTCCCCAGAGGTTTTGTTCTCTTTCACTAGAATAAACACGTATTTCGATATATTATAGCGGAATTGTTGGAGATATCAGTGGATTTGGCTGGTCATGTTGAAAATTTTGGAAATTAGAGAGTGGGAATGCATGCCCCTTTTTTTTAAACTATTTTTATTGGTAATTTTTAGGTTTTTTTTTCTTGAGCGGGACGAGATTCGTTGATTGGAGTGAACGTGATGAGAATTGTTTCGTTGTTTTCGGCTTTTCATGTGAAAATCCTATTTAATTTCCTTTTTTTCCCAAATTCCTCCATCTCCAATCCTCCGAACCATGTGCGAAATTATCGGAAATGAAAGCGAGCGTAATTTCCCATCAATTCCCAACGCAGACATCCTGAATTTTGTGAAAATTCATATTAATACCGTAAATTCCTCGAAAATCAAAAATTCCTGGGAATAAATTGAAATTGCTTCTCTTTTTACCATCGAAAAAATCGAAAACTCAATATTTCTTCATTACTCTCCTCTCAAACCCACATTCCCCTTCAATAGAACCTTAAAAAATAAAAATACTCTCGTGTTTTACCCCTCATTCCTCCGAATTATTAACTCTCAAAAGGCAATAACTCCTGCGTCACCAAAAATCACGTTTTCCACTTCATTAAAAAACCATTTCTTCCCTTTTATCCACTGAATTCTATCAAAGAGAGTCACACATGTGTCTCTCCCCTAAAAAATGAAGAAAAACCTCAAATGAAAATATATTGAATCTGCTATAAATATTTTCCATAAACTTCAATAGATAAAACTCTTTTTTTTTTGTTTTTTTTTTCATTTCCTTTTTGACGAAAAAAAAAAATTGAAACAAACGGGAATGTACAAACGCAAAGAGATGAAAAAGAAAATAGATATAAATGATTGAAAAAACTCAAATAAAACGAAAGAGAAATATGTTTCCTTTTTTTTTCCATTTTTTCCCCCATTTCTTCTCTCATACACTAGAGTTATCAGATATCGGAGTAGTGGTGTTGAGCCACTGGATTTATTCACGGGAAATCGATCAGCATCATTGCTATTCGAATAATTTTGTGGGGAAAATCGAAAAAAAAATTAAAAAAAATATTCACAATTAATTAAAACGGAAATAAACTCAAAAATGCCTAAAAAAAATCGGTAGGTCAGTGCATAAGAATTAAATGCAAAAATCAAATCACGAAAGGATGAAAGAATAAACCAAAATTAAATGGAAAAATGAGAATGACGAGGTAAACGACCCCACGCGATTCTCCTGCACTCTCTATAGCAAACTGTTTTCCATTTCTTTTTTCCTCTATTTTCTTTTCTTTACCTCGCTACTTCTCTCTTCCCCCAAGCGGGAAAGCATAGAGTTGACGATGCGAATCTTTTCACCCAGAGCAATTTTTTTTCTCCACATTTTCCATCTCTTTTTTCTCGAAGGAAAAAAAGTGAAGGGGAAAGGAGGCAAAAGAAGAGGTGTCTTTACATCTACACACACAAGTATCACAAGTTTCTTCTCATTGTAAAAGAATTTTTTTTCTTAAACATTTTTTTGTTAAAAAAAAAATGAGAAAACAAGTTGAGTTCTATTTAAATTTAAAAAGTAAGAATTATTATGAGGAAAACAGAAAAGTTCTTTGAATTGTGATTTTTTTAAATTGTAAAAACACAAATGATTTAATGTGATTATGAAATATTTACGATCTAGTTACTCCAGTTGTACTCTTGAGATTTTTTTTTTTTTCAATTTTTAAAGGTGTTTAAATAAAATCCAGAGCTCTGCACATATTTCCACATTTTTCACCAAAAAAAAATATGAATTTTTGTGGGAAAAGAGTAAAGTAACAGTTTATAACTCAACACATTTTTATTTCACTCTATAAAACCCCGGAATATCTCGAGAAACTAGTGGCTTGAGGCGAGTTACACAGTTTCACGTGAAAAGCCTCAGAAAATATCCGATAAAAAGAGTAGGAAAAACTCTCCAGAAAAGTCCTTTTACCTCAAGTACATCTCGAGATATCACAATATTTCGTTTTGGGTAGTATGAGAGGCTTGTTTCCAGATAATTCAACAAAACCAACTTTTTCAAAAGAAAAAAAAATCATGAAAACTCAAATTTTTAATAGGCAAAGACAGGCGAAAACTTGAAGCTTCTTCCAACTTCAAAAAAAAGTGCAAAAACCCTCTCAACAAATAATAAACAAAAAAAAAAAAAACCCCTGTTCTCCGTTACTAAAATATTCAACGGTGTTTCATCCGGTTAAAAGCGTGTACTAAAGCCATTGCGCACCTGTGAACAAAAAAGGCAGAGTTCTGGCTTCTGGTCAAGTGTTGGTAGTCACCAAACTCCTCCCAAAAACGCTGCAGGCATCATAATCCCATGTAACATCACAAAAAACATGCAAAAGTCAAACCTCCACTAATCAAAGAAACCCAATCACACAATTCCTCACTTTTCCATTAAAAAAAAAAGAAGAAGAATCTCTCAATTTTTCCCGTAATTCTAAAAAACAGAGACTTGAGAATTATTCACTAAATAAACTCGCGATCTTTAATTCATGCCTGTGTTATTACGAAAGAGTTACGGTTCAAAAGATCTCGAAAAAAAGGAGAAAAAAATTGTTTTAAAAATACACGGAATACAGCATGAGGCAGGAGTCAACGATAAAACCTCGCTCGAGCGTGGCGTGTTGGAGACTGGAGTCGAGGTCTCGTTTTTTTTTTTTTCACGTTTTTATTCAGTTGCCTCTTGGTGTGCTTTCATCCGTGCCATGGGGCCCTCTAACACATTTAATCGGCCTCGAGGCCTACGTATGGGTGTGGGGGAGAGTCATCGCCGACGTTAGAAGCAGTTGGAAATAAGGTATATGGGAGGATACTACGATCACTGAGGATAAGGAGACTCGTAGGGCTGAAGTACGAGTGTATTGGGCTTCGTGCCAGTTGTATACGATTTTTCTGACGTTTTATTGATCAATAAATATCGAGTGTATTGCGTACAGAAATAGATAGGGACAACGAGTCTATTTGTACTGGGGTTTTTTTTTCGGTTTTTTTGTGAGTTTCAAGGGCGAGTTTTTAACATGTGTTTTTTTATCAGAGGGGAATAGAGATTTTCTGATGATTCCAGTGAAAAAGTGAGGAAATTTGAGGCGGAAAACATGGGTCTGAATTAATTTTTTAGAATTTTTTGAAAATTCGATTTTTTCGGGAAAAATGGTAAGGGGTACCACTTTCCATTTTTCCTAAAAAAATCGAATTTTTAAAAAATTCTAAAAAATTAATTCAGACCCATGTTTTCCGCCTCAAATTTCCTCAGCTTTCCAATAGAATCAACAAAAATAATGTATCTCCAATATTTCTCTCGATTAATCTCAATTTTCCCCTAATTAAAATAGAAATGAAGAGGTGACGATTCAATACCACTTCTAAATCACCAATTTGTAACTCCATAATTCAAAGCCCCCTTCATCTCCATTGAAACGTGATTTCTCCACCTTTTTCCCCAAAACTGAGAGGGGGAAGAATTGGCCCTGAAGACGTTCTGTACACACTGGGGCATTAAATCAGCGGGATATCCTCCAAAGTACCCTACAAAACTCCATGCGCCCGTGGAGGACATAAAATCGATGAGAATTCACGCGGAATCAAATGCAGAAGGGCCACGAGATACAGGGAAAAGAGAAGAAATAATTCCAGAGGGGGAAAAATAGGCATTGTGAGCCCAAACACACATACAAATGCCCCTGTATCCATTTTCACCACGAGTTTGGATCGATTTTGAGAATTAATACCGTCTGTGCCGTGAGAGGGAGCGCCTGTTACTACTTACAGGCTTCTTTTTTTTTACCTCTCGTGTCTGCATCCATAAAAATATTTACATTGTATCGTATTTAATCATCGTAATCTAATTAATTCTATCCACAGCCAATTATTCCCATTATTTCCACTAAAATATATCGGAAAAGAAAAAAACCACAAATTCAGGGAAAAATTAGCTTTTACTCCGTTTTACTTTAAAGAGGTCCATTAAACTTCAAGTGAAAAATAGATACACTTTCAATTCCATATAATTGTACCTCACTCCTCACAATAGAAGCACAAGAGGAGGGACTCTAGTTTCTTTTTTTTTGTTTTTTTCTCCTCTTTTGATACAGACAGAAGTCCAACAATGAGCTGAAATGAAAGAGTTAAAAGATATATACCAATTCCCAACGTCAAGTAGAGTTTGGTGAAGCTGAAATAGGTGGGAAAGGGGCGAGCTGTCTAACGAGCTTCTCCTCAGAGAGTCCAATGCAGCCACTGTTAAATTTTCTCTCTCTTGCTATAACTATGGCTCTTTTGTCCACAACATCCAGATCCCCTCAATCCCCTATTTCTCTAGCACTACTTTTATTTTTATTCTCTCTTTTGAAGGATTTTTCTTGAGGCCTCCAGTGTTGGCAAAAAATTATTCACAGAACAACGTAAAACCACTGGATTTTTTTTCATTTTAAAAATGGAAAAAAATCGAATGTAATAATTACGTGCAAAAAAAAAAAATGGAGAAAATGAGAATTGGCTCTCTAAATTCACTCTCATAATTTCCCCAGCCCTTTCCATCATATTAACCCCTTTCACCTGATTTTTTCAATCCACTGAGTCCCTCAATGGCCTCCAACCTCTCAATTTAATTTCACCTCGTCAACTTCTCAGTTGAATTCACCTGTATCCATTAACGATTTCCCCATATAAATATCCTCATTCCCAATTCTCTTCTGTCCTCCAAGCAGCATCAGCATGCAGAGATAAACCTCCCCTACAATATATCTCTCTCTCTCTCTCTCTCTGCTCCCACTCCAAATTTCCACACGACAGAGCCTGCATATGCAAAACGTATATCGGATCCTGTTCACTCGTCTAAATCCCGTATATATCGTAGAATCAATCAATTCGTATCAATTTTAGGAAATATGGAATGCAAATCTCCTTCTCATGGGGTTCAACATTTCTTTTCGTTTCTTTACTTCGTCCTGTCTAGACTGGGGACGAGATATTGATGGGAATTTTCAGGATTGAAGATTTATTTAATACAAATATTTAAGAGAAAAGTATTTTCACTTAATTTTCAATAATTTAATGAAAGGAAAAATCAATTTCCATGAATTTCCGGGAATTTTTAAACGTAAATCTTCTTTTCTTCAGTTTTAAGATTCTCATTTTATTTTTGTTGTTCTTTTTCTGATGTCTAGACGTTTCGTAGGACGACGGATGCAGGAATTGGTGGGAATTTTGAGGGTTGTTGTGAATTTTTTATCCCCACGTCCTCTGAGGGATTAAGGGAGAGGGATTGTAAAGGATCAAAGGGATTTTGGGGTTTTTTCTTTTTTTGCACCAGTGTTTTCAAAATGAGGGAAGAGGCTTTCCCTGGATCCTCCGGAAAAACTGCGGCTAACGAACTCTTTCACTCTATTAAATTCACAGATATAAACGGAGAAAAAAGGCAGAGGAAAATAGTGAAAAGGGGTTTTTATCTTTTATCTTGTGAATGGGGTAAAATAGACTGTTTCACAGGGTTTTCTTCGCTTTTTGCCTATTCTCTATTGTACTTTTCGTAATTAATTCTTCGAGTGGGGGGAGATTTCGTTTGAACAGGCACGTTATTAAAATATTGTATTCCACTTATTCAATAAAGGGGGAATTATTTTTTCTCCATGAAAATCGAGGGACAAATGATATATTTATTGATACCAATATGGGACGTGATTTAAACGATGAATTATTTTTTTTTACAGGGACTCATGGTTTTATTAAAGTTGAGTGTGATTAATGGAAGTTTGCCAAACAAGTATCAGCGATGATAAAAATTTATGATTACGATTTTATTAGAGACAACGATATTTTATCGTTTTTAAATTTTATTAATTCATGATTCTTCTATTAAAGATATCTCAGAAACTAACAGAGATATCGAAATTTTTTTAGAGACCTTTTTTGTAGAGAATTTCGAGATCTACAAAAAAGGTGTCTACAAAAATTTCCATATCTCCCTTAGTTTAAGAGGTATTTTTAAAAATGGTAAATTTCGAAATAATTTCCCATTAAACCGTTCAATAACCCATTGGATAGTGGTCTATGGGCGATTTTAATGGGAGTGCCAGTTTAATCACCATAAGCACAATCCTTCTTCCATATTACCCACGATATATAGATCGTCGCGTCACTCCCACCTCCCAATCTCCAATGCACGAGGCACAGACTGAAATTGGACATTTTGTAATGAGGAAAAAGAGTCAAATAAAGTGCACCAAACATACACCTAGTTTCGCGATCAATGAACAAGTTCAATAACCTTAAATCCACTTGACGGGTACAAGTGACTTCTGCGCTAGTCCCTGAACCATCCCCCCTTGTCCCCCTTTCTCGTATAGCATCTCGCTCAAACGAAAATAGATATCGACGTATCCCGTACGCCAACACTACAGCGATATTAAACTTTCAAAAGCCTCCCATTTTGCCCCCTACCCAAAGTACCGAGTATTTATTCTTTTTTACCTTCTTTTATCAGGTATTTTACTCCACTCTACTTTACACACTTATCCATTCATACTTTATCTTCTTTACTCGAGAGTTTGTGTTATTTTCCTTTTTCATTCATGATTTTTTCCGTATTTTCTCTTGCAAAAAAAATGCGGGTGGGAGGTAATGAGGAAGGGGTCCCTAAATTTCTCAATTTTGATTACATCCCCGCAATTTAAATTACTCCACAAATTCCATCGTAAATTTCCCCGATTGTCTAATCAACCTGTCTCCACATTCTCCCCCTCAACCCCAAAAGTACAATGACACTGAAATTATCGCCTCAATTACCATTTAACCAATTTCAATTATCCATTAAAAAATTTATGAAAATAAATTATTTTATTGTATATTCAGTTTTTTGAGAATAACTTGAAAAATAAGAGAGATATCAAAATTTTTGAAGAGACCTTTTTTGTAGAGAATTCAAAGATCTACAAAAAGGTCTCTACAAAAATTTCGATATCTCCCTTATTTTCCAAGATATTCTCAAAAAACAATTTTTTCAATAAAAATAAGAATTTACCTGAACAAAGTCGTCTATTAATAATTTATTCCATCACACTTCACTCACTCCACAAAAATACGAATCGAATTCCTTCGTTAAATAATTCACGATGCGAAAGGAGAGAATTCAGTGTCGACAGGTGCGTCACGAGACTGCAGGTGCCGGTATTGTTTCCCCCTCTCGTAATAATCCCATGAAATAAGGGGAAGTGAATTAAACCGTAGGAAGTAACTGGGGAAGTCTCGAATATTCTTGACTTTAACGTCTTTCTGTGGTTTACTCAGCGTCTCAATTTCGTCCAATGATTTCGTCTCACTGGTATCGAACGCTACGTCTCGGCAGTCTCGACAAGACTAAGAAGTGGGGTTAGAAGTGACGCCAGAAATAGGGAAAAAAGAAGTGAGTAAGAGGGATGTGGGTGAAAGTAGCGTCGGCGCACGAGGAGAAAAGAGGAGAGGGGGCACATTGAGAGGAGATAAGAGATCAAATCCACCCTGGGATCAAAGACTAGAGGGATTTTCGATGTGTCTCAATTTTTCCCATTTTTTCTCCATTCTAATACGAAAAATTCATCAATTGTTATGATTATACATGAATTTTCCAATTTTAACGACTTCATTAAAATATTCCTCGACTAAAAAAACATGAAAAAAATCCACTAAAAAAAAATTGATAATCAGAACCTCATTAAAATCGTAATTAATCCGATAAAAAAAATAATCATATCCGCACAGACTCGTCTATTCCCACTTATCACATATTTATTCCCCTAAAAATTAAGCTTTAAAAAAAAATGAATTGTAATAAAGATAAAAGTGGGAAAAAAATGAAGTAGGAAATCCGGAAAATGAGTGAAAAAAACAAAGGAGCCTCTCGAGAATAAAGAGATGAAAGTTCTTCACGAAAAACCTCTTCTTTCTCTCCTATTTATCAATATGTTTTTGTTTTTTTTTCTTTTTTTATCTCTGAAGGAGTCTCCTTTAGATGTTTGTTTCACTCGTGATTTCCACTCGCCCAGTCAGTAAATAGAGTAATAAAAAAAAAAAAAGAGTATTCGAGGTCGAGACTTTTTCTCAATGTTTCACAGATGAAATATAACAGGTAGACTCGATCATCGAGGCGAAATACGTCGGATTCGCATAGTTTCTACGTTATTTTTTGCCCGAAGCTTTGTCTGCCAATATTTTGGATAGAATAGAAGCAGAGGAATACGTGAGAAATAAAGTGAGACAGGCCTGTCGGATTCTCCTACATCTGCCCCTTTTTTTTCTAAAAAAAAAAAGAAAAAAGCGGTAATGTTCTGGATCGTGTGTGGCGATTCAGAGTGACGCTCGAGGGCTTCTCGTATCGGTAAACGGTGTAGAAAGTGATAAAAGGTGATGTAACGCAGATATAAAAGCCGGAGAATGTTTCAAACTGGAGGAAATAATCCGGGGGATTCCAGGTTATGTCTCACCTTTCAATCCTAATTTTTCCCCTTTTTTTTTAATTTAAAAAACGACACAATTCAACATAATTCATTGATCCTCTACAAAAACATGTTGCCTCTATTTTCCACCAAAACAGAAACGAGGCCAATGGCTCGGACGAAACATGCTGCGGCAGAGCAATCTTCTGTCACCCAGTAATCCGTAACATACCGGTGAACCAAGCAATCTCATCGTGTCTCGGTGAAGCAATAACGTGGTCAAGTATCCTCTGGCTATTAACCTGCCTGTCAATATTGACAGTTGTATATGGTACATTATTTTTCCTCATAGGTGCACCAATGTATCCAGGTATGAATGAATTACCATTATTTGTGAATTAAAAGAAAATTCAGAATTCATTAATTTTAAGGTGGAAGCCTCTTTGGACTTTATACATTGGTAGTCTCATCCTATTTTCTCGGATGGAGTTTAGCATATATACCCTATCTTAATTTACCACCTGTATTCGGTATGCTACTAGCTGGTATGATTTTTCGTGGCACTGGCTATTATGATATTCATGAGGAAATTGGAGCTTCAGCAACTGGAAAAATTCGTACATTATGCCTCACATTTATTATGATACGTGGAGGCTTACAGCTCAGTACAACAGCCATAAAAAAACATCCATACTTTTTGCTAGCCCTAGCACTTATACCGTGCTCACTTGAAGTTCTTACTGTTGGACTGGCGTCTAAATTTATTCTGGATTATCCCTGGGACTGGGCTTTTCTCACTGGGTATTTCTTTTTGCACTCTTGGCATATGAAAGTACGTTAGTTTCATGGGTATTACAGGTGGGAAATGAATTACATTAATCTCATTGCATTGCTGATGAATAAAGAACAAATATATCAGTCTTTTTGAGAATAATTTATACAATGTAATTGCTATCTCGAGAATATGAAGAGGTGGATCATTGAAAATTTTTTCATTTGATGGAGGAGGAAATTACCTCTGGAAAATGCACCCACTCGACCCATTTTACCCCTAAATTATCCGAATTACGAGAGAAAACCTGTTTTACCCCTTATAAACTAAAATTCGTTTTTCCTATTCCTGAAATACTCGAAGGAAAACCGGGAAAATTAATAATATCCAGTTTTCCATAATTTTACAGGACAATCGTAGCCTGCATGTCACCAGTTGTGACAGTAAACTGTATTCTAGCACTCGCAGACAAGGGCTATGGTGAGGACAGAGGTATGGCGACACTCCTCTGTACAGCAGCATCGATCGACGATGTTCACATAGTTTCACTTTTTTCAGTCTGCTACTCATTCGTCTTTCGTGATGGTGACATTTTTCTCATTACACAATTCCTTTTTTTATTCTCCCTTTTATTGTACTGGGATAAATCATTTTATTAAAACTGATATGAAATTTTTGCAGAGGAGAAGGTACGTGGATGGTGGTCTTATATACCAGCTGGTATACGTGATCTTCTGCTTGGTTTGACTGCTGGAATTGTTCTTGGAATAATTTTGACTTTTCTACCTCACAGAAATACGGTGAGGATTCACTCAATTGGATAATTTGATTTTTCTACATTTTTTTTTTTTTTTGTGGAATTTGAAAGAAATAACTTTTATTTCTTTGGACATTTGGAGATTTTTTTTTTTTCTACGTCAAAAGCTTTTTATCTGGGGACTAGGAAAATTTCTACTAAAACTGACCATTTATCTCTGCAAGTTTCTAAGATAGAACTAGAGAACACTTTTCACCTTGAAAAACTTGCTTTTTTTTTTGTCGTTTAATGTGAGGTTTCAACGGTAAATGGGTCGACAGGGTGTATTTTTCAATGGAAAGAGCCATGGAACGTTTCAGTGGCTATTCTCATGTCTACTGCATCTTGGTGCTTCTTGAAATATTCAGGTGAAGAAATTACTCTATCAAGAACCTGAAGAGGTGAATTGTTGAGAAGGTTTCCATTGAATAGCTGGGAAAATTTCCTCTTGAAAATTCACCTACACGACCTATTTTTCCCGAGATAAAAAAATACCGAATTTTTCGAAATTCGTATATGGAGAACCTGAAGATGTGGATTATTAAAAATAATTTCATTGGATAACTGTGAAAAATTCCTCTGGAAAATCCACCCACATGACCTATTTATCTCAAAAATTCACCAGCCCCCAAGAGCCTCTTTTCCCCATCTCTTCATCACCTCACGTCCCCAAGAATATCCCCATAAACTCCCGAATTTCTCAAAATTCAGAAGTACGTGACTTGGTACAGAGCAATTGGACTGGTAATGGCCTGTCTGATGTGCACGACAGGAGCCTCAAGGATAGCTGTTACTGGTGGTGGCTACTTAGCAACAGTATCAATGTCATTCATAGCAGCTAAGGGCTGGAAAATACTGTCAGGAGTAACATTCGATGAGGCACCATTACGTCGTGTTACCTACTTCCTCTGGCACTTCATGCAGCCAGTTTTAGTTGGCATCATTGGTGCAGAGATTGACTTTGGTCTCTGGTCACCCCAGAGATTTGGCCTTCATGTACTTTGCATACTACTTGGTCTCATGGTCAGTAAATGGAAGGAATGTTAAAATCAATGGAAATCGTGTAAAGTTGACCTCAGCATTGATTCTATTCTCTTTTCCTAAAGGCTAGAAGTGTTTTTGCTGTATTAGCTACTTATGGCACACCATTCACCATGAAAGAACGTATTTTCGTGGCACTAGCATGGTTGCCCAAGGGAACACTTCAGGTATATTTAAAACAACAATTTCACTCATCAATTTATACTCTAATAAAAATGCAGTAACTAGGATAATTGGAAGGAAAAATCATTTTAAAAATCCTATGAAACTATATACTAACAGCTTTCACGGTTATTGGTCCATTGATTTATCGGAACGTGCTCCAGTTTACATTATTATCATTGTTATTATTATTAGTATTATTATCGTTATTAAAGTTGTGGTATTTGTTGGGTAAAACCGCAATGCCATGAGTTCATAAAGGGGATCAATAGTACTACGAGAAAGCTTTGATGATTAAATTGAAACCAACGGTTAAATAAATAGTGATAAATTTCAGAACATGCCAAATTGGGATGAACCTGTCTATGGATTAATTTAATTAAAATTAAACAAATGTCCTTTATTTGTTGAATTTTTTTAATTGATTGAGTTTTAATTAATTAAAATGAACTTTCAGGCAGCATTGGCACCAATGGCATTGGAAGAGGCACGAAGTACAGAGGACGAAATTAAAGTATCATTAGCTATTGATGTTGTACGAATATCAGTAGTTGCTATTGTATTTCTTGCACCATTGGGCGCTATTATTATGATGATTTCTGGGCCTTTATTATTGAATCGTATAGACGAGGATGAAATTAATCGTCACAGAGCACTGAGTCTGTTGAAATGGACAAGTTTGCAGCCAGTTCATGATAGTAGACGTAATACAACGGTTAGAAATCGCGTGTAACAACATGAGCATGAAAGAATCCATGGAAATGGAACGAGATACGTCGGTTTTCATGGAAAATCAGTTTTTTTTTAATATCTTGGATAATAAGGGAGATAGAGAAATTTTTGTAGAGACCTTTTTTGTAGCTCTTGAAATTCTCTAGAAAAAAGGTTTCTATGAAAATTTCTCTATCTCTCTTAATTTTCGAGATATCTTTAAAAAACTCAAGAGTTGTCTTAAATCATTTTTTTTCTCTCTTTTCTCGTTCAATATTAATGAATAATTAATGAATGAACTTTCAGAATATTCAATTATGATAAATAAATTAATAAAATATGCAAAAAAAAAAGAATATTGATGCTATCATTTCATAGCATGAGATAATCCCAGCTAATAAAAATCACAGAATCACTCTATTACATAATGAACCAGAGGAAAACAACATAACGCCAATAAAACATGGAAACAATGTCTCATTCTTCAGGTTCCCTTCAATTGAATTGCATTGCCGTTTGAAAATTAAAATACAAACGAAGTCATCAGAACCGAATCCATATGCCGTTAAATGTGGCTGCATTAAGGCCCCTTCTTCTTCTTCTCTCATGCGTTTATTATGTTAATTTATTAAAATCTCACCTTCTACAGTAGCAGGTAAGTCTCCATAGACAAAGGCCCTGGGACGAAATAATATTCACCAAATATTGTTTCTTCAGTTTGGATTATCACATTGAATCACAAATTAATCACTCAAAACTTTTTTTTAAATTATTTTAAACACTTGCACTATTTTAACATTTTACCAGTTCTATTAATTTTTATTACTCTGTTTATTTAATTGAAATGTCTGCCTTTTTTTAAAATGAAAATTACACACACAGAGCAAAGAGAGCTGTGCTTGTACACACGACACTTATGTCACTGAAGATCAACGGGCCACTGGTGTTCGATGGGGATTGTTAAACCGAGGAAAAAGGGGAGAGGGAAAAAACGACGCAGAGTAATCCCCCACTCTTCTCACGATACCCTGTCACCTACACTCGCTACGGCTAGCGAACAAATGAATACGTACTGTGAATTATTGACCGTAATTTTCGTGTCTTCCAGGGTTTAACCGGCCAAATCGATGATATTTGTTTTGAAAAATTCGCCATTTTCTTTACCATGACTAGCCTCTCACTCCTAGTGACCCGGGGGAATTTTTTGGAGCTGGAAAAATTGAGAAATTAATTTTAGAAAATTAACTAAAGTGACAATAGCTTTGCGACTAACAGTTTCATCTGGAAATTATTTTGTACCCATTCTCCCCCTCTCAATTTTCTAAATCCCCGAATAAATCATTATTGTCGTTAAAAAAAAATTTATGGGGTTCCATAGGCATTGAAGATTATGGGAAAAATGATGGAGTATTTTTTTTTATGATTCAAAACCTTTAGAATAATTATTTAGGCAATAAAATTGCGTCAATAATTTACAGGTCTGCCATTTTCTCAGAGGGAAAATTGTCGACTCTTGATTGTGCTCCGCCATTTTTTTTTTCATTAGAATTGAGGGCTTTTTTGGGGTGAAAATATTATTCAGGGGATGTTGAGAGTTTAGGAGACTTACATGAATTTTTTTAAACGCTTCTACATCTCATGGAAGGGGAATAAATATTATTGAAATTGAGGATAGAGTCAATAGATTATTTTGATGCTTCTCGAACGCGCGCAGCCGCTGAACTGAGGCTACGGTCCGTCGAGAGCGGGGGGTAGACCCCGTGCCCCACTACAATATGGCCGCCACCGCCATCTTCCTCAATTCGCCCGGACTAGAAAAGGCCATTGGGCAGAAAAACTCTGCAGTATCGATTGAAATATTTTATTTCCTCGGGAATTGACTGGTGAATCATATTGTAGTGGGGTCAGTGATGAATTCGCAGTGTTACTGCCCTCAGTAACTGTTAATTAATTAATTAATTATCAAAATTAGTTGGAAAATAATGTAACAATTGTAATCAAAGTCTTCCCTGTGATTCAGAGATTGAAGAAGAAAATTTAATTCAGTTGGAAATTAAAATGAATACTCGATGGAATTGACACACCCGGACATTGTCCCAGGTTTGTAGAGCTCAATGTTAATTAATTAAATTATTTCATCATTTTTTTTAAACTCCAGAAACTTCGATAATTTATCTATGAGTTAAGCACTTTCTTCTGCGTCACTGAAGAACAAAGAAAATGGATTTTTCAATGAATTTAATTGAATTCCTCCAAAAACTCCGAATTTAATTCTCAAGAAAATTCTTAAAAATTGATTTTTCACATTTTCATTTAATTTCAATAATTATTATTTTTGTGAATTAAATTAGGGATAATTTGAGAGGATTTTTACGACAAATAATGAGTCATTGAGTTTAACTCGGTTGCACCCAAGGGTGAACAAGATGTCAGCTGATGCCATTGTGCATCGAACGATTTTTTTTTTTTTTCATTATTTGTAGACACTCGAGAAATTCATTCAACAATTGTGATTAAAATGTATTATTGTGTATTCAAGGTGAATTAAATGAAGATGGAATCGGGAAGAAATAAAAAGGATGAGAAGCCGAAGAAAAAAATGGAGAATCTCATGAAAAAATTTATGCGCAGAGATGTGGGTATGGGTGGTAGTAGTAGTGCTAGTACTAGAGGATTTGAGTCGATTGCAGAGACTAATTTAGTGTTAAAAGATCACAAAGAATTGGTGAGTCATTTAAAGTAAAAAAATAATCTGCATAATGTGATATTAACGATGTCTAGCTTATTCTCGTTAATTTATTTTTAGAAATGCCATGTCCCTGGATTTCCAAGGGCAACGTTTCTCATGGTGTTCAGTCCAGATGGGTGAGCTCAATTAATTTCTACCATTAAAATTCCAATTTCCCATGATTTTCATAATATAAAACATTGACTCACCCCTTCCAGCACGAAAGTAGCATCGACCCATGGCAACCACAACGTCTGCATAACGGACCTGATAAGTGGCAAGCACATCCGCACCCTGACAGGCCACCCACGTACCCCCTGGTGCATAGCCTTCCACCCAACAGCAGATATCCTAGCAACAGGCTGCCTGGACGGTCAGGTTCGTGTCTGGGACTTGGCAGGAGGCTCTGAAACCTGGAACACAACTGGTAAAACAGTGATAGCATCTCTAGCCTTCCATCCAACAGAACGTCTCCTAGTCATAGCTACTTACAACGAGATTCACTTCTGGGACTGGGCAGAGCCCGAGCCCTTCGCAGTGGCTACAACTCGCAACGACAAAGAAAAAGTCCGTTACGTCGCCTTCGACAAGACTGGCAGGAAATTAATAACAGGAATAGCCAATGCTCCTCACACCCAATCGCAGTGGGACAGAATTCCAGAGGCACCCACAAGAACCTTATTGAGACCAGACTGGTCAACAGTCTTTCAAGGTGCTGAACGATCATCAATGAGTCCAGGAACACGTGGCGATCACCTCTGGAATCATGGACGACGCTGGTGGGAGGAGAATCGATCTGAACCATCCCGAAATCCTCAGCCAATAAACACGATAAATCTTCCAGCACCAGTGCCATCACCACCGCCCCGTGGATTCCTATCAACCCAAAGTGTCACAGCAGAACCTAGACCATTGATACGTAATAATCCAGTTGAAAATACACCAAATGAACAGAGAAATGATTCCAATCCCGAGGATCAAGCTCTGTCACGGTTCAATCCAATGGATCGATGGATTCATAGACTTCAAACAGGACTGCATTATTTTTACTCACTAGGAAGACGAAATCAATCGACAAATGACACATATGGCATTGGTACGCCTCTATCCCCGAGACGTATTGGATGTCTATTGTATAAAGTGTGGGCTTGCTTGAGACATGGTTTGGATGGAAGACATCATGTTGCTCGTTATTGTATATTATTGCAAAATAGTTTTTCATATACACGAAATACTGACGATGCTTCCCTTCTAGAAATACGTATTGCATCACGAGAGAATCGAGGAGCTAGAACAATGAGAAGAAATATTTGTACAGAACTTGAACAGCGCATGCATTATTGGAGAGTAATGAGAGACTTGATAATCAGATATTCTTGTGTATTGGGAAGAACTATGTTTGATTCAATCCATGAATATGAATTTGCAAGATCAGCTAATTCTGCACAGTTACAATCATTAATGACATTGATACAGTGGTTAGAGGATCAGATTAACCGATATCCTCTTCATGAAAATTGTCCATCAAGAGTATCAACGTATTTAAATGCAGTTACCCGTGAATTACACATACTGAATGATTACGTGAGATGTTACGAGACAATGGAAGTATATATCGAGAGAATATCATCAGCGATCAATGGTACTGATGAATCATCGGCGAATAATTCAGTTGAGCCAGATAATAGCACTACGATATTTCCAGAGTCATCGGAAAATCGTGAATCATCTTGGACAACTCCAAGTACATCAACAGCAACGAGAAGATCATTAGCACCGAGCCTTTTGGCGAATGAGGGACCCTCGAGAAGAAGAAGAAGACTGAATGAAGATGAGGGTATTGCCTGGAGTAACGATAACGCACCAAGTCCATCAACATCGACCAGAATATCATTAGCCCTGAGCCTCTCAGGGAGCGAGGGACCAGCGAGAAGAAGAAGAAGACTAAATGAAGATGATGAGGATACTCCATGGAGTTACGAGACTGCAATGAGGAATTTTGTTGTAATCAACGGAGAATCTTCTGGGTCAAGTGACGAGGGAGAAACTAGTCAGGCCCCTGACTCAGGTATATCAAGCTTCACAGTGTCTTCAAGATCTGCATTTCAGCCAAGTGTTAGGAGAAACAGTCTGGATCAAACTGGGAGTGCTTCTGGTTCACGAGACAATTCAGGGCCCAGGGCCACCCTGAACTGGGTGAATCACCTGTGCCATGGCTTGACACAATTATCTTCGAATAATCAGGGAAATACGTTGAAACGGCAGAGGGACGAAGGCAGAAGGCAGAATGAGGAGAGGCGAGAGCCGGGGAATTCTGATGCCAGTGGCTCGTCAAGCAGAAGAGAAGAGGAGAGTGAAGCACTGCAGACTCCATCAACTTCGAGTGCTGGTGATAATCAATCCAGCCCAAACGAATCTGGAACGTCGAATCTTTCAAAAATAATTGAGGCGCTGAGAAAGCATACGGCTGCTGCTGAGACTGCTGAGGAGTGGGTAGAGAAGAGAAAGCTGGAGGCTCTATGGAAGTACTATGGCGGAGTATTATTGCCTTCGAGATCCAATTTAGAAGGTCCTAGTACGTCATCAGGTAGTAATACATTGTTTTCGCTGGATTCGGAGATACAACGCATAAGAGCAACTGCACGTCGTTTGAGAATTATATCGGGAAATGAACCGGCTGATTCTTCGGAGAGGAGAACAGGTGATGAAGAAGTTGGACCATCATCATCATCATCAGGCAGCCAAACAGGCAGTCAGGCTTTGGCAATGAATATTCTGGACAGATTATTCGCAAATTTGGAGTGGCAAAAATATAAGAGACGAAATGGTGAACCTGGGACATCATCGAGCCCCCAGGAATCAATACCAACTACATCAGCAGCTGAGAATCTTTCAGAGTCAAGAAGACGAAGAGAGGAGAGAATAGTTAGACCTTGGGAGGATTCACCGAGCTTGAGGCTCAATCAGTCTACAAACGACGAGAATGAACCTGCTCCATCATCAAGTAGTCAGCCAGTGCCTAGTCCAATTATCGAGGCTCCTGGACGGAATCTTGGAGTTCGAGAATTGATTAATTGGCTTGAGACATCTGTATCGACTCTAGTATCAACGCAAGCTTCAGCGCAAAATGACAGCGTGAATTGTGAAAACAGACTATTTCTTTCAATAGGACTGAAATCAATTTGGATGCGTTTAGGTGATGATTGGCATGGTAGAGTTTATGTAGAAGAATTGGATACTGCCCTACGCAGTATATATGGATATATACCTGGGACTATGGGGGCAGATCGAATGGGGGTTGAAATTGACACGAATTGTATGTCCCGATTGAGTAGAGCAATCGTTGAGTGTCTTGAGAATTGGAGGAGCCTGAAGTTATTGATACTCACGTATGCCCATGAATTCGGGAGAACTCTGTTTGATACAAGAAATACTTATGAAGCAACTAGAGCGGCTCAAAAGTCGCAAGTAATCAAATTACGGCAATTGGTGGCATGGGTGGGAATTCAAAGATTCCGGTACAATCTTCACAATCACGATCCGAGACGACGTAGATTTGTAGCTGGTGTTGCTAATGAATTGCGATGGATGAGACAGTGTCTGATGCAAATGAATCAAATTTCCATGTGCATAGCAAGTATTACAGCTCGCGTTGATAGCCTCGACAGTGGGGGAGAAGTTCCACGGAATGGGGTTGAAGCAGTTGACGATAATAATGCAGGAGGGTCTCAAGGAAGTGGTAGTACGTCGGAGGTTCGAGACGATGCTACACCATCTTCGAGCAATGGAACAACCTCCTCGGATCTACGAAAGAGGCTTCTTGAATTGGGCTCAACGTTGGGAAGGCGAGACAGGCATGATGAGAATCAGGAAAGATTCTGGAGAAGAATGGTACTGCTGAGGAATGGGGTGTGGAGTCGTAGCGATGATGAGTCTGTTGATGAAAATGAGAATCCATCGGGTAGTACAACGGCAACGACGACAACGATGCAGACAACGACGACAACAGCGACAACGACGACAACGACGATTAGAGAAGAGTTTATTAATAGCGTTGAACATCTGCGTATAATAGCTAGTGCAGCAATGGGACGACTTCGTAGAGCTGGTAATAATGATGAAAACAGAACACTCGACGACCTTTACGCGAGACTGAAGAGAAATAGAATTGAGAGACGTAGGATTATCGAGCGAAGACGAATGAGAATCCGTTCAACTAATTTATTAGCCTCTGCATTATTAGGACTAAATCGTAGAAGTGGAGATACTGCTAATGATGATAGAAGTCCAAGGGCCAATGGAAGATCAACATGGGGCCCTGGAGAAACTTCCAATGTATCAATAGATCCTGGAAGCACACCTCAGGAGCGTCGTCAGCTGGCGGAGATCGTTCTCGGTAGTTTACGTAATATAAGAGGGCGATTGGATAATCGGAATAGTCTTCTAAACAATGATCAACCTGGTACATCATCCACTGATGTAACTGAAGAAACAGAGGAAAATAATCTTCCTATAACAATTCCTGCTGAAGTTGATAGAGAGGAAGAAATTGAGGGCGAAGAGGAGGAGGAAGTTGATGAGACAATCAGACCAGAAGTACCACAGAGATCAGCATCTTCGTCTGCTCTTGAAGTGAATAATCGTAATTCGAATGAGGAGGAAAGTGTAGCTGAACAATCGGAGAATGGCTACTGGCTTCTCGAGGAGAATTCAAATTCTGATTCTAATCATGAAGAAGAAGCACCAACTGGTTCCACTTCTAATCCACGCTCCCAGAGATCGACTAGTCGTTGGATAAGAATAGTTCCACCAAACAGAATCCCAGAATTACCACCGATTGAACGAGAAATACCGCAAGAGTCTCCAATAACTGAAACAGTCGACAGAAATCTTCTCTCACCAGTTTCAGCAAATGCCAGTCGTTATGAACAACCGCCGCTATTTCCATTCCGTAGCCTACGTGATAATCTCAAGAGACTAAAACGTTCTCTAGAGCCTGATAAATCATCGGACAATCAGAATAACCAGCCTCATGACAAAAAATCACAACCAAGCACTTCATTCTCAGTACCACAATCGAGAATCGATAAATCCGATGAGGATTCATCACGTGCATCAACAGCAAGTTCTGGTACAAGCTCAAGTAATTCCGAGCCAGCTGGAAGTTTTTCACGTCTTCCTGCAGTACCTCCACCACCTCAATCACCAGCAAATCAACGTAGAAATGAACCAACTGAGGAATTAGATTTTCAAGGATATATGTTTCCATTGAATCGTACGAATTATCAACCGGAGGAGCAGCTTCATAATTTAGTAAGCGATATTAGGTATTATCGTAGACAGAGAGGAAGATGGGAGATTTTGCTCTCAAAAATAAGATCAATGTCGTGTAATTCAGACGACAATAGTCAGGGTAGTAATTGTAAAAGGCCACGTCAAGATAACGAATCATCTTCCAATCAACCATGCACTTCCAGCGAGGCATCTGGCTCTAGTCGCACAAATATTAATTTCCTTCAACGTGATAATGCAAAAGTAATAGAGGCATTGTCTCACATTATACCGAGAGAATCCTTTTTTGAGATGTCTTTTTTCATGAATTTCCTGCACCAATGGAGGCCATCTAGATCGCACTCTCCAAATCCAAACAGCGATCACACCTACTCGAATTTACCAACTCGAAATGACAATGATCTCGGGAATCTACCTGATCCAGCAAGAGCTGCTCCAAGAATAATGTCAAAATGGAATCGAGAGATATGGAATGAGAGAGAAGTTAGATCTTCCGATGAGGATGACTCGAGTACAGACGACGAGGCTCCGAGTAATCAGCAGTGTTTTGGCCTGAATAAATTCATGCAGACGGTATTCAGGGCTCGGCATGTGGTGAGGACAATTTTACCAGATCTGAAGGTCATTCAGAATGGTCTTCACTATCAGGTAGCTGAATTATCATCACTCCTGACACAGCACTACAATGCTCTTCCAAATGACGGTAGAATAGTGTCCCGAAATGAGAGGAGAAACAACGGTGAGAGTACCGAGCGAATGTCCCATGAGAATCGAGTGATTCTTCATAATTCAGCACGTCAAAGATTGGAGACTGCCTGCAATTTACTATCCGGTCATTACTCAACGAACTTCTGGAGAACGGACGTGTTTGATACTCAGCAGCGTTGTATTTTCGTGATAATTCGTCAGGCTCTTGAATTGATTGATCTTTTGACAGCACAAACATTGATATTCTTCTCTGAACAGCAGGAAAACATCTGGCGTAATAATCATAGCTCCCTGATAACAGCGAGAGAGTACGGTGACACAATGAGCGATCTCTATCAGATAGACCAAATAATTGATAATCCAAGTAATAATACACCACGGACTTCAATAAATCCATCAACCTCATCAGACAATCTTGAGCGTGAGAGGCTGAATACACGGCCCCAGTCGAGAACATTACTTAGGAGACTCCTGGCTGAATTGAACTCAATGATTTCCCCGAATTATGAGGCGAGAATAATAGAACCGCCTGCTGCACTGGGACCGAGTGCATCTTGGAACAATGAAGCCCCGGAGGTGCCGGAGATGCATCAGCAAATTGAGGCGAGATCTGAGCAGAGGCCGAGACTGAGGTCAACTTCATCGATTTTCGGCAGTAGATATCACACAGACACTGTACGAATGAATCCAAGACTACCAGAATTACCGAATTCATTCGGAGTTAGAGACAGAAGTGATAACCAAAACCGAGATAATCGGAGACCATTCAATGTACCCGTCGTTCACGTCAACAATGTACCAGTTAGTGATTTCAGTGATTCACCCGGGTGGAACGTGCAGCAGAGAAATGGAGGCGAAGGTCAGGGAAGACGGATAGTCAGGGAGGCTGCGAGGCCAAATAGTCAGAGATTTACGTCGGCTTCATCAGGACATTCTGCAGGTCCTTTTGTTACTGTTCTATCGGGTCAGCAAGTTGTTACGATGCCAAGGGCATGGTTACCTCACATGAGCTATGGAAGATTACTCCATGTGGCTGCTGCTGGAATGGCCGCTGCTGGAATGGCCGCTGGTGGTAATGCAGGTGGACCAGGGCCCGATCCAGGTAATGATGACTCTGATGAAATTGAGATAAGGGATCAAGTGCCAGTTATGTCATTCAATGCACTGGAGATTCAGAGCTACAGAGTTCAGGCCTGGGACTTTTCTAATGCTGAGATACCGGATGTCACGGATCCTGAAAAGAATGTGGTTGTTAGAGAGTGTAAAATACATAATGACGCTAGTATAGATATATCCAGTGATGGAAAGTATCTCGCTACTTTACTGCCGTTTGGAAGGATCAATGTCACGACCAATGTCGGTGAGTTTGTGGAAATCGAAAGGAAATTAAGCATTTCTTTCTTTTTTTTGAATAAATTATTGTGGAATAAATTCGATTTTTCTGAAAATTCAATAGTCTTCTTTCTTCTATTTTCAGGTGTTTATAGTCTTCAATGGGAAACACTTGGGGAGTGCATTTATTCTACGAGAGTTGATCAGACAGTTGTGTCATTATCAATGTCACCAACACGTGAGCATCTTCTTGTTGGTTTAGCATCGCGACGTGTCCATGCACCTTCACGACCATTCCCAATGGCTCTCATCTACAAATTCGTTGATCGTCCAAGTGAGGAGGATGAGAAACAATCCTACGGTTCAAATCAATTATCCAATTTATATTATCAAATGAATGTACCGTACGACAGGAGAACCGATGATTTTATCTACAATATTGCCAATGAAATGATCATAAATAATCATATTAATAATTCAATTGATTCGGGCAGATCCCAGAGAGTACGTGAGAGTGAAGTTAAGGATAATAAGAAGACGATGGTACTGCTTAGGGAATTGCAACAGACTAATAGAGAAACTGGTTATGTCAGTTTGAATTGTATCAGATGGGTACCTCAGCCTGGTCAGGGTATGATTTATGCAACTAATACTGGTCAACTAAATATTCTCCATTAATTTTTCTATTGCAAGATATTTTCGAGGTAAAGGCATCAATTCTTCTTAAATTGTGATTTTCTTTGTGATTATTCTTGAATTATCATTGATAAATAATTATTTTTTAATACAATTTCATTGACAGACTTTGAAAAAAAAAAAAAAAAAAAAAAATTCACTGCTCAAATCCTCGAAATAATTTAAATTTTCAATGACTTCAATTAATCTTCCGATAATTTGAAAAATAATGAAAAATTCTATATTTTCCATAATATAGACATCAATAATAGATTTAAGTAAACTCGATGTTGATAAAATTAAAATAATAACAATTAAAAATATTAATCAAATTGTAATGATAGAAATTGATAAAATTATGTCTTTACACATGTCTACTTAATCCAGAATGAATAATTGAATAATCGGATAATTAAATAATTAATTTTTACTTCACAGCGTTAAATTAAACGTGAAGTTAATAGATGGAAATAAATGATTAATGAAAGTTTGAATATAATGACAATTCCAGTAATATATCCATTAATGTTTAATGTCTCTTTTCTTTTCTCCATTATTTTGTGTATCTACTGATTTATATTACGAATATCAATTAAACGTTTCTTTGTATATATAATAAGCTACTCTAGTGCTGATGCTGAATGATAAAAATATATAAACAATTGTATGCCGTTAGGCTGTATGTAATAATCTTGATTAAACAATCATTAAAGAACTGAATCAAAAATAACAGAATAATCCAAATTAATTATTCCATAATAAATAAAAAAAAAATTAAACATCATACAGTAAACTGTGAAGTAACTCTGGAGTCTCCGGCTGCTTCATACAAAGTCCCAATTTTTCACTCTCCCCTTCTCCATATTTATTCCCCTCCAATTCCCCCAAATCTCTCTCCAAAATAGTCTCAATCTCATCGTCAATATAAATCGGATTATCATAATTTTTGAGGAAGGAAGAAGTACTCGGATCATTGCTCGAGTTAATTGTTTCATTAATTGTCTTCTGAATTTCACTCTCAGTTATGTAAACTGGCTCATAATTAATTGGCTCATTAATTCTGTCCCTCTCACTCTCAATGAGTTCATTAAATTCTCTTCCAGAATTATCGCTCATCGGAATTATCTGATCTTGGATGATTGCCTGTGAGCTTCTTGGACACTTTAACAAGTGTAATTTCAGATTTCCAGTTTGGGAAAATGTGCGATGACAGTAATTACAGGTAAATGGTCGTTCACCAGTGTGACATCTCATGTGCCTCTGTAATTTATATTTTGTTGCAAAAGCCTTTCCACATTCGGTGCAGGTCAGTGAATTAAAATTATTGAGCGATGGATTCTCCTGGTCTGAATGAAAATTCAGCATGTGAGATTTTAGGGAGACTTTGAAGCGAAATGATTGGAGACAAGTGCTGCATTGAAATTCCTTTTTTCCTTGATGACTTTCTCTATGAGTTGCGAGGATCTCTGGTTGATTGAATGACATTCTGCAGATCTGGAGCAAATTAATTATATTTTATCATCAGTTTTTTAGGAAAATACAGAATTTTTAAGTACTTACGTTGCAGACGAAGGGCCTCTGACCAGTATGAATACGTTTATGCCTCTCCAAATGTGCCTGACATCGGAAACTTTTGGCACATTGATCACAAGTGTGCTTTTTATCACTTTTTAACTCAGAATTGTCTTTATCGATTAGTCCAGACTCTTTAAAATGATTCAACATGTCCTGAAATAATGAAAAAATTCATGGAAATGAAGTAAACTCATTTTATTTGAGTTAATTACCTCTGCAAAATCAATTTCAATCGATGGAGCTGTTAATTGCTTCTGTACATTGGCCACCATCAAGCAGAACTCATCGAAACTACAGATTTTTTGTTCACAATCCATACAAACATATTTTGAGAATGTGTCAGAAGGTGAAACGTTGATTACCTGAATTTAAAAAAATCGATTAAACACAAATTCATAATTTTATTTAATTTTAAACAGAATTTTTAATTTACCTCTTTTGGAAAATATTTATTGATGATTGAAACAAGAACTGCACCTTTGACTTTGTCCTTGAATACATCAGTACCTCTTCCCTTTTCTTTTCCACACATTCTGCACAATTTAGCACTGATTTTATGAATACTCATCATTTTCGTTATTTTATGTGAATTCAATTTCTTCTGTCAAAAATCATTTAAATCCACTCAAAGAATTGAGGTTAGAGAGAACCCAAAGAGAAGCCTCATGCGCATGCGCATTCAATTCTTGATGTCAATGAACGTAGGTCAAGGAACTCAAGAATTTGAAAAAAAATACAGGAATTAATCCCATCCCCTTTATTAATTAAAAAATTCACAGCAAAACAACGACTTCAGTCCCCGGATACTCCGGAAGTTCGAGTCCATACTCTTTCTCCAGTTTCTCAGGAACAAATCGTCCCCCAAGATAATGAAACTCTCCCTCAAACCTCTTTGCACACAATTTTGGTGCAGTGAGGGAGACAAGCATATCAGGCTTAATAGCATCATGACCTTGAGGTCCTGCCTCGACGTCCCATCCCGAGGGAATGTCTACACTGCAGATTGGAGTGACAGCACTTCTCAAGTACTCGATAATAGGCACAAAAGTCTCCCTGACCGGTGGCTTAAAACTGAAGCCAAAAAGAGCATCAACGATGACCTTGTACTTTGAAGAATCCTTCACATCCTCCATTTTCTCAAGAATAGTTACCCCATTCTCTCTGCACTGGTGCAGAAGATTCTCATACAGTTGACTGCTCGTTCTCTTCGGGTAATAGACTTCTGGATGATACCCGAAGATTTTTAAGTGTCTGGCACAAACAAGCCCATCACCTCCATTGTTACCAGGTCCACAACAGATCAGGACTGGGGTTGTTGAGGGTCCTGATAGACTGTAGGTCTTCGCAATGGCTACAGCACAAGCCTGGCCTGCTAATTCCATCAATTGATCAACGGAAAATTTGTAGGTATTAAATAAATCCTGGTCGACGTTTATTGCCTCATTCTGATTCAGGTATTTGACCATTTTTGATGAGTGAAGTGTGCTGAAGGTCTTGGTAAGAGTTGATGCGAATAATCGGATTTTTATCATCGAATATTAACCTTAAAAATTCATAAATTCATGAATTAATATATGGAATAATTTATTAATAATTAATAATTTATATATTATTATTATAATAACCAGTAGGATTACCTGCAGCAACTTCAGACTGTTTTTCTTCGGTAATTGGCGAACTTCATGCGAATAAACGCCGGTGTCAGCTGTTCAATCACTCGACAAGTGTTACTGTTATTGTTATTGATGATCTCTGGATATTCTGATTGTTTTTACGGAATTAATATTTGCACGCATTCATTCCGTTGTTTTTAATTGTTTGAATAATGGATGTACTGGAGCCTGAGATGGTATGGGTAAATGGACGTCGTTACAGATCATGCGACAGTACCTGGACAAATCAGGAGAAAAATGTTCCTTATGAAGAAGATTATCAGGCAGAAGACGATGATCTGACGAATGAAATCTGTGAGAGTGGAATTACAATTGAAGAAAATGGAAATGGGAAATATCAGCACACATTCTCAATCCCAAAGTATTAATTTATTTTATTTCATTTTGGCTTCTGAGATATTTTGAGAAAATTAATTGAATCCTTAAAATTTGGATTTCAGAGCTTTTCATGGATTTATCATTGGTTACAAGGGGGATATGGTGAGGAAATTGGAGACAGAGACGAGGACTTCATTAAAAATACCGAAAAGAGATTCGAGGGATGATGAAATAACGATAATTGGTATAACGAGAGGCGATGTTATTTCATGCAGACAGAGAATTGATTTGCTTGCTGAGAATTCGAGGAAGAAAATGGGATTTACTCATTTTATCTCAATTCCATTGAATACAGATGAATTAGTGAAGAATTATGAAGAATTGAAGGATAAAATTCTGAAAGATGAGAAGAAAGATCCTGGAATTTGTGAAGACATATTCATTAGTTCTCATAAACTTCATTTGACGATTGGAGTGCTTCTGTTGTTGGATGGAAAGGAAATGAAGGAAGCTGATGATGCCTTGCATGCATGCATTGAAGAAGTCGTCGGGTCAATTCTGAAGAAACACAAAACACCTGTAAAAATGAAAATTCGAGGATTAAATTCTATGAACGACGATCCCACGAAAGTGTCAGTTCTCTTTGGGAAAGTAGAGAGCAATGAAGTTCTTCAGGAAGTAGTTAACGAAATATTCTCTTTCTTTCTGAAAAAAGGTGAATTAAAAGAAAACCATTAGACCCTCAATTCACTAACTTCATTATTTTTTTCAGGATTAACGAGAATTCAGTATACAAATGGAGAAAACGTTAAATTGCACATGACTGTGATGAAAACGAGTAAATTAATTCCGCACGATCAAAGGAAGAGAGGAGGACGTGTGAATAAATTTTTCGATGCAAAGAATGTCCTTTCGGTAAAATTGACTTTTAAAAACAATTTTAATTGATTTTCTTATTCATTTTTCTTCTCTTTTAAATTCTCAGGAATTTGGGGATTATAATTTTGGAACAGTGGATCTGAAGGCGATTCAAATATGTGAGATGTCCAGTGAAGATGAGGATGGCCATTTCAAAATAATATCTGAAGCAAAATTATAAAAAATCTAATTTTTAAAATAATTATCATATTTTATCAATATCTGATTAACCGACTGCTGCTTTCCTGACCAATATTCCTTTCTTTAAATACACTAGGGAAATTATAAACAGTAAAAACTGTATTACAATCACCTACGAACGAATTACAAACGTTTAATCAATTGTTTCTATCAAAAATTTAATAAAGTACAGGTAATTGAACACTTCTGAAATCACAAAGTGAAAACAGCTGATCGATACGAGTTTCACGTCACTTTAACGTTGTAATTGTGGCAACAGTTCAGAATGGGCGTTTCTTCGTATTTTTTTAGTTTGTTAGTTTGTCATATTTTTTTTTTAATTTTTTCCACAGTTTCTTTGTAATGTTTGAGTACTGTAGAACGTCAGTAATGTGTCAAAAGTTTATTCTAAATGTTACATCAATTACAATAATTCGTGCAAGAATTATAATGACAATGAATTAAATGTTATTAATATTATTGAATAATAATTAATTCAATGACTAAACACAAAGGATCAACGAAGCAATAAATAATAATTTGAAAAAGTGATTACAATAGAAGTCCTTGAACATTGAAATACCAATGTCTGTTTTTTTTTTTTTTTCATGAAATTGTTGTATTGACAAAATCATAAAAATTCAATAATTCATTTTTATTACAAAGAATTAATAAAAATTCATAAAATTATTCATGAATTATGTGAATTAATTAGGTTATGACGAGTGTCATTACTGTGACAATGATTCAAGGTGAATCATTAATTAATTAATCATACGATTAATTTATCATTTACATTTTTAAAAAATAATTATATTTTAAATTAAAGCAAAACTGTGATTGTAAATAATCGAGGACTAAATTCAAGGAAAAATAGATAAAAATGACAAGTAATTCAATGACTGTCACACCACGCACATCAATAGCATCAAATCGTAATTCTCAAAGATCAACATTATTAAAAGTTGTTATACTTGGTGATGGTGGAGTTGGTAAATCATGTTTGATGAACAGATTCGTGTCCAATCATTTTGATGAGCACAGTTTTCATACGATTGGCGTGGAATTCCTGAATAAAGACATTGAAATCAATGGTGAAGCATATACATTACAAATATGGGATACTGCTGGACAAGAGAGATTCAAAACCCTCAGAACACCATTCTACAGAGGTTCTGATATTTGTTTATTGACTTACGCTGTTGATGATTGTAATAGTTTCAAGAATCTAGCACTATGGAGATCAGAATTTCTTTATTATGCTGATGTACAAGATGGCTCGTTGTTTCCGTTTATCGTAGTTGGGAATAAGGTGACTATTTTTATTTATTTTGTATATTCTAGAAAGAAAAACATAATAAATTCGATGGAATTTAATTTTCAGGTTGACGTAGCAGAGACAGAAAAACAAATTTCAACGGAAGAGGCACGAGCTTGGTGTCTAGAAAATGGGAATCCACCACTCGTTGAAACATCAGCCAAAAATGCGACAAATGTTGAGGCTGCATTTGGAGCTGCTGTAACAGCATGGGCTAAATTAGAGGCTAAACTTGAACGTCCCTTTGTCGAGGATACTGTGGATCTGTCAAAACAACAATTACCACATCGTTCCAGTTGTTGCATGCCGGTGACAAGTGCTGAGTAGGTGTTTATTCAGGATTATCAGTTTTGTTCGGAATATTCCAATTATTTTTGACTATTAATTTTTTTTATTGATAAATTTCATAATTAATTGCACATTGAATTTTAATTATTAAAGAATTTTAATGAAAAACGAAAGCATGGTAATCCGGCTTTTGTTTTTTTAGGTATAACAAAATAATTTGAAAGAAATGAAAAAATAATGGATTTATTTTGTGTAACAGAGCATAGACTGCCTGTTACTCTACACAATGTATATGAATATATATATTTGTATGTGTAATTAGAATTAATTGAAGGAAAATTAAGAGTTATGAGATTATGATGAATTTGAGGAGAAAAATGCACTTTATATTCACGTGCCACTAAAAAAATTGGGGAGATTCTCTTTTTCAAGTGAAAATATAGGAAAGTCTGACTCGAAATAATAATTATCTTTGGAAATTCATGAGAATGTGTTTTTTTTTTTTTTAATGAGAAAAAACGTCCGCTTGTGGTACGCTTATTGATACGCGTTTAATAATCGCAGTATTAGTATTAATAAATAAATTTACTAATGTACCATTGTCTTGTGATAATGTCTAAGTAGTTGGGAAAATGAAAAGAAAAAAAAAAAAACATAATGATGGCTAGCTTCCTCAATCCGAAGCATTAAAAACTCAATTATGATTAGCCTAATTTGTATTTGCCTTATAGTAGTTAAACCCAATGAGAAAAAATAATAATCCATGGATTTTAATGAATTAGCTTCAACTATTTGTCATCATTATTGATTAATGATTAATTAAATTCAACGAATTGAAGAAAATAATTGTACAGTTCATTATATCATTGTGGAAAATTGTTTGTTCGAGTGGAGGATAATTATTTCGTATTTTACAACAATTTTTTTATTATTCAGAATTGAATAAAAAAAATATTGAAGCAATTTATTAATTATTCCTCTTCATTGCACAACAATTTGAAACAACTTGCCTTCACCAGTGCTTGTGACAAAAAAAATTCTCGATACACTGTAGATTATTTCATTGATTAAAGAAATGATTTCATCAAAGTTTTGCGAAATTATCATATCATTATCTCAATATTATGGAAAAAATAATAATTAATCCTGCAGTGTTATTAATCATAATCACTGAATCATAAGTAACAAAAATCATCAATATTTTCGGAACTAAAAACATCGTAAAAATTATTCACAATTAATCAATGGCCGGATCCACTTTTTTATATGAAAATTAATATAATTAATGAAATTAATAATCAGCGCCTTAATGATGTTACACAAGTGAATGAATTAAGTCAGTTTTTCAAAATGAATAACATAATGTTAAAATTAAACTGACATGGCTTCATTAAATAACTAATTAAGAAAAAAAAACAATTAAAATGAACTTTATTGTCCCAATTGTATTTGAATTTAGCTCAACAAATTATTTTTTCTTATCGTAAAATAAGTTTACACAATTAATACTATTTTTTTTTTTTTTTTTAATAATGAAATTGAGGTAAAATTAATATTTACGAAGAAAAAAAATGAATCCCCGAGGGTCATTTCATTGAATGACTTATTTATATCAAAAATTATATATTTAGTTTTTAATATTATTTTTCACATTTCTACAAAAACAATTATAATATATACTTAATTTATTATTTCAACAGTATTTACAATATTGAAATTATTTATAAAACTATTCGAATTTTCATAAGATTCGGGCCCTCATTACAATTATTTTTAATTCTCCAATAATTTAATTCTTCAATTTATGAATTTAATAGGCAAATTGATATTAAGAGAATACTGTTTGACGTTAATTTATCAATTAGAGATTATTCAAATATATATTAATAATTTTTTTACAGTTTCCTCATTAAGCACCATTTAAACGTGCTTTCACAATCAAAATTTAAC
This sequence comes from Aleiodes testaceus, assembly GCA_963565655.1. Classification (NCBI taxonomy): domain Eukaryota; kingdom Metazoa; phylum Arthropoda; class Insecta; order Hymenoptera; family Braconidae; genus Aleiodes; species Aleiodes testaceus. Next base: position 4,117,295 of record OY751422.1, read on the forward strand.
TGCCCGTTCCCATGAGTCATTAAAATATTAAAATAATAATTTAACATTAAATTACGAATCCCTAACTCACTGGCGAGGAGATGGAACAATTAACGCCTCAAATTAATTTCGTTTAATCCCGTCACTGCTCATTTTTATAATTAAGCGATTATTTTTTCCAATCGCCCAGATTCTTTGTTAATGACAGTGTTCCGTAACATCAACGATAACTGATTTTTTCCAGCCAAATAAAAAGTAGCCCAATGCAGCACCAAAAATAACAGCAAAACACAGCCAAACATTGTAGGTCATGAATATCAACATGAGGAAGTACGATAACACTATTTGTACGATATGCAGAAACGTTTGAAAAGTGTGCATCCAAGATATCATAGTCGGCCTGTAACAAACAGAATTATCCAATTAATTATTATCTCACAATTATTTTTAATTAATAGAAGAATCGAGGATTATTGAAAGGAGCAAGTAGAATTCACAGGAAATTCTCTAGAATACTGAAAAAAAAAGAGGCATGCATTCAAAGCAATACAGGAATATTCATAAAAATATGTACATAAGATTTGCACTACAGTAGAAAATATAATTCTATTATCTTCATTCCATTTTTAATTCACTCACGGTTGTTTATGGATAACTTCGCCGACCATGCTGGAATTTGAAATATCATGAGAATTAATTATTTAATTTTACAGAATTTTATTGATTAATTAAATGTATCTCCTTATTTTATCTCGTAAATTCATCCTGGTCCAATTAAATATTCTCTGCGCAATAGTCATTGAAAAGTTATCTGAACTATTCCCTCATTGTATTCAAGGTCACAGTTATGAGGGGGAAAGTGGGGGTTTTTTAAAATTATATGTGAATTATTTTAAATTACTCACTGAACAACACGACTATCTTCACCGACGACATTCTTCTCAGCTGGCATCGATACACTTCTGTACTGAAGTGCATTGTAAGTCTTCCAGAATAAATATTCACGATAATACTTGAGTCCTTCGTACAATGCTGCCATTATGATTATCCCGATCATTGAGCCGATCAATCCGCCCATCGAGTTTATTTTCCACTGTTCGAACAGCACTGTCTCGCAGAATCCACCATGAAAAGCCATCTTTCGTTAGGGATCAGAAGAAGAGTGATTCAAGTGGAAAAATCAGTGGTAATAATTAATTAATGGATTAATTGATTGTAATCACCATCATTCCGTGCATTCCATGACCACCCGCACAAGGATCTCCAGAGGCATTGGAAGCCATAGCACCATGGCCCACATGGTCATGACCGACATTGCCCATAGAAGTGTGATCCATTTCACTGTGGTCCATTGCACTGTGATTCATTTGATGATGCTGCATGTGATCCATATTATGATGCATCTCGTGACCGTGTGATGAGTCCATCGTGCCAGAAAATCTGTTGCATTAATATCAATTAGTGTTAAGTATTTCCACATGTTTATGTATATTTCTCTTCAAATATTGGAGATGGATTTTTTTTGATGATTCCAGTGGAAAGCTGAGGAAATTTTAGCCGGAAAACACGTGCCTGAATTAATTTTTTTGAATTTTTTGGGGGAAAATGGAAAGGGGTACCCCTTTCCATTTTCCTAAAAAAATCGAATTTTTTAAAAATTCAAAAAAATTAATTCTGACACATGTTTTCCGGCTAAAATTTCCTCAGCTTTCCAACGGAATCATTAAAAAAAATTCTATCTCGAAGCGTTCAATTAAAATCCCCATTTTACCCCACCTCCCCCTATCTTATCCTAATTACATCTCTCATTACGTAATTTAATTGCCAATTATTTTCATCAGGCATTATTTCATTGGAATCACACGAAATGTGTCATTCTCCACTTCTTATCAGGCGTAATTCTAGGAGTATTAATTTCAACTACGCAAGCATTAAAAAAAAACATTGTTGAGACGAGAGATTTTGAGGTATTGCCTCACGTGAAAGTTGTCTCTAATGTCTCTGCTCCACGCAAACGTTCGAGAGAATGTTTTTGTCTCGAGTAAAAGGAAATACCACTCTAAATGAGAGTAGATGGACTACTTTTTATTTTCTTCACTCGTGCATTAAAATATCCTAAAAAAAATAGAAGTAAAAAATTATTCCTTTCAGAATCAACAAAATGCATTTCTCGAGACTGTAATCATTACACCTGCACTTTATTTGCAGTTTATTATCAATATCGTAACAATGAAGATACTTCATTGAAAGCGAAAAAGAATTAAAAAGATAATATTACGTGGAAGAGAGACAAACAAGCGGTATCGGAATTATTGATTTGAGTTGTCATTAACTCAAAGAATAACATCAAACACCGAACGATTATTATTACAGAGCAACTTCCGAAGATAAAAGAAATTTAATTAAAATGCCAATAATTAAGGAGATTAATTCATCAAATATTTCTTCTCCTCGGCCTTTTTTTGAGTGTAAATAAAATTGTGTAGAAGTTTGGGTATGTGAAAACGTAATAATGTAAAATGAGACACAGGACGCAATTAAAAAAACAATAAGCCTCCAGGAAATTGTGCGAAAATTCTATTTTTTCCTCTGGTTTCTGCTCTTCCTTTTTTTCCTGTTTAGTGAACGATGATTCTTCATTTTAACCACAAAAATTTACCGTTTTATCTTTTCGAGATAAAAATGAACAAATATGAAAGAGGACGAGAAATTAATCTGTTGATTAGTAACAAATAAAAGATTTTTGGCTAAAAGGAATTTGAATCTCCAATTTTTCTGTTAAATTAAGTGGAAAATGTGATAAATTTAGAATTGTTTTGATTTTAATGAAAATAATGAATAAATTATTGAAGTAATGAAGATTAATCATTTTATCATTGTTTTTTTTTTGGAGCAAGTGAGATTCGAAGCCTTTCTTTTTTTAGAATAAGAAAAAGTCCAATTAAAGAATAATTCCTCGAGTTCATTAAATCTTCAAGGAAAAAGGGGAAAAGCAGAATTATTCTGCATTCACTGAACGTTACATCATAGAAATGCCATTAAAGTCCCGCGCCATTCTCGTCCTCCAATAATCCTAGAATTCCCACAAAATTCCTGGAATTTAATAAAATTTCCCATAACCCAATAAAAATTCCTGCAAAAAAAAAGAAGAAGAGTTCACACTCGTAATAAATCAAGGAGAATTACAAAAAATCCATTAAAATATTTAAATAAGCACAAAATTTTTCCTACTGTACCTTATGGCAAAATTAAATTGGTATCAATTGGATCAATAGCCGTAAATTATAACGAATTGGTGTAACGCATGGGGTCACGCAGTGCAAGGATACAATGAGTCCTATCTAAAAAAAAATAAAATAGAAAGTTCCTCTCTTCTACGATTTTTCCACAATTTTTTTCGTTCTTTTTGTTATCAGAAAATTTATGAAAATTCACACAGCTTGAATAGAATGTTTCAAAACATTTAAAGGTCACGAGACAGTAACAAACGATAAGTCCGTTTGAAAATTCAGTACTCACTGTTTTTTTTTAATTAATTTGTTCCTTTTTTCGGTGGTTCCAGGTTATGTCACAAGGATCCTCGGGAAGTGATGAATATTCCAAATTTTTTGGTACTCGATATTAAACAGTATCAACACTTTGATTAATGTGGGGAGTACATGGATAACTCTGAGCGACAGCCAGAGAACTGTATATTAAAAACTTTCTACTCAGTTATATCTCCTCACGAAATCATCGTCGTAACCACACAACTACAAATCGTGTTTAAAAAACCTCGAGGCCTCCAATGCCGCTTACTTCGGGCGATAGTGGCTTCTGATTGGGGGAAATTCAGGCAGGTGGCGCCACGGTCCGTGATTGGTGGTGCAGTGAGGTTGAGAGCATCCTGCGCATTCCAAAATGGCGGCGCAAGGGAAAGGGACGCTACGATGTCTGCTCCGTCATTCCGATAAATTCGAGGTAAAAACCCATAATTTCGCATATTAAAATAAATTAATTGCGATCTGAGAGTTAGTACTGATATCAAGTACATAATGAGGGCATATTTAATGCTGATTAAAGCTGGTGGCTCTTTTATTCTTTATTGAGCCTCAGAAATTTACTGCGCAGGTCCGCCATCTTTGATTGGGCGAGATTCCGAAAGATGGCGCATCGAGTCCAATATTGGAGGCTCCGAGCGTCCGTACGGTTGAGAACATTTTGGCAGTCTCAAAATGGCGGCGGAAGGGAGAGGGACGCGATCATGTCGCCTTCATTCCAATGGATTCAAGGTAAAAATCCATAATTTCGCAGATTTGAATAAATTAATTGCGATTTACGCGTCAGTACCATGGTCGGGTACATGAAAATGAAATGCGCAGTGCTGCACGCAAGATGGCGGCTCTCTGCTTTTTACGAAGCCTCAGAAATCTTCTGCGCATGTCCGCCATTTCTGTTTACTTGACACTTGTTTTTTTTTCATCTCGGTTGTCAATTTGAAATTGACGAAATTTCGGTGAAAAAAAATTAATTAATTAGTTAATAATTGTTGCAATGTCGTTTATGCCACTTTGGCCAAATTTGCAACCAAGATCTACTGATCCTCTCTGGTTTAATGCTGATAAACCGTGTGATGACGAAGAGGAAGTTGACAAATTAGAAAATCTTCATCAAGCCTGGGTAATTTAAAAACGTCAATTTAATGATTGATATCAATGCAATTACGTCTTATTAGTATAATAAAATATTCATAGAAAGATCGTACGAGAGCGGCTGGAAATGATCAGATACCAATAGGAAAACAAGCAAGCGACGTAAGATAACCCCACTTTTATAAATTTATTTATTCTTTTTTTTTTGTGAACAAGAATAAATTTTTATCCACCACTTTTCATCTCGAAAAAATAGTTCAGAGGCTCGGAGGAAGAAGAAGAAGAGGAGGAGGAAGAGGAGGGCGAGGGCGAAGAGGAGGAGGAATCTGATACACATGAGGATGAGGAAGAGGAGTTTGATGAAATCGACATGGAGGTGAGTTACACACATCAACAGCAAAGATCCAGTCCAACTGAGACTGTCACTGATCCAGTTTCCATCAGAATGGTGTCTACTCGCAGTCCTAGCTATTAATTATAAATTCAAATTGTACAATAATTGATTCATAAATTTTCTTTTGTATAAAAATTAATGTATCCTTTATTGACAATGTAAAATTACTCTATCGCACTGTTTTTTTTTTTAAATTCAAAATGAAATTATGGGATGATACTGGACCGTCCAAGTGTTTCACCTTGTGGCACGAGTTGCACTTGGGGTCGATGCTTTCGCCACGATTAAGATCCCTTGATCGTGATCTCACGATTTTATCTCTGGGAAATAACACTACAGTGTATTATATACAAGAAAAAGAGTGAATCGTGAGAGATCCAAATTCTATCTGTACTTTACTACATTATCTCATTTTAATCTTTCTCACTGTCATCTTGGTGCTTCTTTTTTTTTTCACCAGAAACAATTCGTCTCAATTACGATTTTCAACTCAAACAATTCAATCTCATGTTTCCTCTTATTTCGTTGGAATATACATGAATTAAAATATTAATTATTAATAATTAGTTTGTGGTATATTAGTGACGTGTTCTTTTTTTTTCTCTTCGAAAAAAAGGGCCACTTTTCTGTGGGATACATTGTACCTGTAAATCCGCATAGTCACTTACACTATGTGCATGTATATATGTCCCTCATTGTACATACAGGCTTTATGTACAAACGTTGGCTCTCTCAGCGAGTAACTGAAGTAAAGCCAGGTTGGTGCCCCCGCAAGGGTGAACGAACGCCTGTGCTCAGGCAAAAGCCCCGGGTTGAGTCGGGAAGAGAGAAAACGCGCGCGCACACCTCCGCCTCTCAAACCTTGTTTGTCCTTTGCCAAAGGCATGTTTCTGACCTTATGATAAATTAAAATAAATCAGGTCTTTTATTGAAGACAAATGAGAAATTAAATATCACGTTAATTTTTTAATTCTTTAAAAAATTCATTAATAATTAAAATTTAATTGGCAGAATAAAACCCGATTAATCTCTCTCTCTCTCTTATTCCATGAAATTAAAAACGTACTTTCATTAAAAAAATAAAGAAACAAGTGCAGCTAAACTTTCTTCAATTAATTTCCTACATTTTGCATCAGTTTAAAAAATCAACAAAAGACGAAACAAGATAAAGAAAATAAAATAATAATAACCCCAGCATCAGCTGAATAATACAAAAACATGATGCAAGATAATGTTCATGTAAACCTCTCCCAAGAATAAAAAAATCATATTTCATTTTCTGCCTCATAAATTCGCCGTGTTAAAAACGTATTCAACTTTCATAAATCGACAATCACACTTTCCTTCATTAATTCTCAATTCCATCAAAGCTCTGAAGATTAATTTTAAAGAAAAAAAAAATAATAATCCAAAAGAATTCGATTACTCAATACGACCGAAAGTTACCGTGAATCTTAACCTGCCTCAAAAACCAAAGTTACGACATAGGAGATAATAAATTCACGCGAGGGCGCACGAGAGTGAGGAAGAGGGAGGATAACAGTAGAGGGATGGAGGTCGACCAACACACATTGGGAATTGAACTAATGCAAAGAGAATCGGTAAGAGTATACGGAGAAATAAAAGAGAAATGTTTTGTGGTGGGGAATTGAAGAAATGGAGAGATGCGCGGGGGTGTGGAGCGACTACGGCGCCTCTAGTAAAACGAATAGACGAGAGGACAGAAGCTCAGTGAAGTGAGCACGAGAAAGACGGGATTACTTCTGCGCAAGTGAAACAATAAGTTCACCAAGGAGAAAGGGTAGGCACTTATACATGGATACTTTGGTATATGTGAAAAAGCAGGAAGAGAGCTGTGTTACTGAGGCACGAGCGAACACCGCAGGACACACTCGGCTACTCTCGGCTTTTATACACCGAAAAGCGACAGGCTCATTGCTCGTTTGCTATTCAGTCAGACGCGCGTTCACAAGCAAAGCAAACGCGTCGCGACAACTACGGACAGTCGGTGTGTTGTGACCACGTGTCTAAACAATTTTGTTTTTAATTAATTCAATGGGTTTAGGTTTTAGGTTTTTAGAGGAATGATTTAGTAAAACTGTGGGTTTTGCATTGTGATGTTTATTTTATTTTAATTCTGGAATTTTTAACTGTCAACAATGATTTGATTTGTGAAGTGACTTTAGTAAAGTGGTGATTTTGTGGTTTTTTTTTTGCTTCAGTTTCACTCGGAAGAATATTCGACAGGGGGAGACCAGGGATACATGGTATTGCCCATTGGTGAGTTGAATTTAATTATTATTATTTTTTTTCATTGAGAATATGATTTCCGTGTTGAGAATGATAATTGTGTGAAAAATTGAGGGAAAAAGTGGGGGAGACTAATGTAATGCAAGTGCAAGTGAATAAGTTACATCTTTCTTTTCAATTTCACATGGATAAAAGAGAAATTATGAGTGAGATAGAGGATGCAGAAGTATACACAACGTGTTTGAAGTTTAATCTGAGTATATCTCACGCTTAGTAAACTGTGTGCAGTTAATTGTCTGCATAATTAATGAAAAAAAAAAAAAGAAGGAATTAGAAGTAAATGAATCACGCGGGGTTATTCCCCTTTTATTTATTAAACTTTTGTTGTTAATTTTTCACTTGGCAATTGAATTAAAGCATCTTCCGCAATGAAAGTCGATGGCTTATCGTATTTCACACGTGAAAAATCTGCATTATTTAAAAAAAAACCCCGAGATAACATGGAAAATCAGTGTTTTTTTTTAATTGAAAGTCTCCTTTTTTTTTAATGGAAATGGGAGGGAGAAGTGGGTGGGAGGGCAAGTGTATTATTGAGCATTGTTGGGTCCACTTTGAAGATAGTTCTCTCTCTTAAGAGACGAGAGTGGGTAATGCTGTACTGTTTGCGCCGGCCCTGCGGGGTCTCTGACCGCCGTGTCCGCGCCTCTCAACTCCTCTCTTGGACTCTGCATGCTCTTGTCCACGGGTTACCCCGCTTATTTCTATGGCATTTTACCTACCTAACTTACTGACGTTTATACCTCCTTGCTCATGCTTTCTCACTCTCTCTGTACGCCCCCCCCCCTCCTCCCCCCTTTCGCGCGCCTTTCTTCGGAGTCTTGCCATGTGATTCGAGAAACTCGCAAAATAACCCAAAGTGGAACACCGGTGGTCATTCTATGGGTTTTTTTTTTTAAAGGGGTTTTCGCTATTTTTGGACGGTGAGGATTATTTTAATTAGGAATATTTGAGCTTTCTTTTTGTTATGAATTCTTTTTGCGGGAAAATTGCAGTGGAATTGTTGGTAAAATTCGGTGGAAAATCAATGACTCATGGAATTTATTGAGTTTGTAATGTTCACAAAAGAAACGGATAAAGCTCACGAGAATATTCTGGATGAGAACTCCTCGGAGACCGTTACGTAAGGGACGATCGAGTTGCCTGACTCTTCGAGTCATCGACTTGTTCAAACTCAATTTTCCAATACACATGCAAACATTGGAAAAATTATAGAATACGTTAATTATTTTCACCTTAATTTCTTTAAATTAATTCATGAATTTATTCGCAATTCTTTCTTTTTTTTTAATAATGAGTTGAGGCCGTCTGGCTAGATAGTGATCGTCTCTACTTGCCGGATATTTTCCAACATTCACTACTCGATTCCACCCACGATGCAAGTGGGCACTCGCCTACTTGAATTTTTACATTATTTTTCAATTCTAAATTGACGTAAAATAAATTGCATCGATTATTCTAAAATAAAATTCATTTAATCCATAAATAAATAATAATAAAAAAAAGGGGGATTGTCAGAGAAATAATATTTATCGTTATGAATGCATAGATGGTCTAATGTGCCCCGTGATCTTTCTTCCTAGGTTGTACAATTTAAACGTTGTCGCTTAGAATAGAACCGTGCTGGTTACCCAGACTTCCGACGCTTGTATATACACGCCTCTTTCAAAGAGAGAGAGACAGAATCGCGTCTAACTCGTCGACGATTATAGATACTGGGGAAATTCATGGGATTATTAAAAAAATAATAATTTAATCCTAAAATAATCCCCGAGATCTTTGAATTATTAAAAAATTAAATACAACCAAAAATAATAAATAATAAATTAAATTCACATAATTATTCAGTATCTGACCCCATTGTGGCTGTGCAGAAAAACGATAGACTCACGTAGCAAGTGAGACAAGAGCATGCAACTTGCGAGAGAGGATCGTACAATCTCTGTCTTTTCTCAGTTCATCTTTTTCTCTCTCTGTGTGCGAGAGAAGAAACACGCCTTGTGGACTCCTTGGTGCATTGACCGCAGTTGACCACACGTCATCAAATTGAGTGACGTCACGGACACGATTCTCCAGGGGAACGTCATGGTTCGGGGCGTCCCCGATTTTTTATTTAAATTCTGGGTTTTTTCTTTTTGCGGCTGATTTTAATTAATTCATTTATTCTGCGTTATTACACATTTTGGTTTATATTTAATCGATGAGATTTGAACGATTGCATCGAAGTGCAAGAGAGGCAGCGTGAAAGTCCTGGAGCAACTTTCTCCAGTGGGTTTAGCTTGCACCACGGGTCACCAGGTACGGACATTAAGAGCGAATGCGAGCGCTCACTTCTATTCTCAATGTATACATGAAAATCACTGGGAAATGAGGAATTCTTGAGAGTTGCAGGGATTTTTTTAAATATTCTTTCATTTAGAATTGAAAAAAAAAATCCAGAGAGAATAAATTGTTTCTTTTTTCTTTTGAGTTTCAATGTTTTTGCATTATTGAGGAATGATTGCCATTGGGCAATGGGAATTTTTGGCCTTGAGGCGAATTCAATGGTTGGGCAATTTTTCAGGCGAGTTTAACATTGGCCCAAATTTTGGCCACTGGCCCCGGACTCCTTAACACTCGATTCAATGAGATACGTAACTTTCTTGTGATTTAATGATTTTTTTTTGTTGGGGGGAAATTCCTAAAGCAAAAACATAATAATTATTAAAAATTCTTTATTTAAAAATGTGAAATTATGTTCAAGGATAATTGATTTGAATTGACTCGTTAACATTGAATTTAAATTAAAATAATTAACTAAATTACAAAATATTCATAATTAAATGAAAGAAAATATAATTGATTTAAAAATCACTGACATTGACACTACTTCCCAAAAAAAAAAAAACCGTGCCATTGACTGACACTGGCCCAGTATTCGTACATTAACACTGACAGAGTATTCTCACTCTCAATAGGTCAAACATGCGAGTATTTTGAAGGACGCAGAGAATGAATTATAAACGAGACGGAAAAAGAAAAAGGAAATGAAGAATAAATAAAAATAATTCCCCTTCTTTTTAAAAGTGAGAGTCGAGTAACTAAACTAGTTGCATTTATTCTACTTGGTTGGAATTTCTTCCTCTCAGTCTCTACGTTAAATGAAGGAAAAGAAAAAGGAGCGCGTCGCCTTTTTCTCGAGTGCAAGAAAAAAAGCGAAAAGAAGCCTCACGTATTAACTGTATATATATATGTGTCATGGTGAGTTGTTGGTAATGGGGCCTTGACTGTGTAGCCTGGGCCAAGACCCCTTTACAATTGCTCGAAAATTATTTAACAAAAGTGGAGGGGGGGGAATTCCATCAATGTCATGGGTATGAAAAAAAAATGTCTTACTATCGCCTTTTTCTACTCGAGTAGATGCGTATTCAGAAGATCAGACTTACGTAACTCCAGTGGAAAAAGAAAGAGAATTCAGACGTTTCAAATTCACGAAAAAAATATGCGCAGTTAATTTTTGAATAAAATGAGATTATAAAGTTAACGGAAGTAATGTGCAATTGGTCATCGTTGGCTCATTTGGAAAATCACGGAAAGCCGAACACGGGAAAGTCTGAGTCTCGTCCACTACGGTTACGCAGCGCCGGCAACATCGGGCGTGAATAAAAAAAAAATAACTTGCACTTTCGTTAGAAAGTTGAGAATGATCTGCCATCCGTGTCAGCGTAAATTCACTCAGGCCTCCCCATCTTGCCTCTAAAATTATACTCCATTATTACAATAGGAAAGAAAAAAGAGGCGAAACGACTATTATAGCAAATGCCGCCTGGAATAAAATAAAAAGTTAAAATTCAGACAATCAAGAAGGAGTAAAAATGAATAAACTTGTATTTAACAGACACCAATGGCAGCCTTGAAGTTGCCTTTATTATTTTCTAATAGATACCTAACTAAATCACCTCGTAACCTTCGTCGCTTATTTATTTATGTTTAACAAAAAATTAGAAATACTTTGATTTACTAGAATTCATTAAATTCACAATGAAAACCGTTCTTTTTTTTGTAAAATCTTGATATTCAAAGGCGTCAAAATCATTTGCCAAAGGAATTAAATACATAATCTATACAAATATAGAAACTCAAATATTAGAAGACCCAAGGCCAACCGAATTCATCTATTTCCTTCGTTTTTTAAAAAAAAAAAGAGATAAATTCTCAAGGAAAATTCGTCTAAATTTTGTGGAATAATTCAATTTAAAATGCGGAAGAAATTGCATATGAATGATAAAATCTTTACAATGTATTTAAAAAAAAGTAAAATCATGAAATTACGATCACGAAATGATTTACAATGGTGTATGTGTATTTGTTCTTCCTCTTTTTTTCCACAAATTTTGTATAATAGTTTCGACTTCTTCACTGTTATTGGTGCGTAAAAACACAGGCAAATGCTTCAAACGCTTTTAGATACACAGAATATAAAATTATTCTTGTGTATATGTGTGTGTGTACTCGTGTGAGCGCATACGTTAGACTCGATGGCCGTGGCTATGGCCTTACAAAAGTCTCTGCCTCCCCCTCCCACAATACGCGCACACAGTTGTGCCAAATATTCACGTACAAGTATCGTGAATTGAGGGAGAGGGAAAAGGAAAATGCGAGTGTGTGCGAGCATAAACTCTGCGGAGGTGAGATATAAACTGCTTTAACCAAAGTGAGACAGAGGCTTTTTTTCAAAAGAGAGAGGGCAGAGGAGAGACAGTGGGGATAGTGTGTTTGAGAGTTTGTGTTGTCGTTGGAGCTTAGTGTCTAACCTAGGATAGTAGTGTTTAGCAGTGGCTAGGCTAGGCAAAACCGCGAGAGAGTTTTCCCCTCAAATTTTTTTTTTTTCATACACAATTGTTACTTTTATTTCATAAAGCTTCAATACACATTTTCCTGATGAACAATTTCTTCATGTGGCTTTTCTACTGATTGTGATTTTTGTGTTATTTTGTTTTTTTTTTTCTCTTTAATTTAAATTATTAAATTGCATTAGTTTAAGTGTGTGAATGTGTCTGTGTTATTGTGATTTTTATTTTATTTTTTTCGCGGGCTATTTCATTGGTCATCCTCTCGTGTGTGACGTAAGCGTTATCCCTCCTCTTTTGTTGCTGAAAAGTGTCGCAAGAAAATCGAGAAATTTTTTATGAAAAACAATATATAAATTTATTGATTATTTTAGTTTATCAACGGTGATCCCCCACTTTTGGGAGAATTTCGACAATTGTTTGTTACGTTTTATACAATTATTATTATTATTATTCATTTTGGGTTATTACATTGACGGTTTGTCAGTGTGAGGTTTCAATTGAGGAGAATCGAGTGACCGGTGTGTGCGATTTTCAAGGAAGAAAAGAGGAAGACGCCTTTTCTACTCGGAGAAGTTGTGTTTTAGTGTAGAAAAAAAAGGGAAAAGTTTACGAATCCAATTGGATCCTGTTACAACCCGACAATTTAATTTTTTTGCTTCTCTTCTTCTTTTTGAGTTGGAAAAAAACGTTTTTGGTGAGTTTAAGCCTTTTTCTTCATTTTATTAAGAAAAATTACATTGTGATAATGGAAAAGAGGGAAAATTAATTCGACTTTACCGCTGATGCCAAATTATCATGATATTTTTCTCCTTTTTTTTCATGACGGATTGTGAAGGACGTTTGAATATTATGCTGGATCGGGGATAAATGAATTCTTTGTAAATCGAAGAATTTTAATGTTTCTCGGGGTTTTTTTTTTTTTCGCAAATTACTGTTAGTTTCTCGTGAGAAATAATCGAAAATTCTAAATTTTCTCGTGTGACGTTAACACACATAGACACATCACAGCATCTCTAATGAATAAAATTTATTTTGAGTCTAGGCCAACCTTGAAACTGCTTTCTCACTCCTCATCTCTATTTCCCCGTCAGTTGATATGAATAAATAATAAAAAAAAAAAATAAGTCTTCTGGCATGAGTTCTCTATAAACCGGACAGAATCTTTGTTTCATCCAAATAGAGTGTTGAGTCGCATGACCTTGTAAACTACACAGTAAGAATTCCGAGGGCCAAAATGTATTATACAAAAGTGAGAAAAAAAAGAGGAATTTTTGAGAGTGAACAAAAAAAAAAGGAGGAAAAATCCTTGAGAGCACGGACGTTTGGTAAAAGTAAATGACCTTAAAGCTCACATGAAAAAAAAAAAAAAAATGAATCCTGTGACCTATCCTCTGGTCCAGAGGCGTGGGTCTTCGAACTGAAATTGGGACAAGACCTTGACTCGTGCGCACGTTTGGGTTTCCCTTTCTTCTCTCTCTTTTGCACGTCCCTTCGCGCGTGACCTTCGCGGGTAGCCTCGTGCAGGGCCTCAATTCTCAGTATAGGGTTATTTTTATTTTAATTTATTCTCAAAACATTAATTTGGTCATGAGCTGTCGGCGTAAATCACTGTCCATCAAATTTTAAAATATTATTTCTCACCATTTTTTTTTAGTTTACGAATTGAAGACACATGTGATTTAGGAATCATTTGGCTCCAGGGCGCACTTTGGGGCTGACGCAAATGTTGTTTTTTTTTAATGGTTTTTTTTTGCTTTTGGTTTATGTTTGTGCGAGTACTTTTGCGCTTATTCTGAATGTCGGCCTCAACGTTCCAAACGTCGAGTGCTCTCCTTGATTATCCACAGCGCAATTGCGGAAAAGTCAATTCTGGGAAGGTTAATTCATCAATGCTATTTAACCATAAATATTATTTTTAATCGATTCAAATGTTGACGTTAATTATTTTATTGATTCTAATTCATTCGTGGAATTGTGGGTTTTTTTATTCTCATCTGATTTTACAAGGACACGGATGCTCCAATTTTATCTCTTCTGGTTCGTTTTCTCCGTAAATCATTGGTCTATTGAGACACGAAAAATCATTTATAGATGAAAATATATGTTTATAATAATGGAGGATTGTGTCCGCCTTGCCCGAGGCATAAACACCAAGGCCCTTTACTAAATGAAGGTCCCAAAGCCACATGACTCAATCTCATTATAGACACAGACGATTATAGTAAACGGATACATCTATACAAATTAAAAATTGATTTTTTCTCAAAAACAATAATTTTTTCAGGTTTTTAAAGATATCTTGGAGAATAAGAGAGATAGAGGAATTTTGAAAGAGACCTTTTTTGTGCAGAATTTTGAGAGCTACAAAAAAGGTTTCTTGCTAAATTTTGATATCTCTCTTAGTTTTCGAGATATTTAATAAAATCTACAATTTATCGAGAATTTTTTAATTCTGAATATTTCAAGAATAATACTTATACTTCATTTCTGGATTTTTCCATGAATTCTCTTGTTTCTGATAATAATAAACGAATAAAAATAGCAACGTATCTATTTCCCAGTTAAATATTCTAACATCTTCAGGGACGTTTACGTTCTATTTCCAATGTTTTTGATAACAACACGGAAATTTGTTATTTTTTCCACAATTTTTATTTCTCAATTAATTGAAGTATAAAGAGAGTTTCGTGAAAATTCACGGGAGATTCATTGAGATACAATTTTAACAGACCTCGAGGAGTCTTTCTACGATCGTCATTACTCATTAGCCTTCCAAGGCATTTGCCGGTTGTCCCTGACTAAAAAGAAAAAAATATATATGTACACAACTAAAGACGCATTATTCGTATACCAATACTCTTATCGTTGAAACACAGTTTTTCCGTTTTTGTTTTTTGCATGTAATTAACTGTCCAATTATCATTAAATGTGACAACACGTGACAGTAAGTGGACTGTACTACATTTTGTACTTTTACGAATTATTGTTTCTTTTCATTAGTGAAGAAAGTTTTTTTAAAATTCAATTTTTCATTGTATTTCTTTTTTCTTTTGAAAATACTTTGAATTATCTTTATCACACGATTTTTTTAAAAAATTATAGTTTTTCGTCAGACCATTGGTATTTTTTTCTACTGATAATTTCTTACATAAATTTTTTTTTTGTGAAATCCAAAATTCCTTGATTTTATTCTCCTGATAATAAAAACGAAAAAAAAAAAAAAGAAATCAATTGAGTAGAAAATAATGAAACACCTGAATAATGAAAATTAATCATAATAATTGGGATGAGAAAGAAAAAAAAAGCGGAGAATGTCAGGAAAATAATTGAACTAAGGTTATGACTCGAGAGTTCATTAACCCCTTAAGCACCTAAGTATAGAGCATAGTAAACTCTTGTACACTAGAGTTTGTTGGTACTCTGGTATAATCGCACGCTCGGGTACACTACTCCTTGCTGAAGTTTGCTTTTGAGGGGAAAAAAAATAAGACAGTGAAGTAAAAAAAAAAAATAACTGAACAAGTAGTTACAAGCGAAAAACTATATAACTATACATGCACAGAATACTGAACTTTCTCTGAGCGAAAGTGAGTGGTGCCCTCTCCGTGAAGTTTCGTCCCTCCTCTCTCGACCCCGTTCTTTTCACCCCCGCTTAATCCCCCCCTTTAATCCCGCGAATCGTTGCTTTCACCGTTTCATATTATTTCGCCTCCAATAAAAAATAAATTAATGATTTTTTTTTAAATATAGAAAATAAATATTTACTGATTCTCTAAATTTCGAGAAAACCTTTTGAAATTCATAATTAATAATGAAAACTTCCGGTTTATTTATTTTTCATAAATTAAAAAATCATCAAATCTTTACGGAACTGAATTACTTCAATTTCGTTAACAATTGTATTTTTACATGACGTGACATAACAAGTGTTTATAAACAATTTGTTTATTATTTTCGAAGGTCATTTTGGAGCATTGAATAAACAAATTTTGTTTGAGATACAGATTTTGTAATGAAACGATTTGTTTAAAATAAAAAATTTAAATTATCGTCTTTCACATTTACTACTTTTCTCTTCAATTACAAAATAAACCGTTCAACAATAATAATTGTTCAATTGATTTTAACGATTACAACAACTTGCTCCCCCCTCAGGAGCATCTGCGGCACGTGTCTCTCCAAGGTCTCAATTTTGCCGTTAGATTCCTTGACGATAACCTTCGGCATGTCCACCTCAATTGCTTCCAATTTATTCGGCATACCTGCGACAAAGTATACAAAAATAAATAAAAAAAAGTCGACAAAAATAAATTCCATAAAAAAATAAAGAGAGGAGAATGTCAATGATGTCAGAGGTTCATTGACACTCAAATCTTGTTTATGTACTGTTGGCGCGTGCGGTCAGAGGGGGAGGTTTTGCCTCAGGGGGTGGTAGCAGAGGGAAGTGTTATTTGAGGCAGGGAAAAGGGAAAGCGAGAGGAAAAAAGAAAACGTGAAACTAAACTCAGTGGCCTATCGCGTGGGACACGTGTAGCGGACGCACATCGATCCAAGGGCTTTTTTTCCCTACACACAAACACTCAGCTTGCCTCTCTCGTGCCTCAAGGTCACTGGCGCCAGTCCGAGCAACCCCCCTCCGTTACGGTGAAGTGCTTTAGTATCAATGACCCGTCGACCTCCACCGTTTTCATCCCTTCCCAGATGGAGTACAATGTACGTCAGTGGGGCAAACAGCCAATGTCCCCGAGAGCTTTCAACCCTTTTTTTAAATTCATTTTCTTTGAATATTTGAGGGAAATATTGGTGATGGAATTTTTTTGATGATTCCAATGGAAAGCTGAGGAAATTTGAGGTGGAAAACATGTGTCGGAATTAATTTTTTTGAATTTTTTGAAAATTCGATTTTTTCGGGGAAAATGGAAAGGGGTATTTATAGTTATGGGGGTTTTTATGAAAATCACTTTTTCCCCCATAAATAATTGAAAAATCGATGAAAATCAATGGGAGTTTAATGGAAATCATAGGAAATCACCACACCTATCACCTCGAATCGGAAATTTTGAGCTACGACCAATAGAACCAAAGATATTTCCAAAAAACCGATTTTTCGAAATTTTGGTAAGGAGTACCCCTTTCCATTTTCCCCGAAAAAAATCAAATTTTCAAAAAATTCAAAAAAATTAATTCAGACACATGTTTTCCGGCTAAAATTTCCTCAGCTTTTCAATGGAATTATTAAAAAAATTCTATCTCTCATTTTTCAACTATAATCCCCATGAATACATGACGAATATAGAATCCTCGCTAAATAGCGCATTTTGTGGTTCACAATTCGGTCCCGAAGAAGGGGAAAAGGCAAAAGAGGGACTAAAAAAAAGAGAGCAAGAGAAGGGTGTGATATAACCGGAGACTCTTAAGGGTCGAGCCGAAGAAGTGTGTGTTGGAGGGCAAGGACCGGCCTTGACTATACGTACGGTTTCTGCCACACGTTCGATATGGAGGTCCACGTGCCCTCGCGCGCCTTCACTCCCTCTTCCTCCTCCTCATTCTACTCTTCTCCCCTTTTTTTTTCCCTCCTCTTCTTTTTCCACAATCAAACAGAGTTTCTTTCATGAAACACAATGTCTTCCATTCTTTGAATTTCTCGCATTTTACTTAATTTTAATAATTACAAAATTATGTTAATTACTTGAAAATTAATATTTCATATTAATTTTCATGAAATAAAATCGTCCATGTCAGTGAATTTAATATTTGTAATTAAATGCTGTTAAGTCACTCGATTTTTTCAGTCCAATGCCACAATAATTTAAGCGCAAAAAAAATGAAAAATGAAGAGACAATTTTGTATTTAAATGCAGTATATAATTGTCCATTTCAATTATTTTTGAAAAATAGATAGCGTTAAATTGTGATACGTTTTGCTAATTTTCCAGCATTTTCTTTAATTACCGAGGTCAGTTGAACATTAAAACAAGCGCATGTTACAATGACACAAATGAAAATTTATCGCTGCATTTTTTGTGTTTTTATCAAATAATTTAAATTTAAATTAACATTGACGTTTTTATCATCGTTATTCTCCGTTATTTTTCCGCACAGGATAATTAACATATTGATGAGTCTAAAATAAAGCAGACTGATTAGTAATGGGAATTATGATTCATTGAATATACTTAACCCAGTGCCGGTATTTTGCACTTGACCTTGCGTGTCCAAACCTCGAGGCAATCCTCAAGCGCTAAATTCCAGTGTTTGTCAAATGCTGCTACGTAAGCCTCCACGTGTCCCCTTATGCCCCTGGCACTTCTCGTGTACACCTAGAATAATTAATTAATTATCATTAATTATGTTATCCAAATGAATCGAATTTATCCTTCACTTTTTTTGAAATATCTCGGAAACTAAGAGAGATAGAGAAATTTTTGTAATAAACTTTTTTGTAGCTTTTGAAATTCTCTACAAAAAAGGTTATTATAAAAATTTCTCTATCTCGCTTAGTTTCCGAGATATTGAAGAAAGAGTGAAGCATGAATTGTGGAGAAAAAGCCAGTGCAAACCGGACTTTGCGAAAAAAATTATTATTTACAATATCCCAAGGACCCAATCAGCAATTACAATGTAATGTCTCTCCTCAGTATTATTCACTGTGTACAGTTACGTATTACTAGATATACCAGGGTGCCACACACGGAAGTGCAGTCTCAGACAAGGCTCTCTTCAATGACTAGTGTAACCACACAAAGTCTCGTAATTATCAAAATAAAAAACGTAATAATTGTAGCAATGTTACGTTAATTTTGTAGCAGTTTGTTTTTTTAATGCAAAAAAAAGAGCAGTGGTAAAGTGATCTATGTCGAGTAGTCTCCTATTTTTTTTTTTTTATTCGGATGGAAATTAGGAGAGATAGAGCGGTTTTAGGTGAAAAAAATGGGGAAATTTAGCGAACCTAATGGTTTCTCTTATCCAGCAATGGTTTAATGGGTCACGACCTCGTGACTGTCGACACAATACATAGATACATGTACATGAAACTCAGCGATTCGGCCTTGACGCCGAAGGCCACGTTGAATGTCACGATTAAGTGTCTATGATCGCGCAAAGTATCAAATATTATTGTTCTCCTTTTTTTTTTGCTAATTTATCAGTTTTTAGAGGATGGGCTCCGGTGTTTGCACGAATGGGACTTTGAAAAAATAGAGAATTTGAGGAAGAATTTATTGGCGCCAGATAATTTTATCTATGATGTTTGAAGTTTGGATAAGGATTTTTTTATGTTTGAGTTTCTTAGGTAGCAAAAAAAAAAATCTCTGATTATTTTTTTTTTTTCTTTAATTTTCGTGAATTAATTAGGTTCAGTATTATGTGAATTTTGGAGATAAAGTGGCGTGACTTTATTATCAGTTTTTTTTTTATAGAACTCTTAGAAAATTTTTGAAACTATTAATTTTGTTGGGAATTTGAAAATAATGGAGATGAATTTATCATGGAAATTATGTGATTTATTTCTCAGAATTTTAATTGTGAAAAAAAAAAATGTAGAAAAATTTTAATTCTATGGTAAACATTATTTTATCGATTTTTGCCTTTTTTTTTCTTAAAATTACATTTTTTGTGTTATTTTCCAAGTTTCTGAGGTAATAAGTCTAGTGAATAAAGATACTCGGTACAATGATAATCGCTGCTCAGTTGTGACCTTCATGCTATAATTCTGTTCTATTTTTTTTTTTTTTTTTTAAACCTCTTTACGTGTTTGAACAAGGAATAAAGAGTAGTGTGAATAAAAAAATGAATTTTGGAGCACATTGAATGTGAAGTGAAGTGGGATGAAGAGGTTTAAGTAGAAAAAGTCGTCGGACGTGAAAATTTTAATTTTTTTCTTTCTTAAATCAATTTTTTTAGAAGACGTAACGTTTTTTTTTTAAATTATTTTAAATAATTATTTTTTTCAAATTCATAAATTCTCAAAAAAATTGAATTCCCCGATTTTTTTTGGGGAATTCAAGGCGTTTCAATTTGCGAAATGTGACCTTGCTTTTGGATCATCAATTCTGAGGAAGAGGGAATAAAAAAAGAAACGACAAAAAAAATAAGAGTCTTGTAGCATGATTGTAGGGTGAGCGGTTGTCATGACAACGAGTGTTGACCCTAAATTTTGTCGTCAGGCGCGCGAAAAGGGCTCACACGAGTATTACTCGTGGAAACTGTGTCATGTACATTTATCATTGCCTGAGAATTTCTTTAGGAAGAAAAAAAAGGGAATAAAAAAAGTCAAGGAGATGAGAAAACACGTGGGATTTTTCCCTTACCTTAACTTTTGTTTTACTTTGCATACAGTTGTGGAGTACTTGAAGTGGTCCAAGTGTATTCTGCATTTTGTTGAGTACATTTTTTTGATCGAGAATTGATTTTCCGAAGCGTGAAGTTCCTGCTTTCGATTCTTGAATTTGAATAAAAAATCATAAATTAATAATTATTTTACTTTTTTGAAGATATCTCAGAAACTAAGAGAGATATCGAAACTTTCCAAGAGACCTTTTTTGTAGCTCTCAAAATTCTCCACAAAAAAGGTCTCCTATGATTTTTCCCTATCTCTCTTATTTCCCGAGTTATCTCAAGAAAACTCTTGAATTTCCGGATTATTTAAATCCCGGAAAAATTCATCAAGGATTTCCTAGATATAAATCGTTATTAAACCGTATCCGCCATGTTATCTCATGAATTTTTCACCGAGAAAAATGATTTTTTAACCCCACTATCGATTTATTATTAACAAGAATTTATGTCGCATGTGTGTGTGTGTTTCATCGCGTTAAACCAGCAAATCATCGTTTTATCCTTGATGAGTCTGAGACCACGTGTATCACTTTGTGGAAGGGAAGACGATCGTATCTGTGGCCTTGTAGGCACGCAGGGGCTTATTACGAGAAGTCCCGCGGCGTTTCTTAACCTTTTGTGTGATCACAGGAGCAAAAAAAAACCCCCGAAAAAAAAAATAAACGTAATTAATTTCCAAGGAACAATGAATTATCTTTGAAATAAAAAAAATAATAATTCACACTGTTAAATCGCGCTGAATAATCAAAGCCAAGAGCTGAGATCAAGCGTGCCAATTGGCTTTCTCCAATAACTTTCATTCTAAGCGAGCGTACAAGTACGAGTGCATTTTAAAAAAGACAAAGAGAGGTAAAAGTTAAACACATTCTGCCTTCTCTTTTTTCCCCCACTATTTCCCCCATACCATCAATGTTGCTTTTTTTTTTTTTTCAAACAAATCCCTCTTTTCCACCTTTCTTTGTCCCATTCCTCAGTATATTCGCCTTCACATCCACAGGCACTTTCACTATCCGCCTGATCCAATTTCCATTAACAACTCTATACGCATAATTATTTAATTAAATTCCCCAAAAACTCTTATTTTTAACTCGAACAATTATTTCCCAAAGAATTCTCATAAATTACCGAATTTTTTCAAAAATAGATTCTCAAAAATTCGCCTCAATTTGCTACACGCAATCACACAGACGTAAAAATTGTAAATGAGATAATCTCTCTCCCCTGTGCATTTCTCATGTGCATGTGTGAGTGTATAAAAGGAAACCGTTAGGTTTGCACGCGCGAATGCGAGGCGAAGAGAGGATGCAAAAATAAATAAAATCCGACTTGTTACGTCATCCGAAAAATGTAATAAAAATCCATGAATTTCCCCGGGACTCTTTATTTTTCAATGCTCAAAGAGTAGTAATTTATTTTTAGAGGGAAAGGAGAATGAGGAGAAAAAGAGTATCGATGAGAAGTGCCAGGTGAAAAGTGCCGCGGTTTGTGTTTCATTTTATATACCAGCGGATGATCCCCAGGTTGAGTCGCGCTGGGTTCAACGTCCTGGCGGGCAGCGCACCCGAGAGAGCCACCCGTACACACTAAACATGCGCAAAAGAGAGAAAGAGAGGGGGGGATACTATAGAACAGAGTACAGGCCGCGAAAGAGAGCTCTCTTCCACACATTTACCTTGTCTCACTCGTGCAGTTTTGCTTGAAAACGTGAACTAGCTGTAGGTACTGTTACTTTCGAGGCCCTTTTCCCTCTCTCTCTCTCATTTCATCTCATTCTTGCCTATTGTCTTCTTCTTTTCGCAACGGAAGTCTTTTTGCGTCCATTGAATTTAGGAAAAAATGGTTTTTTTAAGGGATAGTTGAGTACGTTTAATCAGACATAAAAAAATCTTCATAATTATTATCAAATAATTCACTTTCCCTTTCTTTTTAAATCCCCAGTATTGAGATAGGTCAGAGGCCCCAATTTGTCGGAAGTATTTCCGTCAAGAATAATTATCCTCTTATTCAATGCTCCAACCGAAACCACTGACAATTCCTATTATTTACCATTTACCAACAATTGAATTCATCAAATGTTTACGTTTCTCAAAGTTAAAATTTAAACTCCTGGGGAAAGAGAGAATGCAACCTTCTCCACTCTAACACTGACTCTCTTCTCCTTTCTTCGGTTCTTCATGTGTATGTGTGTGTGAACAATGCCGACAATCGGGGAAAATTCGCCTCTCTCGCGCGTTCTCATTCGTGGTATGCGTTCAAGTGCCTCACACTCCTCTGTGTATTGCCGGGAGGTCGACGCCCGGGCGCAACAAGTGCCGTCGACTCTTTGCGTGTGACGCGATCATTGCCCGCTTAATAATAATAATAGTTTAAAAAATGAATTATATGAGATTTTGTGTTTTTTTGGGGTTTTCAGGAGAATTTAAAAGAGGTAGAGATCTTTGATTGAGGATATCTCGGAGAGTAAGGGAGATAGAGCGATTTTTGTTTGGACCTTTTTTGTAGAGAATTTTGAAAGCTACAAAAAAGGTGAGAATGAAAATTTCCGTATCTCTCTTGGTTTTCGAGATATTTGGGGGAAAAGAAAGGGGAATGGGAAACGACTCATCTCGATTTATCTCCTCTGGTCGAAATTGTATTATGCATTTATGCATGTACGGTGGTGAGGCTTTTGCCGGTTGTCGGCGCCCCGGGTTGAACCGAGGTCGACGCCCGGACGCAACAAGTGCTGCAATGGCTAACAGAGAGTTGAAGTACACCCTGCACATTTTATTGCGCCCTTCTCCCTCAACCCCATCGCTGAATTATTTCTTTTTGATGAATTTAAGACAGGAAAAGGCGAGACGCTTATTAGTTGGGTGGTTAAATGGTGGAATGAGAGTAGAAGGAGAAAGGGAAAAAGAATAAGGAAATAATGAAGAAAGGAAATGAGATAAAGTGAAGAGTGTGCGCACCACGCGTTCGTGTAAATATAAAACTGCACTGGGTCAGGGATCCGTGATTTATCAACTACCGAGTGCAATTGGCCAACCGCCAATACATATATCTACCATCAACTGAATTTACCGGCATTTATTTCGTTTTTTTGGTTTTTGGAGATGGAGTTTTTTTGATGATTCCATTGAAAAGCTGAGGAAATTTGAGGTAGAAAACATGTGTCACAACTTTTTTTTTTGAATTTTTCGAAAATTGCATTTTTTTTACAAAAAAAATGAATTTTTTAAAAATTATAACAAAAACATTGCGACACATGTTTTCCACCTAAAATTTCCTCAGCTTTTCAATGGAATTAATTAGAAATCTCTATCTCAATGCGTTCTATTGAAATCTTCATTTTAATGAGAATAAAAAAAGAGCTGACAGTAGAGGATAGATGAAAAACAATGGGCCTTTACGTGTACGTTCATTGACGTACACTGAGGTCAAATTCCATATAGATACGATAGCTACTAACTCAACATCTGTCTCACTTCAATGAAGTATGCGCCTTCATTGTTTTGTGCATGTGTGCACAGTATGAAACACTATCGACCTTCGATGTTAACACGTTTGATCATAATTCATGTGAGCTTCTATCTGGACGAGAGTCAATGATATTTTTTTTTCACGTAGACGAGGTCAATGTGGCTTTCATGAACAGTTACTGTGAAAATTGAAATGAGAAATTTATTAATAGTCAATCATAAAAATTCTAAGAATAAAAAACTGAGAATATCTCGGAAAATAAAAGAGATAGAGTAATTTATCAAGAGACCTTTTTTGTAGAGAATTTCAAGAGCTAAAAAAAAGGTCTCTTGTAAAATTCCTCTATCTCCCTTAGTTTCAAAGATATTCTCAAAAAACTATTTCTCTAAATAAATTCTCTTCTAATTCGAATTTGAAATTCCCTGAACTTTTGAATGCGAGTAGCAGCGCCATCTGTGAACGAATTTGATAGGAGAAAAGGTACGACTGAGCGATCATAATAGACCTAACCTTAATTACGTCATGCTGCTGATAGAAAAAGGGTTATTTACCTTGATGTGCCGAAAAACGAGGTTTAACATCGGTCTCCTCTTTTTTCTGAAAAATTAAGTACACTTTAATTCCCAATAAATAATAAAAATCATCAGTTGAATAAAATCCAGTGTTTTTGGCGGCAAACTGCCGGCAACAAGCTCATTACAAATGGAAATACATACTTTGGCCGAGATTCCTTTGAAGACAGACTCCCATTTCTTCAAATTATCGTATGTTTTTGCATTTGGCACTGGAATAACAATTTTAGAAGAGTATAGTGCCTTCAAGGGATCAAAATTTTCCGAAGTTACACTGATACTATCGTCCGACGAGCTATCTCCATCATCCGCCATGATGTTACTGTTTGGAATGTGGGAAAATTCAAATTTAAATAAAAACAAATGCAGTAATAAAACAATTATAAAGTGACAATTACCATTACAATGAGCATCGAGAGGAATTCTATCACTGCATCAATAAAACCACGAAGCAGGAAAAAAAAACATCACAATAATAAATAAATAAAAGTGAGATTTAAATACGTACATATACTTTGACGAGAGGATGTTAACCTCTCGTTGGATAGAAACTTTCTTTCTTGAGTTTGTACGATTACGTAAAAATACTAGTAGAGGCTGCATAGAAAATGCAGCCACTAAGAGAAGCCGAGGTTACGCGCGCACAGGAAGTGAAACAACTCTAACAGAAAGAAAGTTTTCACTTGGTTTTCACTTTCATGAAAATCACTGGGGTCTCTGGCTTCTTTGTAATTGTTGCTTCTTTAATGTTATTTTATTTTTCATCCTCACTCTATCTTTGTTTCTCATGATGTTGATGGAATTAATTCAATTTTTTTTTTGCCACTAATAATGATTTTTCTATTCTTTTTCCAGGGCGAAGTGAAAACCATTGCGAAAGTGGCGGGGGGAGGAACAATTGGAAGTTGAATTTGGATGTTAGCTGGCGCGGGGGTGGCTAAACAAGCCCCGCCGCACGGTACGGGTCCCGATGCCGGTCCCTGTATCACAGACTCTCACGCTGACCTCCAGCTTAGTACCCAAGGAGGAGTCAACAATGCCCTTCATAGACGACGAGCTACTCTGGTGCCCTGATAATGATGGAAAAATGGTAGATCTGACACAGTGTCTTCAGGTTCGCACGATATTCTATGTACGAATCAATGAATTATGCATATCTGTGATTAAAAAATTTCCCAAATAACTGTTTCTTCTAATGTAAATCTGAGAATTATTAATTTCTTCAACTTTCTAAAGAATTTAGAAAAATGAACAAATTACTACTTAATTTACATGTTTTTTTATTTTAAGAAATAAGAAACGATTGAAGTGTTATTAAAGTCCTGTTGCTTCCTGGCTTCACATAATCACAGATATTAATTCATTCTGTAAAAATTCCCTGGAATGACAGATGTTAATGTGTGGATGTAATGTTTTTTATCTTTTCTTTTTGTTATCAGGAAAGCAGCACAGGTCAGGCTGTTGAGTTTTCCACAATGGAATTGAATGCCCTTGTAGGTGCACCAGCTGCACCAACCAATGTGCCTTCGGAGGATGGTGATGGTGGTATGTCGAGTGTCAATGAAGAGCCATTTGACACACTCGATACATTTTTGAGAGAACTGCAGGCTGATTTGGCTGAGGCAAGTCAGCCAACTTCAACGACAACACCTAATAATAATTTGTCATGCAGGCGGCAGAGGTACAACATTGCTGCTGCAAATCCGTTATTAGCAGGTGATAAATTCATTAAATTACTGGAATTGAGGGATAAAAGTGTTTTAAATAATCTGCTAATTTATTTTATTAAATATTCATTTCAGAAAAATTAGCAGCACCATCAACGCAGATATCACCCTCATCTTCCATGCCTTATACCGCAAGAGCAGATATTAAAACCGAGAGCATCATGCCGGAAAGCAGCGATGGTAAGTCCCTACATTATCAATAGACGTTAAACCGCCTCTTTACCAGGGGCCGGTAACTCTCCACCAATCGGAAAAGAAAGGATTCTCCTTCCACTTTATCCCCATCGGTACTACAGATCTCTGCATCAGACGTGCAGAAAATCTGGGAAACCCCGCGAGATGTCGCAAATAATTCAAACAGTCTACATCAAACAAATTGATATTCTCTCGTATAAAAAAAAAAACCCGTATGTGATTTTAAACACTGAAAAGGGAAACCGGCCAAGGCCCTCCGCCATAAAAAATTGCAAACGGGCATCCGCGTTAGTACATAATTGCGTTATCCATTCTCATACTTGGCGTTCATTTTTTTCCTTTTTTCATTGACGTAAAGAGTATATTCACTGCCTCTTTTTTTTTTATGCCTCGTGTATGTGCGTATGTGCATTCTACGCATCGTTTGTACATGCGTGTCCCAATTTTGACAATTTACAGCTCTTTCGTAATAATATAAAGGCTTTGAAGTTATGTACATGTGTGTGGGCTCTGTGTAAGTGAGTCAAAAGTTGCTTCGTGATCTCGTTTTTTTTAATTTCTTCGTAGCAATATTATTTTATTTTTGATTATCCGCTAAAAATTCGTGATTTCCGTGTTTCCCTAGAATTTCCTGAAATCTATTAAATATTTCCTGATATTAATTTTTATTTTTCAATAAATTTAATAATAAAGTTAATAATAGAAAAAAAACATGGATTAATTCAGGAGCTCTCAAACCGTTAAATCCGTTTTTCCTTCAAATATCTGAAGAAAGTATTGGAGATAAAATAGATTCACTTACAAACGCCTTCCATTGAATTTTCACAGAATCCCAAATGCCATCAATTAACAATTCCTCTAATTATAGTCCTCCTTCCATTAATCTTTTTTCGTTGGAAAATTCAATTGAATAAAAATCCGTAAGATTTCACAAAAATTCATTCGAGAGCTATCATAATCGTAAGAAAAAAAAAAAAAGGGAAAGAATTGAGTACAAATCGGCTCACGCAATGCTCGTTATAAGCATCCAAAGAGTCTCTTCGTTATAAACGTGTATCACTTTCGCCGTGGCCAAGGCTGCGTGACAATCTCACTGTGATTCTATGTATAGTTATATGTAAGTCAATCATTTAATGCCCGAGTGTCCGAGATTCTTGGGCCATATACAATTTTATCGATCTCGTGGGTTTTCCATTTCTCAATGTGTGTTGATAAAGCAGTCTTGCATTTATCCCCTTTTTTTTCACGTAAAATCACAGCTGTTTTCTCTCAAATCCACTTGTTATTATTCAGTTATCCTCGTTCCCTTGACCCTCCCCAAAAAACCCATAAATCCTTGGCTCCGAAGTTTTCGTGGCCTCAGGGCTCACAAATGCACCACGGAAATAGACTGTTGCTCATTTCTATCTATATGTACAAAGTTAAAAAATAAATGCAGAAGCCTTTGAGAAAAAGGTGCAATGAAACTTTGTGTTACACCCTCTTCCTGGGTGATGACTTTGTTCTCAATTCGTTTTAAATCTTTCGGTAATGGTGACCTGAAAAATTATGCAAGAGAATCATTTCAATTGGGCAATTAGTCCTCGTAATTGTGCTATAATTATTTGAATTCAATTACAATCGAGAATTAATAAATTGCAGTTGAATTTGGAATGAATTTTACACGTGTTAAATAAATTTTCATCGATATTACAACACACAAATGTATAATGAGAATTGAGGGAACCGAATTATTGAGTAATCGGCTTCCTTATATTGCTCAATGCAAGAGTTGAGTATGTATGGTTACGCTGACAACTGTCTTTACCATCGAAATTTCAAAGTTAATTCAACATGGAACACGTGGAATTTTTTTGGTTTGAGTTTGAATGAATTTTCATCGATTTGTGTAAATTTTAAAGAGAGGATTTATTTTACATGTGGGTATCGACATTGCGTTGGCTATTGACTGTGTATTGCCGGTAGAACTGGAGATGTGTTGACATTTTCATTGAATCGGGGTCAGGGATTTCAATAGTCTGTAGTCTATAACCCGCCCTAGGCCATTTATTATGATTATGTACATTTATTAATTTTTTTTTTTTTCATTTAATTTTTATCCCCGGAAGTTTTTGAATATTGAGGGAATTTTGTTCTCTTTTTTTTTTTATCAATTTTCATTAATTCCATTGAAATTACTTCAATTTGTAATGACGCAGTAATTTGAAGGTCACAGGGTTTAATGTATTATTTTTTTTTTTTTTTCATTGTGAAACAAGTGTTTAGAGTCTTTACTCATGGTGTTTGATTCGTAGATAAACCGAGGTGTTTTACGTCACAAATTAAATATTTTTCATGAGTTTGAGACACGTTATTAAAGTCACTGACTTTTCCACAAATTTCATTATCAATTTCGAGGTTTTTTCTAATTAATTCGGATTTATGAGTAGTCAAATAGATCATTTTTTATTATTCAATATTGTATCAATGTATTTAACATAATCTACATAATTCGAGATGTTATGACTGTTGTGACGAATTTCAAGCAGCTTGACATATGCGAAATTAATCCAGTATTGGATTTAAATAATTAATAGATTTTTTGATGAATAAAAATTGGAGGATAATATGATTAAATAAGTTTTTTGAGAATATCTCGGAAATTAAGAGAGATAGGGAAATTTCTGTAATAACCTTTTTTGTAGCCCTTGAAATTCTCTATAAAAAAGGTATCTATGAATTTTTCTCTATCTCGCTTAGTTTCTGAGATATCTCAAAAAAACGAGGGAAATGATAGAAATCGAATTTTTAACCCTTTCGTAACAATTGCATTAATAAAATAGATACAGAGATTACAATGAACCTTGAGCTGGTCAGTTTTTGGCAGCTTCTGCGATCCACATAATTACCCCCCTGTTGACAACACTGGCCAAGGCCTCTCCCTCGACATTAAAATAAATAAAATCGTGTTAACTCAGGCATCAAAGAGAACTCGTCCTTAGGGCGGAAAAATACCCGAAAATATCTCCGAGTCATTAGTCTTCCGTTTAACTATTTAGTATGTTAAAATGTGTGGAACGATGTGAACCGACGAGACAGGTGGATCTGTTCCTTTCCCCAACAGATCACCCTTTTTTTTTTAGTGATCTACCTCCATTAAATTCGAGAGAAATAATATTTCTCGAGCATCTGGGATTTTTCTTCAAAAAAAAAAATGATTTTTCATGGCCAGAGTCTTCCGGCAATGCCAGATTCTTTTTCCTCCGAAAAAAAAACCAGAGTTTCTGATATTTTTTACGATTTTTCTGGCATTGTAAATGGAGTATAAATAAATTTAGATAATAATAATAGATTTGGCGACATTTTAAAATGATTCTTTTCTTCACTGAAAGACTGAATAAAACATTGGCATAAAATTCAGAATATCTGATAGTGAGAGATCGTAGCCGTTATTATATTACAAATCATGTAATTCTTCATCCTTGGATTTATCCAATGTGTCAGGTAAACAGTTTCGCAATTCCCTACTCCATGCCTCAATTGGGAATTTCCTTATACACATGTTTCAAAGGCTCCCTCTCTCTCTAACTTGCCGCATGCTTCTTCGGAATGAGGTTAAAACAAACATCAATCAAAGCGTCTTTTTCGTTCATTCTCTTTTTTAATTCCATTTTCCACGAGATTGGCATTTTCCAAGTTCTTCATTTTTTTGCATTTTTTTTCTGTATTCATTATTTTTAAAGATATCTCGGAAACTAAAAGAGATATCGAAATTTTGCAAGAGACAGTTTTTCTAGGAAATTTCGAGAGCTTCAAAAAAGGTCCCCTGCAAAATTTCGATATCTCTTTTATTTTCCGAGATATCCTCAAAAAACTGATGACAAATAAATTACCTACGAAAAAAAAATGATGAAATTTAAAAGCACGTCATTAGAATGAATTTTGATGAAAGGCACGTGTGACATTGTATGATTCAAAGCCCTTAAAATCTAAATAAAACGCAAAACATTTTTCCAAAGATAACACCAACGTAACTACAACGCAAATAAGATTAAAACCACCTCAAAATAATCGAAAAAAACAAAACTAAATTTCCTCATTTTTTCCATCCACGTGTTTCCAACAATTCAATTCTCAATGCCACCTTTTTTTCCTCGAAAATAAAGGAAGTCTATGAACTCCTACGGAAGTTAAAAATTATCACTTGTCGCATTATCATTGTCTGCAGTTTCGGTGACACCATGAGATGGGTGGGGGGTGGTGGAATCAAATGGCAAAGGCAAACGCAACAGTTTAGAGCGAAGTGTTACGTCAGTGAAAGTGTTATGCCAATGTGGGCCGAGGCTAACCTGTGAGCCCTGTCTCTGATGCTAGTGGTAATACGTGCGCGCGCACGCATCAGCGAAAACCATACGCGTACGGGGAATTATTCCCATTACCTGTCAATTCCCCCATTATTATGATTATTATTTATTTTAAAAAATGCGCAGATTCGATTATGCCTCTCTCTCTTTTTTTTTCTTTATTTTAAGAACACATTTTAATACACGTGTGACACGAATTCATGAGGAAATCGTGAAAAACTATTTTATTTATGAAAACGTGGAATTTTCTTTATCTCTCGTGATAAGAATTCTCAAATTTATCCAATTTTTTTTAAAGGTTTTTTTCTTTTTTTTCTATTTTTTTACGGAGGAAATTGATGGGATTTTTATTCGCCTGATTTATTCATTTTCGTTCTACTTAATCGGACGTTTTTGGATGATGAGGGATTATAAATTCTACAGGATTTTCGATAAGTTTGAGATGGAGAATATTAAGAGAATTTGATTCGATGAAACTGAATTAAATTCACCTGCTCATTAATAAATTCGTGCAGACGAGTTACTGATTTTTCGTCTGGGTCGTTGGATACTATGAATGGAAATGTTAACCTGCGTTATTGATCTCTGTACCTATTTGGAATTCTCAATTATTCATTGGTTTTATTACATTAATGTGGATTGAGACTTTTCTCTTTTAAAATTCCCAATTAATCCTTAAATTATTATAAAATTGAAGAATCGGAAAAAACGTGCAGGAAACACTTGAGTTCATTTCCGTTTAAAAAATAGAAAAAAAAATGCTGACGTAATTCATAAGAATCAGGTCATCATTCGAAAGAACCTCTGCATCTACATTTTATATAAATCCTTAGATTTTCCCGTAGAGTTCCGTTTTCTCATGTGAAACTGATTATTCAATGCGACACAAATACACAAGCGCAAGAGGAAAAAAATGTGAAAAAATGAATATTAAAGGTAAACCAATATGCGGTAGTTGATGCCAGAGGAATAGAAGTTTATTCCCCTCTTTTAACATTAAAAAAAAAAAAACGTGTACTCCGAGTGTATTAGCATGAAGCGTGTGCCAGAGGGCCTTGACACAGTGCGTGTAGAACGGATTGCATGCGATAGCGGAAAGCGCAATCTATTTATCACGATTTATCGTTAAAATTCCAGCAACACGTTTCTCATAATAAAAAAAAAAGTGCCAAAAAAAAAAACTACATAATTCTTCATATTTAATGAATATTTTTAACCGAGATCCTCAACCCTACAATGATATTCCTGATCGTTGAACTCCTCCATAAAGTTCATTTGATTTAACATGTAAAATCTATATTCGGTGGAATGAAAAAGCGTCTAGACATTTTATTATGAGAGTATCAAGTGAAGTTTCGAAAATATCACATCATCCTGATTCAATTAACTTCCCTCAACATTTTTCATTTATCGAATTTCCTCAGTTTACTTTCTTTCATTAATAATTAATCCAAAATTCAATTTAATAATACATGAAATTTAAATAAAATTCATTTTCCCTTCTATTATCGTTAATTCCATGAAATAATAAATGAAACTTTGACAAAAAATTAATGAAAAAAAAAAAGGGGGAGTAATCTTCAAAGGTTCATTTACACAATGTTAATAACAATTTTTTCCTCATTTTTTAATTGCTGCTTATTTGTGATGAAGCGTCGTGTGTGTTTAGTGGCATGTTGAGGTCTAAAAAAGGCCTCCATAGGACTCCTCTGGTCTTGCATTCAATCCCTCCAACACGAGAGCAACTCCGTGTGTTGATCGAAGCTCACTCAGACATGATAATTCGGTTCAGGACAGAGGCCTCATCCCCCTCCCTCTATATTTATTATATATACATGTATATAACAAACAGTTATCGTCCCTTTTCCTCGTTTAAACGCTTCTTACCACGTTTCAACCGTGTGCCCTCGCTTCATGTAATTTTCATCGTGAAAAACTTGCGAAATTATCAAACCGAGACACAGTGATAAAAAAAATATATATAAAAGAGAGTTTATTGTACAGAGAAGGGTGATATATATCGCCCATTATTGAACCGTCTGAGGGAAAAATATGTGGACGTGAATAAATAAAAGGAAATTAATAAAACACTCGATTTATTTTATTTATAAGAAATTAATTGGACTTTTTTCTTGCATTTATTCTCTTCTTTTATTCGGGGGAAAAATTCAATTCTATGAGTAAGACCATCTTACATAAAAAAAAAATAAATACGCAACTCTGTCGCGACAGAACCTCATCCTCCCTCTTTTTTTTCCTATTTTATGTATCGTGTCTCGGTGAGTTTTGGAGGTTAGGTGAGGGTCGATGTGAGGGTGCTTGCTCCCTCCCCCCAAGGTCGTCTGGGGCGGTGCTATCGATTTGACGCCTGTTCGCCCTTTCCATTTCCTTTGGGCTTTCTTACCACTTTTTTTTACTCGGGACTTTAACACATCACATGGAAGGTGATTTTTTTTGCGACGTCGAGCCCAGCTGATGGCCGCCAGCATCGATCAATCAGAGAATCCTTCTTTTTTTTTTGCTATTATTTTTATTTTAATTGAAATTCTCGTTATTCTTTTGAAGGAAGGGTATTCACCATTTGGAACGTAATCCACTTATTCATTGAGCTTGAAAAAAAAAAATTCTCCCCAACGTTTGCGAGGGGTTTAACTTGTCGACACTAGCCTGTATCTATTGGCGTGGCAATAATTGGTCCTGTCCCTTCAAAGTACAGTATTCATTTCCGATCGCTTGGATAACTGCCACTTTTACGCATAAAACACGTCCCTCATTGACGTAACTGGAAAAACAAGAGAAAACTCGAAGAAAAAGTGTAATTTACTGGGGAAAAAATCGTTGTAAATAATTAAATTCCTTCTTTTTTCCATTGAGCATGTAATTACACTGAATTTATAATGTCTCGAGTCGCACACAAAATGGCGGAAAGGGGAGGAGAGTTTATTCGGGGGGGAAAAAAAAGTGGAGATATTGCGATAAGACGAAAAATGTTGAGGTTCTATGGACTTTAGGACGTGACCTCTGCAGTTCAAATACTCGGCGCCATTTTGGGGACATTGGGATGACCTTGGGGTGGATTTTCCTGGAGGAATTTATAAGGTTTTTTAAAGGAATTGAATTTTTGAGAGAAAGGGAAAATGATTTTTATGAGAATTATTTATTTTTCTTCTTGAATTCATTTATTTTCATTGAGCCTGACGCAATAAGTTGAGTAAACTGGTTTTTTTGGGGTGGGATGTGTCTAGACTTGCGTCTTAAATGTCAATGGGGAAGGTGGAGAAGCATAAAGTACGAAAATTGTGAAAGTCCTTAAGGGTGAAGAGATGAGTCTGTTTACTGAACGAAAGTGAAGCAGAGAGTTTTCTGTGTACTGAGGAAGGGGTGGTCCTGAGTACTCCAGTGAAAGTTTCATTGGCGCTCGATAACGTCAAGGTCACGGTCATGGCCTCTGGAGGGGTGATTTCCCGATTCTAAACGTCTTCTAATCGTTCGATTAATATTCAATAAAAAAAAGACTGAATTCGTCCGACTTTATCTAAAGATATCTCGGAAACTAAGAGAGATAGAGAAAAATCACAAGATACCTTTTTTGTAGGGAATTTCAAAAGCTTCAAAAAAGGTCTCTTGCAAAATTTCCCTATCTCTCTTAGTTTCCGAGATATTTGAAAAAAAAACTGAGGGAACAAAATTAATCACTTGAAATTCTTGAAAAAAATGAATAATTCGCAATTCACGTATTTCATTAATTATTTCGTGGAACTATTGACACAAGTTGTGTTGTGACATCTGAAGAGCCGTCGGTGCCGACAGACGATGACTTTCACTACTGAAACTAGTAAATGCTAATGTTATTGGTTCTTTCGCTTCTTTTGGCAAAGTTTCAGTAATAACCTTGACCCCGGGTTTGGATCGATCGGTTACCCGGCAGTCACCATGGCTACGAGAGCCACGTTATTGCTGTGATGGTGGTGTTTTTGGTCCTACATCCCTTCGCATCCTTGGCACGCACGTAACTTATCGCGTTTTTTTTTTTTTCACGAGAATGCGAGACTCGACCTCCAAAATCCTCCGGTTTTAGATGTATATTCGCGAATTTTTCGCCTCTCTGGTGTTATTTCTTTGTACCCGCATGGGAGCCCTTATCACGTCCTTCACAACACGTCTGACCCTCTTTATCCTTATGCTACTGAATTTCATAATGGAATTCGTCAAATTTTTCGGTGATTTTACGAATCCTTTAATTATCAAAAAATCGAGAAAAACATTAAAAAAAAAAATTTTAAAAAATGGAAATATTATTTTTGGCATTAAGGGTAGGTCAAGATGGAGGACGATGATGATTAGACAATTCTCCTCTTTTTCCTCTCATTATTATGACTCTTCTCTATTTTCTTTCATGAGAAAAAAAAAGGGAGAATCTGGAATTGGGGGATGGAGTTGATACTGGAGCTCTACTTTATCAAGTTCAAGGACGACCACGCCCTGTCTGGCCTCATCATCCCCTAAGAAACTTTGACTTATTTTCCCATTACAATTTGCAGACATTTTTTTTCTCAATTATTTTATCACTAATATAAAAATGGAGAAAATCGTATTTTTTTTTTTCTGAATAAATTAATGAATGAAAATATCTCATTTACACAAACTTCCGCTGATTTTCTTCATTAAATATTTTTTTTTTCAAATCAAAAATAATAATTTATAAATAAGATTTCGGAATAATCAGAGAGAGGGAGGTCAGAGAGTTCAAATTCACTGATGCACTCAAATTCAGATAAATAATTTTAAATGGAATAAAATTCTTTTGCTTCAATAATTCACTAAAAAAAAAGATGAATAAATTAACGAAATCGTTTAACGAGTGTGTGAATTATGACATCAGAAAATAAAACGATAAGTTTGCCTTTTTTTTTTAGTGATAAATTGAATGTGCAGAGAAAAAAAGGGGGAATTGTGCGACAACAAAGGTCACATTATCAATTTTTGCAGTTTAAAGAGAAAGGCCAATGCATAGAAAGAAGCACTGAATTTTTTTTCAAACAAATAATAATGATAATTTCATGAATTTGAGGCAAAGGCGTAAAGAAATGCAAGTTCGTGTGAGGGAGTTAACGAAAGCGTTAAAAATCCAGTGAGAGTTTATCTTTTTTCATTAAAAATTATTAGAACATGTCATATTCAATGATTTTCCTTAAATTCTCTCTTAAAAAAAATGAAAATTTCATTTCTATGAATTTATCAAAATTTTCTTTCTAAAGAAAAATCCATAAAAAGTGAAGTGAATTCGTAAAAACGTAAATAATGAAAAAAAAAACATAATTTTTTATTGACAGACGTCCTTGAAGTGAGCCCCAATGTTTATCAGTGTGAGAATTCAACACGAAATGAGGGGATGATGTGAGAAGAAATACGGACGGCCCAAGGGCGTATTTCTCGTGAAATTTTTGGGGATAAGGGAGGGGAATGTTTGTCGACGGAAGGAAAGTGTCTGGGGGTTGGGATAGGACGTATATATACAGAAAGAAGGTCGTAGAAAGGACGTGGAGGGTTTATCATGGGGGGTAGGTGTAGGTCAGCACCCACCTACGCACGAGGCAATAACACGAATCAATACATTTATTTTTTGGTCATCAATTGTCTCCTAATTTTTTTTATTAAATCCATCCCTCCAGTTTTTCAAAAATATCTCGAAAACCAAGAGAGATAGAGTAATTTTACAAGAGACCTTTTTTGTAGATCTAGAAATTCTGCACAAAAAAGGTATCTATGAAATTTTCTCTATCTTTATTATTTCTCGAGATATTTTTTAATTAATTTCCACTCAAGCGTTATTATTTTTTGCGATTATTAAATTCAGTGAATTTAATTCTCGTGAAAAGAGAGGAGAGAAGGGGGAGAAAATGGTGCATAAAAAGCGCATTGAAAGGAGGAAAAAAATGCGAAGTTTATCGGGTTAACGAAGCGATGAGGATTGAAGGGAGAGGACACATGGTTAACACTGGAGGGTATCGCTTTCGACGCAACCGTTCGCGCGTTCACAGACTCACGCTATTTTTATTATTCAAGAGGTCTTTTATCCTGGATCGCTTGTGTCTACGTCAGACCAAGCAAACAGTTTGAATAATTGATATTGTTTTTAATATCAAAACTAGGAATACCTCACAATTAAATTTGTAATTAAAAAAATTCTTAAATATTTAAATTAAATTAAAGAAATGGAAAATTCGAGTTAAATGGAAAATTGCATGTAAACGTTAAGGGAGACAGGAGTATCGGTGTGACTGGCACTAAAAAGAGTTGGAAAATTCAGGTCGCGCCTTGACACACTTGCACTTACCACGTGCATCGTATCGAGTGCGCATGCGCCAACAATCGGTGCTCTCTGTTGCATTGCATCGTGGAGACAATTTTCAGTCATTATCCGAGCGAAAAATGTAAATTCAATTATTTTCCCTCAAATTCTGGCAAAATCCAAAAACCGAATTATTAAAAAAATAATCATAATTCCATAATTTCATTCGTAAATTATCATTATTTACCTCTCAATCGTTTTCATCACAACAGAATAATAATAATGCAAGAAAAAAAAGAGAGAAATAATTGAAAAATAGAGAGTTTGAATGATTCTATACTGGTTTAACAAATCCTCCGAGGGAAAGGAGTCGAATCGGGTGTGTTTCCAAGTGCATTGGAAGCGCGTAGTTTGTTTAATGCAACAAAAAAAAGTGCTGAAAGAAAGAGAAAAATTCAGGAGAGGGAGGATAGTTTCACTGTGTCCGCTCTTACTGATGGCGCGAGTGAATCCACGCGACCTCAACAAGTTACACACGCTCATCATGAAATCTCGTCGATACGATTTCCTATTCTTTCTTTCACTTGTGAAATTTACCTCGGCATTATTATACCCCAATTAGCCATAAAAATATCTGGAAAGAGTGCGCACTTTTAAAATAATAAATGCAGTTTTCATTGAAATTTCATTTTTATTCCTTCCACTCAAACAATGCCAATTATCTCCGTAAATAATTGAGATACGAAAAAAATCGTAGATACCTTTTTTGAAGAGAATTTGAAGAGCTAAAAAAAAGGTCTCTACAATTTTTTTCGTATCTCTAATATTTTTCGAGGTATCCAAAGGAATTCATGAATTTTCTCGAAATTTTCCTCTCATTCTTCAGCAATTGTCATCAACTCGAGTTGTAAATTTAAAAAAAAAACTTCTCATAGTACATATAAAGCTGCTGTAGTATTAATCTAGGCCATGGCTAGCACTGCGCATTCACATTACGCGTTAATATGTGAATACACATACATTAGTAACAATGTTAGCGATGGATTTGAAAATACGTGTTTGCCACTGATCCATACGAACACTGTCATCGCGTGATACTATACAATTGCATTTGGCACACACATGTTTGCATAATTTTCAATTGTACATTCATTTATTATTGAAGACCAGAAGTTTAACTAAACGTTTCTCCCAATCATTTAAAAAAATAAAAAAAATGAATTTCTATCAATTTAAAAAAAAAAACATTGGGAAGAAAGGAAAAACACGAACTTTTTCGCACGCATTATTTCCCTCTCTCTCTCTGTCTTCCTCTCATTGCAATTCTGAGCGTGACGGGAAGTAAGAAAGGCGTTCTTCAAGGATGAGAAAGGGATACGAGAGACGATGGTGTAGTGGAGGAGCCGATGGCCTTCCGTAGAGTTTCCACGAAACGATGAAAAAGAGTTGGCAAACACATTAAATTTTATTGAAGCCAGCATAGTCAACAGCATCGAGAATAGTGAAAATTCTTCCCTTTTTTTTTTCTCCATTGAATTCTCCTTTTCGGAGATAAAAATTCGATATCCACAAAGTTGCGTTTAGATGCAGTTTATGTAGACGTGTCCGAGAGAGAGAGAAGAGTCTTCTCGGTCGATGAGCGGAGGGGGGAGGGAAGTTTAGGCCTTGAGAGAGTTCGCTGCACCTCCCGTCCATCCACCCGTCCTGCCCCACCGGCCTCTTTCCCTCCCCACTCATCTCGAGCCCTCTCTCCCTGACTCTCCTACTTCCCCCTTTTTTTTTTTTTCTCCTCAAAACCCGCCAGTGAACGATGCACATGCAACTGCAGAACTCGTGGCTTCAATTTTTGAGTGACAATTATCTCTCGAGAAAAAAACATTGCATTATAATAAAACGCCTCGTGGAGAATTTCAAGAGAAATAATTGAGCGATAAGAGACATACGATAGGCCCTGCAAATTGATACGTTTATTCCACGGTAGCTGTCCACACAGAGGACATTGTCTTCATACGAATCATCGGATTACAATTCAAACTTATTTCCCTTATGCATCATTGTGACCTCTAAATTTAATTAAAAAAACAAAATAACCTGAATATTAATTTCTTATTAATTAAAAGAAATCGTGCACTCTGCGTCACTCTAGTGCAAGTCCAGAGGACTTATGCCCCTTTATTTTTAAACCAATCATAAGTGCAGAGACTTCAGAGGCTCCGCCCCTTTTTTCAAACTTCTGCAGTTTGAATTACGCTTCTGCATTTAAAAAAATTGTGCACTTGCATCACTTTAGGAGGAAAAGTGCGCAAGTGTATATGACTTATGGGACTTTTTTTTAAGCCAATCGTTGGTGGAGATACTTGAGAGGCCCCGCCCCTTTTTTCAAATATCTGCAGTTTAAATTACGCTTCTGCCTTTTATTCATCGCACAATAAAGCGAATACTCCTTTGGCTAGTGCAGACCGGGACCTTGGAAGTAGCGGATCGGGGGAATCTTTCCGGTTCTCGCGGACGTATACCGCCAAAGGGTTATTTCTTATTTCGTGCCCTTGGAAACTCGTGCGAAGCACATGCGGAGTAAAACGAAGCAGCGCTTCATCCGACACCTTCTCTCTTTCATTATTATTATGTGAATATGTGTGGATTCTATGGGAAACAAAAGCGCACACAGACACAAAGGCTTATTATTATTGTTTTTACAAAATAATTTAATCTCTTCTCTCGCCTTTTCAAAACTCTTCACTTTCTGCTGAAAATAATTGGCCGATTGGCTTCTCTATGGCGTTCCATACTGCCACACCGGAAAGAACGTTGATTTCACTGGTTAAGAAAGTAAATTGTTTCGTTTTAATGTTTTTTTTAATATATTTATTTATTCATGGTTTCATGGAAATTTAATAATTTCATTTTATTAATTAATTTTCATCGAATTTATTTTGATGAAAAAAAATCATTGAAATAATTGAATTAATTTTCAATAGAAAAATCATGGAAAATTAGGAAAAAAAAAATAAAGAACTTTTCTATTTTTCTTTTCTCTGACGTGACGTCTTGGAAGGGAAACGTGTCGAGGAAAAGTGCACGTTAGTCTCGGCCTGAATCGTCGACTAATACTCTTCCTTCTATTTCAAACTCTCGAGTTCCTTTCTCGGTGACTTTAAATGGAAATAGAGAAGAGAAAGAAGATTTTAAAAAAAGAGTGTTTTAAACCATCACTATCTCGCAGAGATTAGAATCAATCCTTTGAAGCATCAATATGTATTTTATCTCTTATCTCTGTGTATTTAATTGTTGAACATTTTTTTTTTTCTCTTCAATTCCATATACATGGTGTTATCAATTTCTGCACGTCATTTTTTTTTTCATTCCTACGTAACCTATTCTAACATTTATGATAATAAAATAGGAGAGAAACGAAAAAAAAAAACATTTTTTCCATCAATTCCCCACTTTTTCCAGAATATCTTCGAAACCATTAGAGATACGATGTTTTTGCACTGAACCTTTTTTGTAGCTCTTGAAATTCTGCACAAAAAAGGTATCCATGAAAATTTCTCTATCTCGATTATTTTTCGAGATATTCAGAGGGAAATGATGGAATGAATGGATTCCTCCTATTTTAACTTTTTACTACTGAATTTTTCAAACACAATGGACACACTTTTCCCATCGGGGGAAAGGGAAACGATCTCTTCTGCATTATGACAATACGACCTGGTTCCGGATTACGACTATGCAATTCTGTCTGCGGTCTTAAATCGATTAGAAATCGACTTTTCTTTACCAGGTTATGAGAATTGGTTTGATTGAGAACAGGTGAATTTTACACGAATTTCCCTCTTTAAATTCGATATTTCCCCATTTTTTTTGAGAAAATTCTTGTAAAATACATTTTCACCCTTTTGTGAAGACCTGCACCATTTTGCCCCTATGTCAATTGATTCCAAAAATGAAATAAAATCATTTTTTTCATTTTTTTCGTTTCACCTCGAGAGTAGAGGTTCAGAATCTCTCGAAGGCCTGTGATAATAAGTCCGGGGTGCGTGGCCACGGCCCCGACGTGGATAAGATTGTGGTCTACCCGATACCCCCCTTTTTCTCCCCCCTCGTCCCCCTGAATCCTTTGGATGTAACTTCATACGTACACATTGGTGCGCATGCAGCTAATTTAACACACAAAGACGAGAGAATCGTCGGTGATTCTAACCCTCGAGCGTACAATAGTCTTTACTTATTTTTTAGTATCGGAGAAAAGATAGTCGACCGATAAGGAGTAGTTGGAGAGAGGGGGAGGGGATGGGCTGTGATAACCCGTGCGATTCATCGGGATTTCGCGAGAATAAAATTCGAAATAATTGAATGGTCACTATTTATCGAATATCTCGAAAACTGAGCGAGATATCGAAATTTTCGTAGAGACCTTTTTTGTAGCTCTCATTCCGCTCTACAAAAAAGGTCCTCTCGAAAAATCATCTATCTCTCTTAGTTTCCGAGATATCGTTCATTAAAGATCCCTCCTTTTTCCAATTTTTTCTGCAATTTTTTTTTCTCGCTAAAAATGTTTTTAATAAAATCGTAAAAAAAATGGAATAATTCAATGAGGTAATATCCTGTTGATCCCTCTAAATCGTCCACTTCCTGTCACAAAAAAACCGAAAAATCTCCAACAACCTGTTTCCTAGATACTCCGTTGAATCGATCGTAAACGTTCGAGAAAATGCCGAAGAAAAAAATAAAAAAAGAAATAAGCACGGGCAATTTAATGCCTGTTGCGGTAGGCTCTCGCACAGGGGCGTCGCGACGTTCATTATCCGCAGAGATCCTCACTCCTAAAAATTTCCCCTCTCTCACACTTACACTCAGGCGCTTCTTTTTTGATCCATAAAATTGATTGTAAAGAAATCGCAGCACGCGGTAGTTGAACGCCGGTACGCTCCGATTCTCCCCGAGTTTTACCGAGGTCGGAGAAAAAAAACTCTTGGTTTCAGTGTACACAAACACACACATAGAGCATGTGCGCGCGCGCAGTTTGCGAGACTGTAGAAAGAGTCGGGAAGTAATGCGAACGCAGAGCCTGAAAGTAGCTTCCCATCGTTCACTCGAGTAGCAATAGTTCCTTCCCAAAAAAGAATGAAAAAAAGAACAAACCTTTAAAAACAAAAAGAAGACTCTCCCTCAAAACTTCTGTAGTATTGAAAATAAAAAGTGCAAACTCTCATAATTAATGTAAGAATAGCCACAAGCATAAATAAACGTTTGCAAACTCTTCGAGTTGGAATTCAGGAAGAGGACACAGACAATCGAGGATTGTGGGCTTGTGTAGCGGATTCAGAGGACTCAGTCAGTGTGCCACCGGCGCCTCTTCCCCCACTCCCTTCTCTCCCTTCTCCCGGCTCGTTGCCCCCACTCCCGGGCATACATCCTCGTTGGTTAGTCCGTCCCCGCGCCTTCTTCCTCCCCCACAAGCTTTCTTACCCGTTCTTGCACGCACTATGGGACGTAAACACGGAGCAGTCGAGGGTGAACCGTTGGCTGGATAGGTCGTGTCGCTCCGCGTTTCAATAATTCTCAATTTATTAATTCAATTAATTGAATATTGTGTTAAAGTGTTTGTGATCAGTGGAATTGACATTATTTTGGGTAAACAATTGAGTGTTTAAAGTGAATAACAATTTATTGTTAAATTATTAGTGATTAGGAAGTGAAACTGAAGTTTATTGAATAATGGCGAGAATTTGGTAGAGGTCAAGAGGACCCAGGCATTTTTTAATTTATCTCCAGTGAAAATAAAGAGAGACAAGATGCTGGAGGATCAGCCGCTGGATTTGAGCGTACGTGTTGGTGATTATGCGGAATTATCACGTGAAGATAATACTATGGAACGGGATACACAAGAGCAACAGAATCGTAAAGAAATTGAGGATTATGGTAATGCTGCAATGAGACTGAGGGAAATTGTTACAACATCGAGTGTTGAGTACTCGCAAATTGAGGATAGAACATGCTCCGAGGATTCCGATGATTCTTGCTCTGATAATAATCAGAAAGACGGTGGCAGAAGCAGATTAAGGCCACCTGGTACAAAACCATATAAGAAGAATCTCATGAGACGATACTGTGAGTTTATTCATCAGTGAATTAAAATAATGAAAAATCCAATTTTTTTTTGCATTTTAGTGAAGTGTTTTATTCAATTTTCTTACATTTCTCCAGACACAATTATTTGAGTAATCTATTACTAATAAATTATCACAGAATAAATTTATTTGTATTAGCATAAATAATGAAAAAAAAAAAAAATGTAGAACTCTTTAATCTAGTAATTACAGTAGACTATTTTAATTTGAATTAGAAATTTTTTTCTGATTGCACAGACAGCCCAAAATTTCTAACATTACATAAATATTTGATTAGATAATGAAATTATTATTTTCGCAATGATAAAGAGACATTCGAAGGAAGGAGAAATTTTTTTTTTTTTCAAGGATACTAGAATCAATGTTACGTTGATTAAGTCTTCTCAAATAATGTGATACATTAATTTCTTCTTTTTTTTTTTCACGTTTTTGCTTCAAAGTTAATCAGTAATTCTTATTATATCGATTGACTGAGGTTAATCAAGTGGGTCGGTTGATTAACCAGGAAAAAAAAATATTTGCAGACACTTTTTTTTTTTTTCTCGAGGCATTGATTATCAGTAATTATTGTTAATGAGGCACAAAAAAATTTGGAGGTTATTTTGCATTTTTTTTTTGCCTCCACTTTCTTCATGATTTAATCTAATTTCTACTTTTATTTATTAAATTGATGCTCGAGTGCGTTTGAGTGCGTAATACTGATATGAAAAATTGGAGGAAAAAAATTACGCAATACCAACTCGAAGGTCGTGCCAAATTTATACTGAAAAAAAAATGAGAGAGGGAGAGTACACATGAATTCACAATTTGCGAGTTGATTTAAAAATCGGGTCTGCTTCTCCTTTTTTTTCAGAGATTCATAGCGATAACAATTTGTTCGGCAATTTCACGAGGATTATCATTTCTTTACCCTCGAGGATAATTTCGATGTGGCAATGAGCCTAAGAAATACTAGAATCTGTGACCTGCCCCAAGACTATTAAAATTCAAGAATTAATTAGCATAATTCGGTTTTTATTCGATTGTTCAATTATTCGGTTTTCAACTCTTTAGTTTAATTCTTTGGAAAAAGAACGAGGAAAAGGACGAAATGTGAAAGTTTTCCTGGGGTTTTCCCGGGGGAAGAGAGAATTTCACTCATTTTTCATTTTAGTCACACTTCCCTTTTATTCTCAAAATTCGGAACTTTCACCTCTAGTATCGAACCTTTTCCCTTCCTCTGCTCCAATTTCTCTCTTTTTTTTTTTCATTTTTTTTTTTACTTTTCAAGGGCTGATAAATATTATCAAAGAATCTGGGGAAATTAATTTAAGAGTTTTTCCGAGGGAAAATATTCTTCATTTATGATTGAATGGACACAGGTTACTGGCTACCGTTTTTCAAGCATTCAGCTTCTGTTCTCTTTTGTACTCAACCGAGAAAATTTAACCAG
Organism: Aleiodes testaceus; assembly: GCA_963565655.1. Taxonomy (NCBI): domain Eukaryota; kingdom Metazoa; phylum Arthropoda; class Insecta; order Hymenoptera; family Braconidae; genus Aleiodes; species Aleiodes testaceus. The sequence goes on from OY751422.1 coordinate 4,161,932, forward strand.
CAGGTAGCACCATTCTCTACCTACAATAAATCTATGAATTTTTATTTACAACCCAACAGTATTTACCCAAAACTTGTCACTTGACTTGCACATTATTTATTTCTTTGAGAAATTGACTTTTTTTTTTATGAGAAAAAAAGAAGAGAAAATGGAAATTTTTGGAAAATAAATTAAATTTCTTCAAAATTAAATTTAGAAAAAAATGAAAAATTCAATTTTATTAAATTAAAAATAATTTTTTAAAATCATTGGGTGGTCTTATTTTTCTTCATTTTAAATAATTAATCATTTTCGTGGAAATGTCAAACGAAAAGTCTCATTGTAATTCAGGATATTGGCCAGCCGAGGGTCCACCCAACTTCCTGTCTAATGTATCATAAATTCACCATTAAATTCTTTTATCTTCAATTTCTAAAAATATCCAGTATTTTTTCCTCATGACAAATAAATGGAAAAATAATTAAATATTTTTCCTAACCTTGATAAATTATTTTTCCTCGATAAAAAAAAAAAAAAAAAAAAAAAGTTGCATCCTCTCGTTAGATTTCTCTCGATTTACTCCATAAAAAAAAGAGAATATAGAGTAATGGAAAATATGTATTTAAATAGCTTTTACTTCCGCCTGAGATATATAATACTGTTGTGAATTTAAAACTTTCGCCCTCGATTGACACGCACAAAAAAAAAAAGTCGAAAAAATTCGGAAAAATCATTTTTTACCTCGAGAATTAATTTTAACCTATTTTTTCCCATTATTCATCTGCAAAAAATGAGAAGAAAAATTGAAAAATTATAGAAATAAGAGAATTCTTACATTATTAAATTGATAAAAAAAAAGAAGTGACTTTTAACAGCAAAAAAATAGTCGTATCAGTGCAAATTTAACGAGCAAACACAAGATTATAAAGAAAAAAAAAAAACGAGAAATAATTGTCCATGTAATTTCTCCATCTCTTTTACAAAAAAAACATGAACTCAATGCCAATTAAACTTCACATTGTATAAATATTGAATTCTTCATTATTTACCATTACTTTCAAACACATTTCAATGAAACATTATAGTTAATATTTATTCACAAATTTATTTCAATGTTAATTATTTAATTAAATCATTCATAGTGTCCAGTATGCAGCAATTCCTCTAAATTAAATAGACCGTAAAAATCCTGATAATAACCAAAAAAAAAAAAATATAAATGTAGTAATCATGCCTACGCAATGTAATAATTCATTAAAACCCTAAAAATTTTGAAATATTCAATTATTTCATACCGTTAAAAATCCAACCGCAATAATAACTTAAAAAAAAATTCAATAATTCCCTAACTAATAATAAAGTAATAAAATGCGAACGATGAGCGGTAACACCGGTGTGCAATGTAGTTATAAGAGGAAGCAAAAAGGAACGATGGAGTGCCTATTGAATGCATCAGCCCTGACCTACATACTGTGAAAATAAAAAAAAAAAATGCAGCAACTTGTGGGCTAGGCGTTGTAGTGCCTACGCTAGGTACTAAACCCGATCTATTATAGCCTACGAGGTGCGCGCATTGCCCGCGTGCCACCGCAACTACACACACACATACACATAAAGCATTAACCGTTGAAAATAATGAGTGTCTACTACACTATCTCTCCATCTAGATAAAAGTTTCCCAAAAGAAATAAAAAAAAAAAAAAAGGTGTTGCGTAATTTTGAAGTCTTCCGGTTACATTTGAAAATGAAAGAAAAAAAAATCACATTTAATTTCATTGAATCACTTTATTTCTCATGAAACTAAAATAATCAATTCCGTAATTCAGAGTTGTCTCACATCGTCCTTGACACGTTTTCCCTTTTCTCTTTCCTTATAAACACAAGATTTCGATGGTTAAGTCTTCTCTCTTTCTTTTTTATTACAGCTTCATCTGTGTTTTATCGGTTTATTAATGCGAATTTGAGGGGAAAATAATGTGTTATCGGTTCTTGGCCTTCGGATAATTGCAATCAATGTGTGTTATTTTTTTTTTTTTTATTTTATTTTTATCAATTAAAAAGCAGGAGTATTGAAGAAAAAAAAGGGTTTGAGGAGATGAAAATTCTCATGAATTCCGTGAGAAATGGATCGAATTATTTCCCTTTCAATCAATCTGTACTTTATTATCTTTTCCCTCTCTTTTCCAAGGAAGTGGGCGGACGAGGTCGCATAACACGTATTTACGCTTCGTACATGCACAGAAGAAACGTCGTCTTTTTATTATTATTCTTCTATATATTCATCTCATTTTTTTATTTTTTTTTTTTCCTGTCGTGTTACCGAACGACAATGGAAGCGGCGACGTTTCGACGGCGAGTCTCCTCCGATGTGTATTCATCGGACAAAAAATAGGTCAGGGACGGATTTGTTATTTTTACTGGGAACACGTTGAGTTTGCACTCAATGATATTTCCTCTTTTCTTCCCTTATTTCTATGGGGAAAATGGGGGAGAAGGATTCTTCTACCTGACTGTGAAAGTGAAACGGGGAATTTTTGTATTGTTAGTCAAGGACAATTTTTTTTACGGTTGGAACACCGATACGAATCGATTGACCTTAATTTTTCACAATTTTCCTTTTTGGGAGAAAAATTGACTTTGAACAGCTTTCTTGAGATATCTCGGAAACTAAGGGAGATGGGAGAATTCATGAAGACACCTTTTTTGTAGAGAATTTCAAGAGCTACAAAAAAGGTTATTATGATTATTCCTCTATCTCTCTTAGTTTCTGAGATATCTTAAAAAAACTAGTTTATATTCCCTTTTTTTTTTTGAGAATTTCTGGAGTTTAATTAATTCTGGATTTTCCTCCGGAATTGAGGGGATTGCGCAAGATGATGAAAAGAATGAAAATCACACGCGGAGAAACGAGATAACGTGTGCAGTTTTTGAGAGCGAGTTTGCGAGAAGCGCACGCGCTCCCAGCCCACTCTCGATTTCGTTAACCGGAAGGAGGTCACGTGAGGCGTCATGAATTGCATGTAACATTGTGAAAATTCTTCAGCAAGAATCAGCGTTTATTTTGTCCCCTGAATTCCATCATTAATTTCTCAATTTTTCCTCTCTTTATTCCGGCTTGTACTCTCGTTCCCTTTATTATCTGGGACAGGTACGCGTTTATGACCCGTGAGCGGCGCCATCTTTGTGTGCGCCTTGAGTGTGTGATGTCACATAGAAAGAGAGAGTCTCGTTACCGTTACGCAATCCTCCGGTGTGCACATACACACAACGAAATGAAGAAAAAAAATTGAGAAAAAAGAAGAGGCGGCGAGTGACGCGCGTTTGTAACAGAGAAAGTCGGACCGAACGCTGACCTTACGTACTGACGCATCTGCCACTCATTTATTCCACTAAAAAATTGATTTCCAAGAAATAAAAAAAAATTCCACAATAACCCACACATATAAAAGTATAATCCAGAATTTTTTCAAATTTTTTCAACGACTTTTTCCATCCGAAAAAAAATGAATAGTGAAACCAAGTGAAACTGGCGGAAGCAACTGATGGAAATAAAAATGTTTATTACCCGACGAGTGTAAACGAATGTAGTAAGAGGAAGTTGTGAAGAATAGAGAAGCGTAGTATCAACTCGTCGGTCGATGCGGCTAGACACCCACCCACTCTCTACCCGTCTCCCTCCCACTATCCTCTCTCTCGCGAATCAAGGTCGCGCAAGGTTAAATGTGACCTATAACACACAGAGTCCGCCCTTTTGCCTTCTCTTTACGCAGATAGAATTAATGTAAAAAAAAAAAAAAACGTTGGCGTTTCTTTGTCCCTTGGAAAAGAAAGGGAATCGGCCTTATTCAGGCGATTTCCAACTTAATTGAAAGCATTAAGGCATAAATAAAAGAGGCTAATTATTGAGGTATCCAGGAAGACATAACGTCCCTCTCGGACGTTATTATCCTTTGCGAAACATAACAGGTGCATTTTAATATAAAGTGCATGAGAAAAGCTTCTCGTGACGTACAGTGTTATTACATATTTTTGCCTTCCCCTCTCCCCCCTCTCTCTCTCTCTTTTACCGAAGACTTTTATATGCAGAGACCAACTCCCACCAACTGACAGTAGTTTCACGTTTTCCACGTCTGTCGTTCAATGTTGGGGAGAAAAAAATTGTTGGAAAAAATTGCTGCAGGGGGACAATCTAAAATGCACCCTTGCCCTGTCATCATCCCTATGTGGGGAGAGAAAGTGATAGCTCCCTCGATTCTTTAATAGTTCAGTTGAACTTCGGTTTGCGCGTAAATATATTGTTCAACGGGCAAATTCAGGGGAGAGAATCGAAATGCGTCAAAAAGTAGGAGCTCCCTTTTTTTTTTTTTATGATTGACATGGTGAAGAAATATTATTATTATTTTTTTATGGAAAAGGGGAAAACTTTTGTTTCAATCCGACGTTTTTTTTCCAGAATTTTATTTTATTTATTCTTAATAATTAGGTGAGGGAAACGAAAATAAATGAGATCAATACGTGCATTAAATTATTCATTATTTCAACGTCAACGTATTTTTAGATAATTATTAAAGGTTTGATTTAATACTGGAAATACATGTGTCAGAAGTAATGATTTTGATTTTAGTGGATTTTTGTTCCCCTTGAGGGAATTTAGATTAAAGGGTTTTCAGGCGGATCAACTCGCCTCTTCCTGTTCCTACATTTTATAATAATAATATTTCCTACTGTCACTTTACTCTTTACCTCTCCCCCCCATAAATCACCATCGTCACAAGTTTACTCAACTCGCACGTGTCCCAAAAAGAATTCCATTTTATTACGTAATCAAATTGAGATAAAAAATTATGAAATTAAAAGAAAAAAAATAATTCTACTATTTATATAGAAATTTAAAATTCACGTTTACTATCTAAGATGTGGAAAAAAATCTCTCTCGATTCGTTGAATTTTCCCTTCTACGATAATCGCGGCTCGTCGAGAAATTGCTTAATGAACCTGACGGTGGCACTAGCTTTTGCCTGAAAGGAAGGTAGAAACGTTGCAGTGGGTCAAGGAGAGTCTACCACGGCTTTCACTTCCTCTCAACACACACCGGCAAAACCACCATTTGCCATACATATTCCATGTTTTATTGCGCGTGTTAGAACGACAGGAACTTTGTTTTCTTCATTCTCGTTTTTTTCCTCTGAATTTCGTAATTTTTGGGAAATTTTGGTTATTTGAGAATATCTCGAAAACTGAGAGAGATAGAGAAATTTTTGTAGAAACCTTTTTTGTAGAGAATTTTGAGAGCTTCAAAAAAGGTTATTATGATTATTACTGTATCTCTCTTAGTTTCCGAGATATTCAATAAAAAGTAAAAAAAATAATAATTATTGTAATTTAATTAAATTTTTTATTTTCTTGTTATTTTAGTGGACACCAGGGAAGTTCAACCACACGACACAAATGGCGACAAAGAGTCAATGGGATTGGCGACAGTTAAAGCTGAACCAGGTAGCACAAGTAGCGCCAGATTACTTCATGGGATTTTATCACAGCATCCACAGCAGCATCCACTCGGTGTACAAAATGGCTATGGAAGACACTTGTCGAGTCATCCACAGCTGGGTCAGCCGCCGTATAGCTCAAATGGAATTGCCAACAGTGCACCAGGTGAATTTAATCCCCAGAAAAATAGAGGAAATCGGAGTAAAATCCTCAGCTTTCCAATGGAATCATCAGAAAAAAAATATCTCCAATATTTCCCTCAATTTCTCATAATATTCTCTAAAAGAAAAAAGGAATTATTCAATCTTTCCTTTCATCGTAATAATTCCATTTAATTAAGATCCATCTCGAGCTCAGCACAATAGAGAACGCGAACTGACTGCGAATAAAGAAAGTGAAGAGGCGAAAAAAAAAAAAAGTGCCCTCTTGCAGACAGGTTTAAGACGGTTGGAGACATGCTTGGGCTATTCTTTGAGGTTTGACCGTGGGAAGACTGTGTCAATGTGCATACCAAATGACTGGATGACCTTCGACCCTTGCATAAAGATAGGTTTAATTGACTGGCCACGCGAAAAACACGTTACACCATCGTTTCACCGATCTGCAGCTCCTTTATACACCTCCCCAATTTCATGAGGATGTCACTCGTCCTTCTCTCACTGTCTGCCTCTTTTTTTTTCCCCCTTTTTTTAATTCAGGAGAATCATTATCATTGAGTGTCGGTGGTTTTGTCGCATTTCCTTTGCAAATTGTTCGTGATGAGCATTTATTGCCGGTTAATTAATGCAGTAGTTACGGACAGGCGGAAGATCTGAGAGATTAGGCGTGTGGTTATACGTGATGGTTAAATATATTTCGTGTAACAATAATTCTTGCACCCTCGATTGATTCTATATTTAAACCGGAGAACGTTTTGTGAATTAATTCAGAGGATAGTAAAAATTTTTTATCCAGTTTTTTTGGAATATCTTGGGAATTAAAGGAGATAGGAAGAAAATTGTTGAGACCTTTTTTGTAGAGAATTTCAAGGGCTACAAAAAAGGTCTCTACGAAAATTTTGTCCAAGTTAATTAATCAGTTTTATTAATTTGTTTAACAGGAAGTGGATCACTACCAGCAAGTCCAGCAGACAGTGGTGTTAGTGACGTAGAGTCTAGTACATCCTCAGGTGGTAATGAGGATGCTAATCTTTTGCTCAAAGCGAGACTCAATCCAAACTCATCCCTCCAACCGAATCTCGCTTCACATCATTCACATTTGCCCTCAGGTAAGCATAATTATTAATTAGCTAATTTATCAGAAATTCAAATGAAAGGAAAAAGTTTCAGAAATTACGTGTTCATTAATTTGATGATATCTTGGAAATTATTGGAGTTAGGGAAATTTATAAAGAGACATTTTTTCAAGAGAATTTAATTCTCTAAAAAAAAAGTGTCTTTGTAATTTTTCCTCAGTCTAATGGTTTCCGAGATGATTACGAAAAAATGCAACAATTCTTTTTGGATTTTACCATTTTTCTAATGAATTTCATTTGATGAATCTGCACGAGGGATTAATTATTCATGGAAAACAATTGCACCATGATCAACAGCAATTGGAAGATCGGCATGCCACAGTCCCGGTGTTTATCCGTCCTCAACTGGATTCTTGCCACCATCTTATCATCCGCATCAGCATCACAATTCTCAGTATCATCCACACAGAGGTGGATCACCGCATCATCCGCACAGTAGCCACAACATGCCGTCAACAATGGGACCACCACATCACCATCATCATCATCAGCCCCAAAGTCTTCAGCATCTCCATTATCGCCAGCCACCAACGCGTGAGTATTTAAATGAATTTATTCATTTTTTTTCGTTTTTTTGAAATATCTCGGAAATTAAAAGAGATAGGAAAATTTATGAAGATACCTTTTTTGTAGAGAATTTCAAGAGCTACAAAAAAGGTCATTATGATTATTACTCTATCTCTCTTAGTTTCCAAGTTATCCATGATTAAAGTGAAAGAATGAAAATCGTAAAATTAATTCCAAGAAAATTGCATTTTCCCCATGAATTAATATAAACGAGAGAGTTGAGTGAAAGGACGCCTCAATTTGTCGGGTAAAAAATGCAAAAGAGTCATTCTTACAAAAAACTACCCGGATTTTGTCATTCCAAAGAAGAAAAAGAACTGCAATATTTCCTTTGTCATTGAATTCACTTATTCTCATTCGACTCTCGAGTTTCATTTTACGAATGAAGGTGAAAGGAAGTAGAAAACTCCCTTCGTCTTTTCTCCAACCGGATAAAAATAAATAATACATCAAATTATAGGAAGCCAAGTGCGTTTTGCACTGGTTCACTTGAATTTTACGGACATTCATTATAAACGTATGGTATAAAATTGTTTGACAGTAGAAGCTGCCGTACAAACGTCGGCCATTCGCTCGTGACCCAGTTACTGCTCTGGCACATCGTCCCAGATTCACTTCTTCTGTCCGCCTCGTTTCCTTCTCAATTCCATTTTTCTATTATTTTTTATCCACCAATTTTGCAGTGATTCTAACGATAATTCTCGGACTCTTGCGATTTCTCCAATAATTAGAGTTCATTAAAAATTCCCTTTTCCATTGACAACCTGAGGAAATCATTGGGAATAATTTTGTTATATTTAATTAATAATAAATAATAAAGAGGCTGGATTAATAAATAAATAATGAGCGCTATAGAATGGTGGCTTTGAGAAGGGAAGCGGGCCGAGCGAGTAAAAGTGTGCCGGATTGTATAATCGAACGTGAATAAGCAAAATATTGCGCCACAGCTATTTGGTAACTACACAGAATGGTGGCTCTCTCTCTCTCTCTCTCTCTTTTTTTCCTCTCTCCCCCGCTCCACCGACGTGTTCCCATTGCGGATAAAACCGCGCACACGACTCGCAATATTTCAGTTTGTCGATTACTGGGGTAAATCGTTTATTCCCATTTTTTTTTTTTTTTTAATTCGTTTAACCTGTTACAAAAGGAATTTATGGATTTTTTTGCATTTGTCAATGTTGACTAATTCTTACGGCAATATTCACAATATGAATTCGATAATTTATTTATCATTGAATAGAGGAGAGAATAAATTTGTTGAAAACGCCTCTGGAATACTCAGTGTCAAAGAATTACGAAATTTAAATCTTTGAGGTTTTTTTTTTTCTTTTTCTTTGTGGATTTCACTTTCCGTCGAAGTTTGCAAGCGATCCCCCACTCTTTGGGTTTTACCTGGTATTTATTCGGAATAACTTTGACACGAATTGTCGATTAATTCGGAGCTCCAGGGAATTTATTATAAATACCTTACTCTTCATGTCATCACTATTTTTAAGATATCTCGGAAAGTAAGAGAGATAGGAAAAAAATTGTTGACACTTTTTTTCTGCAGAATTTTGAGAGCTCTAAAAAAGGTATCTACAAAAATTTCTCTATCTCTCTTACTTTTCGAGATATCTCAAAAAAACTGAAAACAAAAATTCTTTAATTTCAAATAAAATAAAAGAATTCTTTCGCAAATTCTTTGGAGCCAGTATTTTCGTCCGAATTTTTTTTCTAAAAAAAATCCCCCGAATACCGATGCCTGAAAAATGGTTAGCCTAGATCAAGGCGATTTTTGAATATAAAAAAAATGTATTTTTAAAATTGTCGAGCGTCAGCCAAACGAAACGAGCAAAATAGAACGGACAATTCATTTGTATTTTAATCTCAATGCTCTTTAAATTATTCATATTTTTTTTTTAAAAACACTGAATGTAAAGTTAGATACAGTTGTATCAGTAACTGTTGGAGAAGTCATGGATGCGGAACGATGACGCGAGAAGAGATGTAAAAATAAAAAAGAGATCACTCTCTCGACTGAGCTAGACCGGGTCTAGGTCTAGGTCGACTACACCAGAAGGCGTGGCCTCCCCCCTCCCCTTTTTATCCTCTCGAATACTCTGAATATTCCAGTGAAATTAATCCCTCAAAAACAATTAATGCGCCTCAAGGTCAGACGGATTGCATCCTGTATCACTTGATTGGCAAAAAAAAAAGTGGAAAAATAGACCAACAAGTTGACTGACACATTTTAATAATAAAAAGCGAATTTCTTTTGACACTGGTTCTATTTAAAAAAATTAACGATCTGGCAGCAAAGATGATTTTTCATTTGGCAAAGGAAAAAAGTGATTTTTTTAAACGTAAAATTCAGTAAAAAAAAAAAAGCTAATGTTTCAAGGTAGAAATAGAGTGAAAATAACAGTGGATATTTACGTAAAAATTGTATTTGTTTAATGCTAAATTTCCTGTATTTTATAATGCTACAAAAATAAACGTAAATTCACGTTGAAAATGAAAATTTTCTGTCTTTCTCGTCGGATAGTCAGACCGGCGACGCGTCCTTCCTGGGTCTCTGCCCCGGCCATCGTATATTGCCGTATTGTATATTTGTAGTGTACGTATTATCAGAACTAAGGCCTTTCTATGTGTGCAAGTGTGCGAGAGAGAGAGATTGAAGTGGATGCACGACTGTGTTGGCCACTGGCATCGTCGTTTCTGCCGGCAAAAATGCATAGCGCTCCTCTGCGTGTGAGCTTGTGTGCAAGACAGTAGAAAAGGTTCTCAACTGCCTGGCAATTCTCGAAGTTATTTCTTTAATCTGAGAACAATCATGAAATCATTGAATTCACTGTGGATTAATCCGTTAGCCAATGAGCGTCCGGCGAAACTCGAAAAAAACTCCTCAATAATTCCCTCCCCACTTTTCCTCAAATATCTCTGAAACTATCAGAGATACAGAAATTTTCATTCTTACCTCTTTTGTAGAGGAAGAAAAGAGCTACAAAAAAGGTATCAATGATTTTTTCTCTACCTCTTTTATTTTCTGAGTTATTCATAAAAAACTAGAGGACCGACGCCATTGACCTTGACTACTTTTTTACGAAATCGTGATTTAATCACTTGCAGAATAGATTTTACGTGAATTACGAATAATCCACGGAATTCCACAGTTGCAGAGGAGCTTGAGTGTCACTTTGCACGTTCCATTATACGTCTCATGACGCACACGCAAAAGAGTGTCTCCATTCGTTGGCATTCGTACCGGACGCGGATGTGTGTATATAGTTTAAAAAAAATAAAAAATCAACTCCACACGAGTATCTGAAACATATACACATGTATTTGAAGAGCGAATGCACGTCGGCGCATTGGTGTACCTAGAGTTGGCTGCCCACGAAAGAGAATCGAGTATAATACAAGAAGGCATCGCCTGGTTTAGCAGAAGAGGTATAGACGGTGACCTTGTCGCCGGCAATTCACCCCGTCTGTTCTCCCTTTACCCCACTTCCCAGCTTCATCCACAAACACAACACGGTCCTATTCTGGCGCTGTGGTTGCTGCTGCTCCTCTTGTGGCCCCCTTCTTCCTTCTCTCTTTTTTTTTACATTTTTTTTGCATTAGTATAGAAGTGTGTGTTAACTTTCGTCTTGTCGCCTTTATTTCAGTGGCAAAAAGCAAACGCAGCAGCCCAATAGTCTCCCCCTCTCTCTCTCTGCATATTCTCCCCCTCTTTTTTTCCCCACACATACACAACACTAAAAATGCTCCACTCTTCATCTCCTTCCTACCCCCACTCTCCGCAAAAATCTCATCCTGCAGACATGCACAGACTTTGTTCTCCTCGTTTGTCTCTCCACCGCCCCTTCCGTGATCCCAAATACCCGTTTCCCTCCCCTCCCTCTCTCTTCTAATCCTCTAATTTTCTCCTCCCCTTCACAAACCCGAAAACAATAAATATTATTCCAAAGCAAATATCTCGGAAACTAAGAGAGATACAGAAATTTTCATAGATACCTTTTTTATAAACAATTTCAAGAGCTACAAAAAAGTTTATTATGATTATTACTCTATCTCTCTTATTTACCGAGATATTCTCAAAATTACGAGACTCTCATTTTCCGTTACGATTAAACTCCGAAATTCATACTGATTCATTTCCGGTTTGTCATGACTTCCTGTACTTTGTGTTTGTGAAAAAATAGAGGCGAATATATTGGCGGAGATTTCTAAATTTAATGCATTACCGAGCGGGTTAATCGAGTCAGCTATATCCGTGCATACACATTAGCCTCTCCTCGTCTCTACTATGTCTCGCCCCTCTTTCCCCCCTTTTTTCCCCTCGTCTCTGCAACTGAATAAGGAAAGATCTGGACGTTGCCAGTTCTTCTTGACTGCATTGTAGCACTCGTCGATAAATAAACAAAAGTTAGAGACAATTTGTCGGAGTTTATTTAGTCGTTTTGAGAGGCGCACACGCAATAGATTCCCGTTGCAGTGTGCCACAAGTCCTAGACCTAGACCCACTGATCTAGCCTAGACCTGTACGTTTTTATGAGAGGGGGGAAAGACTAAAGGGTAATTGCACGTAGTGGGCCTGGTATACAAGAATGAAAGAGACCGGGGGGGGGGGGGGGGGGGAGAGGCGGGATGCAGCGTCTGTCGATGGGGCTTGTGTGTGCACACACAGGAGTAAACCATAGAGAAAGTGAATGCGGTGTCAAATGAGGAAGGGGACAAGACACGCGTTTGTCGCGAGTTAACACAGAGAAAACTATCATGAGAACAAAAGAATTCCAACTTTGTGTCTCTGGGTCTCTGTGTTTTACAGAAATAACGTGTTTTTTTCTTTTTTTTTTTTCATTGAAACAGGAGATTGGGATTTTTTTTTCTCGTCAGACACTTAATTTTTTAGTTTCACGGGAAATTGCTAAAATGCATGTGCATGTACTTGTCATAGTGGATTTTAGCAGAAAGTGAAAAATGTGAGATTCTGGAATATCTAAAAATAAACTTTATGAGTTTCCTCTTCATAAAATCCTATTTCCTGTTAATTTATTAACAAAATAAAATTAATGAACTTGTTATCTGGAAAAAAAAAAAAAAAAGAATCCTTCAACGCTGGAGGAAAGAAAAAAAAGAGGGGGGAATTAACGATAGTCAATTCCGCAGTAACATTGACGAGGAGGAAACCGAGAGAACTCGAATGAGGAATAAAAAGGTAGCGATAGAGCGAATGAGGGGGATTGAGGTGCGAGGGGAGTGAAGGAGAAGAGGTACACGACACAGTAAGGACGAAGGGTTCTCTCGAGACGTATGATAAAAGAGAGACTAATAAAAAGAATGTTAAAAAAAAAAAAGAGGCAAATGTTCACACACATTTAAGTAAAATTGTTTCTCTCTCTCTCTCTCTTTCGAATGTGTATGCGAGACGGAAGAAGCGAGAGGAGGAAGGCAGGCTGACAGGCATGAGCAAAGGGGCACGGTGCATCGGACGAGACTAGCAGTTGCGAATGGATGGAATATAACGAAATGGGAGAGGAGAGAGGGGCGGAGGATGGGGCAAGGGTAGACGACGCACAGAAAAGAGGGAAGAGACGAGGAGAGAAGGATAGAGCAGTTAAGTTAGTCTGTCGGTCAGTGACTGCCTGACTTTCCCGGCGCAGCTGAAGGTCAACACTGTCTCTCTCTCTGACTCTTTTTCTCTCTGCCCTTCCTCACTGTGCTACTCCATCCAATTCCGCCCCCTCTCTCACTCTCTCTTTCTCGCGCCCAACTTAAACTACTCTGCCCTCTCCTCCCTCTCCGCATCTTCTCATTCCGAAAGACCATCTTTATCCAACTCTATGCACTTCAGCCTTACACACACGCAGACACATTTAACGACGAGCCTCAGTCCCCCCCCCCCCCCCGATACGCTCCAACTATTTCTCATTCTCACTAAATTATATGAATTTACAATACAATATATTTAATTCAATATTTTTTACATTTTTATGATTTTTTTTTGTATTCTATAAATAACTGAGAATTTCTGATAACTCTGATAAAAACTGTCAGCAGTAATCCTACTTATTGACGGGACGCTTAATCCTCGTGATATCCATGGCTACACCCATTTCCCAGGCAATTATCCTCCCCAGTTGTTTCAGTTGCCTTTAAAAACACCAGAGTACTTGCACCAAGTACACATAGTTAGCCTCCATTACAACGTAACTGCAACACACAGCATTACTTTGAGACTCCTTCTTTTAAAAAAAAGGAATCTAACGTTCTTTTTGTGTTTTTTTATTCTTTTTGAGCCATTCCACCATCTAAGCCCGTCACGATCACCATGTCCCTGGAATCCCCACTTCTTCGGGCTTCTCCCTCCCCTCATGCCACTCTTCTTCACCCCTTCCACTTCTTCTTCTTGTTCTTCTGCTATACTTGTACTTCCGGCCGCGAGGGAATAGTGCGAAATTCACGAGAGAAATTAAATTAATCTTCTCTATATTTTAAACTTTTTAATGATTATTTTTATGATGAAAATAATGCAGTTGTAGATTTATAAGAATGAAAAAATTATGAATAGAATAGAGTACGCAGAAGCCTAGTTAACGATAGCCTCGCTCAACTTGGTATAGGTCAGTAAAGCCAGTGAGTCTGTTTATCCCCACTCCTCCATTGCTCCTAGACAACGGGTCTACGATTGACTCATCTAGTAGATCGAGTCATGCACACAGTTAACTTCGTAAACACACTCGCCAGTTCCGCAGTCGAGGGAGGCCCTTACGCTGCATGCTAAACATGTGTTAATTTAGTAATTCACAATTTTTTTTTGAAGCTTCTGTGACGCTCCTGGGGTCTCTCACCACTCGAGAACCCTCAAGTCGGGATATATTTTTAACTCCAAACGTGCATGGGGTCTTGCGCGAAAAATTCATGAATTTAAATAATTTCTTAAAAAGGAGTAAAATCAACCCCTTTCAATTTTTTTAAAATATCTCGGTAAATAAAAGAGATAGAGAAATTTTGCAAGAGACCTTTTTTGTAGAGAATTTGAAGGGCTAAAAAAAAGGTCTCTTGCAAAATTTCTCTATCTCTCTTACTTTCCAAGATATCTTTAAAAAAAAAAAGTGGAGAAAAAATAAATTATTCTCTGCATCAAAACATTTCAACCATTTTAGTTTGATTTAACGATGAGACAGCGGAAGATACTCCGCATCAATGTATGCATACACATACACACATAACCGAGTTCTCATTTTAGTTAGCGACCCCGGCCTCTCGGTAGTTCTGTACGCGTTTTGTGCACGGGCTATTATGCACTAGAAGACTGGCCCGAGGAGGGGGGACATGGCGTCACCCGTTGCAACCTTGGCTCGGGTCAGTCCTCTATCATACTGCCAGGCGGCACTTCATCCCCCCCAACTGCCCCCTTCTCCATTTCCAACTGCCGCCTATATTCTGCTTATACATACTGATTCGTTTCTTTCATACTCGTATTTCTTTAACATTTTTTTCCACACATTCTCACTGGCGACTATCATCGAAGGTTTCGACCTAAACAACCGTCATATCCGTCTGGTAATGACTTCTTCTTATTTTCCGGTTTTAAAATGAGGATTTTACGTGCTACTGTATCAATTCCATACATGTGCTCCATTTAATTATTATTATTATTATTATAATAAAAAAGAAAATTCCACCTGTTTCACATAGATTAAAATCACACGATTTTTATGAAAAAATTATGAATTTTTTTTTTCGTAAACGGATTATCACATGAATTTCGTAATCACTGATAACGTGCAAGAAAAAAAAAAAAAAAAAAACGAATTTAATGAGATAAGATTTATTTTCGTTTGATAAAGACACGGAAATTTGCGATATTAAAACTGCTGTAAATATCATTTGTCCATTCAGTAAATTGTGATTTTTTTTTTTTTTTTTTTTTAATTATATATAATCGTTTCATTGTAATCAACTTCCGGAAAAGTGATGAAATTGTTTGATTAAAAATTGAATTTATCAAGCTCGATGATCTCTTGATTATTTCAAAAAAATTTCCCCAATCTTATCTCAAAATCACCTAATTAATTTTGATTTATCTGTTATTTTGCACTTGCTGTATTTTTTCACGCAATTGTCGTTTAACTTTGAGGCACTTGTCTCTTATCAATTCATTGTTAAATACTTTAGACAAATAAAATTGTCATTACGAATTTGTCCCAGATTTTCGCAGTGATATCGATGTAATCATAGCAATTACTGTGAATTTGCCTTTGTTTGAGTACTTGAAGAATCTCAAGGACACCTAGCGCCATCCTTGGTCGATTAATCGAACTGCGAACTTTCTCGATATAAAGAATTCATTTTTACAAGTGGAAAAAGTCAAACTTTATGCAGACACTAGTTTTCCTCAAATATCTCTGAAACTAAGCGAGATAGAGGAATAATCATAATAACCTTTTTTGTAGCTTTTGAAATTCTCTACAAAAAAGGTGTCTTGAGATTTTTCTCTATCTCTCTTAGTTTCCGAGATATCCTCAAAAAACTAAAAATTATCCTATTAATGAATTTTTATTATTTTTTTTCAGTATCGGAGAGCTACAACAGTTATGTCAACTCAATGTATGGTGGTGCTGGTCAATTTGCAGCCCCATGCACCCCATCACCTCCCCGTGGACCGGGTGGTGTACCAACGAGTGTAATTCAAGCAGCAACAAGCTCAGTTTCAGACGATCTCTATCTTCTTGAACTTGGATTTCCACCGCGTGCTAAAAAGAGCAAATTAAAGAAGACACGACAGAATGGGGATGGTGCTGCAATTAAACGCAAATCACGTGAGGGCTCGACAACTTATCTCTGGGAATTTTTATTGAAATTGTTGCAGGACAGAGAGTATTGTCCACGTTACATCAAGTGGACAAATCGTGAACGTGGGGTTTTTAAATTAGTTGATAGCAAAGCTGTGTCACGATTATGGGGATTGCACAAAAATAAACCAGACATGAATTATGAAACGATGGGACGTGCATTGAGATATTATTATCAACGTGGTATATTGGCTAAAGTTGATGGGCAAAGGCTTGTTTATCAATTTGTTGATGTACCCAAGGACATTATTGAGATTGATTGTACGGGTGCGTGAGATAAGGCCTATCCCTTATGGGTATTACGTAATTTAAATAATCATTATCACGGTAATAATTTGAAGAAAAATTGTTATGATGATAAAATTGAATTCAATGATTTACCAACATGGCATGTACCACAAATTATTTAAGTGGCCCTCTCTGATTTCTGGGAAAATTTCGGATTTTTCTTTTATTGCAGAATTTTTTTCGCACTTTTATTCAACGCTTTTATTTTTGTTAATGGAAAAATTACGTAAATTTTTAAGAGATTCGGACATTTTTTTTGGGGGAGATTGAGGAATAATGTACATTGTGAAAAAATGCAGATAAATTATTTATTGTATATTTGAATGGACAAATTATTATTGGAATGAATTTTAACAAGGATTAAAGATAATGTTTAGTGGTGTTAATAAATGAAACGAAATGTGGGCTGTGAAAAGGTTTAATGAAGAAAGCGCTTAAAGTTCTGCTCAGAGAGTTCAGGGAGGGTTTGATATTTTTTTAATCGATTAAGAGATGAAAGTTATTGGAAATTTCGAGAATTTTCGGATTTAATGGGGGAAAGTGAGTGAAAAAAGTAAAGAAATTGAGTGATTTTTTTCAAATCCTCTTCAGCTTTTTTTTCTTCATTAATAAAAATTGAAAGGTGCTGGCTTACTACACGAGGTCCAACAAAAAAAAAAAGAAAAAAATAATGTTATTTAGCAACCACAGAAAAAAAAGGGGGAAAAAAAATATAATGTTACTGATTCATAAAAATGATTGAGACAGACATTATCTCTATCTGTATATATTATATAAAAAATATATATATATATATAAAAAATTGAAAATTAGTATATATTATTGAATATTATATATATTATTATATAAATATATAAATATATATTGTATGTTATGTAGTAAATGGCGAGTGTTGATGTGTCTCTGTGAGATATTAATTAATTAATTAATGAATAATTGTGGTCACGTCCATTTGGATCATTTGGGACTGTGCTTTGGGTGCGACTTTTTATTGAAAAAAATAATAAATAGTTTATAGTTTAAAGTTAAAGAAGAAAAAAAAAAATGAATAACTGAATTACGAAGATAAAAAGAAAAGAGTACAACGTTTTTACCAATCTTACACATGTGACCAATGCTCAGAAATAATTTTAGAAGATTAAAATTAATAACATTGATACGCACATTGAATAAACAAAATAATAATAATAAAGGATACATCTTCCATTGATAACATTTCTTTTTTAATCAAATTTAAACGTCGTACCTTAAATTCTATGGGAAAACAGATCCTTTCTGATCGGCCTGGGGTTTTTATTGTTTATTAATAAATTTAAGTGAATTAATTCAGTGATAATGAGTATTTTAATTTATTCACAATTGAATGAATTAAAATTACTTCACTAATTAATACATTTAATTGAATCCCCAGTTGAGAATAAGTGACGTGAGCTTTTTTGAAAAATGTCCTGTTAGTTTATAAAATTTTGTACATAGAGAATTTGCATGTAAGGAAGGAATTACGTCGAGAAAAATAACGAGAAATTACATTTTTCGTATTATTTCTATTAATGAAGTTAATTTTAATGTAAAAGAAAACAGAGAAGAACAGTAAGATGAAAAATTACATAGATACCACAAATAATTTAAGGCTCAGCAGTGCTCTCTGGATAAAAAAAAAATAATTTTTTTTTTTATTCTTGTGTTGAAACTATGCCTTTTTAAAAGAGTTTTTTAATATCTGAAAAAAAATGTAAATAAATCCATTGAACCAATGTGCTGCCAATTGAAACTCCTGTGACGAATCCACATATTGCATTTACCACATTAAATAAATAAAATTGAAGGAATATGAAAAAGTGTTGATGAAATAATTCAAGTGTTGAGAAATATATTTAAATGATTGTAAATGAATTTTTTTTTTTTTTAATATCTTGGAATTTGAGGAAAATAGTTGCTCTATCTTGTTTAATTTCCGAGATGTCTTAAAAAAATAAAAGGAGCCAGGAAAATACCGATGATACAAAGCTAATTGCCTTTACATAATGACAAAGTGTTGCCTTTTAAAAAAAAAATAATACTGAAAAAAAAAAGAGAATATAAAATGATAGAAAAAGGTTTAAAGATGTTTAAAAAAAAAATTGTATCATAATTTTCATATTGTCTCAGTACTTAAACGAGTATCCCAGTTCCTCTGAATTTTCTTTCGAAGATTATCATTTTTTTATTGAGAGAATGAGAGAAAAGGAATAATTTAATTAATTAATCATTGATTAATTGAAATATCAGAGTACAATGACAAAGCAAGTACCTACAATTAACAATTCAATTGCAATTATTGTTGTGGAGGAATTTTCTTGAATTAAAGTAATTGATAAATTGAAAAAAAAATTGAAACATAAAAAAATTAAATTGTAAACATTGAAATTCAACACAAATTACACAAACCCAATAAAAAAAACAGGAAAAAAAACCTATTTTGTAGGTATACAATTGAATTTTACATTACGTAATTAATAATTGAATTAAATTACAAGATATTTTAACGAATAAGACTTTATTATAATAGGAAATATATTATGATTATAATTGTAAAATGTGAAAGATAAAAAAAAATTGAGAAAAAAACACAAAAAAAAAAACAATTAAGATGGATTGACGTAAGGAACTCTAATGTAACGTTCTGTGATTCGTTGTTTGTAGGTGAAATTTAATAAAAACAATACTGTATCATAAAATGATTTTTTTCATTAAATTCTTTAATTAGCTTAATCATCGATTAATACAATTTTATCAACATATTCAATAAACTTCAGTATTTACATAACATTATGAATTAAAAATAGAGTTTTCAAGTCTATATACAATTACAACCTTTGAATTATTTAAAAAACTAATTTTTAACATTTTTTTAAATGAATTTTCGTATATTCGGAAGTGCAGAATGACGCACGAGATCATAAATTACTTTAAAATTAATTTCACCTCATTAAATTACATTTTTAATGGAAAGACAAGAAAAAATTCATATTTAAACCTACCTAAAGCTCGAAGACACTTAAAAAATATAAGAAAAATCGGAATTTCAATATAATTAAATCCATAAACATTAATTATCATTAACAATGAATATTTCTCTTCAAAAAAAAATATATCAATAAATTCTAATAATAATTCGTTGTTTAATATTTCCTGAGATGAACAACTGAATTTCCTGAATTTCACAGGAATGCACAACTGATAATTAGAAACAGCACTGCAATTGGAAAAATAACATAAATTCCAACCCTGGGATGACAGACTGATACTAGAAGTGAAATATCATCAGCCTCATGTTCAATCCCATCTCTCGTAGGTATTTCCACGATAACTCTATCATTCGACATGATCCCGAGTGGAAAAGTGCACTCTGTCTGATTGACACAGCTTTTTGTAACATTTTCATACTGAAATGTTGGCTTGCGAATGTCAAAAACCACATGGATATCATTGGACACAAGGTCATTGTCACTGTAAAAAATATAATAATAATATCCGTCTTCTGTGACATTGTGCTGAACATCTGTGCATGCGGCTGACGAAGGAAGCTCTTCAGCAAGAAGCACTTGTCCCTCGTAGCAGTTCAGAAGCCCTTCCTCGAAGCTCGAGACTGAAGATTCATCAGAATTTTTATTTAAACCATTGAATGCATTACCACCGTGCTTAATTCCTCTGTCTAGAAGTGCAGGTGGCTTTTTCGGTTCTTGACTCCTCCTTTTTATGCTGTGAGAAGGATCTTGATGCACGTACTTGTGGGAAATGTAGATTTTTTCACCAAACTCGTTCTCTTCTGCTGCTACATCAGCATCTTCCTTTAATAATTGAGACTTCAGGGACTCTACCTTCTGTTTTTCGGTTGAAGATAACTCAGGAAAGAGCTGGTGCTCATAATCCTTTTTTCTTTCGAAATAATAATTCTTCTGAGTCGTGCTGACGTCAAAATCGAGGATTTTTTGGATTTTATCGATGTCCTTTCGTTTTTGACGGTTCAATACTTCATCTGGGTTTACGTGCTCTCTTGGTTCCGTATCATCTTGATTTTTATGCTGCGGACGTTTTTTCTTGTGTCTCAGCCTCTTTTCCGTTGAATTTCTGCTCTGGGCTTCATTCTCTGTTAATAATTTGTGAAGCAAGTGCTGGACTGATGGATTCATTGAAGGACTGATGTGAGAAGCTTCCTTCGGATCTTCGGAGGCTGTAGGAAATTCGCTTGGTTTCAATTTTTTCGTCTCTTTGGAGTCAATCTCTTGGGCGTTTGTCTCGAACGTTATCTTCACGTGATTGTGGGCCTCTGGCAAGAATATTCCGTTTGTTCTGGCTTTGTTGCGGTTGTGATCGAGCATTCCACAGGTTCGGAGACTTCTCTCACCTTTCACCACGAGAATCGAAGCACCTGGAAATCTATTGAATTTTTTTCATCAAAATAAATCGATATGACGTCTTTGAAATAGTCTCTCCTCGTTATTCCTCTGATTATCAACAGGAAAATTGTTTCATTCCCAGGAATAATTATTGTAATGTATGACGACACTCCACAGATAATTGTCAAATATCATCAAGTGGAGAATGGAAAATATAATGAATTCACCTTGAGCAAACAGATAGATCGACAGTAGCTCCTCTCAGTAGATAAAATCCCCAGTATTCTAAAGTATCATCTGGCAAGGTCATACTTTTCTTCAGTCTTATGTGTTTGCGAGAGGATGTTATCTCTGGTCTGTGTCCCATTTGGAATGCATTGAATGTCCCATTCATCTGGAGTGTGTGCGACTGCATAAGAAAATTGAGGGATTTCATTAAATTAATTTAATTTAATTGCAGAATGGAGAATATTTTGATAATCAATATTTAATTCCTCACCGAACAAAACATTGTTGATACACCATCAGTTATTTCCATAATATCAGACTCAGTAACAGCATAAACAACATCAGCATAAAGACTGTGTCTCAAATAAAGTGGCATTACCAATAAAAAAATTGGTAAAAATGTTGTCAAAAGGCAAAAGACAATAACACGCCTGACTCCATGCATCTTGAATATCTGAAATTGAAAGAAAAATATTAATTCCATTATAAATTAAGTTTTCGTGTCAAACAATTAATAGAATATTTTGTAACACTCTCGAACAGCTGTGTCTATTAATAAACAAACACAAAAACAAAGAAAAATTGAGCAATAGAATTTTTTTCTATGATTTTTTAAATGAATTTAAAATACTTCACTTCTTTAATATTATTTGGATATTGTCACGTACTTATACAATTGAATAATGCTTCAAAACCCAAAATCCCCATGTAAACATTACAATGTCCTAATCACTGATCGGATAAGATAAGGCAATTTCCATTTTTTTTAAGCAACAAATAATTTTCATTTGTCAATGAAAATTTGAATTATTCTTCAATTGTTAAAGGAAAAAAATAATCAATCTGTCACATTGACATTCACACGGATGACTGAACTGAATTAACACATTTGGCTCTCACGAGTTCGTGAATGACAGAGAAAATGAGAAAAAAAAGAAGACGTATCAATGTAAACATAACAAAATAAGAGGCACACACACACACTCCAACGTTGATTATTCATGTGAGAGGATTTTTGTTTGAAAATTGATGAGTCACGACATCTGGAGGTGTTTGATGAAGCTTTTGATGAGGAATTTGAGAGGTTTGAGTAGGAAAATTAGGGATTCTCTAATAAATTGAGGAATATTCTATATTTTATTTAAAACAGACGAATTCTCACCTGACTCAGGAGCATGATGAAAAAAATACGAATTTTTATTGATATTGAAGACATTTTGAGCTTCTTAAAATTCACAAATGTTGACAATGTTATTTTTATGAAAACATAGCAAAGACTGAACAATTGCCACCTGTTGACTGATAACAAGCTGGAGGTAATTATCCTTCGTCACGATATTTTCAAAGTGATAATAAGAGTGCAGACATTGAAAACACAAAAATGCACTGAGAAAATGAAGAATTTGGAGACAAAATGAGAAGTGTGAGGTTAAATTACAATTATTTTTATACCAAAAGTCTCATGGGATTCTAAACTAAATTTTGATTTTATTTCAGGAATATGCAAATTTTTGAAATCATTATTGATCTATGATTTCACTTCAGCATGAACATCACGTGTCATGAAGTTTATCCCCGATTTATAGAGAATCAGAGTAGGGGAATCCGGAAGAGAAATAATGTTCAAAAGAATTGATAGGAAATTTTATATAATTCTCAATATTCATGTCTCTTCTAGTGGAATTCTTTATCAGAAAAACCAAGGTGAGGTTTACAAAATTCTGAGAAAATCTAAAATAGAAATTCACTGAAATTCAAAAAAAAAACACTCTTTATCAATTTTGATTTTAGTCTCTTCATTACATCTATTATTTATTCAGCTTATCAAATTCTCTTCAAACTTCAATTTTTCTTAATTAATTTTCATGATGTACGTGAAATTTCAACATTTCAGAATGTCCCTGTTTTGTCCCAGGCAATTCATTATTTTTGGAATTTTTATCGGTGAGTTTTTTCTTCAATTCAAATATAATTAATACGACAATGATCTGCACTATCTTATGCAGTTGTAGAAGCAATTCACTTTGGAAAACCAGCAGCATACCGACAATTCCCATTTTTGGCGTACATAGCAATTAAGGGTAATAATGGCCAGTGTTGTGGTAGTATACTGGATGCAACTCACAT
The DNA here is from genome assembly GCA_963565655.1 of Aleiodes testaceus. NCBI lineage: Eukaryota > Metazoa > Arthropoda > Insecta > Hymenoptera > Braconidae > Aleiodes > Aleiodes testaceus. The sequence goes on from OY751422.1 coordinate 4,185,127, forward strand.
CCTCACAGCTGCTCACTGTGTGGCTCCTTTCGATCTCTCTGATTTGGCAGTGATTATCGAGCAAGAGATCATAGTATTCGAAAATGATCGTAAATGGAAGATATCCAAAAAAATTGTGCATCCAGAGTACAAACCCATGGGAATTCTATCAGACATCGCCTGTTACCTCAGATGTCCCCAGTTTCCTGAAGAGTTGATCATGGAGGATACACTTCCGAAGAATGACATTGCTGTTCTCACGGTAATTTTTAATTCAATATCACCAAAATTGTTATCATTAAATAATTCTTCGGCTTTCAGCTGGAAGAGCATCTGCCATTGGGTGATGAACTCTGGACACTTCAGATACTACCATTCAAGGACATGGACCTTGCTAGCAATTGTTATTTTGCTGGTTGGGGACTGGATAATAATCCTTATGCTTCTGTCACCACTGATTTCAGATGGACGGAAATGGACATACTGAACCGAACTGAATGTATCAGGTGGCATGAGTGGCACAGAGAAGACACGGAATTTTGTGCCATGGATCCGAAGCAACGGGCCTTGCCTGCTTTGGTACGAATGGAGATAGGCAGCTTATCTGAAGCAGTTCATAAATGAAAAACGTTTCTAATTATGCATTTTTCATTCAGGGAGACAGTGGAAGTCCTTTGATTTGTCATGGATTTATATTTGGTATTCTCTCGACTATTTGTGTGGATGAAGTCGTCCCAGCTCGTTTCATTGATGTGCATGCTCATAGAGAATTCATCAGGGACGCTGTGAAGACTTAATCATAGAGATAATATTGGAGAATGAATTAAAAAAATTGAATTTCTTGAAAATTCAAAGAAATTGTATAATTTTGAATTAATTCCCATGAATCCCGTGATGTCGCCACATTCTCAAATAAACTCCTACTTTATCGACTTATGTTAAAGAACAATAAACCCATGCTCCATACGATCTCCAATGTGCTCAGTATCAAATTCGTTAAATTAACAAGTAAATATGGGTAAAGCGAAGAAAATTAAGGTATCGAAGATGGAGAGACCCGAGAAAGTGTCTCTGGCTGATCAGATTGAAGGAGATAAGACAGTGAAGTGTAAAAATCGTCAAAAAATAAGATTAAGGAAAGATGATGATGAAGAGGTTAGTATTATGAATCAACTCCACTCCATAATTTCTTAATTCTCATTCTCAATTTAAATTTCAGTTCGTCGATGCCAATTTATCCCAGAAGATCCTCTCCCAAGCCCGAAAGCAACAAATGGAGCTCGAAGAAGACGGTGAACTTCCAGAGACCTCGAAAACCAAGAAAAAAGCAATAAAACTGGGTCCAGATCTAGACAGTGACGAGGAGGCTGAAAGCGATGAAGAGATAACAGGCAACGAGTACTACGAGGACATTGAGATAAACGAGGATGATGAACGAGCCCTCCAGATGTTCATGGACCATGCAAGAGCACCAACACGAACTCTAGCCGACATTATAATGGAGAAATTAACCGAAAAGAAGACAGAAATCGACACCCAATTCTCCGAAGTAGCTTCAATGCAGATGCAGGAGCTAGATCCACGTGTAAAAGCCATGTACGAGGGTGTTCGTGATGTCCTAGCCAAGTACAGAAGCGGCAAGCTACCGAAGGCCTTCAAAATCGTCCCATCCTTAACGAATTGGGAGCAGATCCTCTACATAACAGATCCACCGAAATGGTCAGCAGCTGCTATGTATCAGGCAACACGAATATTCGCTTCGAACTTAAAAGAAAAAATGGCACAACGATTTTATAATCTCGTTTTGTTGCCTCGAATACGAGACGACTTGGCGGAGTACAAGAGACTGAATTTCCATCTGTATCAAGCACTCAGGAAGTCACTGTTCAAGCCAGCTGCTTTTATGAAGGGAATTCTTTTACCACTTCTTGAATCAGGCACTTGCACATTACGAGAAGCTGTTATTGTTGGGTCTGTCGTTGGGAAGAATTCGATACCGATACTACATTCTTCCGCTGCTATTCTGAAGATAGCTGAGATGGATTATACTGGTGCTAATAGTATATTCTTGAGGATTTTTCTGGATAAGAAGTATGCACTTCCTTATAGGGTTGTTGATGGCCTGGTTTTTCATTTTCTGAGGTTTGAGAGGGAGAGTAGGGAGCTGCCGGTGCTATGGCATCAGGCTTTCTTGACTTTTGTGCAGAGGTATAAGAGTGATATTAGCTCGGAGCAGAGGGAGGCGTTGTTGGAGCTATTGAGGAAGCAGACGCATCACACGATTACACAGGAGATCAGGAGGGAACTTCAAGCTGCCAAGTGCAGGGATGTGGAAGTTGGAGAACCGGGGACAGAGGCCATGGCAACTTGAATTTTAATTTGTCTTGAGAGAAATTGAAATAAGCTAATTAAATTTATTAAAGCACTCTATTATTAATTCGATGAATAAATAAATGAATTAATATTTTTCACGATAACACATTTTTATTTCTAGCATATTTTGACTTTGTCAAAATCAGCGATGAGTAATTCTTCCTTTCTTTCGAATTATGCAAATCTTGATTACAATGATAAAGTGAGATGGACAGTAAACATTAAATGTTCATTTGATAATTGTAATTTTTTTTTTTCTTCATTCACTTCTACAATTATATCATTGAACAATAAAATTTGACTACAAAGAAAGAATTGTTCAATTATGAATCATATTCAACGATAAAAATTTGTATAAAGTATAACATTTTCTTCTTTTTTCACTTTTTAAATTAAAAATTAATGAGCATTATACTATTTACAGATAAAATTATAGTGGTAAAAAAAAAGATTAAAAAGAGAAAGAGTAATTTATGATTAAAACAGAATTAATATAGTTGGCATTAGTCACTTTGTTCCATTGCTTCTAATCTTTTAAATCAGAGGATAAATGCTTGAGCAACAGCGTGAGAAATAAGTCATGAGCGTTCCTTCAATTTTCTTCATCTCTCTTCTCATCATATTCCAATGAAATTATTGAGTTTTATTAATTATTAATTAGTAATTTTATCAGTATCATTGTTATTATTATTTTTACCATCTTAGATTCTAATAATGTAGCACTGAGAGGAACGCAGACTCGTAATATTGACGTGAGCGAGCCCACAAGAGACAGTCTTAATGTGTTTTCATATTTAATTTAATTAATTCATTTTTTCTTGAAGAAACTTGTAATGCTCTTTGAACTTGCAGCTGCTTTTTGCCTTGCTAATTCTTTCTTTGATACTGTTGTTGGTTTTTGTGGCTAAAAAAAATGAATAAATCCTCAATAAATTGCAGAAAATAAAGTGAAAAATAAATAATTTACCTTCTCTGGTTTAGTGAGATCGAGTGCACGTGTCCTAGGTGAAGGAATCTCATCAACTGTCTCTTTTTTCTGACGTTTCTCATCATTACCCTCCTTTGGACTTGTTAATTTACGTTTGTTCTTATTTTCCTCCTCAGGTAGATTCATATTTTGAGCCAATTTCTTCGATAAATCCTCAGTCAGATATTCAGACACAATGCCATGGGCATATCTTAAGTACTCTAATGTAAAAAAAGAGAAAATGCATTAAACTCGAAAACTCAACCCCCTCAATTCCTATAAATAATTTACCATTATCACTTCCAGCCTCATACTTCGTGCTTTTAACATAATTAGCGCTAACTGCACCTTGGCTGACATGAATGCCCTTCTGCCTAAGTACATCAGCAACTCTCTCCACCTTTTTCTGCAGCCACGTTAGTGTTTTCTCCTCATTATACTTGAAAGCCTGATAAGTCTCATCCCCTTTACGATCAGCAATGAGCGATAATTTCAGACTCTGACATCTAGCAAGCCTAATTGTCTCCGGATAATCCTCGTCTCTCAAGCACTGTTCAATCGGTGATATTTGTGCTGCCTTTTTTAAATAAGGCAGCACGAGAAAGAGTGGATCGATTGGCGTTGATAAGTGCATTTTACCATCTGACTTGACGTTCTCATCGATAAACCAAGAACGTTTATTTTCATCGAATGTCAGGACTTCTTGGACTGTATGATCACCAGGACTGAATACAAACATTGCTGGCTGATTCGTTGCTGGATGTCTCAGTTTAACGATGTCAGGGGGATTACCATCGGAACCACCTAGACCATCACCTGAAAATAATTAAAATAAATGTGTTTGCTTCTTTTTTGCAGGGAGCTAACGAAATTGATCACATCTCTTTTTACTCTATTTACCTTTCATGAGAAAGACCCATGTATTACTCGCTGAATTCGTATTGGCTGTTTTAACACATTTCTTCGGTGATGCCTTAACCCTCGGCATTTCTCTCACCCACGTGCTTAACTTCACTGTTTATTATTTAACTCAGTAATCACAAATTTTTTGTAAAGCCAGGGCAATGTTTTCGCGCCTAATTTATCGAACGACACACACTCATGGGAGAGTAATAACAGAGTGGAGTAAAGAGATTCGATAATGGAGTGGGGATGCAACGCATCGTCTACTGATTCTCCTTTTTTTTCCCTCTTTTATCCTTTTTTTCACCTCTTTTTTTTTTCCGACGTTTTAGATTCACTTTTTTTTTTTTTGCATACAGCGGTGAAGGCCTGGTTATCTTCAAATACCACTGGAGTAGAAAATTTGCCGCAACGGGGCGCTTCACTTCGGAGAAAATTATGAGAATTAAAATTGAGGAGAATGCGGTTTTTAAGTCTGATACATTCTAGAATTTTCGCAGCTGAATTTTTTATGATATCGGGGATTTAACGGAGTACTTTGAGGTTATAGAGGGTCATGGGGTTCAGGGTAATAATTGATTTTTATGGATGCAACTTTCACGGAATATGATTCCTTGAGATATGACGGGCTTTTAGTATTCTTCGACAATTTCTGCGCATTTTTCTTTATTACCGACGGGATTATTAAGTGTATCAGGTTGAGTTTTTGATCCTAGCAGCCGATAAAGAAGAGAATTATGGATTTTTTCGTTTGTTTATTTGATAATAATTAAACAGTTAACTATCAAACAATAAAAATTATATAACAATCACCACCAAACGAGTCACAAACAATTGCATATTTTTTTAATGGAAAATTAATGTTTTTACTTTTATTTATTTAATAATAATTAAGCAGTCAACTACCAAACAATAAAAACTATTTAACAATCACCACCAAACGATTCACAAACGATTGCATATTTTTTCAATTAAAATTCAATTATTTGTGTTGCTAACTTTATTTATTTAATAATAATCAAACAATCGAATACCAAACATTGAAAACTTTGTACCAGCTACCACTAAGCCAATCACAAACGATTTCATATTTTTGAAAAATTAAAGATTCAATTTGATTGGCTGAAGAATAACTAGTAGCGCCATCTCTTAGAACTCCCGCGAAGCTCGAAACACAAACTGATTTTAGTTCCCGAGAATTCTAAGAGATGGCGCCACTAGTAAATTCCCAAAATTGGCGGATTTTTAATTCGGACATTTTAAACGTGCAGTGGTAAACCCGGTTAAGTCAGCAGCCTCTCGACTTAACCGGGTTTACCACTGCACGTTTAAAATGTCCGAATTAAAAATCCGCCAATTTTGGGAATTTACCAGTGGCGCCATCTCTTAGAATTCCCAGGAACTAAAATCAGTTTGTGTTTTGAGCTTCGCACGCGTTCTAAGAGATGGCGCCACTAGTTACTTTTCAGCCAATCAAATTGAATCTTTAATTTTGAAAAAATATGAAATCGTTTGTGATTGGTTTGGTGGTGATTGGTCTAAAGTTTTCAATGTTTGGTATTTGATTGTTTGATTATTATTGAATAAATAAAGTTAGCAACACAAGTAATTAAATTTTAATTAAAAAAATATGCAATCGTTTGTGAATCGTTTGGTGGTGATTGTTATATAATTTTTATTGTTTGGTAGTTAACTGCTTAATTGTTATTAAATAAATAAAATCAAAAACATGAATTTTCAATTGAAAAAATATGCAATCGTTTGTAATTCGTTTGGTGGTGATTGTTACATAATTTTCATTGTTTGGTAGTTAATCGTTCAATTATTATTAAATAATCAAACAAAAAAAACCCTGATTCTCCCCTTTATTATCACTATTTCTCAGTCGATATTGTGAATTACCGCGGGAAATTTATAAACATGCAAAACACCAAAAATTTCTCAAAAAAATGAAACTTTCATGGATTTCCCTTTTTTTTTATCGAATAAACAAAAACAAATAAAAAAATGTATCTATGAAAGGCCCGATATTATTTCATGCGAAAAGGTCAAACTCAACTCTCCACTTTCATGATAATTATAATAATAATCATAATAATGTCGAGAGGTAATCCAATACTGTCAGGGTCATGTTCTGGGCACATTGAGCGTTCAAATGGATAGCTCGATCCATATATAGTACCATTACATATTCGTATTAGAGAGAGGTAGTCGATGTGCAGCCACAAAGACCCAATGGGGCTCTCAAACATAGGTGAAAAAAATAATAATAAAAAAAAGCAAGTGAGAAAGAGAAAATATTCTCTTCTCTCTCGTTCTATATTTTCTATTTCTATTCTTGCATCATCATCGCGGAAACTGGTTTTTCCCTCCTCATTTTCATGTATTTTCGTTATAAATCATGCGTGAAAAAGAGAGAAGAGTTTACAACAATTTTTATTGGGTATTTTCATTAATGAATACTCCTTAAAACTTCAAGATTATCAAACATATATATATTTTTTTTTCTCGTTTTATTAAACACAGAATCACAGAGCAAAACTGGACATTTTTGGATGTGGGTCAAAGATTTCGATTTTTTTTTTCGTTCTGGGGATTAAAATGTTACATTTTTTTAAATGTTCTTCCTTTCAATTATATTGTCCTCTCACTGTCGCAAAACGAAGTCACGATTTATTTTAATTAAAAGAGAATTTAAAAATCAGAGAAATTCATAAATAACAAATACGTAATCAAAGCGAGGAAACCCTTTGAATTATTATTTTTTAATTCAACCGAGACGCTTCGTTATGAGACTGTGAGTGTACAGTATTTCCAATTATTTCCATTTTATATAGATATATATTTTGTTTTTTCTCAATTCTTGTTAATTTCATTGATAAGGATTAATATTAGTTGGAAGTTTTCATGTTTTATTTACACAACAAGGCAATATTGTTTAATTATGACTGCATGCATACTTCATTGTCCGCAACTCTGGGATTTTCGCGTTTACAAATAAATTTCATCGTTTTTTTCATTAAAAATTAATTTTCCCAAAATTGTCCATCTGATTCTCATATTATCCAATTATTTTTGTACAATAAAGTTACAATTATTTTTTCATTTATCATAAATTTTTCTTTATTTCCATGATTAAAAATTTGCATCACTATGAAATTGTTTTTATTCATTTTTTTTTTTTTTTTTTCATATAAAAAGTTTCTTTAAAATTCTTTCATAATTTTATTACTTCACCCCCGACTCCGTGCGCAAGCACCGTTTTACGAACGGCAATATCATTAGTATTATCTACTATATATATATTTTTTTGTTATTGTTAATATTATCATTGTATCTTGTATTATTTCATTAATAATCTCTCACTCATGCACACACACACACACATACACAATTTTTATACACTCATTCATCTTTAATCCATTATTTTTATCAATTATTTATCAAGCTTCTTTTCCTCATTAATTCCAACAGTTTTTCAAACTCTATTTCTTTCTGCCTCTCTCTCTCTCTCTTTCATCAATCTAAAAACTATTTCTCTCGCGCGTATTTTCGGCTCTGCGAGTTGCCAACGGCGTCTCTCTTTAAACGTAACAACTTTGTACTTGCAAGTAATCATTGCCTTTCTTTTCCTCGAATCGTGAATTTACGAAAATTCCAGATTAATTAATTCGAGAATATCTGGGAAACGATTACGTGAAGAGGAATTTATCAAGAGACCTTTTTTGTAGAGAATTTCATAATCTACAAAAAAGGTCTCTTCACAAATTTTGATAAACTCAATAATTTCAAAGATATTCCCGAAATAATACAAAAGAAATTTCGATTAATCTCAGTTTTTCATTTTCTCGTGCATAAGTACCTGATACACTGAGAAATTATTGAAATAAATAATTATCTCAATTAATGCTTGCAACGAGGACCAATTGTATTATCGAAAAATGATTCTCGTCGAACTTTTAAGATTTTTTCCGATTTTCATTCATATAATACAAATTCCACAAATTTATACAGTTTCCATTAATAACAAAACATCAATTAATAATATTTCCATAGAAAATTTGCGGACGTTGGCCGTCTCTCGAGGACAATTGATTATTTTTAATTTAATTTTTACGTTTATTCATTTTTTTCAGATTTTCCCTTATTTTTTTTATCAAAAAAACTTGATTCTTTTTACAAAGTATTTATGTATAATTATAAAAAATCGACGGAACCGTTACGAAGAGAGCCGAGACGCCCGCCGTATGATTGCGCTTTTTTTTATCTCATTTAATTTAATTACGCATGTTTTTTTTTTTTTTTTAATTCTTCGTTAATTACGGAAGCACCAATTAGTTTCAACTAATTTAATTTTCGTCATTTCCACGTTTTATTAAATGTTAAAAAAAAAGGAAACAAAACGTTTAGCATTCTTAGATTGAGCCCCATTCAATGAAAATGTGTATTTCAATATTCTCCAACTTTCTTAACGGTTCATGAAACTCAAAACCGTATTGTGCATTTTGTTCATTCAATTATCTCATCATTCCACTTCTAGTCCCAGCAATTTACGCAGTGCGACGATATTGATCACCTCCGATTCCTTACAACCACGTAATTAGTCTTTGATTTTCTCATAAAACACTTTTTTGTCCCTAAAAAATTACAATTCTAATTTGCAATTAACATTTTTAGAATAAAAGAAGATAAAGAAATCAAAAATTCATAATAAAAGGGTAAAATTTTATAAAATAAGGAATTATTTTGAAAATTTCACTGATCTCGAAGTGTCACTCATCAAATCTCTGTTCTCATTCCACTGAAGTACGTATTAATTGATTTTTTTTCCATTTGAACTAAGTACAAGTGCTATTTAATTCTTCAAATCACTTTGATGCATTGAAATTTAATTGACCTGGTATGAAAATTGATTTTGGTAAAAAGAAGAAAATTGTCCACTGAATTTAAGAGAGAGAGTGGAAGAATTGGTGAAACGATAAAAAAAAAGATGCTTCACCATTAATCGATTTTAAAGATAAAATAATAATAAATTGAAAGCAAAAGAAATATGTATACTCAAAGTGGCTTTCAAGAGGAGCATTATTCATGATCCGATTGATGTCGCAATCCTTGATAATTAAACGTAACGAACCCCCCTCACTTCTCCTCTCATTTCCCTTTGACGATACACTAGATGCAACACTTGATAGAAAACTGTTATGAGAGAATAATGACTGGTTAATAATGAATTGTGACGACATTGTCTGTTTACTCATAACGTGGTCGGATTGGCTGCTCTTCGTTATCAATTAAAAATCAAAAGCAACCATCAATATATCATCCACGTGGCAAGCATATTATTTCAATAAAAAAAATTCTAATTTAATGAAAAAGAAAATGCGAAAAAAAAACAATTCGTGGAAGATTTCTTTTTAAATTAATGCAATCATCTGGAGACACAAAAGAATTCATTGATATGCATTATTTCCCTTAGAAAAATCTCAAAAAATCCTTCAAACTATTAATTCTCACTAATCTTCCATAATTTCAAAGAGATTTGATCGATGCTAATAAACCATGAGATATCTTATTTTATCCTTCCTATATTAAGTGACCTTGGTCTAATTTTTCTACTCGGAATTTTTTCTGCGTCGATTGTGTGAATCTTCAAACAATTTTTCCTCGACATATGAAGAAAATTTCATTGATTTAAGTTTCGAGGAGACTGTGTTCATCATATGGAAGCCCAAAGGGCGATTCAGTCGTTAATTCAATGGATTTTGTAAAAAAAGAAAATTAAAAACGTTGTGCAAATGTTTGCAAGTAACTTTAGAAATTTTTCTTTTCTCCAAATGGTTTTTACTTTCGATTGATTTTTCCCTCAAATTCTTTCGTAACTACGTAGTAAGGATATCGGCTGCGTTTTAGCTCGATTGTGAATTTGGATTATCATTAACGCGACATGAGAGTCCAGCAGCGCGTAATATACCATCGAGAGCCCTCCTCAGGGTGCAGCGTGATGCGAAGAGGCTGACCGCGAGGCCAGGCTCAAGTTTTGGCTAGGATGGACCCAATGAATCACCACCTGGGCTTGAATTATTCTGTACTTGTCCTGGTAATTGATTGTATGGATGATTACTATTACACAATACTGTGTATATGTTATCTACGTTGCTCAATTTCTCGAAGAATGGTATCAAATCGAGTAACTCGGAGTCTGTCATGTCGTCGAACCAGGAGGCTACTGGTACCTGTATCAAATTTATTTCTCATGATTTTTCAATGATAAAAAAATTTATTCTGAGTGAACGGTTGGAGAGCGATTGGAAAGCTGAGGAAATTTTAGGCGGAAAACATGTGTCGAAATTAATTTTTTTGAGTTTTTTGAAAATTCGATTTTTTACACCCAGATTTGCAGGGGTTTTTTGAGTGACTTATAGGGCAAAAACTGATTTTCAAAAAACATCCCAAAAGTACTTGAAAAAATCGTATTTTCAATTTTAACACCACATAAATTCATCGCAAATGAGCTCACCTTTCACCTCGATTCGGAACTTTTGAGCTACGACCAATAAAACCCGAGATATCGCCAAAAAAGTGATTTTTCAAATTTTTCCAAGGTAAACCCCTTCAAATCTGGGTGAAAAAAATCGAATTTTCAAAAAACTCGAAGAAATTAATTGTGACACATGTTTTCCGGCTAAAATTTCCTCAGCTTTCCGATGGAATCATCAAAAAAATTCTATCTCCAATATTTCCCACGATTAACCAAAATTCTTCAAATTCAACATTTTGTTACACTGTCTACTCTATTACCATTAATACTATTGATACTCCAACTCGACAGATAGAATTTCACTCGAATCAGCGAATTGTATATTATATCTCTGGCCATGAGAATGAGCACAATATTATCAGAGATGTAACAAAAATAAACCTCAAATGTATCTAATGAAAAATATGAATGAAATAATTCAAATAATTTTCCTGATTTACCGCATTGTCTGGATGAAATATATAACTCGCTGGACTATTGTCGACAATTATGATCTGCTGAAGGTCTCTGCCGAGTTTATTCAAATCCTTGACATAATTTCCTCGATGAAATACGCATGATTCTCTGAAGAGTCTTGCCCTAAAGACACCCCATCTGTCGAGCAGATCGGCCACTGGATCTGCATACTATAAATTAAATGAAAATTAAATTACACATTCACACTGCTTCATACTCTCCCATTTCTCTAATAAACAATAAACAATAAAATAAATAAATATTAAAACTGACCTTAGCTAGACTGGCTGTAAACAGTACACACTCATAAAGTTCCCCCATTCTTTGTAAAAATTCATCGACGTAAGGCCTCTTTAAAACATAAACTTGATGTACAGTACCATCAATCTCAACTGGTACCACAAAATCAGCATTGTTTATTGGTTTGAATGAACTGTGCACAAGTGTCTCATCAAGATCAATCACCATACATTTTTTGTGCATATCTTGATGTCTAACTGGTGGCAATAGAAAACGTGGTGATCCAGTACCAGGTGGTGGTGTGCCTCTTCCATCGCCCTGGAGTGATGAGGCCTTTGAGCTCTTTGAGCTACCACCTCTGCCTCTACCAAGGCAGCACAATAGGGAACGCAATAATCCACGTCCTCTGGGTTTTTTACCGCCCGTTGGAACATTTGCAGTTGTCTCATTGTCCCTTGGTAACTGTGCTAAATTGTCCAAACAAATAAAATAGAAAAATTCGTGAAGGGAAAATTTGCAGAGGAAAATTAGATACTTAAAAAAAAAACATTTCTCCATTAAATATGCAACTTTTTGCCTGTTCTGCTTCAGTGGAGACGTCAGTTCCATCACAACTTCACCAAAGAGGTGTGGATAACATAAAAAAAAGCTTATCGTCTCGCTCGACGTATTGTCTCCCTCTCTCTCTCTCTCTCTCTTTCAACAATCTGTAATTGACATTGTGCCTGTGTGTCTGTGAAGCCTGACTGACCATTGAGAATGAAAAATCGAATGAAAGAGTATCCATCTCTCTGCAGACGAAAAAAAAAACATGAAAAAAGACGTGAAACAGACAGAGAGCAAGAGAAACGAAGATGCAGAGTGCCTAAAAAAAGAGAGGAGCTCAAATGTGAAGCCATGAGATAGAAGAATGTACGGTTTTTTTCAACAAGAAAATAAGTAACTCAATGTTAAACCGAAGCGACACGAGGAAGAATTTATCGAAAGTCTAGAAGAGAAAAGAGAGGTTAAAGAGGCGAGGCAAAATACGCAATGCCCTCTCTCTCTCTCTCTCTCTCCTCTCTTCACCTCGTAACAGGTGTAGTCTACAAAACACACATATACTCATACACAAGCAGCATCTGGATGAAACCTTCGAGCGTTTTCTCTTTCTCTCAATTTTTAAAATCAAAATACGTAAAAAAAATATGTGTCACACCCATTTGAGGATAAAAAAAAATAATGAATTTACCTTTACCTTTCTCGTTATTGAAGTGGCCTAACTCGTCATCCCTCGACACTTGGGTGATAATGGACGATGCGTCCATTTAAAACATTTGTTTATTATTAACTCAATGATTTTACATAAATTTATTAATTGTTGATTAATATTAATTATTATTGATTCAATGTAATTTAATCTGTGTAAACACAAGCACAAAATACTAAGAATTAACACATTCAATGTATACACATTTAATGCTACAACTATTATTATTATGAATTTTATTAAAAATTCGATTAATAAACAAATTATCACTGTTGCCGCCACGATCACAAATAATATTAACGTGGGTACTGTGACAATACAGCCAACAGTTTGTACACACACTAGTAAATACTGATGCATGCATCCACGTTTCTTTTTTTTTTTTTATTTCTTTTTTATCTGAATACAGTGCAATTCTCGTCTGTGGATTTTTCTCGTTTTTTTTTTTTGTGGCGAAGGTGAGAATGAGAACTCGAGGATCTTAATCACTACACTTTCAGTTATATTATAAATTCTTTAATTGCGGATTATTATTATTATTTTAGTGCTTATGATGTCTCGCGGAGCACCGCGGACACACTGACTCAGTGAATGGTTTTGGAGCAATCGGAGCAGATTTACTTTTTTTTTTTTTTTTAGTTTAATTTTGTCGCAAGGCGGCAGCACATTCTCGGAAATATGTTGAGATTAATTTTCATGGGTTTTTTTTGCACGTGTGTGTGTGTGTGTGTGTGTGTTTGTGGAGATTATTATTTTTTTCACAGATGATAGTGAATTGGGAGCGGTTTTTTTGATGAACGACACTGGCAAATGGAGTTTCGGGTGTTTTTCCCCCCTCCAGCTTTCTATCGGTGAAATCCAAAATGGCAGACGCTGTTGTTTTCTTCTCGTTTCGGCGAACTTTTGACGACGCACCCACGGGGGGTCGAGAGAGTGGGAAAATTATTTTAAAGAGAGATGAGAGGTTTTTCAAATTTAATTTTGTAATTTAAATTACCGAGGAATTAATTATTTTGGCATTTATGGGGAGATTTTAATGTAACTATTTTTTCACACTCAATTTTTAGGGTTTTTTTGGTAATTGTTTGTGCGGTTTAGTTTTTGCTATCTTTTTATTTAGTTTGAGGAGAAAAATTTGAATAATAACGTACACTGAATACCGAGTTTGGTCACATACACTAGCACACTCGGTTCAATGAAAAATAAATAAAAAAAACATTGGGAAATTATTGTTTTTTGGGTATAGTTTGGTGGCAAAGCGAACTTTTTGCATCGTCCTTTGTAAACGTTAACTGTAGATGAAATCCAGGGTCACGTGACACGTCGGATAACCGGTGGTTGGATTAAAAGCGCGGTAAAGAATGTTTCCTTTGAATTTAAAGATAATTTTTTCTTTGATAAAAAAATGGGAATTCTTTTTCTAAAGTTTTATTGATATTTTTCTAAGATAAATATATATTTATTTACAATTTTCTTTTTTTTTATCGAGAACCAAATAAATACAGTTTTACTTAATAATTAATTTTAGTTGCCTCATTAAAAGAATTGTATTAATAATAATTGAAAATTTAAGGAATTCTTATTTTTGGGAGTAAATAAAATCCTGAAAACCACTGAGACATTTAAAATATATCACTTGTTACTTATTTTTTCATTACTTATAATAATTGTGCAAAAATTATTGAAGAAAAATGTATAAAAATCCTTTTTCTATTCAAATATTCCAAAGACTCTCATATTTTTTTTATGTAAAAAAGTTTCGTACAAAAATCGAGATATGGAGAATGGAACAGGGACTTTTTCGCCCTCTCACTACTGAATTAATTATTTAAAATAATTTCCAAACCTTCAATTCCGTTTAATCTCCAACAATACTACTTATTTTTCATCGCAGTTATTGTACGACGCGTGACTCTTCCACATAGTAGACCAATTACAAAAATCCATCCAATCAATGTAACAGCAATAATCATAAAATATCTTCTTGATGGAGATTCATTAACTGTGGTGTAGAGTTGTCCCAATGTATCGGGTGGATTCAACTGCAAATTCAATAAAAAAATTAAGAAAAGTTGAAATAATAATTTTTCGATATTTCACTCACCTTGGCAACATTTTTAAACATTTCAATTCGTTTCGACAGCATTTTATAACAATCAGGCTCGAGAGTTTTCTTATTATCATCCATTGCAATCTGCAGACACTTGATATCTGCAATAAAAAATTTAAATAGAAGATATATAATTAAATTAATGAAAAATGGAATATAATTGGATATTTACGTCTCCCTGCTCCTTGAGGTACATCACTGCAGTACTTTGCAACATCATTCGAACAAGCTTTATGCAGCAAAGGATCAAAATGAATATCAGCTCTAGCTTCTTCAATTAAATCCGCAATTTCCACTTTACACTCTTCCCTCATCTCCGTATTCCCTTCATTAAACTGAGTCTTCAAGCATTCCTCAATGGAATCACTATCATCGTCATCAGAATGGCATATCGTGTCGATCTAAAAGAATTAATTCAATTAATAAAAAAAAACAAAAGGAATAGAAATGTATAACAAATGAAATTAAATTACCTCATGACTACACATAGCAACTAGAAGTGGATTCAAGTGATAATTATGTGCAGCTTGTTTAAGAACAATTGTTATCTGTTTCTGGCACCTCGGCCTCAATTTACCATCTCTAAACTTAATTCTCAAGCACCTAATAACTTTTCCCTCTAATTCCTTATCTGATGGTTCATTTTCCACAACTTTCTTGCACTGTCCAAGAATATCGTGTGAACAAGCTGCATGCAGTGCTCCATTGAATCTATAATCAGTATTCTGTTCAATCATCCTCCGCACAACGATATCCTTGCATTTTTCATCGAACGAGTCTTCGTCTTTGAATCCCTTCAAGCAATCAAAAACCTTTGTTTTATCCGGTTCCTTCTGGCAGAACTGCCAAATCATTGAGCGACACGTATTCCATAATAGAAAATCACTTGAACTGTCTAAAAACTCCTGCTGCCTAACTTTGAACAGCTGCTTGTGACATGTACTCCCCAATTTTGATTTATGTGACGCTAGACACTCTAAAATCTGTGAATTTCCGGGTTCAACATTGTGACAATGTGTTTCAATCTCCTGCAAGCACGCTTTCTTCAATAACGGATCAAAATTGATGTTCTCCCTCTGCTGATAGAGCTGAGATCTCAATTGCTGTCGACAGCCCTTGAGAATCCTGTGCTGCGAGCCACTCATGATATCCTGACGCACAATATCGCTCAGGCACTCAATAACCTTCGCTTTAGTCGTAGCTCTGTGACAAAATCTATTCACATAAGGTTTACACGCCTCCTTGAATTTCGGAGTGAAATGATAATTCTTGAGGGAAATTATCTGAAAGTGTTCAATAGCAGCCTTGCACTTGTACTCAAAATTACTGTCGATCTCATTTTTGTGCTCTATCAAGCAGTCCATCATGTCGCCCTCGTCCTTCCCATACTTGAGCACATCCTCGCAGTGTTTATCCATAGTTCTCCTGCATGCTGCCATTATAATAGGATTTAATTCAACCCTCTCTGCCTGATCCTCCGTAAGATTACTAACTGCCGATTTGCACTTGTCATTGAGCTCATCCAAATTATCCTGCAGACAGAGGATCTCCTCTCCTTTCGCCGTTTTATCCGAACACATTTCCGATAATTCCGTTAAACAGACCTCTTCAATCTCCGGTTGGAGATCAACACTAATCGCTCGTTGCCTCATAATCCTCCGGATTTCCTGAAGACATTCCGGCCGAAGTGTCGCATTTTTCTGATGATCAGCGTATCGATACAGACATGGTAAAACCAATGGACCTCTCTCAGGATCCATCTGATTACCGTCATCAGACCACGCCTTCTTCGCATGACACAATTGAATGGCATCTGCCTTACAAGCCCTATACAACTGCGGATCCAGTTTGTAATCCCTCGCTACAAAGTACTGTATCTGCAACAAGGCACTCTCGCAAGCCTCTAACATCCTGTCCGTCCCCAATTTATCCATCAAACAGTATATAACTCTCGCATTACCACCCTGCACGTCTCTGCAGGAAGAGTCAACGACCGGTTGACAGGCATCATGCAGAATCGGATCAACTCTCCAGTCTTCACCTGCATCAGTCTCTTTAACCAAATCCTCAAGTGCTCTCTGGCATTCCGTACTGACTTTATTCCTCTGTTTCCGGGATTTCGTGTGATCCATCAAGCAGTGTATCGTGACACCACCCACCTCAAGGCCATTGCAATAACGAAGGATATCTTTGGAACAGAAGTCAACTATTTCCGGTGATAAACGGTAATCTTCGAGAAGTATTTTACGATGATCGAACATTTCTTTCTGGCATTCTGCGTCGATTTTCGTGCCGTTTTTTAAAGCTGTTTCCAGGCAGAGTAGAATTTGTGCTAATTTTATTTCCTTATCCTCGGAAACTAATCTTCTGCAGTGATTCAATTTTATATCGTCCTTGCAGGCTTTCACGAGGCCTTTGGACACTCTGTAGTCAGAGGCTATTAATTTTTCTCGTCGAGATAATTGATCTGCACATTGTTTTGACATTGTCCTGTCTAATTTATGATGCATCAAGCACTTGTAGACTTGTCCACTACCAGGACGGATGTTCGGACAGAATTTAATATGATCCTGCATGCAAGCGAGGAATAATTGACGATCCAGTTTAATATTATCCGATTGAATCTCAGATATTTTGAATATTCTCCTTCTGCACTTTGCGTCTAAATCGTCGACGTGACCCTGCAAACACGCCAACATTTGGCCCTGGGAGATGTCTCGGTGAGGCTGAATCCTGCCGCATTTAAATTTCTCAATCTCCGATTGACAGTCAGTTACCATTGGCGTTATTATCCGGAAATCACTGAAGGCAACGAATTCCAGTCTCTGGATGAATTCAGAGCATTGTTGCTCTTTCACGCTGTCTCGTTTCTCGATTAAACAAGCTAAATAAACCCCAGGCTCTTTCCCACGTAGAGGACAGAGATCGTCGATCTCTTCACCACATTCACGACGTGTCAGCCTCTGGATGTTCTCGTTCTCTGTGAGATTCACTATGTGCTTCCATATGGAGTGCTGACAGTCGTGATCGATCATGTAGGCTTCATTCGTCTGAAAAATTGAAGAATTATCATTAATAAGTATTTTTTTAAATAAATTGCTTTTTAAAAAATTTAGAAAAACTTGTGATAAATAAAAAAAAATACCTTAAACGTTTGAACACACTGGAGGATAAATAAATCATCATTATTATCATTTATAGTGCCACATAGTCGTTCCAACGACTCCCGGCACTTTTTATCCTCAATAAAATAATGTGCTCCTTCTTCATCATTAACCGGTTGCAAGTGTCTTCTATTACGTGATACTGATTTATCACTAAATACCCATTTAATATTGTCTCCATGATTTGGCGAATTAATTCTTTGTGTCACTGTGGCATCAGCAAGTACACCGGCATTAATTGTATCAGTATCAAACAACAGTTGTACAAATAAAGCAATTGCCACACCAGTCAACGTTCTCGAGCACTCCATGTCTAATTTATCTCTCTAACTTCAATTTATGATTGTTTTCTAATGACTTTGGACATTCAGGAATGTAATAATATTGTTGTGGTAAACATCACTACTTGCTAGGTGGTTTTCTTACGTATAAACGATTGTGATTATGTTTTTTTTTATTTGTGATGTCACGTAGCACGTCGACTATCAGGCGATGCAGAAAAGAATCGATTCTCGTGCACAATCGATGTGTCGATTCATGTGTCACTAGCCGGTGGAATCTAGGGGAAAAATAATGGCGCTCGAATGAAAACGACGTCTAACCTCTGAAGAATAAAACAAAGTCTTTTAGATGATTGTGAGAGTAGAATAAATAAAATAATTAACAATCTCAATTTTTTTAGAATTATTATTTCTTCTGTGAAATAATTTTAAAGTGAATAATGGCGAAAAGTGATGAAAAAGTTGATTCCAGAGGGAACACTTACATTATCGTAAGTAGAACGTTAATCATCAAATTATTCCAATATTTAATTAATATTTAATTTCAGAGTGACGATGATTGTCCCTACGAGGAAGAAATGCACAGGAATCCCTTCTCCATGAAGCATTGGCAACGCTACATAGATCACCTGAAGAACACGAAAAGCCCCAACCTCAATATTGTTTTCAGACGTGCCTTAGAAAAACTCCCAGGAAGCTACAAATTATGGTACAATTACCTCTGCCATCGTCGACAACAATTAAAATCCCGGCGCATCGACGACCGGATGTACGAGGACGTCAACAATGATTACGAGCGTGCCCTGGTATTCATGCACAAGATGCCTAGAATCTGGATCGAGTACTGCACTCTCATGATGGAACAATGTTACATCACTAGAACTCGTCAGGTCTTCGACAGAGCCCTCCGAGCTCTCCCAATAACCCAGCACCACAGAATCTGGCCTCTGTACCTGGATTTCGTTAGCAAACACGACATTCCCGAGACTGCGGTTCGAGTCTTCCGGAGATACTTGAAATTAGCACCAGAAGATGCTGAAGATTATATTGAATATTTAATATCAATTG
The DNA here is from genome assembly GCA_963565655.1 of Aleiodes testaceus. Taxonomy (NCBI): domain Eukaryota; kingdom Metazoa; phylum Arthropoda; class Insecta; order Hymenoptera; family Braconidae; genus Aleiodes; species Aleiodes testaceus. The sequence goes on from OY751422.1 coordinate 4,204,455, forward strand.
GAAGACTCGACGAAGCTGCTGTAAAACTAGCTCACATCGTAAATCAAGACGACTTCGTGTCGAAACATGGAAAATCGAATCATCAATTATGGAACGAATTGTGTAACCTGATCTCAAAGAATCCAACGAGAATAAAGTCTCTGAATGTCGATGCTATCATCAGAGGAGGCTTGAGGAGATACACTGACCAATTGGGTCCATTGTGGAATGCATTGGCTGATTATTACGTGCGAAGTGGACTCTTCGAGAGAGCTCGGGATATTTATGAAGAGGCTATTCAGACTGTGACGACAGTCAGAGATTTTACACAAGTATTTGATGCTTATGCTCAGTTTGAGGAGTTGAGTTTGAGTAAAAGAATGGAAGAGGCAGCGAACAATGTAAATCCAACGGAGGAGGATGATATTGATTTGGAACTGAGGCTAGCGAGATTTGAGCATTTGATGGATAGAAGATTATTGCTGTTAAACTCTGTGATGCTTCGGCAGAATCCTCACAACGTCCAGGAATGGCACAAACGTGTGAGACTGTACGAGAATCAGCCTCACGAGATAATTAGCACTTACATGGAGGCAGTGCAGACTGTCCAGCCTCAATTAGCTGTTGGTAAACTTCATACACTCTGGGTTTCCTTCGCTAAATTCTATGAGACTAATAATCAACTGGATGATGCCAGAGCTGTCTTCGAAGAAGCCACGAGAGTTCCTTACACGAAAGTCGATGATTTAGCTTCGGTATGGTGTGCTTGGGCAGAAATGGAGATTGATCATGGGAATTTCACTGGGGCACTGAAGCTCATGCACAGAGCAACTGCAATGCCATCGAGAAAAGCTGCTTATCACGATGAAACCGAGACTGTTCAAATGAGACTCTACAAGTCATTGAAACTGTGGTGTCTTTACGCAGATCTGGAAGAAGGATGTGGGACTTTTAAGACATGTAAAGCTGTTTATGATAAAATAATTGATTTAAAAATTGCGACTCCACATATAATCATGAGCTATGGACTCTTTCTTGAGGAGAATAATTACTTTGAAGAGGCATTCAGGGCGTATGAGAAAGGAATTGCTCTATTCAAGTGGCCGAATGTCTACGATATCTGGAAAAGATACTTGGAGAAGTTTCTGCAGAGATATGGAGGCACGAAATTGGAGAGAACGAGGGATTTATTTGAACAGTGTCTCGAACACTGTCCAGCAAAATATGCAAAGACATTTTATCAACTTTATGCGAAGTTTGAAGAGGAACATGGATTGAAGAGTCGAGTTATGTCGGTTTATGAGAGAGCTACTACTGCTGTACCCAACGAGGAGAAATTCGCAATGTTCAATATTTATATTGAGAAAGCTGCTGATATTTATGGAATCCCGAAGACTCGACAGATATACGAGAAAGCGATTGAGGTACTTAATGAAGAGAATACGAGGGAAATGTGCCTGAGATTTGCGGATATGGAGACGAAACTTGGGGAAGTTGATCGGGCAAGAGCTATTTATGCTCATTGCAGTCAAATATGTGATCCTCGGATTACGTCCAATTTCTGGCAGGTTTGGAAGGACTTTGAGATTAGACATGGTAATGAGGACACGATGCGAGAGATGCTGAGGATAAAACGTAGTGTTCAAGCCATGTATAATACTCAGATCAATATGATGTCAGCACAAATGTTGAGCAGTGCTGCACCTACACAAATCTCTGAGACCACTGATGCTATGAGACTCTTGGACAGTAAAGCAGCTGGAACTGGAGAGAGTGGAGCACTTCCCAAGGATTCCATCAGTTTCGTTCGTGGTGTTACTGAAGGTGGAACTAAAACGGCACAAGTTAATAATCCGGATGAAATTGACATTGATATGGATGATGATGATGATGATGAGAATAGTGAGGACATGCCAGCTGAAGAGGATGTGCCAGTGGAGAAGAAATCAATTCCTTCCCAAGTATTCGGGGGCTTGAAAACGAATGATGAAGGGGATTAATGTACTGTTCAATTTTTTTTTTATTAAACGTAATTAATTGTACAATTAATAAATTCTTCATACAAATAACAACAGATATGTATTCTGAAATGTTGAAATTCTCATTTTATTAATTATCATTTTTTTTTTCCTCATTGACAGAATAAATTCAAATGGATAAATAAAATACAATTAATATTAAAGCTGAAAAAATCGAATAAACTAAAGATTCATTGAAAATTTTCGTAATTTAATTTAATTAGAAAATATATCGCGGTGGATGTATAAAATGAATATCATTATAAACTTCAGAATCGTCCTCATCAGTCTGTCCCTGTATTGTACTGAGTCCTTTCCGAATTCCTCCAAAAACTATGAGTTCCCCTTTTCCGAGCACCAGTGAATACAATATCCTCTCTTCAGGGCCACTAAAATCATTCTGATTACCCCCTATCCAAGAAGCAGTGCACTCAGCCTCCAGAATTTTCGTAATATCCAATACAAAAATAGCCAATCTATCAGATTTCCTTTTAACAAGCCTCTGCTGCATCTTCTGATTCTGAATTCTCTCCTGCATTCGTCGTAAAGAATCCAATTGCCTCTGCCTATTCGCCTGACGTCGTCGTTGCTCAGCCTCTGAGACTCCAACCGGAGCAAACGATTTCAACTCCATAGGATGAGTCCCTGGATGTATTGACCAATTTGGAGACGGACTCCTCACTGGCATTTTTCTGCTCATCAATTTCCCATGTCTCCCATTAACATTTTCATCCTTATCTATCTTAGGCTCTGAAGACTGACGTCTTCTAGGTGGTGGCAGTAGATGCAATCTATTAGCAACGTCCTTAGAAATAGTCATATCATTTGGCTTTGCTGACTGTTTACTACCGCTCAAGACTATCACATGATTCCCAACTTTACAGGCCTGATGACACCATATTCTCGTCGGAGCACTATCAGTCCCCAATAACTGAACTCTCCTCCAACTCCAGACTGCTCCTTCCATCGTCAATAACCAGGCATCATTCATAGCTGCATTGGGCCCTGTACATCCCCCAAGAACCAACAAATTCTTATTCCCAAGTTCAATCTGCGAATGCCCATATCTTGGATGAGGTTTCAAGTCTGACGTCACTTGCTTGTGCCAATTGTAGTTTTCTAGGTTCAGGCACCAGATATCGTTTGAGCTATTGTAGTTATCGCTAACGCCTCCGAAAACCACCATCAAATTCCCATGAACTGATGCAGAATGAGCAGAAGTTGGGGGAGGTCCTCCCAATGTGTCTATCGCTGACCATTTGTTTGTTTTTATACAGTAGATATGAAGCTCGTTGAACATCCGTCGTCTCTGGTGAGGCGGATAGGCGGAGGGGTGCGACCAGCCTCCGAAGAGTACAAAACTTTGTTTATAGTAGACCATTGTGGCACAAGCCTTCGGAGATGGGTAATTCCCCATTGGAATCGGTCTATCCCATCTTCTAGTGTCTAAATCCAATTTCCAGAGATCATTGAAGGTTGTACTGGTTCTCGTACATCCACCGAAGACGTACATAGAGTTTCCGTAGGTACAGGCTGAGTGTGAATGACGTTTGCTTATTAGGATTGGAGGTCCAGGGTCTGAGAGCAGAGGATTCCATTCTAAAGAGCCAAAGGCTATGGATCTATGGAAGTAGGATTCCTTGTGCTCTATCACTCCTGTAAAATAGGGAAATATAATCGTTTCATAAAAATGCCCATTTTACCCTCATTTTCACTAATAAATAGACACTTGCGTTTAACTGCGAGACACCATCTCTTACAAACAACCATGCATTCCCTCAGGCATCTGTATGGGGGTATTAAATTCAAAATATACTCCAAAATTTCGTCTGGCAAGTCGTCAACATGATACTCCATTATTTTTCAATTAAATCACTCTGAAATAATAATTTAAAATAATAATTCAATGAGTTATCTTCGATTATGAAAAATAATTGATAATTACCTGTCATAACTATTCTAATGAAAATTCCATGGGCATCAGAAATGGCACAGTACAAATTTTAATGTAAAATCCTTTTTTTCAAGAATGTTTTGATGTAATTTTTTACCTTCGACCTCTCCGAACTAGTGGATGATACGGAAATTCGTCGGGAGAGGGCGGAGCAGAGCTGACGCTGGCTCGAGATTACAAATGGCTGCCCAACAGCATTACGTCGTGGTAAATACTCTATTGTTGTGCATTATACAGTAGATAATATTTAAAAAAAGGATTCGATTATAAAAAACACTTGGAATCTCTAATTGTCTCGAATTCGAGTGAAATAGGAGTTTTTTTTTTAATATTCAGTGGTAAATATCGAGATTTTTTGGGATCTGTCTCATCAATTTCTAGAATTGACCGTGCTTCTTCAGATTCAACGATAATTCCAAGAAAAAGACATTGAAAAAACAGTTGGAGTGAGTTTTATTTCAATTTATGATAATTGTGTCTTTGACAAAATACTTGACGAACCTAAAATAGGGAATTTTGATGCTGTGAAGCCTTGAAAATCAGAATGTCAGTGACATTTGCACAACGCGGCCGGCCGCCGCCGAGTCCAGCGCAAATACAAAAGGTAATTGGGTTTTTTAATGAAAAATTGATGTATTAGAATTTAATTATTGTAATTTTATTGATTAAGATAATTGCAGTTAATGAGACTTTATTAATTTATCTGTTAATTTGCAGATGTTGGATGAGAATAGTCATTTGATTCAGACGATTCAAGATTTCCAGAACAAAGGAAAGCCTCAGGAGTGCATTCAGTATCAACAGATTTTGCATCGGAATCTTGTGTACTTGGCATCTATTGCAGATGCTAATCAGAATATTCAAGCACTCTTACCACCTCCTCAGGGGATGCAACCGATGTCTAACGGTCCTCAGCACAGTATGATGGGGCCACAGGGTCCTCCAACCCTCGGGAGTGCTCCTCCGAATACAGCAGTTCCAGGTGCTGATATGCCTCCTAATGCGCAACAGCCTCTGCCTATGTCTGGCTTCCCTCAAGGGCAACCGATGGGACAGCCTGGATATCGAGGACCAGTTATGCCTGGGCAAGGTCCCGCAATGAATCGAGTGAATCCCGGGCCTGGGCCTCAACAATTTCGTGGTGGACCTCAGGGATATCCTCAGCAGAGTGGTCAGCCGGGTTATCCAGCTTCTTACGGTGCTCAGAATCCAGGAGGAAATTATCAGGGCCCACCAGGGGCTTCCTATGGGCCTAATCAACCAAATCAATATGTTCCTCCCAATGCTCCTCAACAGCAGGGCTATCCAGGCGGATCTCAGCAGAATTATGGAACTCCCACGACTGTGAATAGTTATGGAGGACAACCAAATACTTATCCTCCTCCTGGAGGACCTCAAAATCAAGGGAATTATGGCCCTCCACCTCCCAATCAACAGAGCTACTCTCCTGCAAGTTCGACTCAACAGAATTTCTCTCAGAACTCTCAGCAACCACCTCAACAACAGCAACAACCAGGCCAGTACGGAAGTCCGAGTCCACAGCCAAATTATCAACCACCCAATCAAACACCTGCACAAAACGCATATGGATCCAATGCATCGCCTGCTAATTATCCACCACCACCACAATCCTCTCAAGCTTATCCCAATAATGTTCCCCCTCAGAATTATCCTCCCCCACCGTCTTCTTCCAATAACGTTGCTCAACCATCTCAACCTGGACCTCCTCAACAAAATACTGGGCCTCCACAATCGAATTACTCGAGTCAACCGAGTCCAGGAGGAGGACCTACTCCATACGGAGCGGCTTCAACGTCACCTCCATTCAGTACAACCTCAGTCAGTGGAGCGAATACGTATCCTCAGAGCAGCCAGTCTACAAGCACACCATCTGCATCTACTCAAACGTACCCCAGTAGTGGCCCACCTCCAGCTACTTCTCAAGCAGGCTCTTACGTACCTCCAATTCCAACTCCCTCTGGCTATCCCGTTCATCAACCTTCGCACATGTCTCATCAGCAGCCCCATCCACCCTCTCATCAACCTCCTCATGGAGCCTCTCATCCTCCAGGCCATCAAGGACCCCATCAATCGCCCCATGGATCGCATCCAGGGCCTCACCAGATTTCTCATCAAGGAGGACCACCTCAACCCGGACCTCCTTCATCTCAATCCCAACCGACTCAGCCACCCCCTCAAGGACAACCACCCCAACAGCAATCGCAACCCCAGCCTCAGCCTCCGAATCAAGCGCAATCTTCCCAGCAACAACAGAGTCAACAGACAGGTCCTCCTCATCAACAATCGCCGAGTCCAGGGCCTGGGAATTTTCCACCGACTTCAGGACCACCTTCTCAAGGTCCATCTGCTAGTTCTGGACCTCCCACGTCTCAACAACCACCGAGTGGATATGGGCCACCTCAGTCTCATCCTGCTACCACGCAGACGTATGTACCTCCAGGCCCTGGAGGACAACCGCCTCAAGGTTATCCACCTCATCCACCTGGGCAAGGAGCTCAGGGACATTATGGACATCCACAGTATCCTCCACAAAATTATCCACCTCATCCTGGACCACCTGGAGGTCAGGGATATTCACAGTATCCTCCGAGAGGTCCTCCGGGAGGACACATGCCACCACCACCCGGACCACAGGGCCCACCTCCACCTAATCAGTATGGGGGATATGGATATCAACAACCGCCTCAATGAATCCATCGAAAATTGAAGAAGAAATTATGAAGTTATACGAGGTTTCTTTAATTTATCGATTTAATTGAACATATTCATCGACTTTCCGTAATTGAATTCAACAGGATTCCTTCCAGTACAAACACAATCATTTTATTGTTTTATCGATATAATTCGAATGTATCTTGCGGAATATTTGCATTAATAAAATATACAGCTGTGGAATTATCTGTGTATTAAATTTTAGAATTCTATCAATTTTTATGGGGTTTTGAAGGTGATTTGGAGGAAATTTTTGATTTAATTAAATTATGGGATGGTCTGATCCGCTTTCAAAAATTGCTAAATCGGTGAATTCAGTAAACGGCAAACATAATATACACACTATGTTTTCTTAATGATGCAACTGAGTAATTGCAGTACCAAACGTAAATTCGCTTGAGATTATATCATTTCTCGGGTACATTTTCGCATGCGAGAAAAATGTGCAGTGGTCGCCCTCTACATTTGCTCATCAGTACTAGAATCCCCGTTAGATTCTCTCAAGAAATTCGAAATAAAGAGCCCAAAGCAATTCCCAATAGATTCAATCTTTTAAATATATTTCGAAAATCATTTGGCTGAAAAGTAGCTAATGATTTAATGAAGGAGTCTTTTTCTAGACTTTATCTGTAAATAAAATTTTGTTTTAATTGAATTATGGGATGGTCTGATCCGCTTACAAAAATTTCCGAAATGTTATACATTCAGCATATTCTAAGTATGTGTATATTCTGAATATTCACGCTGAATAGTCAGGGTACTACAATACTGAATAGGAGTTGCATTCGGGATTATATCATTTCCACAGTACCTTTCCGCATGCGGAAAAAATCCCCTCGCTCGCCCTCTACATTCACCCATAGAAACTAACTACATCCATAAAATCCTCCCATAAAATTTTATATAGAAAACAGCCAGAACATTTCTATCTATCCTCGACCCTTAACATCCTCATTATAATAAATCTCATAATTCGTCATTAACATTAATATCATTAGAATTCTCTCCAGAATTCTTAATTTCACACTTGCAAGAATGTGAGGGTTGTGAGACTTCTTCCATACCCTCCAACACTTCCACATTACTAGAAATTCTTTTTTTCCATTCCTGAAATAATTAAAATCATAGAATTATCATAATTAGCAGAGAGATGAATGAATTCTTCTGAATACACAAATTCCACATACCTGCAGTAAAGATACATGATAACAGAATATATCTCGAGGTAATGCACTTTCTCGCATTAATTTGCGACCTGCTCTCGCTATTTTTAATGCCTCATCATCGTTTTTCATTGCCCATGAAATCTTCTCGACGATATCCGATAAATCAGAGTTGATTGGAATGAAATGTTTATAGGGAACAAAATTCCCATAAAAATGCTCATAATACTGCGACTCTTGCTTAAATACTAATGAATCTCCAGCGAGGAGATAGGGTAAACGATAGGCAGCAACAGTTCCATCAATATTCAATTGATATTTATACTAAAAATACGTGAAAATATTTTTAAAAAATACATAGAAGTAATAATTAATTATTATTACCTCAAAAAAATCGAAGAATGAAACGTGAGGCCGACTGGGTCCATATTTTTCTATTTCATCTTTAAAGAAAAAGAAATTCGTAATTGAAACATTGAAGAGATCTGGATGCTTTTTCGCAATATTTATTAAGTGCAGTCGTTCTCTCCGAGAATCTCTTCCTCTCCAGAACATTTTATTAATTTTTTTATCCCAGGTCGTTCGGATGTTCCCTTGGACTGATAGCATATCCAGCATCACTCTATTTAAAAGCAAAAAAAAATTAATTACAATATATTCTAATAAATAAAAGATATGTGCACGTTTAAATTACCTGCCCATATTTTCTAACGAAGATTCAGTGATATCATAAGTTGGAAGAACGATATCATCAGTATCTCTGGATCCACACCAAGAAAATATAGGATATAAAGTCTTTGTTTTTGGTACTAAGGGCCAATCACCTAAGTTCATGAAGAATTCAACATCAGGCAGTATAACTTTACGTGCTAGGGACAATAGTATTGAGTCTGAGAAGATTTTGAAGCCAACGTGTTGTCCATAGCAGCGTCTGAAAATCTACAGTGCTTTCAAATAACATTTGAAAAATTACTCTGTATTAAATTCTGATATAAAAAAAAATTGATACATACTCTATTATCCTTGACAACATAATGGCAAATGCTGACAGCATGTGGTTTATTATACTCCTCAATAATTTTGGTTCTAATAGTATTAAAATTTACGTCATTAAATTTTTTCAAGTCTTTTTCGATTTGGGAATAATTCCCTGAGCATCCGTAGTCTTCTATCCAATTTTTAATTGATAAATTCGGGCAATCGCATTCTTCTTCATATACAGGACCTGAAAAATAAATTATTTAGACAGAATTCTCATGAATTCTTCATATTTAAATAAATTTCAGGAATACACATACCATCCCAATAAAATGATCCATTAGTGATTGATTCCTCATTCACTTTAACTCGAATATGCAATTTAAAACAAGTTTCATAAATTCTGTAACGAATAATAAAGCTTCCATCTCTAGAATCCAAAATCTGCCTCCAAATTCTACATTTATGGCCTTGAGAACTCTCCCCAGTTATTTCTGCTTGAACAATGTCTTCTCCCAGCCATTCAGTTACACTGCAATTAAATTTTTGTTATTAAAAAAAATTACTAAGCATATTTAATACAAAAGAAACTAAAAATTGTAAATTGACACAAACTTGTGGTCATTAAAATCAACGAGCTGTACAAAAAAATAACGTGCTCTCATTGTTACTTTCTCAGGACTTAATCCTGGGCCCCATAGTATTGTTTTCGAAGGATCTACATTATTAAGTGCACTAATTACAGGTGTATAGAAAAGGAGAACTAATAAACATAATTGAAATAATAAATAGGTCATGTTAACCTATTCTCGAATACTCGAAAAAAAAAATTTGCATCACTAATAAACGTAAAAATTAATTAACTAATTGAAGAGTATTTAAAAAATATAAAATCCAATAATAATGCAAGCACTTGAAACCACAATCATTAATTAATTATTAACAATTCTGTAGTTGCAAAATTAACGTCTCTACATGGCGCGTTTTTTTTTAATTCAATTTTCCAAGATGGCGCTGTGTAACCCGTACAGTGGCTCTCCCATACGGTTTTTTTGTGAACTATTCCCGAACTGACAGCTGACCGCTTAATTCACGTCTCTTCTTCTCGTGAGTCCACTTCACTGACAATATTCCCAATTTTTTAAATTAAAATGCATAAAAATAGTTTACATATCGGTAATTAGGTCTCAAATTAATTTAATGTCTGTGTAATTAATAATTAAAGTTTTAGTCCGTGAGGATTCGTCCGCCATTTTGTCGCTCCGTATCTGTGTATCTACGTCATTGTCATCAGAATTATCTTTACGCCATGATTATTCATTGGATGAGAATAAAATGGTGAGACCTAATTACCAGTATGTAATAACCCCATAACTTAAATTCCCCCCATAAATTTCAATAATTTCTATTTATTTACGATCTTAATAAGTAGAACCATGCCAGTCATCTTATCTAGATACTTTTCAATCTCCAATAATTACCACCGGGCCTCGAAGTGGGTCACAGGTCACACCGAACCGACTGCGCATGCTTCGATTATCGATTACTCCCTCTCCCACCCGAAAACATGAAAATAACCCCTTCCCCACTTGAAGAATCCCCATAAACCGAAAATCTCGTGAAAATGAAAGAAATTGAAGAAACTTTAATAATCAACCCGAAATACTAACAATCTCATTTATTCTCAATCATCCACAATTGTGTCTCTGTATTAGTGCCTCTTGATCCGCCATTTTTATAGATCAAAGCCGTTGCGCGGTGGAGCAGGGTGGGCGAGAGACGAGAGAGAAGAAAAAAAACGTTGGAAAAGAGGTGGCGATCATCGCTGGCAGTTTGTGCGGCGAAACAGAACCGTGAAAGACGGTTTGGTGAGAAAAAAAGGATTTTTCCCATTAAAAAAAACGAATAAAAGGAAACGCCAATAGTGAATTTGGGGTTAAACAACCGGAAACGGCTCAAGGCCGAGGAAGAATTTTTCCATAATTTTTTGAATCCTTCGATTCTTGTTTTTATTTTTATTTCGTTACTGAAGAAATAAAAAGAAAAAGAGAGAAAACATTTTCACCTTCAGTGTGTGGGTGAGTGTGTGTGTGTGACTGTGGCAGTGGTGGAAAAAAACGGTTTTAATAAGGTTGAAAATATAATTTGAGGAAAAAATGGCTGGCAATACAGGAATGGAGCAATTGATTCCAATTGTTAATAAACTTCAGGATGCATTTACACAGCTTGGTGTGTCTATGCAATTGGATTTGCCACAAATTGCTGTTGTTGGAGGACAGAGCGCCGGAAAGAGTTCAGTTTTGGAAAACTTCGTTGGCAAGTGAGTCATTATCATTTATTTCTTTTTCATTATCTCTTGGAAGATAAGGTGATTAATTAATTCGAGAAAATTTGGCACTTCTGTGATACTGCGTCTTTTTTTTTGAAGGCGTGGCTGTTTTATTTTTTTTGATACAGGCACTTGGACGATTGGGGGAATTTAATGGATTTTTTATGGATTTTTTTTTGGAGCAGGAACAGAGATTTTTTCCAGTGCACTATCTTATCAGAAAATGATGGAGTACAATGGGCCACTGGGTTTCTGATGTGACGTCAGGGCGCCCACGAGTGGGCTGTCAAACGATGTCACATTTATGTGAATGACAGTGGCTTTGATCGTACGTCGATCGATGATAATGGGGTTTTTTTGTTGTTTCATCTGATTAGTGTCATTCACAGTTTCATCATTAATTCAATGAAATTGTAGATTTCTATGATTTTTCGTTGATAACTTTAGAGCAAGTGGAGTTAGGGAAAAAATGCAAGAGACCTTTTTTGTGGAGAATTTAATTATCTACAAAAAAGGTCTCTTGGGAAATTTTTGTAAACCCAATGGTTCTCGAGATATCTTCGAAATAATGACCAATCAATTTTCAATAATTTTTCCTCTCTTTATTATTTCAAGAAAATCCTTTGGAAAATCGTTATTTTTGCCCCAATTACGTTTAACGAAAATTATTGAGCTCACGGGGAGTATGGAGTATCGATTGAGGGGGATGGAACAATTCTCCATGATTTAATGAAATAATAAAGAATTTAATTTGATCTTGAAACGAAGGAATTGACCTTTTTATTTAACAAATCATTGAAATTCAGTGTCGACAATTTATAGAATGGATCAATTGTTTCGTTCGTGACACTATCAGTGATCTCTCGTGTCACTCCTTCCTTTTTTTCCATCTTTTTATTCAATTAAAGCCTTCTCACTGGATACTCGTGAAGATTTACGTCTGTTATTTCCTCGATTGCAAATTCTTTCGTTAAATTGTACACAATCTTTTTTACATTCCTCTTCATCTCTTATTTCCATTGCTTTTTGTTTTCCCAGGGATTTCCTGCCAAGAGGATCGGGAATTGTTACAAGAAGGCCACTCATTTTACAGCTCATCTTCAGTACAACTGGTGAGTTAATTAAAATTCTATTAAACAAAATTTTAATTAAATTTTATCAATAAAAGGGAAAAAAACGACTTTTACTTAATAAAGAATGCGAGTGAATGTTTCAACAGTAGAATATCATAAAAATGCTCTTCCTGTTGTATTATCTCACATCCGGTTACTTGAAAAGAGAAACAAAATTATGATAAATTTCGTGATAATGATGATAGACACATTTCAATTGCTTCAAGATCATTGACCTTCATTATTTATTCCCCTTCACTTTTTAATAATAAAATTAAATAATTCATTTTTTCCTTTCAATCTCAGAATATGCCGAATTTCTGCACTGCAAGGGGAAGAAATTCGTGGATTTTGATGAAGTTCGCCGAGAAATTGAAGCTGAAACTGACAGAGTTACTGGAAGTAACAAAGGAATATCAAATATACCAATTAACCTGAGAGTATACTCACCAAATGTATTGAATTTAACATTAATTGATTTACCTGGTTTAACTAAAGTACCAATTGGTGATCAGCCAGTTGATATTGAGGCACAAATCAAAGGAATGATATTTCAATTTATCAAAAAAGAGAATTGTCTCATATTGGCTGTTACACCTGCTAATACTGACTTAGCTAACAGTGATGCACTCAAACTTGCCAAGGAAGTTGATCCTCAAGGTAATTACATTGAATTAAAAATAATTATGACTCTGTTGAAATTTACCTGAAGATAAAAATAATACTTTGATTATTCAGGTGTCAGAACAATCGGTGTCATCACAAAATTGGATCTCATGGACGAGGGAACTGATGCACGTGATATTCTGGAGAATAAATTGTTGCCTCTGCGTCGTGGATACATTGGCGTTGTCAACAGAAGCCAGAAAGACATTGAGGGACGCAAGGACATCAAGAATGCCCTGGCAGCTGAAAGGAAATTCTTCCTCAGGTATAATTCATCGTCTTCCCTTCTCTTAATCCTCAATTTAAATGAATTCATTTAATTTTCAGTCATCCATCCTATCGACATTTGGCAGACAGACTTGGTACGCCTTATTTACAGCGTGTCCTCAATCAACAGCTGACAAATCACATCAGGGATACATTGCCTGCCCTCAGGGATAGACTGCAAAAACAGCAGCTAACACTAGAAAAAGATGTCGAACAGTACAAACACTTTAGGCCAGATGATCCTGCCATTAAAACGAAGGCTATGTTACAGTGAGTTTCAAATTAAACTTCCTTTATCATTTCATAATCCATAAATTCTGTTTAATGATTCATAAAAGTCATTCAATTTTCATTTGATTGAGGAAAGAGAATTTACAAAATTCGCAAGAATAAATTACATCATTCAAATCTGCATCATGAGTCAGAGTCTTGGCATCTCATTCTCAAAGAATCATCATTTTTCTTCTTCTTTTCAGATCAATTCGAATGTTTCTGTAGGTATTTAACTTGTACCAGAATTTATCCTGATGAAATTAATCAATTTTTTGCTATTAATTCTGTTTTTTTGGTTTATTGATTTTTCACTCATCCGCATGAACTCCTCTGAGTGGCCCCAATAATTCCGTGTGAATATTGATTAATTTTACCCTTAAAAAAAATTAATTCTAATGCATTACCCCTTTTATTTTGGTGACAGAATAAAGAGATACCAAGGCTCAGTGCTCGTCGCACTTTTCCATCCAGATGAAATCAATAACTTGCATTTTTTTTTTCAATAGCTTTTCTCCAAATTATTTAATACAATTTAATGATGTTGAATATATTTAAAGGATGATTCAGCAACTCCAGTCAGACTTTGAGAGGACCATTGAGGGTTCTGGTTCAGCACAGATCAATACTATGGAGCTGAGCGGTGGTGCTAAGATAAATCGATTGTTTCATGAAAGATTTCCATTTGAAATTGTTAAAATGGAGTTTGATGAGAAGGAGCTACGTAGAGAGATTGCTTTTGCCATTAGAAATATCCATGGTTAGTCCATGAATTCCTCATTAAATTAATTCCCATTGTGTTTCCCTTTTAATTCGAATGATAATTAATTTTTTGGTGAATTATTTCAGGTATCAGGGTGGGACTGTTCACTCCTGATATGGCATTCGAGGCCATAGTCAAAAAACAAATAAACAGGCTCAAAGAGCCGAGTCTCAAGTGTACGGATCTAGTCGTGCAGGAACTTAGCAATGTCGTGCGCATTTGTACAGATCGGGTTAGTATTTAATTATTGATTCCTTTGATTAATTAAAATTGAATAAAATAAAATAATTCCCCTTTTCAGATGTCACGTTACCCTAGATTAAGGGAAGAAACCGAACGAATTATAACAACATACATTAGGCAACGTGAGCAATTATGTAAAGAGCAGCTGATTCTTCTGGTGGATTGTGAGCTAGCATACATGAATACAAATCACGAGGACTTCATTGGTTTTGCCAAGTAAGCTATTTCAATTATTTCTTAAACAATAAATATATAAATTATAAACTGTCGAATTTTTATGTTCTGAATTTAATTAATTTACGATTATGAAAACTTAAAAAAAAAAAAAAAAACAAAATCAAGGTCGTAGTTAGGCAAACTGTGCTACTGTGCAGAGTAATTAAATATACCACATTGAAATTATTTACTATCACTGTTGGCTACAAGAGAAATCCTTATTTTATTCTCAATATTCTTTGATACCTTTCTTTCGAGGCCTGTTAAATGTAAATCACTCTTAATTAGATGCACTTTTGTATTTTCCTTTTGTATGGCAATTAGTAATTTGCACAATGATTAAATAATAATTACCAGTAATTAGAATTTGGTACTGGGTAAATAATGTATCGTTTTTCATTGAATTGCAGAGAAAAAATTATTTTTAAGTAATAGATGTATTTTTATAGACACAATTTAAGGAATTAATTTATTAATTAATTTTTTCTCTGATTTTAATAATAATTTAAAAGAAAGAAATGTTGCACATGTGAAAAATTCAGCACACGCTTACGTAATTGCTTCACACGAAAGAGAAAATAAAAAATATGAATTCGCTAGAATTTGCACTTAAAAATGAAGAGAACAAGCGATAAACGAGTAATGAAACACTTAAATAATTTGGCATCCTCAGTAGTTATTTAAATTCCAATTTGATGAATAATAGAGATAGAATTATGAATTTATTAATTGATTAATTGAATAACATCTTTGTATCATCCAAAGACTATCTTTATCATGTTTAGAAACTCATTTACCTACAGCAAATCAATTCTAATTAATTTTTTTTATCTTTGATACACTATTATTATTATTTTATTTATTAATTAATATTATTTAATATCCACTTTATTTAATCCAATGCTTATTGCCTCTCACACGAAATAATTTAAAGTTTTCTCTCTAAATTTTAAATTTTTAAAATGAATTAATTGCAAAAAACACACTTAAATTGTTTTTAAAATTTCCAAAACTGTGTTATAATTCATTGAAAGAAAAAAAAAGAAAATATAAACATTTATTTGTGTAATTATATCGGCAGCGCGGCGGCCAGTATCTATAATTCAAGGTAAGAACATCAATGAACATCACCAAACGAGTTCGTTTATTTAATACAAATTAATTCTATTTTTTTTTTTTTAATTCTTCCTCTTCAATTTTTTAATCAATTGAAATTAAAGAAAAGAAAAATGAGTTATTTTATTTGTAATCGAGAATAATTAAATAGAAAAACTTGTTTTTGTTTTTCTTGTATTTTCATTGAATTGAAAAATTGTTTATTAATTTTTCTTGAATTTACTCTGATTTTTTTTTTCTCTTGCATTTTAAGAAAAATTTCATTCCTCTTAATTTACCTCTAATTATCTTTATTTTTTGTATGCTGTTATGCTACTTTCTTCATTTTTATCATTAAAAAAAGAAAAAAAAAAATCGCATCATTCTCATCAGGCTCACAGACATCAACCATTTGAGATAATAAATCATTTCCAAATTAATAATAAAATGAATTTTTTGAAAAAAAAAAGAAGAATTTTTGTAAAAAATTTGGAGAAGATAAAAGATGCTGGGGAAAAAAAATAAATAAAGTGATTGCAAATTATGCGCAGTGATGATGTAGACACTGTTGCCTAGGGCATTTGTTTGCTTTTTCTGCATTTAATTGTTGCTGATGAAGAAGACTATATATTTTTTTAAAACAAAATATTTAATTATTTAATAGGTATATTTTATGATGCATTGTGGAAGCTAAGAGTTTATTTAATTTTGTTAATTTTAATTATTTTTATTTTTACATTAATTAATTAATTCCACTTGCATTTTATTAAATTAAGTTAAAATGGTGTAATGAATTTTTGTTTCAGTGCACAACAGTCATCAGAGAATGCTGTTAAAGCTGGAAGACATACACTTGGTAATCAGGTTATCAGAAAGGGCTACATGTGCATTCATAACTTGGGAATTATGAAAGGTGGCTCTAGAGATTATTGGTTTGTTCTCACTTCGGAGAGTATCTCTTGGTTTAAGGATGAAGAGGTAAACTTAATCATTTTTTTTTAATTAAAGAAATGTTGGAAAAAAATTAATTAATCGTATATTTTTTTTTTAAGGAACGTGAGAAGAAATACATGTTACCACTGGATGGATTAAAGCTTCGTGACCTCGAGCAGAGCTTCATGTCTCGTCGCCATCTCTTCGCCCTTTTTAATCCCGAGGGACGTAATGTGTACAAGGATTACAAGCAACTCGAGCTAAGCTGCGAAACACAGGATGACGTTGATTCCTGGAAGGCATCGTTCCTCCGGGCTGGTGTCTATCCCGAAAAATCCACAGAGCAAGCCAATGGAGAGGGCGAGGTAAATCAATAATCCTGAATAGTAATTAATAAATTAGTGAATTTTTTCTTCATTTTATTTTACCATTAAATTGAAAATCCTCTTATCGTTAAAATTTATTATTATTTTTTCAATTCCTTATTTGTGTTCATATTTTAGGATGATAAAGTTCGGGTGAGTTGGCGTGTGAATTGAGTCTAACAAGTGTGATAATGAAGTTGAATCAATTTTTCAATTAACAAGAGGCATTAAAATAATTATTTAAACTTCTTTCGCTAGAAAAAATTAGATTTATCATGAAATTAAATTAGAGTAGAATTTCCATGTGCTTTTGTCTGAATTCAAATGAAGAATTTTAATTATTCAAATTGCATGATGAAGAATTCCCTGAAAGACAGAGGAAGCTGAATTAAACATGATTCATCCTAATTTAATTCACATCATGAAATTATTTTTTATTAAAAGAAAGAGCTGATGAATTAATTACAGCACTCTTCATTAATATTGACACAAAAATTTGTTTAAATTAAATTGTAAAAAAAAATCTTGTTGCTTTGATGGAAAAAAAAGAATGTAAATATATTTTAAAATTTAATATTCATTAAATTTTCCTCTGTTTGGACTAATTAAACCTGAAGGAAGGATATGAGGTTTGTAATTTAAATAAGGACGTGAAAATTACACACACAGAATTCTAAATTAAAGAGAGAAAAAAGACACGCACGCCACAACACGAAGATTCCATTCACAATTATTTTGATCCAACAATTTTTATTAACAAATTGAAGCAATGAAGGGGAGAGATAATTTTTAATTATTTCATAGGGTGGAAATGAGGGACAATCATCAATGGACCCAGCACTGGAGCGACAAGTAGAGACAATCAGAAATCTTGTCGATTCTTACATGAAAATTGTAACAAAAACAACTCGTGATCTTGTTCCAAAGACAATTATGCATTTGATTATAAATAATGCTAAAGATTTTATCAATGGAGAGTTGTTGGCACATTTGTATGCTAGTGGAGATCAGGTAAATATTTTTTAATTAAGAATTATTTAATTTCTCTTTTTTTTTCAATGGATAAAATAATGTAAATTAATTTATTTCAGTCGTCTATGATGGAAGAGTCACCGGAAGAGGCTCAGAAACGAGAGGAGATGCTGCGTATGTATCATGCCTGCAAAGAGGCACTCCGAATTATTGGAGATGTTTCAATGGCCACAGTGAGCACACCAGTACCACCACCAGTGAAAAATGACTGGTTGGCGTCGGGTGAAAATCCCAGGTGCGTAAAATCCCATTAACGAAAATTGATATTCACAAAACAAAATATATCTGTAAGAATCGGAAGTAGAGAAATTTTTTCCAACAAAAATTTCTCTATCTCCTTTATCTCCGGAAATATTTTCCTTTAATGAAAACTAAATCAATCTATTTTCATTGATAATTTATCCACTCTTCGTGCTGTTTTATTATGTGCCTTTGCAACAATACTATCGAACATCAATTGCCACAGTTATGGGTAAGATGTTTCATCGATTTTTTTTTTTTGTTGAAAAAAACTTCCAATAGATCCTCAAGTATTGAGAACATGAAATTAATTAAAAAAATAATTATTTCAAACTCATTCCCATCGTTAATTTCCCCTAATTCTTAAAATCCTTCAATTAGAAGACCCGAATAATGTTTGGAATCTTTAATTATCATGATTTCATGTTATTCAAGACTCTAGCTTCTTAGTATGCACACGAGAACCAATGGAGAAGCTTGAAAAACACCAGGAAAAGCTTTTAAAGTTGAAAATAATAATTTGCACATTTATTTTATGACTTATCATGATTTTTACGGTGTTTTAGATTATCACCACCGTCACCTGGTGGACCGAGGAGAGGAGTAGCACAACCACCACCGCCATCAAGCTCACGAGCACCACCACCAGTACCAGCTGGTGGTAGACCAGCTCCAGCAATTCCAAATAGACCAGGACCTGGTGGTCCACCACCAGCACGTGGTAATCCAGGCCTTCCACCTCCCCTCATTCCATCGTAAGTAATTAATTATCATATTTTCCTAATTACTTTTGGATTTTTCATGATTTTCTTTGGGTTAAATGAGAAGACACTATTATCATGAAAAATCTTCTCATTTTTCACCTGAATTTTCTTTGAAACACTCACACAAGTGCCCTGTGATTAATATTTTCGATAATTGAGTTTCAAGACTTCATTGATCATCTTGGCACTGTGCTTTCCATTTTTTTGTTTTTCATAATAATTTGAAATTAATTAAATTGAGACAGTGAAAACCTATTTAATCGAGTGTTAATGGGCTTTTCTGGGTTCGCTAACTTCACTTTCTATTGCAGGCGCCGACAATAAGTCTCCGCACTAACACACGTCCTTTCTCTACTAATCAGTATACATTTTACCTGTTGCATTTATCTAGTCAACGTTTATAGTCTGTAATTAGTGAAGAATTAACGAAAAATGAGAGATTAATAATTTAATGAGATTAATAATTAAATATACAGAGATTATAGTAAAACTTTCGCTTTTTTCCTCTTTTGAGTCGTTCGATTTGTCTTAATTGTTACACTCAATCCTCTCATTAATTCATTTTTTTTTGTTAAATAACAATTTTATGGTTTTCTTTTCCAATTGAAGGAAAATAAATGGTCCTAATGATAGGGCCTACCGAACAATTGCTATTTATTCATTTAATTGAATTTTTTAAATTCAGCTTTATTTATTATTTCCTCGCTTTCATTATAATTCTGCTTTCAATGCAATCTCCTCACTGTACTGTCAAAAATTATTAATAACGATTTTATTTATGAAAAACAATAGAAATTAATGAATTATCAATATTGAAATAAATTTGTACATTTTACTAACAGCATGACATGCGAAAAGTGCTTTGAATATTGCAATTTGCGTGATTGTAATGCTTCAAACTCCAATAATCCCAAATAAATAAAAATCAATAAGAAATAATTTAAAAAATGATGAAATTTCGTGAATGTCGGTGCCTGCATTAAAGCTTGAATTGAATCATTAGAAAAAAAATAAAAATTTTCAATAATTTAGCAGAAAAAAAATGATTAAATTCTTTATTAAGAATTTAAAAAAATTGTAAAAATCATTTTTTTTGAGAGAAAAAAAAGCTCAAAGCCTGTTACGTGGTATTGTGTTTAGTCGAGGTGGGGGTATCCAACAGAGAGTGACACAGGCAGCTACACAGGCAGCAGCTAATGCCGCAGTCAACGAGCTCATGGATGCATTCAGGATCAAGTAAATAAAATAACTGAAAAATTGATGATAAATAATTGGAATAATGAAAAATTTAAAAGCAAACTAAAATTAATAATGAAAGAAATTAAAGAGGAATAGATCGTGAAATTACACCAATTGCTGTAGCTTTTGTGTGCAATATATTATTAATTGTAATTTAAAAATGATAATAACACAATTTAGGTGGTAGACTGTTCAGGGCTGACTGCATTAATAATTCATTCTGAATAAATAAAAAGGCCAAGATGTTCTTTTCGTTATACAATAAAATATTATTTAAAATAATTCATCGCTTTTTTTTCTCTCTGCATGGTCTCGATATTTTCTTTTTTTTTTAAATTAATGCTTCAATCGATGTTTATCCTTGAAAAGTCTACCGAAAACTCTAGGATTACATTATCTGTCTGCACTGGAGAAAGGAGAGATTTATTATGATGAATTTAATGCATGAGAAGGATTATTGAGAGAAATTTCAAAGAAATTGCATTTTTATTACAATTATCTTGTAATTTTGAGGTATTTTGAGATAATTGGATTATTCAGGTGTCATGCTGTTAGTAATTTGAGAATTAATTGTATATTTGAATTACTGATAATCGGAATGATGAAGTAATTAGTTTTTCCGACGAATTTCGTAGATTTTAGTAGATTTTTTTAATGGGTGTTTTGTTTTTTGAGATTATCTCAGAAGCGGTTGGAGATAGAAAAAAAATCATAGATACCTTTTTTGTAGCTCTTCTTTCACTCTTCAAAAAAGGTCTCTATGAAAATTTTCTTATCTCCTGCGGTTCTCGAGATATTCGAAAAAATGTGAAGACATGTTGGGATAAAATCATTGAATTCCTGGATTTTTCATTTCTTAACTTGATTTATTATTAAAAAATTCTATAAATAATAACCTAGGCCTAATTTTTACATTCCTCCCTAACACATTCCAAATTTAAAAAAAATCTGTAAATAATTCGTGTATTCCGATTATTCGTGCGTCAAAAGACAGAGGATTTAATAATGAAGGAAAGAAATAATGAAAAAAAATAAATACAAATTAATTTAAAAAAACCACAAGTGGATTATTGTAATGTTACTGTACAGTAATAAATGAAAAAAATGGTAATTAACGTGCCATTTAATGCACTGCAATACCTGAGAGTCGATAGAACATTCACAAGATGCAAAATAAACTGGAAAAAAATCGAAAAATCAATGGATAAAAAATGACAAAAAAAATATTAAAGATAAATTATTATATGTTAATTAATAAATATATCTATGGTTACGATGATTAATTGTTGTTGCAAATTAAATTAATGAGAAAAATTAATAATTAGGGCTTGTAGGGGAATTTCCCATGTTCGGTAGGCCATTGATGATTAAAAGAAAAAAATCATTTATTGGAATTAAAATTTCGTCGCTAAAAAAAAATGAATAAAAAAATCCACAATTTTCAATTATTTTCTTATTTTGTATTGTCGAATTTTGAGCAATTAGAATTAATTAATTCTCAGTGCATTTAAAACGTTGAAGAGATGACGAAGATTTAAAAAAAAAAAACACGCATATCAATTAGTGGAATTTTTTGTGTAGAGATTGACGATTGATCTCTTTGAAAATTGATAAGAATAATTAATTTTAAAATGAGTAATATTCGAGTAGATGTGAACAACGAAGAGATGAAATGGGAATAAAAATAATGACACTATTTGATTAAATGATTTTGTGATGAATTTGAAATGTTTCATTTCTCCACTTGAATTTCAATTTAATCACAAAATGAAAATAAAAAAAAAAATGCGTGAAAAATTTGCTATTACTGAAGTCTCAATGCAGACTGGATACGCTTCTTTGTTGACATTGACAAGTCAATTAATACCGCAATTCCCATTTTATTGGGAAATGAATTTAATGAAGTAAAAAAAAAAATAAGAAATATTTACGACCACTTTGGAGTAATTCCAATTTTTTTCCAATTGTCTAAAAAATTTTCATTAACAGATGAGTAAATTGAGGAAATTTTGAGATTATTGAAATAGGGCTTTGTATCATCGTTCAATGATAATTAATATCAACGATGTTTTCCCCCTCCACCGTGTTACGCCCGCTTTTTGTGACTCTGTGAAAAAATAAGAAAAATAAAACATTGAAGAAGAAAAAAATTGATTGATTAAAATCGTTGATGCATATTGTTAATGAATTATTTGTAGAAGACGACAGTTGGATGAATTAATGAATTTGTCGTCGAAATTAATGAAAATTTATCGTAGTCGTCGAGTGTAAAGTGTAGCACGTAATGATTATTCGAGATAGAATAATTGTGATAAAATAATGAAACAATTTGTCAGGATTTTATTTTCCTCACGACAGTTTTTCGAAGATATCTCGGACACTAAGCGAGATAGGAAAATTTTTGTAGATACCTTTTTCGTAGAGAATTTAAATCTCTACAAAAAAGGTCTCTACAAAAATTTCTCTATCTCCCTTAGTTTCCGAGATATTTCATAAAACCTTAAAAAAAAATCTAATCCAATTGTTTCGTTAATTTATTACTGCAATTAATCATTAATTAGATTAGACGGTGCACGGTAATGAGCCGATGAGTAAATAATTGAGAAAAAATTGTGTTTGTTGGTACTGAAATAATTTAATTAGATGAAATCGAATTTGCTGATTAGTAAAAACCATTACTGCATTATTAACAAAAAGAAAGAGAACTCAAAAATGAAATTTGAATGAATTGAGAAAGAATATTAATGAACATAAATTATGGAAAATTCAATCGGTGGACACGTTATACATGCTTCCATCTACAGCCTTACGTTCACATATTAAATAATTAAATGAATCTTCAACGCTTACTTCGTGTATCACGTGAATAAGTGTTTTCATTGTGAAATTCAGTATTCGTCATGAAAATTAATGAATTGGAAGAATTTAAAAATTAATTAAAATAATTGAGACAAATTAGGATTGAGTAAAAAAGGGGATACACACTGTTTATTGCAAATATAAATGTGTATATAGCAAGTAATATGTTATAGAGTATAAGATAAGTGAAGAAATTTAAAGAAATTATCTAAAAATGATGAAAAAAAATTGAAAAGTGGGGAGAGAACGTAAAGTCACGCATTTCTGTCTCAATTATTGACATGAGAGATGTGAGCTCAATCGTTCTGTACTTTTATTCACCCAAAATTAATGTATTATCATTTCCTCATGTGAAAAATCCTCAAAATTTTCGTTCCAATTGCAAAAAAAACTTCTGCACGTTTTTTTTTTAAATTAATTAGCTTTTGCTTTCTGCATGGATTTACCTTATTTTTCTGTATCTGCACAATGTTCATTAATTTATTAATTGCACGTTGAATAGGGGAAATAAAAATGTGTATTTTTATTTTCTCTAAATTCTTTCTTTACGTTAATTTATTGTAAAATATTTATTTAAAATTTATCTATGTTTTGTAGGCGCCCAGTACCCACTATTCCTCCCCGAATTCCCGACAGACCGTACTCAGGCCGATTAAATTGAGCCCAGCCACAAGTGCACCTTAGTTAATACCTTGAAAATGAGAAAATAAGGAAAATTAGATTTTCTTTTTAATTTTCTCATGAATTCATCATGAACAAGTTAATTCCATTGGATTCAATTGAATTTCTGAGGATCTTCGAGGATGAAGATGAAGAGGATGACGTATCATCGTTAAGAAAAAGGCCATCAACGAAGAATAAATGGAAAAAAAGGATAAGTTTCCACGAGAGAAGAAAAAAAAACTCAAAATTCAGGAGAAATTGAAAGACTGCGAGACAATATAATTATTCCTGAGGTTCATAATTAATTTTCTTATTTTTTGTCAATTTGTAAAATCATTTTTCTGTCCTTTAATTATTTATGATTAATTAATTTAATCGAGTATTAAACAAAAAAAAGTTATAAAATGATTTTTCTTATTTTTCATTAATGAAATTATGGAAAGAAATTATTATTTCGAAGGTAAACGGTGAATTCAGGCGATGAAACTAAAATTCCCCCTTTTTTTTCGTTCACTTGCAGTCGATTTTATGGGAAAAGAGAGTAATTATGATTAATTAAATCAGTATTAGACAATTTATTTTCACTTTGTTTAATTATTTCAACGATTTTATTGTGATTTCGGGTAATTGCGTGAATACGCAGTTGTTCTGACAATTAATTTACACTGATTAAAAAATTAATAACAATGAATAAATGAAAATTCTTTAATTTTAATTGAAATATTGATTAGGAGAAATCGGGGTAAAATGGACATTCTGATTGAACGGTTGGAGATAGCCATTTTCTGATGATTCCATTGGAAAGCTGAGGAAATTTTAGGCGGAAAACATGTGTCGAAATTAATTTTTTCGAGTTTTTTGAAAATTCGATTTTTTTCACCCCAATTTGAAGGGGTTTTTACAAGCCATTTTATGAAAATCGGTTTTTGGCCCATAACTTTTTCAATTTTTGATAAAAATCGATGGGGAATTAACGAAAATGTAGGGAATGACTAGACCTTTAATTTAAGCACAACCCCACTGCGCTACGATAAATAGAACCGGAGATATTCCCAAAAATGTGATTTTTTCAAATTTTGCAAGGTAAACCCCTTCAAATTTATGTGAAAAAATCGAATTTTCAAAAAACTCGAAAAAATTAATTTCGACACATGTTTTCCGCCTAAAATTTCCTCAGCTTTCCGATGGAATCATCAAAAAAAATCTATCTCCAATATTTCTCTCGATTTCTTGTAATATACAATTTCAAAATGAGCAATTTATCGATAATTTTAATAACAATCGCCTTTTCTCAGTGCAATTGGCAAAAGTGGAAACGAGAAAAAAAATTTCATAACGATGAATTAATTAAATAAAAACCCAATTACCTCGAATTAATGATAACGCTTATTAAAATGGTGTAAATTAATTTTCTCTGCGTTTAATTAGGCCTGTAAATTAATAACGTTAAAAATGAATCGAGAAAAAAAAATAATAGTATTACGTTTATAAACAATTGACGAGGTTGAATGCAGTTTAACTCCTTCTGTATTAATTTAATAAAAATCATTCACTCGCCAGTCTCTGCAATGCTACAAGACACACCGACTGATGATGAAAATGTACCTAGGATATTTGTGACGAGGAATAAATGATATTTAATTACAAATATTAATTTTTTTCAGTCAATCCTCTCACCACCAGCTTCTCTCAACGCTTCTTCAGAGGATCTCTTGAATTCTGTGTTCATGATGTCTCTAGTCCTCTCCATAAGACTATCAACATCATCCTTAGTCAGTCCTTCAGTAGAAATTGATGGTAAAATTGTGATATAACTCCTTCCTAAAAAAATCCCTTCATATTCTCAAATATCTCCGAAACTATTGGGTTTAGGAAAAAAACTGAAGAGACCTTTTTTGTAGAGAATTAAATTCTCTAAAAAAAAGGTCTCTTGATAAATTCCCCTAAACCCAATAGTTTTCGAGATAGACTTTAAATTTTACCTGATTTAAAGAATTTCGGGTTTGAACTGAGGAAATAATATCTGGACACAACAACAGGTTGAATTGGCACTTGTCCATTGATGGCTACATGAAATGCCCCTTTTTTAAAAGGCCTCAGAGTGCGATCAGAGTGTCTAGTACCTTCGGGAAATATCATAAGCCTGACTTTCCTATTTTTAACGATTTTCACAGTTAAATCCAATGATTTCTTCGCTTCTGCAGGATTATTCCGATTGATGAAGATCGTGCCCCAGAGGTAAGTAGCCCATCCGAATGGACCAGTGTAAACCAACAGCTCCCTTTTACCTATCACTGCACCATTATCAATAGTCAGCCAGAGATTAGTGAGAACTGGAAGATGAATTAATTGAAAAAAACGAATACAATTTCTTTTAAATAGGAAATTGAAGGAATTATCTACTTCCAAGGTCGATTACACTCTGATGATTAATTAGGAGGACTGCTCCAGTATTTTTAACGATATTCTCCTCTCCTTTTACGATAAATTTGACGCCAATTAATTGCAGGACAATTGTCATTACCCAAGCAGGTATTCTAATGAAAATAAATTCAGATTTTTTTTAATATATTAAAAATTCTGCTGTTGAGGGAAACACTTACAAACCGTTTCTCCAATCTCGTGGACGTAAAAACATAAACGGAAAACTAATTGTTGCAATTAATATATTAGCAACAGCGAAAACAGAAAATTTGAATACGTATCTTGCACTATCACTCAATGTGCAAATCAGGAATATCAGAGCGAGAATTCCTAGGCCAATATTTCCACAGGATACGTCCAACATTCTGTGTAAAATAAAAATAAAAATAGATGATTGTTTTTATGATAATGGAATTCATGAAAAAATTTAATATTCTCGTATGAACTTTGTAGGCAAATTCAAATGAATTGAATGGAATAACTCATTTTTATTGTAAAAATGGAAAAAGTTCATTGTTACTTCAGTAATTATTGGAGATAAGGATATGACCTTTTTGTTGCAATTATCGAGTAATTAAAAAGTCTTAAAGAATTTTAAAAAACATTTTTCATAAATGAAATGAAATGAAGGATTTTTCCTTCATTTATTAATTGATAAACCGGAAAAAATTTCACCCGGAAGAAATTTCCCCCGGAAAAAATTTTCCCGGAAAAAATTTTCCCGGAAAAAATTTCCCCCGGAATTTATGGGAATTTTTGGTGTATTTAATTTTTTAAACCAAATACTTACCTTTCTCAAGGAGAATTACGTAATTTACGTTGGAAAACTGATAATCGAACTGTCGGTTTCAAAGACCGGTCGTAAACTGAAGAAAACTTATGTCTACCTGTAATAATTCGATTCAGAATTTTTTACAAAAAAAAATCCCCACTTCTATTGTTCCACAAAAACTAATGAAAATTTATTTAAAAAAAAGAGGATTTCAACAATTGAGGATAAAACAATAATTTATTACAAAAAATATTAAAATTCTCTTGGAATTATCTTACATAATTATCCTTTTTCAATTGAACTTTGAATTAAGCATTAAAAAAAATAATTATAAGTAATTCTCATTATCATTGTGTTTTTATCTCATTTATTTCTCTCAATGCTTCATCAGTTGTCTTCACGAACTCTTTGTTCATCAATTCTCTTGTTCTCGTTATAAGACCGTCGATATCGTCTTTATTGAGTCCCTCAGTTGAGATTGGTGGTAAAATCGTTACATAACTTTTGCCTAAATAAAAAAAATAAACGATTTTATTAAAATTCTGTGAATAATAATCACTATATCCAAAATATCTCTGTAACCAATGGAGATACGACATTTTTTCACTGAACCTTTTTTGTAGAGAATTTCAAGAGCTACAAAAAAGGTATCAACAAAAATTTCTCTATCTCCCTTATTTTCCGAGATATTCCAAGAAAACTGTTTGTGAAAATTTATTAAATTACCAGAACCGAAGAATTTTGGTTTTGAATTGAGGAAATAGTATCTGGACACAACAATGGGTTGAATTGGCACTTGTCCAGCGATGGCTACATGAAATGCCCCTTTTTTGAAAGGCCTCAGGGTGTGATCAGAGTGTCTAGTTCCTTCAGGAAAAATCATTAATCTAACTTTTCTTTTTTTAATAATATCAGCAGTTGCATTCATTGCATCTTTGGCATCTCTGGCTTTGGTACGATCAATGAAAATCGTGCCCCATAAATAAGCAGCCCAACCAAAGGGTCCAGTGTACTTCAGCAATTCAACTTTGCTGATTACTGCACAATTATCAATTACTGACCACAGTTTACCTAAAACTGATTAAACAAATCTGGATTTTATTTGGGAGTTTGCTAATTCAATTTAAATTACCTCCGAGATCAATTGCACTTTGATGATTCATCAGAACGACAGCTCCTGAATCTTTGATAATATTCTCCTTTCCTCGGACAATAAACTTTATTCCAATTAATTCTAATGTTGCAGTAATTATCCAAGCTGGAATTCTAAAATAAAATTAATAATTCAATTTTGATAAGTTTTTAATGAGTATCTCGGAAACTAGGGGAGATAGAGGAAAATGTTAAGAGACCTTTTTTGTAGAGAATTTTTAGAGCTACAAAAAAGGTCTCTCGAGAAATTTCTCTATCTCACTTGGTTTTCGAGATATTCTCAATTTTGTTTTACTCACAGTGCATTTCTCCAATTTCTTGGACGAAGGAGCATTAATGGAAATCCACATGTTGCTATTAATGCAACAACAATAAATATTAAGAATTTCACTCTGTATCTCACAGCATCACTCAATGTACATATTAAAACCAGAAGCAGCACTATTTCCAGGCAAATACCTCCACAGGAAAGACTGAACATTCTGGAAAATATAAAGAAAATCAATGAAATTCTATTGAAATAATTTTCTTTTTCTTTTATTCTTATTTTCATTAAGAAAAAAATAAATTCACACTATCACAAGGTTTAGAATTGTATACAGAAATAATTTAACGTATAGAATTGAATCTGAATAACACTCTTGGCACTATGAATTGCTGAGATAATTCAATCAAATTTTATGAATCATTTAAATATTATTAAATTATTTAATTCTTCTCGAATAAATTCACTGTTTTTTTCCTATCAAATTAAATTCTCCTTCGAACTTTGTCCCCGAAATTTTGCGAATCACCATTTATCTCCGAAATCCAATTGATTTTAATGATAATTAATCTGCAATGATGAAATTGTGAAAAAAAACAGAGTAACAAAGAAATTTTAGTTTTTTTGGAATAACTCCGAAAATAATGGAGATACGAAAAATTTCATGAATATTTTTTTTGTAGATTTTTTTTTTTCCTACAAAAAAGGTTTCCATAAAAATTCTCGTATCTCCATTATTTTCAGAGATATTCGCAAAAAAGTGAAAAAATTGAGTTTTCTCGATTTTTAAAATTTTCAGTAATTTGAGAATAATTAATTATTTAATTGAAAATTACTTACTCTATTGAATCAAGGATTGAGCTTGTTGATGAATCGACTGTCAGAGGCAAAGGTAGCTCTTGAACTGAATAAACCACGTGTTTTTCATTACATTAACTCTCATAAATTCAATCCAAAGTTCTTCACAAGCAGAATCTTTCCCCCACCAAAATTCCCACTGACTCATTTATTTTCCATTGATTATTGAAGCAGTATTAATTATACTCTTATCACTTGTATTATCTATTTCCTTAACTTTCACCCTCAATTTTCGTTTCTACAATGTATTTAATTTAAAAAAAATTGAATTGTGCCACAATCAAAGAATTTCCACTCATTAATGTCACGAAATTAATCTATTTCCCTTAATCAATTAAAAATAATGAAAATGCAAAGTTCAAGGTCATTCCTATCGTCTCCAATTTTTTTTAATCTATTGAGATTAAAACGAGATTTTTCGTTAACCAGAATATTCGAGTTATTAATTAATTAACTAAAAAGTGAAGAATTGTTTGAACACAATGGAACAATGAGCAATTGCTTGTACTCTTCATTATCATCAGCCTCATTAATTCCTTTGTTTAAAAGAAAAAAAAGAAAAAAAAACATTATTTCCCACATATTCCTGAAACCATTGAGTTTATCAAAAAATGTCAAGAGACCTTTTTTGTAGGAAATCAAATTTTCTACAAAAAAAATTTCTTGACATTTTCCCCTAACTCTAATGAATAACCAGATAAATGAAGAAATCCTTTATTACCCCTCAAACAATATTCAAATTAAATAAATAAACTCCACCAATTATCACGAGCCAATAAAAAAGCACCACTGGACCAATAACCATGCGTCTGCGCCAGAACCATGCGCATTGTCTCAAACCAGTAAAAATTCAGGTTAGGTTAGGTAATTGTGAAAAATGACACTCCTGTCACTCTGAATTCCTCTGAATTCCAATAAAAAAATTCCCCAATGAAACATTCCATTAAAAATAAAATGCACAAAATAATAATCAAATGCAAGTAAACACCCCATTATCACAATCAAATAATTCAACAATAATAATAATAATAATGCGGGAGTTAAAAAAATTGATAAACAAAATTTTGAGAAATCACAAGACAATGACGTATCAATTGATAACATGACAAATAAATTATGAATCTATATTTTTATTGTTTGAAAGATGAATTGAGTGAATTTAGTGTAAAAAAAAAGGTAAAATTAAATCTACTTAATTGCGTAAAAATATCCATGATTAAATAATTAATGTAAAAAAGAAGAATTAATGTAAATAATTTTATGTGCAATATAATTAAATTATCGAAAGTAAAAAAAAAAAATCCAGAATATCAAAAAAAAAAGAGAAAAAAAGAAGTGCAATAAATCCAATATAGAAAATAATAATATTTAAATGATTAAATAATGGCACAACAGGTGTACATATTCAAAAATACTGACAATATAAAATTAACATTTAGTGATAAGCCAAATGGTATTGTAAAGAAGCTAATAACAATTAATTCTCATTTATTTTTATCAACAACAAGTCAGAATCTCTATCACGGTGAAGTTGAGACTTCCAATGATTCCGAATTATCAGTATCGATGAAGAGAATTGATTTAACAGCCTTCGACATATCATCGGATTCCAGATGCCTTCTGATTGTCGATGAGAATGGGCACCTGTTGAGAATCGACCCAAAAACCTTTGCAGTCCTAGAGACGATTGTTCTGAAGGACGAGGTGAAATACTGCAGTCACGGTTTTAAGCAGGAGAACGAGACAAAATTAAAGTCTCTCTCCTCATCAGCCTCCTCCTCCCTCTTCATCACAGAATCCGGAAACTTATGGGCATCAGGTGCCCAGCCCCAGATCGACATAACCGGAGCTTTTCCCCGTCCCGTGATCTTCTTCGAAGGCAGAACGATCTCCTCAACATCCTCAGGCGCAAATTTCAACGCAGCAATCGCTCGAAAGATCCTAAAAACCCCGAAAGACGACACAGACAGTGAAAACGACCCCGACGAGATCTTCGTAAACACGTGCCCTCAATGCCTGAGCACAATCCGAGTATCTCCAGCAAGCCTGACGTCTTCAGACACATGTCCTCTAGGTCTCCACCCACATCAACTATCCGAGGATCATTCGATGAACTCAATAAGCCCGAGTTCCTTCACTGGACGAGAGAATGAAGGGAATGAAAAGGGGAGAGTCTTGAATGGGCTTCGACAATCAGAGATCTCGAAAGAGGAGAAGAAGAACATCTTCATTAATACAGAAGCAGCGAGACAGTTTTTAACCCGCCAGCTCTCCTGGGTTTCTTCCTACGGGAATATTAAAGAGGAGACTGAGTTATCGACGAATCCAACGGGCCTGATCAAGCAGAACGTCTCCAACATGGCGACGCTTGTTTATGAAGGAGTCAAGACAATGGGGGATAAAGTTGCGACACTTTCGAGACACGTCAGTGGATCTTCGGAGATGAATGATATAAGGGATGATATTACTGGGGATTTTGAGGAACTGGAGGAGCAGAAGCCTCCTGCGAGTGTCGCTCAGAGTCTGAGGTGTGAAGAGTTCCCTTGGTCTTCGAGCACAGGATCTCTGGATCATGAACTCTCGCAACAGGGGCTCAATGAGAGGATCAATTCGCTTGTTGATGTGGGGAGTAATTTATTGTCGACGGAGTTATGGACGTGGGGAGACGTTGGTTATGGGCAATTGGGGACTGGGGACATCATCAAACGCCCGAAACCCATTCTCGTGACGAAACTGCATAATACTGGTGTGAAGAAAGTGTCCTCTGGGCTTTATCATACACTAGCACTTACACTTGATGGGAGAGTCTTTGGATGGGGGAGAAATGATCATTGTCAGGTGCATCCGGAATCGACGAGTGACCAGAGCTCTCCGAGGCTCATTTCCCCGATTTTAAATGCTCATAGAAGAGCCAGGGATGTCGCAGCTGGAGACAAACACAGTTTAATTGTTTTTGATAATGAATTATTCTTCATCGGGGGAAATGACCCGGAAGTCTCAATAAAAAAATTGAAAATTGATAATTTTATTAAATTTATCTCTGCTTCAGGAAACTACAGCTGCTGTTCAACGGTTAATTATGATTTTAATGACGTCACGGAGGATTTGAAGATTGAACAGATTTTTCTTGAAGAGATGATAGTTGTTTATCATAATTTGATAAAACCGTTTCAGAAAAAAGCTGGAACAATGCAGGAATCCAGTGTTTATGACACTCTCTGCAGATGCTACTCGGAGATTCTCTCATTAACTTCATTAAATGTACTGACACTCGAAGATTATTCCAATCATATTGGTGAAGCCTATGAAGTATCAATTGTCGCTAATTTCGAAGAATTTATCGCAGTTTATAAGTATTATTTAAACGCAATTTGTGATGTTGTCTCTCTGAGTGGATTTGGTCATGTCTCGAAGATTATGAATGATCTGTCTCAAATAATAATTAAATTGTTTACAGAAAAATTGAGTAATCACGAGAGCAAGAAGAGCCTGAATGAGGAAATAATTACCATTGCATTGGAGTACCCATTGGCTAAATTAATAAGATACAAGCACCTGATCCAGAGTTTAATCAAGAGCAACGGTGTGAAAATGGGAATTGAGAGGCTGCAAGAGGCTCTCGTAAAATGGGAGAGAATCATCGACGATCAAGAAAAAAGAATAAAAGAGGCAGAAGTCACGCGGTTATTCTGGGAGAGTTCTGGTAAACTCGTTGAATTATTGAGATCACCGGAGAGAAGACTGATAAGAGAAAGCAGGAGTAATCCGATTTTCATGTTGAATTCGAGCAGATTCTCCACACACTGGTTTATTCTCCTAACTGACATATTTATCCATGTCATTGGAACCTCGCACACGGTTCATGCACTTCAGACACTCTGGGTGGAACCTTTGGTGGACACTGAGAGCCTGCAGAATGCCTTATCCATAACAACGCCCGAAGACACTTTCATTCTATTCACTTCATCTCCAACCGACAAAAACGAGTGGCTCCATAATTTCCAATCGGCCATCAGAAACAGTCTACCTAGAGTCGTCGGAGCATCTCCACCGAGAGACAGAACATGTACCCACGTTTTCGTAAAGCATCAGACGTTCAAGGATGCTAAATACGCTGGAAGATGGTCTAATGGAAAAATTCATGGCTTCGGGAAGATGGAGTGGGCTGATGGGAGACTTTACACGGGACATTTTTATAAGGGTGTGATTCAGGGGACCGGGAGAATGGAGGTGCCTACACAGGGAATTTATGAGGGCATGTGGAGAGATGGAGTGCAGAATGGATTTGGAGTGTTCAAGTACATCAATGGGGACGTTTATGAGGGGATGTTCAAGGATGGAGTGCCCCATGGACATGGAAGCAAGAGAGAAGGGCACTTTATGGCCTCAGTGGCTACGGTTTACATTGGAGAATGGGCGAATGGGGTCAAGCAGGGGTATGGGGTCATGGATGACATCATGACGGGGGAAAAGTACCTGGGCTCATGGAGCAATGACATGAAGCATGGATGTGGGTTAATTGTTACGCTTGATGGGATTTATTATGAGGGTGTATTCGTTCAGGATGTATTAACGGGTCATGGTGTAATGGTGTTTGAAGATGGGACTCATTATGAGGGTGAGTTTAAATCCGCTGGAACCTTCGGGGGTAAAGGAACCCTAACATTCAGAAGTGGGGATCGCCTGGAAGGGACTATCAATGGCACTTGGAATGAGCCTGTGAAAGTAACAGCAACTCTTCATATAAACAAGGCAAACCAGAACCCAGAACCATCACCACGTCCACCATCCTTCGGCAAACTCTGCGTTCCTCCTGAGCAGAAGTGGAAAGCGATATTCCGTCAGTGCTATCAACAGCTGGGAATCCCTGAGCAGAATCCTAAGGAGAAAAATTCGATCTCAACTCCAGAAAGGAAGAATGAAACGCAGAAATTGTGGCAGAATGTAGCAGTTATCATCAACAAGTCCCATCAGAGATCAGAATCGAAGGATCGTTGCCTGGCTCCGAATTTATCGAAGATTGATAGAGAGAAGGAGAAGAGTATAACGGAGAAGTTGATGAAGATTCCGGAGATTGGGAGGGAGAAATTAACGAAAGAGATTTATAGCGAGATCCATGAGTACCTGATAAATGCATTTGAGAGCAGACATCATCCGCTTGGATCCTTGCTGACTGAATTGTCGGGGGTTTATACAGCTACTTACGGAGGAGTTAGAGTTCATCCGCTTCTGCTGTCTCATGCAGTTGCGGAACTTCACAGCATCACGATGCGGATGTACGATATCGTTGTACTCTTTTTTCCTGCATTGCCGAAAGGAGGACAAGAGTTCGTTTTTGATGAAGACAATGAGGAGGAGAGTAAAGTCATCAGTGCAGCTGGTATCATTCATCCTATACTACTGCCACGAGTTCACTCGGCTCTTTTCGTACTTTATGCTCTTCATAATAAGAAAGAGGATGATGCCTATTGGGAGAGACTCATCAAGTGGAATAAACAGCCCGATGCAACGCTCATGGCTTTTTTGGATATTGATCAGAAATTCTGGGGCAAAATCAAAAACGCAGGGATCGATGGAGGCAGTGGGGTGGAATTTGGAGAGGCTGTTGAGACACTTCAGCAGCTTAAAACCACGTTCTCACCGTTGGAGAAGCTGCTGGTTATACGGAGCACTTTTGAACAGATGACAAAGGTGAGTATTTCGGGTTTATTTCATGGAAATCGTGGGAAATAATGGAGATGGGTTATTTTTGATGATTCCAATGGAAAGCTGAGGAAATTTTAGGCTGAAAACATGTGTCTAAATTAATTTTTTAGGATTTTTTGAAAAATCGATTTTTTTGGGAAAAATGGAAAGGGTTTCCTTTCCATTTTTTCAAAAAAAATCGAATTTTTAAAAATGTCAAAAAAATTAATTCAGACACATGTTTTCCGGCTAAAATTTCCTCAGCTTTTCACTGGAATCATCAGAGAACCTCTATCTCTAACAGTTTTATAAAAATTTCGAAAATTCCTTAATTTTACAGACAGTACAAAAACAATTGGGTACAACTTACCAATGGACAATGGACGAATTATTTCCAGTATTTAATTTCGTCGTTGTTCGAGCTAGTGTTTTACAATTAGGAAGTGAAATACATTTCATTGAAGATTTTATGGAACCATATCTTGTTAATGGTGAGTTAGGTATTATGTTCACAACATTAAAAGCCTGTTATTATCAAATACTCCAGGAAAAAATGAGCATGACAGATTAATTAGTAATAATGAAATAAGACATATTTTTAAAAATAATTCCATGTGATAATTGGTTCATTTGGTGCAATATAATTGAAGATAATTTAAATGAAAAATAGAATTATCGTGAGAGCGAATAATTATTCGTATGACAAATTAGATAATTAAGAAATTATATCAGAGATAAATTGTTTTAAACAAAATTAAGCCAAATATTTGATGTTTAGTACTTTTTAAGTAAATCAGTACACATCGATTCTAATGACAATTGTGAAAATGAATGAAATGAAGTGTGCGAGAGAATTTATGGAGAATATTAGAATATTTATTGAAATGTATGAGGATAAATTCATTTTTAATTTCTAATTAACTTAAATTAAGTTTTTTTTAATTGTAATTACCTTATTTGCTCAATTTCGTACTGTTTTCCTCAAAATCACTCTTCATTTATCCAAACGTCGATTAATTTTCCTATCATTTTTCCCAAAAAAAAAACGATGCAACGAATGGAATAATTGTTGGTAATAATTTTTCAAAAATTTGAGTACAATAATGTGAGACTTAAGAATATTTAAATTAATTAATTCATTTGAATTTTCAAATTCTAATTCTAATAATAGGTTTTTTATGATGAAAATGATTAGACAGAAGCGATTGAAATCTCAGATTTTATGAATAAATATTTATTAATACATCGCTTGTTTACATTACTTTTTTTTTTTTTTTTTTTTTTTTTGAAAATACATGGGGGGCAGTAAGAAATAATTAGGAATGACGAATGACAAATTAATTATCAATGATTATCGTTTGAATAATTTAAATAAAAAAAAGAGCTCTGGATCAGCTGAATGAGAAATTGTTGAAAAAACACTCTAGTAATTATTTTATTACACGAAATTTGTTAATCACTTAAATCTACGAGAGTGAAATCATTTATCAATAATAATTGTGATAAATAATAAAGAATTAATCAAACATTTAATTTGATTATTAAAATTGTTTGATTAATTTTCTATGATTTTCAGAATTTTAATTAACTAAATTTTAACTGTGAAAAAAAAAAGAAAATGGTAAAGTGCAGATTAATTCAATGATTTCACTACCTAAATCCTAAAACACAATTAATTATGTTTTTTTTTTTTTTTTTTTTTGACGGGTGCTCACATTATTAAACTCAATACAAACAATTATTACCAACTGAATTTTTCCGCCGGACGTCAACAAATTATGATTGACTGTTTAATATTTACATTAAATGCGAATTAATTATTTTTCATTCTGCTTTTTTTTTTTTTCTTTCATGTTTCCTTGCAATCTGATAATTTACATACAAATTAGCTAAGTGAGTTAATTAGTCTAGTTGATTAATAAAATCGTTTTCTCATTGGCCATTGGGCCTGGAGTTTATGCGTAAAAAACGAATTTCATGTGATTGAGCGAAATTAAGATTCATTTAAAAAAACAGAAGAAAAATAAGTAATAATTTTCTTCAAAAAAAAAAAGAAATTCCTCCCACAAATACAATAAATTTGGATAGTTGCCAAATCATTAGAAAAAGAAATACTGAAAAAAAAAAAGAGAAATTAACTTTGGAATGTTTTGGATTCGTTGAAGAATTCAACGTTTAATTTTTAATTAATAAATAAATAAAAATAATTTAAGAAAATTGCATTATTTCTCGACTCATAGTTTGTCCACTCAGGTTTAATTGAAAAATAAATAATAATAATTTAAAGAATTAAATTAAATCATTTTTAAATGAATGAAAAAAAAGGTGGAATTATTAAATTGTTTTTTTTTTCCAATAATAAATATGAGAATACTTGATTATTCACTTTTAAGAGTTCAATCATTTTTCTTTATTTTCTCACATATAAATTTCACTGTTTACTTCTCTAATTATGTTCAGTGATTATACAAAAAATTCATTCACACTATCTAAATGACCAATGCTAATTGAGAGAAAAAAAAAAATCGATTTTCCAGAGAAAATAAATTAATTTCAGCCAAAAAATAATAATTCAGAAAATGAAGAAAAAAAAAATGATTCAACGATTGTTTTTCTCATAAGAGAACGAAAAAAAAATTAATTATCCCAATGATTCTTTTCTTCTGTATCTCTTGTAATTGAAAAAACCCCGATAAATCCCAACTAAATTCCTGCGCAGACAAACGAGTCCCATTTTAACTAAACCCATAAAAAAACTCTCGAAAATCCTGAATAATGTGGAAGGATAAAAAAACGGAAGTCCGACGAAATTATAAAAATTCAGAGACATTAAAAAAAAAAAAAAAAGTAGAGAAAAAAAAGGAGAAAAAGAAAGAGAACGCACAAAATCCCTGAATAATTCAAAAATATACCCGACAATTAAATGAGATATATAAAAGAGTTTGGCTCTTTGGGCCCAAATTAAAATTGGGCCCAATTTGGCCTAAACTCTTGAATAATCTCTAATTATTCTATGATTTCTTTTTTCTTTTATTAAATTTGATTTAATTATGAAATTTTTTAATTAACGGTGAATTACTACTATTTATCTATATTGATTAATCAATTAGACGTGGTGGTAATTAAATGAATTGATATTAATTAAAATTACCACCACAATTGTATTTTTAATATGGAGAGAGAGAGAGAGAGAGAGAAAAGTTCAGGTAAAACAAGCAAAAATCCGGGAAAATCCCCACAGTTAGATTCACCAGAAAGAAAAAGTCCAATAATTATGGGTTTTTTTTCGGTTTTTCTTTTATAATATACTCACACACCACATGAGAGATCAGCTGAGAGCTCGGTTATTTTTTTTTTCACTTACTTTTATTTATTTTTTATGTTTTTAAAACTGTTTTGCGATTTTTTTTTGTATTTATTTTAAGGTTTGTTTGCTTTTTTTTGCTGTTTTTTTTTTCTTTTATTTTATAGTGAAGTTTTTCTTTCAATCGTATGTGTTTTTTTTTTGCCAATTCTTTATTTGGTCGATTTATTTAGATCAAATCGGCGACATTCATTGGCATTTCATCAATATTGGTGTTGTAAAATTGCTCGATATCGTGCAAGGTACGTTTGTCGTCAGTGGTAACGAAGTTAATTGCAACTCCTTTACGTCCAAAACGACCACCACGTCCAATTCTGTAAAATTATACAAAAAAAAATGATTAATCAGTTATTTAAATCATAATGCTTCTAAATAAGATAAAAATATTTACCTGTGAATATAATTTTCACGATTTGAGGGAAGATCGTAATTAATAACAAGTGAAACTTGCTGAACATCAATACCACGTGCAAGTAAATCAGTCGTAATTAAAACACGTGATGAACCAGTACGGAATTGTCTCATAATAAGATCACGTTCACGTTGTTCCATGTCACCGTGCATAGCTGATACTGTAAAGTCACGACTGTGCATATTTTCTGTGAGCCAATCTACCTTGCGGCGTGTATTGCAGAAAATAACGGCCTGAGTGATACTCAATGTATCATAAAGATCACACAATGTATCTAATTTCCAATCTTCACGTTCAACAAATACATAGAATTGTTTGATACCCTCCAATGTTAATTCTTCTTTTTTAACAAGAATACGAATTGGATTGCGCATGAAGCACTTCGATACCTCGAGTACATCAGTTGGCATTGTCGCTGATAATAATATAACTTGTACCTCTTGAGACAATAGTTTGAATACGTCGTGAATTTGGTCTTTGAATCCACGTGATAACATTTCATCGGCTTCATCAAGTACAAACAGTTTAATGTACTGTGTACGTAGTGCACGTCGGCTTATCATGTCGTATACTCTTCCTGGTGTACCAACAACAACATGAACACCCTGTTCGAGCTTGCGCATGTCTTCACGTACATTCGTACCGCCGATACATGCATGGCATTGAGCATGCATGAAGTCACCTAATGCAATTACGACTTTTTGGATCTGAAAATTGAGGAAAATTAATTATTTAATAATTCATATTTTTCTTATTTAAATAAAACTGTGATGACATACCTGTTGAGCCAATTCCCTAGTTGGTCCAAGAATCAAGGCTTGGCACTCGTTCAGAGACGTATCAATTTGTTGGAGAATTGAAATCGAGAAGGTTGCAGTTTTACCAGTTCCTGATTAATTAAAAATAAAATCATTAAATTACGAAATTCAATAAGCGTGGAATTGGTTCAAGGCTTCAGACTGCAGTGTTCTTAGGATATTAGAATTGCAACTGGGAAAAATCAATTAGACTCACCAGACTGGGCTTGGGCAATGACATCGAGTCCCTTGACGCATGGAACAATCGCACGCTGCTGAATAGCAGATGGTTTCTCGAAACCGTAAGCATAAATACCACGCAACAGCTCCTCTTTAAGGTTCATATCGTCGAAGCTCTCGACGACCTTCATAAATTCAAGACAAAGAAGAAGTTTATTAAAATCCCTTTGGAAACTTGAAATGGAGAAAAATGGTTAATTGACACTTACAGTCTCCCAGTTGGACTCGATGAGGCCATCGGGCTCCATTCCTGGGGGTCCATCGTACACCGGTTGTTCACTCTCGCTAGGACCATTTTTAGAGTCTCCCGACCATGAATCCTCGTTTCTAAAACACAAATTCTTCATTAGTTAAAGTTTTAAAAAAAAGGAAAAACTCACACAACATTAATATTAATTACTCCAACTTTGACATTTCAAGTGATCAATATTCCTCTTCAATTAGAACAAAACCGGCGATTTCTTTCTGAATTTCCGTTGTCTCACTCGAATAATCCGGTTGATTCACTTTTTATCGATGAAAGGAATATTTTAGATTGAACGCGTTACTTTATCATAGAAATTCTTGATTAATCGAGTGAACGTTCGAAGGTTGATGCACACGGAGAAATATTCTCTTTTATCGCATACAATGAGTCATCGGGTGAGAATATTAATGGAAATCCCAATGACTTGAGATTTATTCGATTTCTAAGAATAATTTATTTAATTAATTAATTAATTTAATTTAATTTTTTTTAATTCTAAAAATTAAAAAATTTTAAATAAAATGAGAAATTCAGATGAAACGTGAAAAAAATGTTTGAAAAATCATTGGAAAATCGTATTTTTGACAAATTAAAATAATAAAGAATTGACAGTGACTCACGAGTCACTCGAGAGCATGGCCGCAGTGTTCTCTGAAGCGTCAGAATCCGAAAAAACTCCAGCGCCACCCTCTCGCAATTAATTAATCCCCAAAAACTCACAAATTCAATGCTCCAAATTCACTCGAAAATCCTCGTACATCCATGATAAATGAAAATTTAAAAATCCCCGATTTTACGAGACAACTCCCCACCCTTTTCTCGTGATTTCAAGAGGCGAAAAAAGCATTTCGCATGTGCTCAACGATGGCTTCACATCCGGTGCGAGAAGCACGTGTCATAATTAATAAAAAAA
The DNA here is from genome assembly GCA_963565655.1 of Aleiodes testaceus. Classification (NCBI taxonomy): domain Eukaryota; kingdom Metazoa; phylum Arthropoda; class Insecta; order Hymenoptera; family Braconidae; genus Aleiodes; species Aleiodes testaceus. Next base: position 4,245,465 of record OY751422.1, read on the forward strand.
ACCGTAATAAATTCGATAATCGATAAATTAAAAAAGCTCAATATTCTTAAATGACTCAATTGAATTTTTTCAATCAATCAAATATCACGATAAATATTTAAATATTCTACCGCCAATTTTAATGGTGTCAGAACGTGACAAAAAAATTCTAGCCGCACGCCATGTTGTCAGCGTTGAACCCCGTCAGTTTCGTGTGCATCAAAATTCATAAACCGCATAAATAATCTGCAATCACTCGCGCATAATGTTAAACAATTTTAATCGATTATAAACACAGTTAAAATAATATTTAAATACAATAATGATTAATTTAAACATATTTAATAACAATTAAATGATTAAATTTACCTTCGTTCAGACGGAAAAGACATGTTCCACTCACAGTTGCGCGACGGAAAGGACGAATTCCTATTGCGTCACAGGGATTATTCTTCGGAGTGCCGCACAATGGCGCTGATGATCGTTTTTACTTTTTCAATTGGAAAAAAATATTATTGCATTAATAAACGTTAATTAATTTTAATTACAATCGAAATGAGGCGGGTTTTTTTTAATTCAGACGATGCGAGAATTATTTGGCGAGAGAATTTGATTCTCTATTGTTTTTTTTTCCATTTGCGGATTTATTTTTGGATGGGGAGTGGGGATTTCGAGGGGAGGGGGCGACGCTCATTGGAGAGAAGGCATGTGGCGCCTTTAAGTCGGTCGTTCTCGTGCGGCGTCGGCTTGAGGTTTCGGGTTTAAAGGTCAGAGCTTCTTTGAACCGCCGCAGAGGCGCTGGAGGCTTTGATTATGTTTCACACATTTTTTTATTGAAAGGAATGTTCTGTGAGTCATTTTTCGTGCGCACGACGACGTTCACTATTGACCGGTGATAGAATACTTCCTGGTTTGTAAAAGTGAGTGAAAAATGAATTATCATTGAAGTGATAAGAAGAATTACAAATAATTCAAAGTTAAGAATAAATCAGTTATTAATTGCGCTTTAATTCACAGGTTTTTTTTGGAATTTCGACGCTGACCTCATCGATTGTCATAGAGGTACTTTGCCACACCCTGCGGCCATTTTGGGGCCTGTTTAATTAGTCTGACAGGGACGTTCCCAACGTTCTGAAGGAGAGAAGATAAAAATGGATCAAATCACTCCGAAGGAAGTGAAGATTCTGGAGAATCCAGAGGATATCCAGGAGCGACGTGAACAAGTGCTCGGGCGCTATGCGAATTTCAAATCAGAGGCGAGATGCAAGAGAGACAAACTCGAGGACTCCCGTCGCTTTCAGGTACATCAATTAAAATTTTCTGAATACAAAATTCCCTTGGTCCATTAAAAATATCCTAATAATTCATTTTTTTGCAGTATTTTAAGCGAGATGCGGACGAACTCGAGGGTTGGATATACGAGAAGCTCCAAGCAGCCTCAGACGAGAACTACAAGGACCCAACGAATCTCCAAGCAAAGATCCAGAAGCATCAGGCCTTTGAAGCCGAGGTAGCTGCTCACTCAAACGCAATTGTTCTCCTCGATAACACCGGCTCCGAGATGATAGCCCAGCATCACTTCTCCAGTGACCTCATCCGCAAGCGACTGGAAGAGCTCCACCGTCTCTGGGAGCTCCTGCTCTCTCGCCTTGCTGACAAAGGCCTGAAGCTGCAACAGGCACTCGTCCTCGTGCAGTTTATTCGTCATTGTGACGAAGTGATGTTCTGGATCCACGATAAAGAGGCATTTGTCACAACTGATGAGTTCGGTCATGACTTGGAGCACGTGGAGGTTCTCCAGAGGAAATTCGATGAGTTCCAGAAGGACATGGCGAGTCAGGAGTACAGAGTGACTGAAGTAAACGAATTAGCAGACAAGCTTCTCCTCGATGGACATCCAGAACGTGACACAATCCTCGGGCGAAAGGAGGAGCTCAATGAATCCTGGCAGAGACTCAAACAATTAGCGATTCTGCGTCAGGAGAAACTCTTCGGAGCACACGAGATCCAACGATTCAATCGTGATGCAGATGAGACGATGACCTGGATCGCTGAGAAAGACGTTGTCCTCTCGTCTGATGATTTTGGTAGAGATCTCGCAAGTGTCCAGACCCTCCAGCGCAAGCACGAGGGCATCGAGCGTGATTTAGCTGCTTTGGAAGACAAAGTAGCGACTCTGGGAGCTGAGGCAGATCGTCTAGCTGCTATTCATCAGGCAGATCACTCCCAGCAGATTCAGGCTAAACGAGCGGAGATCCTGCAGTCCTGGGAGAGTTTGACAGCGAAAGCTAAAGAGCGTAGATTCAAACTGGATGAGTCTTATTATCTGCACAGATTCCTAGCTGATTATAGGGATCTTGTTTCTTGGATGAATGACATGAAGGCAATTATTTCAGCTGATGAACTGGCTAAAGATGTTGCAGGTGCTGAGGCACTTCTGGAACGTCATCAGGAGCACAAGGGAGAGATTGATGCACGTGCTGATAGCTTTGACGCTGCGACATTAGCTGGTAATAAGCTTCTAGAACGCAAGCACTACGCTGCTGAAGAAGTTGCGAGAAAACTGGATTCATTAGCTCTAGACAAGTCATCTCTGCTGACTCTTTGGGAGCAGAGGAGAATACTTTATGAACAGTGCATGGACCTGCAGTTGTTCTACAGGGATACTGAACAGGCTGATGCCTGGATGGCTAAGCAAGAGGCATTCCTAGCGAATGAGGATCTTGGAGACTCGCTCGACAGTGTTGAGGCATTGATTAAGAAGCACGAGGACTTTGATAAGTCTCTCGCAGCTCAAGAGGAGAAAATCAAGGCTCTTGATGAATTCGCTGGTAAGCTGATTGAGGGAGAGCATTATGCAGCCGACGATGTGACTCAGCGTCGCCAGATGCTTTTGGAGAGACGTGCTATTCTGCTCGTTAATTCAGCTGAACGAAGACGTAAATTAGAGGATGCTTATAAACTTCAACAGTTTGAACGTGACTGCGATGAGACGAAGGGATGGGTCAATGAGAAGCTGAAGTTTGCGACTGACGACAGTTACCTGGATCCAACTAATCTGAATGGAAAGGTCCAGAAGCATCAGAATTTTGAGCAAGAGCTGAATGCTAATAAAACGAGGATGGAGGAGATGGTGTCCATTGGACAGGAGTTGATTGACAGTGATCATTATGCAAGCGAGAGGATTCGTGCGAGGATCGATGAGATTGTGTCCTTGTGGGAGAGTCTTGCACGTGCTACAGAGAAGAAAGGAGCTAAGCTTCAGGAGGCATCACAACAGCAGCAGTTTAATAGAACTGTAGAGGATATAGAATTGTGGTTATCAGAGGTCGAGGGTCAGCTGATGTCCGAGGACTACGGAAAGGATTTGACAAGTGTCCAGAATTTACAGAAGAAGCATGCACTATTGGAAGCCGATGTTGGATCCCATGCTGATCGAATCGAGAGTATTGCACAGGCAGCTGAACAATTCGTGAGCTCTGGGCACTTTGATGCAGACAACATCAGATCAAAGCAGGAGCAACTGCAGGGACGTTATTCAGCTCTACAGCGTCCCATGAGCATCAGAAAGCAGAGACTGCTCGATTCTCATCAGGTTCAACAGTTATTCCGTGACATTGAAGATGAAGAGGCATGGATCCGAGAGAAGGAGCCAGTAGCTGCTTCGACAAATCGAGGACGTGATTTGATAGGCGTTCAGAATCTCCAAAAGAAGCACCAAGCAGTACTTGCGGAGATCAATAATCATGAGCCGAGGGTTGCTGCTGTTTGTGAAGCAGGATCGAAGATGTTGGCAGATGGACATTTTGCTGCTGATGAAATAAGCCAACGATTGGGAGCTCTGGATGAGCACTGGTTGCAGCTGAAGGAGAAGGCTCGTCAACGTAAAACAGATCTTGATGATTCTCTCCAGGCTCACCAGTACTTTGCCGATGCTAATGAAGCGGAATCATGGATGAAGGAGAAACGCCCAATTGTCCTCAATGCTGATTATGGAAAGGACGAGGACAGCTCAGAGGCTTTACTGAAGAAGCATGAGGCGCTTGTTAGTGACCTCGAGGCATTCGCCAGCACAATTGGAGCACTCAGAGATCAAGCAGCAGCTTGCAGACAACAGGAGACTCCAACAGTTGATATCGCAGGAAAGGAATGTGTCGTAGCTCTCTATGATTACGCTGAAAAATCTCCACGTGAGGTCTCCATGAAGAAAGGCGACACTCTGACTCTTCTGAACTCGAATAACAAGGACTGGTGGAAGGTAGAAGTCAACGATCGTCAGGGATTCGTTCCAGCTGCTTATGTCAAACGTGTGGAGCCAGAAGTTGGTCTCTCAGCTTCTCAACAGAATCTCGCACGTGAGCAGAGCTCAATAGCGGCCCGACAGGCGCAGATACAGGCACAGTACGATGACCTCCTGCAATTGGCACACGAACGTCAAAATAAATTAAACGAAACTGCTAAAGCCTACGTTTTGGTCCGTGAAGCTGCAGAACTCGCTACCTGGATCAAGGATAAAGAGAATCATGCACAGGTTCAAGATGTTGGTGAGGATTTGGAACAGGTCGAAGTCATGCAGAAGAAGTTCGATGATTTCCAAGCAGATTTAAAAGCAAACGAAGTTAGATTGGCGGAGATGAATGAAATTGCTGTACAATTGATGAGTCTGGGACAGACTGAAGCTGCTCTTAAGATCCAAACACAAATTCAAGATCTTAATGAGAAGTGGACGAGTCTCCAGACGTTGACAGCTGAGAGAGCCAGTCAATTAGGCTCTGCTCATGAGGTCCAGAGATTCCATCGGGATGTCGATGAGACGAAAGACTGGATTCGGGAGAAAGATGCTGCGCTTAATAATGACGATCTTGGGAAGGATCTTAGGAGTGTTCAGGCCTTGCAGAGGAAACACGAGGGCTTGGAGCGAGATCTTGCTGCACTTGGAGACAAGATCAAGCAGCTGGATGAAACTGCTAATAGGCTGATGCAGTCGCATCCTGATACTGCTGAGCAGACTTATGCTAAACAGAAAGAGATCAATGAAGAATGGACGCAGTTGACAGCTAAGGCTAATTCGAGAAAAGAGAAGCTTCTGGATTCTTACGATTTGCAGAGATTCCTGAGTGATTATAGGGATCTCATGGCATGGATAAATTCAATGATGGGACTGGTTGCCTCTGAGGAACTCGCTTCTGATGTAACTGGTGCTGAGGCACTTCTTGAACGTCATCAGGTTCGTTTTATCCTCTTTTCTCATTAAAATTAGCTACTATGGTTCTTTGTTCATGTTTCTACGATCACGGATACTTTATGATCGTTTAAAATTGTAGAATTACAGATCGGAAATTGACGCGCGATATGGAATCCTTCCAGAGGTATCAAAGCGTTTGACAACATGGAAGAATAATACTTTCAGCTTTTCTATTATCAATGCATTAACATTTCCATTTTTTGGGCTGTTTAACAGGAATCTCATGATTCTAGGAATAACTCCGCGTTTTTTGTGTTTTTTAACACAATTATCAATGGATTTATCTAATTTTTCTAAATTCCATTTTTTTTATTATCCAGGAACACAGAACGGAGATTGATGCAAGAGCAGGTACCTTCCAGGCCTTCGAGCTCTTCGGTCAGCAACTGCTTCAATCAAGTCACTATGCAAGCGTGGAGATTCAAGAAAAATTGGAATCAATGGCCGAGGCTAGACAGGAGCTCGAGAAAGCTTGGATCCAACGAAGAATGCAATTGGACCAGAATTTGGAGCTCCAACTCTTCTGTCGTGATTGCGAACAGGCGGAGAACTGGATGAGTGCTCGTGAGGCATTCTTGAGCAGTGCTGATGCAGTTGATAGCAGCGACAACGTTGAGGCTCTGATAAAGAAACACGAGGACTTCGACAAGGCTATAAACGCGCATGAGGAGAAGATTGCAGCTCTTCAGACCCTGGCAGATCAGTTGATAGCAGCTGAGCATTATGCAGCGAAACCAATTGACGACAGACGTTGCCAGGTGCTGGATCGTTGGAAGCACTTGAAGGACGCTCTGATTGAAAAGCGATCGAAACTCGGAGAATCCCAGACTCTCCAGCAGTTCTCGAGAGACGCTGATGAGATGGAGAATTGGATTGCAGAGAAGCTGCAGTTGGCGACTGAAGAGAATTACAAGGATCCAGCGAATATACAATCGAAGCATCAGAAACATCAGGCATTTGAAGCAGAACTTGCTGCTAATGCTGATAGGATTCAGTCGGTCCTTGCTATGGGTGGTAATTTGATTGAGAAGCATCAATGCGCTGGGTCTGAAGATGCTGTGCAGAAACGGTTGGCCTCAATTGCTGACCAATGGGAGTATCTCACGCAGAAAACAACGGAGAAGTCCTTAAAATTAAAGGAGGCCAACAAGCAACGCACGTACATTGCAGCTGTCAAGGATCTTGACTTCTGGCTGGGAGAAGTAGAGAGTCTTCTGACTTCGGAAGACGCTGGTAAAGATCTTGCTTCTGTTCAGAACTTGATGAAGAAGCATCAGCTGGTCGAGGCTGATATTCAAGCGCATGAAGAACGCATCAAGGACATGAATGCCCAGGCTGATTCACTCATAGAAAGTGGACAATTCGATGCAGCTGGAATTCAGGAAAAACGTCAGAGTATCAATGAACGTTACGAGAGAATCCGTAATTTAGCAGCACACAGACAGGCACGATTGAACGAAGCTAATACACTTCACCAGTTCTTCAGGGATATCGCTGATGAAGAATCCTGGATCAAGGAGAAGAAGCTGCTGGTTGGTTCTGATGATTACGGACGTGATTTAACTGGTGTTCAGAATTTGAAGAAGAAGCACAAGAGACTTGAAGCAGAATTGGGGAGTCATGAGCCAGCGATTCAAGCTGTTCAAGAAGCTGGTGAGAAGCTGATGGACGTGTCTAATCTTGGAGTACCGGAGATTGAACAGCGCTTGAAATTACTGAATCAAGCTTGGGCAGAATTGAAACAACTGGCAGCCACACGTGGACAGAAACTGGATGAATCCTTGACTTATCAACAATTCTTGGCTAAAGTTGAAGAGGAAGAGGCTTGGATAACTGAGAAACAGCAGCTTCTTTCTGTTGAGGATTATGGAGACACAATGGCAGCTGTTCAGGGTCTCCTCAAGAAGCACGAGGCATTTGAGACGGACTTTGCGGCTCATGGTGAACGTTGCAAGGACATCTGCGGAGCTGGTGAAGCATTAATCAACGCTGGAAATCATCGTGCAGATGCTATTGGACAACGCTGCAATCAACTCCGCAATAAACTCGAGCAGTTGGGTGCATTAGCAGCTCGTAGGAAGACTCGCCTCAACGACAACTCTGCTTATCTCCAATTCATGTGGAAGGCTGATGTAGTTGAGTCCTGGATCGCTGACAAAGAGACGCACGTCCGTTCAGAAGAATTCGGAAGGGATTTATCAACTGTCCAGACACTATTAACCAAGCAGGAGACATTCGACGCTGGTCTCCACGCTTTCGAGCACGAGGGCATTCAGAATATAACGACCCTGAAAGAGCAGCTGGTTGATTCAGGCCATGATCAAGCCCCGAGCATTCAGAAACGTCACGCCGACGTTATTACTCGCTGGCAGAAGCTCCTGGCTGATTCAGATGCCAGGAAACAACGTCTCCTTCGCATGCAGGATCAATTCCGTCAGATCGAAGAGCTGTACTTGACATTCGCTAAGAAAGCATCAGCCTTCAACTCCTGGTTCGAGAATGCCGAGGAGGATCTGACTGATCCGGTTCGTTGCAACAGCATTGAAGAGATCAGGGCACTCAGAGAGGCTCATGCTTCTTTCCAGGCGAGTCTGTCATCGGCTGAGGCTGATTTCCAGGCGCTCGCTGCTCTCGACAGGCAGATCAAGAGCTTCAACGTGGGACCGAATCCCTATACTTGGTTTACGATGGAGGCATTGGAAGACACTTGGAGGAATCTCCAGAAGATCATTAAGGAGCGAGATGTGGAACTTGCTAAAGAGGCGCAGAGACAAGAGGAGAATGATAAACTGCGAAAGGAATTCGCAAAACATGCCAATGCTTTCCATCAATGGTTAGCAGAAACCCGTACGTCTATGATGGAAGGCTCTGGGTCATTGGAGCAGCAACTGGAGGCAACTAAGAGGAAGACACATGAGGTCAGGGCCAGGCGACAGGATCTCAAGAAAATCGAAGATCTTGGGGCTATTTTGGAAGAACATCTCATTCTCGATAATCGCTATACCGAACACAGCACCGTTGGTCTCGCCCAACAATGGGATCAGCTCGATCAACTCGGTATGAGGATGCAGCATAATCTGGAACAGCAGATTCAAGCTCGCAACCAGTCCGGTGTGTCTGAAGATGCTCTCAAGGAGTTCTCCATGATGTTCAAGCACTTTGATAAGGATAAGAGTGGACGTCTGAATCATCAGGAGTTCAAGTCCTGTCTCAGGGCATTGGGATATGATCTGCCGATGGTCGAAGAGGGACAACCTGATCCGGAATTCGAGAATATTCTTGATATCGTTGATCCAAATAGGGATGGCTATGTTTCCCTGCAGGAGTACATGGCTTTCATGATCAGCAAGGAGACGGAGAATGTCCAGAGCTCGGAGGAAATTGAAAATGCGTTCAGGGCTATCACTGCCGCTGATCGGCCTTATGTTACTAAGGAAGAACTCTATGCTGTAATCTCAGTTTAATTATTTATTAATTATATTTTATTTTATAGAAAATTCTAATGATCTGTTTTTTTTTTCAGAATCTTACCAAGGAGATGGCCGATTACTGTGTGGCCCGGATGAAGCCCTACGTCGATCCGAAAACCGAACGACCAATCACAGCAGCTCTAGACTACATCGACTTTACTCGCACTCTCTTCCAAAATTAAATTTGCTTATTCTTTAAACTCATGTAATCAAGCTTAAATTATTATTCATATTATTATATTCTACGCACTGCGAGCTTTCTTCATTTTTATCAGAATTTAAAATAAAGCTTCTTTAGTAAATGCTTGCGGTGTGAGTTTCAATTTGAATAAAATATTATACTCGGTTCCAATTGAATTATTGTTATTGATGAAAAATAATAATTATATCTGTAATGAATTAAATAAATTCGACTGATCATATATCCAATAGAAATTGAATTGTTTGGTTTTACCGCTCTTTACCCCCTCTAGTTCGAGTATTTCAAAATGGCGGATAGAATTGAGGGGAACACGTGCTTTTGAATGTTCTGTGTATTTGTGAGCCTTCAAACACATTGGTTATGTTTTTTATTACCTGTAAATTATTAATTAATTGCGAATAATTAAATCGAGACAATAATGCAGGTCTCAAGCCCGAATAACATCAAAATTTATAACTTGAGCGCTGGGAAAACACTTCCGGAGGTAAAAAATTTAATTTTAGGTTACAGACACTATTCTTGAATATTTATTCAATTAAATTAATTAATTAATTGTTCTTGCCTATTATTAGTGGCTTTCAGAGAGGAAGAGGAGAGCCTTACTCAAGAAAAATGCTGGTAAGACTTCTTACCTCATCAATTCCCAACAATTTTTATATTTTTTTAAATAAAAATAAAATTATTCTCTCAACAGAGATCAGAAGGAGCATCGAACTCATTCAGGATTTTGATATGCCTGGTGTGAGCACGTCAATAAAAGTATCAAGAGACCTTCAATATGTTCTGGCAACTGGAATTTATAAACCGAGAGTCAAATGTTACGATGTTAATAATTTATCAATGAAATTTGAGAGGTGCTTTGATTCTGAAGTCGTTACGTTTCGAGTATTGTCAGAGGATTACAGTAAAGTAATTAGACTGTTTAATTAAAACATTAATTTCCTCACATTAATAAAATTAATTAACTGAATGAATTATTTCAGTTAGTGTTTCTCCACTGCGACAGACACATAGAGTTTCACGCAGCCCATGGAAAGTACCACCGCCTCCGGATTCCCCGATTCGGTCGTGACCTCGAGTATCACGATCCCTCCTGCGATTTATTCATCGTCGGAGTGAGCAGCGAGATCTACCGATTGAATCTCGAGAGAGGACAGTTCTTAAAGTCCTTCGAGGCTGATTCCTCAGCGATCAACAAGTGCAGCATCAATCCAGTGCATCACCTGCTGGCTGTGGGAACCCAGGAGGGAAGAGTAGAAGCCTGGGATCCAAGAGTGAAGGAACGAGTTGGTACATTAGACTGTGGCTTCCACTGCGTCACTCAGGACACTAAATTAAACTCCGTTCCCTCAATAACTGCCCTCAAATTCGAGGGAGGACTCACAATGGCTGTTGGCACTGCAACTGGACAGATTCTCCTCTACGACATAAGAAGCAACAAACCCTTCCTCGTTAAAGATCATATGTACGGATTGCCAATCAGGAATATTGAATTCCATGAGAAAATGGAGCTCGTGTATTCTATGGACAGTTCTATTGTAAAAATATGGGAAAAACAAACTGTAAGTACCTTTTTTTTAATATTCCTAAAGAAACTATTAATTTATTGGAATAATTAAATTTTAGGGGAAACTGTACACTTCGATTGAAGCCCAGAATGACCTCAATGACATGTGCATCGTCCCTGGGACAGGAATGCTCTTCCTAGCGAATGAATCCCCGAAGATGCAGACGTACTACATTCCAAGTCTGGGTCCTGCTCCTAAATGGAGCGGTTTCTTGGATACGATAATCGAAGAATTGGAGGAATCAAACTTCGATACAATTTACGATAACTACAAATTCGTGACGGATAAGGAATTGGAGGAGCTTGGACTTACGCATCTTATGGGGACGAATTTATTGAGGGCTTATATGCACGGTTACTTCATGGATGTGAGGCTCTACAGAAAGGCGAGGGATGTTATCAAACCCTTCGCTTTCGAGGACTACAAGAAGAAGAAAATTCGGGAAAAATTGAGCGAAGACACTGTGAGCAGAGTTCAAGTGCAGAAGCTTCCTGATGTCAATAGGGAATTAGCATTTAAGCTGATGGAGAGTCAGGAGGATAAGAATGTGAAGAAGAAGAAGAAGAACGATGCTGCAGGAATTCTTAAGGACGACAGGTTTAAAGCATTGTTTACAAACCCTGATTTCCAAGTTGATAAGAATTCGACTGAGTACACTCTTCTCAATCCTGTGATCTCGCAGTTGGATAAGGGAAAGGCGAAGAAGTTGAAGGCGTTGGAGAAGATGGAGGAAGAGAGGGAGGCGACTGTGTTTGATGAGGATGTTGAACATAATGGAAGTTCGGATGAGGAGCTCCTGCAGGATTCAAGTTCTGATGATGAGAAGACTTGGTCGAAGGAGGTGAAGAGGAAATATAGAGAAGTTAATAGAAAGAGGCGGCAGGAAGAGAGGGATGCGGCAGAAGATGAGGAGGAGGAGGAGAAGAAGGAGGAGAACGTGAGGAAACCGAAGTTTTATGAGATTAAAGAGGGAGCTGAATTTAAAGCTGGAAAAACGTACATGAAGAAGAGGATAAAGTGAGTCTCCTTCTCCTATCATTTTTTATTAATCTGTTTTATTTCTTCTAATTAATAAATAATTAAATTTCTTTAATTTATTTTTTAGGGCAAGTTTAGGAGACAGATTGAAGAGTGATGAGGCAAATTCTGTCAAAGTAACAGGAACACGTGGTAATCGAGAAATGACATTTAGTGTTGGAAAGAAAAAATTCAACAGACCAACGTTTAAACACAGAAGAGCAGATGAAAAGGGTCTGCTGAGACCAGCTGGAAATATTGGAAAGAAAAAATACAAAATATGAATAAATTAAATAATTAGTGTAATTTGTATATTTTTTAATTAAAAGAAAATCCTATAAATTTTGATTAAGGATTTTACTTGAAGGAGATATTGAAATTTCCCCCCAAAAAAAATCAGTCCCTCATTAATATTAATTTAGAATTACCAACATAATTACAAATAGAATAATCTGCAGCTGTATATTTACGAGGTCAATATGTCATCAATTGAGGAATGATAGGATTTTTTTTTTTAAGACTTAGGGTAAAAAATTGAAATAATTTAAAGTCTCAATGTTAAACAAGGTATCATTAATAGCGAATGGAAAATGGTGAGTTCATTAGATTGAATAAATTTTTAATTGTGTATTTTCAAAATTCCTGAAAATTCTGTATTTATTTCAATTTTATTCTCTCAAGTGGGAGAATATCATGTGACTGATACTTTTGTATCCGAGGTGAGAATAATTCCATGAATGTAAACAGTAAACAGAGACTAATGATGATGGCACTTAAATTTAATCCATTATTCGCAAAATGGTTACAATTAACAAAGAATGTAATTTAATTAATTAATTCAATTTTTCCAAGGTATTTATTGAATTTTTGGGTTTTTCACAGACTAATATCGAGAGCAATGCTTCTGCCAATGGTAAAAATGGATCAGGACGATCTCAAGGTCCTGGAGATGCTAGAAGCTCAGTTTTATCTGATCTCCAGCTTGGAAGTACTGAAGTAAGTAAATAATTAAAAATAATTTATAATTATAATTGAATCTAAAATTCTGATTCCCTCAGATTGGATACATAACAGAGACTCCAGACTACGAGAATCTCAGTACATCAGCAGTACTCCATTACTGCAAATGTAAAATCCTGATGCCTTACCTGAGGCTCCTCTGGGTGATGGGATTGAGACCAGCAAGCACAGATTCAGATCGTTTATCCTGTTACTCTCTCCTCGCGAATATTCACACGATCCAAGTCACAGTCTTCATGTGCATTGGATACATCCTCCAGTACATGGCTTGCTTCAGGTACAATCCCCCAATCACATCATCAACTCCATGAATTAATTAAATTACTTTTTTTGTAGAAGAGACAGAGGATTCTGCTACAAGCTTCTTCCAATCGAGTACGAAGTCATCGAGAACGTAACAAGAACACGTGCCTACGAACAAATCTGTTACGGAAATGCAATGTTCAGTTATTTGATTCCAAGTATCCTGCATTTGGTCGCGTATCTCTACACTGTTTATCTCTTCAGGATCAAAGAGAACGAGCAGCTACAGAATTTAATGGAACGAGCATTTCTCTTGTCATCAAATCCTGTTAATCGTGGGAATCAGAAGAAGCTTGTTAAAATTCTCTGGTTGTTCATTGGACTCAGTGTTGTCTGGATGACACTAGCCCTAATAACTGTCAATGTCATGATGGCTAGAGGCACAATTTTATTCCAATGGCTGGATCACAGGTGAAGTATCTTCAAAGCAAGTGGATGTGTCTATAAATAAGAAAATCCAATTATTCCAGCCCTGAACAAATAAAACAAGTGTCTAAAGTCCTTCTGATCATCTGCACTTTGTGGCACGACATGGTCCAGGGGACAATTATCACGAGTTACTGTCTCCAAGGTCAACTGCTGATCGCTCATCTGACGTTTTTAAAAGCCAAGTTACTGCAGAATACACTTCCTGCACTTGACTGGATGAGAGTGAGTCTTCTCCAAAAATCGTTTGACTTTTCAATAATTAAATTATTTATCCTCAGGAACTTTTGGAGTTCAAGAATCTCCTGAAGTACTTCAATAATCACCTGGCACCTGCAGTATGTCTCTACACAGTCGTCAATCTCTCCTGGGCAATAGCAGGAACTGCCTGGTTACTTCAATACGATAGTATTGATTCTCAGATTAATTCAGTTCCATACTTTAGCATCATCAACGTCATTCTGTGGATTTTAATAGCGATTGCTCCATTTATTCAAGCAGCTAGATTAACAACAGCATGTTCAATGATTCAGAATCTTGGGCATGAGGTCAGGGTTCGACCTTTTGTTTATCAAACGACATCTGGAGAAGACTTGGATTCGATACTTTTGTACACTTCATCGTTAAAAATGTGTGCAAGATTATTCAGGGTTCCAATTAGTGGACGATATCTGTGCCTCTTCCTGACGATGGGGACGATTACTCTTCTTGTTCTAGGACAGTGTCATTTTTTTTCTTAATTCAGGAATTAAAATTGTGGATTGTGTTTAGAGTATAGAATTTTTTTTAAATAATTCTAGAAAATTAATTTATTAGGGGTTATTATAGAATATTCTTTTATATTATTAGAAAATAATAATTATAATAATTTGAAATTCAATTTAAAAACATTAAAATTGGGACGAACACTAGAGGGCACTGCTGTTCTTCGTTTTCCAACCTCAAAATCGATTTTATTTATTTTCTGTGTCATCTTCGTCATTTGTTGTTTTTTTGGAGGATTTAATTAAAGAGAAATTAATTGGATTTACGATGACTGCCACATCAACACATAAATTCATTACAACATTGGGATTTGCGTCGATTTTACATGCAGCTTATTCTGCAGCACAACGTAAGTCTGATTTATTTATTTTCGTCACTTTTAATGATTTTAATTAATTAAATTGTTTATTCAACAGATCGATCGTACTTGAGGATTACTGAACAAGAATTCACAACATTACCAGTCGATGTAAGCCCTTTTTTTTAATTTCCAATTTATTCGTAATTAATTATTCTATTTCTTTATTTCAGATATTAATTCAAGGAATTCTGAGTCTTTTTGTTGTAATGTATGGAGTACTTTACATTGCCGGTGATTTTAAAGAGATTCGAGCAGTCGTCGACCTCGAGAATAAATCCTGGGAGACCACGAGGAATTTACCTTCATTCCAGATGTTCCATCATCGAGGAAGATGCCTGTCACCTGATTACACACCTCCCTATTAAATTATCCCATTTTCATAGAAAATAATTACCTAGAAAAACTACACAATACACAGAATCACAGAATTTTAAAATAATTTCAATTTTTCATCGAATAATTGTATTAAGATATTTTTAATGAAAAAAAAAAAATGATTTTCCAATCAGCCGTTACATTTAATTATTTATGAAAGAAATATATAAAATAATATTACATTATAATTCAATCACTTCTTCTGTTTTTTCTTCTCAGCTTCAGCTTCCTTCTCCTTCTCAATTTCAACAACGTATTCACCTATCGTATCACTATCCAGCATTTGCACTGGCTGTCCCCTGCGCATTATTGCAATTTCGAGATTCTTTTGTCCTGATGTTACGACTTCGAGTAATGCTCGAATTGCGAGTTTTATTGAGCCTCTTTCGGAGGACACTTCTTCGAGAGTGTAGTACTTTTCAAGAAATTCCTTAACTGTTTTTGCAGCACGTCCAGTTGCGTTTGCCTTTAATTTAATTGAAGAATTATTATTTTGACATTAATTAAAATTAGGTTGGATTGAATTGATGCTTACCTTCCACTCGTGATAAATTCCTGAAGGCTCTGTCTGGTACAAATGAGGACTACCATCGTAATCAAAGCCTGCTAGAAGACATGAGATACCAAAGGGCCGTCTGCCGTTGCTCTGCGTGTATTTCTGCTTCAGACCTGAGAAAAGAAACGAATTATCTCTTATTATCTTCATAAATATTTAAAAAAAGGATTAAACTCACCAGCAATGTAACGAGTGATGTACTCCAAGGTCACTGGATCCTCAACCGTGAGTTTGTGGCTCTGACACTCTATCTGTGCCCGATTAATCAGCACTCTGGCATCAGCAGTGAGTCCTGAAATTTAATGAATGAGAATCAGAATTAAATTTTTTCATAAATGAATTTGTTTTATAAAGAGAAATTAAAGTACCAGCAAAGGCCATGACAACATGATCATCAAGCAGACAGATTTTCCTCACAGTCCTCTCTTCCTGAAGCTTGGCAACCGATTTTTTTTCAACTCCCAGGACCACCACATCCTTTCCCCTCACTCCCACCTATTAAAAAATAAAAAAAACAATTGTATAAATTTTTCAAGTAAAAATTGAGTTTGGAGTAAAGTGAGGTTATGTTCCTCTGAAAACTTCAACTCACCGCAGTCGAGCCCTTTCTCACAGCCTCCTGGGCATACTCAACCTGGAGCAAATGACCATCTGGTGAAAATACAGTGATAGCACGATCATATCTTGCCGACATTATTAATGAATAATTACTTATGCTTTAAAAACACAAAATTATAATGACTCGACCGTTTTCACAAAATTCCGGTGTTTGACTTTTTGCTGGTCACTAGAATTCACGGAGTTTGTTGAATCTAGTGATTTTTATTATTTCACTAGTTTCATCAGGGATTTTGGATGATTGGAGAGCATCGTTCAGCACAATCATAATAATAAAAAATAATGTGAGTAAACAATGATTTTTATAAATAATTATAAAAAAATAAAAATCAGAGGATTTTTGAGGGTTAAATTAAATTCTTTCTCATGAAAATGTTTGATTTTAGCCCAATGACGTCATCACAGGATATTATCCTGAGTTATCATGATGTCCTGATTCGTAAAATGGACTTGACTACTCTGGAGGACCGGAATTGGCTGAACGACACTATCATAGGATTTTATTTTGATTATTTGGAACGTGAGTGTTTGAATTCATCTGAAAAAATTGTTTTTTCGAGCCCAGAATTAACGCAATTGTTGAAGTTAATGGATGTTCATGATTATCCTGCTATTTTGGATGGAAGAATAAGTAGAGAGACTGGTTACGTCTTTTTTCCACTAAACAATTGTGAGAATCGAGAATCTGCAGGTGGAGCACACTGGAGTTTATTAATTTATTCGAGGATTGAGAATTCTTTTTTTCATCTCGATTCAAGCTGCAGTTTCAACAAATCCATTGCCAAAGAATTTTCCTCAAAATTTTCTGAATTCTTGGGATCAAAAAATGGGAAATTCGATGAACTTTCGTGCCCACAACAGAATAATTCTTACGATTGCGGAATTTATGTTCTCTGTCTCTCGAAAATCATCCTCGAGGCAATTAAAAACGATAAAAAAATCAGTAAATGTGATTTAGGGAAAGTTAATGAAGAAACACGAACTTTCAGAATGAAAATAAGGAAATTGATCATTGAATTAAGCGAACGTGATAATTAAATCAATAAAAATCTTGAATTTTCAATGGAAATTGTTGGAGAATCATTGATAAGAAGTTCTTCATACATTCGAATTTACCGCGTGAATTCACGCGTTTCCCCAATGATTCTTTCACCCCTCGTGTATTCACCCCATTGGCATTGTTGCTCATTGTAGTATCCCCTCAGTTCTTGAAACGAGTCGATAAGAGAAGGTCAAGTAAATGTCACGTGTAAAGTTTACTCCGTGAATTTCGTTTTTTACATTAAAATTTGTGCCTTAAAAAAATCTGAAAACTAAAAAATATCGAATTACAATAATGTAAGACCATAAAACAGTTCGAATTAAATTAAATTAAAATGAAGAAGCTAATTTAAAGAGCGCGAGAATTAAAATTAAAAGTGGACCAATTCTCCTCAACTACGAATAAACCAATAAAAATAAAAATAATGATCGACAGTAGATTTCCGGAATTAAAACTCCAGCGTCTGGCAACTGTGCACCTAGTCCTCAAGCTTTTCCACCTCCCAGACATAAAATTCCAGTTAAAATGGTTGCTTCTATCCCGAGACCGTAAAGACTACGAGAAAAAATTATCCTCCCTTCTCCGTCGTCTCTCAAAAAAACTGGATTCCCTAAAACTCCCTTACCTCCTCCACAACAACGTCCTCTTCGCTCTTGAGTCCATGACCCAACGAATGGTCCTTTACTTGAAGCCTCTCGCCTGGAGCCTCCACAAATCAACGCACCCTCAATCCTCCCCGAACCTGGCACTCGAACTTCACGTGGAGAGCTTCATAAACCACTTGAAATGGACGCAACAGGGAACGATCAACAGCCCTCTAACCTTCAGCACTCTCCACAAGCTCCAAAAACTGCCGCAGACATCTGGAATGTACCTGGAGGTCTTCAACCTCTGCTTAGAGGACTGCATCAACGACCTATGGACCCAGGCCTCTCCTCCCATGGCCCTGGAAGACTTTAAACGAAAGTTCATTGATGAATTATCGATCCAGGAAGAGGAGATCATAGCTGCCTATTTTGTTTTCAAGTTCACGAAGAGAAGCAACGAGCTATTTTTCATCTTCGATCGATTGGCTGAGGGGAATCAGTATCCAGATGATGGGGATCACTTTTGTGAGCAGAGTGTAGAGGAGAACATGTTCAGATTCGCTGTTTACAACGGGAATTTCTCGGCGGTTAAATACTTCTGGAAAAAAATAAAAAGGGACGAGAGGCAGAGGAACCTGGTGAGGCTGGCAGAGATTTCTTTGTTAGCTGCTGGGAGGAGAAACGGGTGGATTGGACCAATGAAGGTGCAGGACCATGAAGAATTCTCGGATATCGCTATTTTTTTAATCAGGAAGATGAGACAGTGGGAATTTAATGAACTCTTTGTTTCCGGAAGGAAGAGGGATTTTTTAATGATTTTTGGGGGCTACGTCAACTGGCCCTGGCATGAATCATTTATTTCTATCGCTGAGAACACGCTCGCTTTTTTTGATGGTGAAATATTCAATTTTCTGGCTGCTGGAGTGTTGTATAAGGCTTGGAAGCATGCAGAGGCTTTTGGGTGTCTTAATTCGAGCAACAAGTACTTTAATTACTTCAGGAAAATATGGGGAAAGAGTTCTGTGGAGTTGAGGAAGAGTTGTGATGTTAATTACTGGAGGATTTTTTATTTTCTTGGGCAACTGAAGGAGTTCGGGATGATTAGGGAGATTTATAGGGATCCTGAGCACAGGGTGAGGATGAGGGGTGCTATGGAAGAAGGCGACAGGTGGTTCAGAGTCTTTTATAAGAGGGATACATTGGCTCTTTGGTGGTGGTTTGAAGAGGAAGTACTTGGGAGCGATGCAGAGAAGAGGAGATTCAAGAGCATGATCTGTCAGGTGCTGATGGATAATGATAAGGATGAGTTGTGGGAAGAGTATAAGATCAAGGGTGATGAGAGAAAAAGGCGAATCAAGGAGCTGAAACTAAAAAAATAATTATTATTGGGCTTGAAGTCTTTTACGATGTCTCTACTGCTTTTTGAATATTTATCGTCGCGTTTTTACGCAAAGCTTTTTCGAGGCCTCGCTGTGTTCACTGTGAATCGTGAAAAAGTACAAAAATCTTACAGAAATGTGGGAGAAAATGGGTTTACTCCGCTGTCTATCTAAATGTGATTTTATGAATTAAGTACAAATATTTAATAATTTATGTATGAATAAATGTATCATGTCTTCCAATTTAAATATCCATTCTACCCCACCTTTTCTTATAATTTCATGAATTAAGAAAGAGAAACTCACGGATTTATTGCAAGAAAGTTTGCCTGATTCACTGATTTATTCTTCTCAATTTACAAAATCACGTTCTCCATCTCATATCAGCACAAATTGCAATGTGATCACTTGGAAAAACCACTGAAGGAATTGCTTTGTGTAACGATAATTCTTCCTTCGTTGGCATTGGAATAACTTGAGTAACTTCTAGTTTATCGATTTCATAAAAAATATAATCTAAGCAATCAGAAAATTCAACTGTGAAATTTGTGTACTCCGGAGTACCACAGGCACTTGCCAATGACATTTCTTGAGTGAGAGAGATATTCTCTATTGCCTGCTCAGGATCTGGAATAAATTAAATTAAAATAATTTATTCACAATAAATAATAGAATCTGAGAGGTAATTATGAATTCTCACTTGATCTCCAGTTTTCATGAGTCTCAGGAACATATTTCTTCGTCATTAATTGGTAAATGCCATCGGTAGGACTACTATTAAAGTCCCCAGCCAATATTAACGTCACTTTTTTATTTTCGTACTGAAAAAAAATTTAATTAATTAACAAAATCATTTTTACCTACAATTTACTCTTTTCTCACCATTTTTTTCATGTATTCTACAGTATTTTGACACTCAGACAACGCAAAAAAGCCCTGGAGTAATCTAATATGATCGGCATCTGGATGGAAATACAAGTGCGTATTTCCCACGACCAGAATCTCATCAGGATTCTCCAGAGACTTCAGAACAACAATCTGCAACGATGTATTCCTCTCCGAGAATCGTTGTCTAGCACTCACATTCTCCACATTGCTCCAAATTTCTTGAAACACTTCATTAAATTTTATGCTTTTCCCCATCACTAGACAATTATTGTGAATAATTTCAAAGCGTTTTGCATCGTAAAAAACAGCTGTTCCCTCAGGTGTATCACCCTTAGCACTAAACATTCCACCATAATTCAGGGATGATAGAGCTGGTAATAAGTCATTATCGTAGATTTTTTTATCGACTTCTTGAAGACAAATTAAATCTGAATTGTAGCCTGAAAAATAGGAGATTAGTGATGTCTTTTGTGGAAAAAAAAATAATTAAATAATTCTCACCAATCAATTCTTTAACAATCAGTAATTTCCTGTAATCCATCGCCAATGCATAAGGTGGACAATACGGAAATAAAACGGCCCTCGAGTAATCAGAGTCTGCATAAGTGTCCGCCAGAATATTATAAGAAGTTATCCTGAATCTGTTCATTAGAAGAAAGGAAAATTAAATTAATTATTTCTTTGAGTAATTAATTACTCACTCTTTCCCACTGAGTTTATTCCTCGTGAACGCCTGCCTCAATTCAAAAGGACACTCTCCAGGACCTGCTTCAACAAGAGCCTCACTCTCTATCTCCACCTCTGGTCCCTCCTGACGTTCATTACATGGAACACATGCTAATTTAATTCTGCATCCAATATCCGATTTATCAGGAATATAAAGAGGCCCTTCTCCAACTTCTTCCCACTCTCCTGATCCCTTCCTGAACCACCTGAACCTCGACCTCGATTTATCCGTGTAAATAGCATCGAAAGACGCAGGATAGACTGGAAATCCCTCGAGAATACAAACAGGAAGCTCCATCTCATTAATCCAAGGTGCATTATACTTGATTACATATTTCTCATCAAAAATCATGAGAAACAATTGACTAGGGTCATCAATTATCATTTTGCAGGGTTGATCCAGTTGGATTTTATCATCGCCTTTCAACAGCTGTATATTCCCTTCACTCACATTGTCCACTGACTCCAGCACAACCGTTGGATCCTTTTTCGCCTTTTTTTTCTTCTTCTTCATCAGAACCTTCCCCATGTTTACGTCCAGTCTCTTCAGGAAGTGCTCGACATTCTCATTGACCCTTCTGGACAAATTAAATTGTCTATCAATTTTTAGATCCGGTTGGATGTACCTGAAGGTGAAGTCGAAGGTCTCTGCACCTTTCTCATGCCTCAAAAAAGCCTCGTGCATCTTGAAAACAGACTTGCAGGCACTCCTGCGAATTTGCACAATCTGCTTTGGGGATTTCAAGAGGAGTGAGGTTAAGTAGCTCCTGGGTTTGCAGCAATTTGTGATTATCAATGTACTTGTCATTACTCTTTAATTATCACGAGTCTATTCTTGATTAATTAATCGTTGATCAAGTGTGATGGCTTGTAATTATAATAAATCATTATTCCAAAGGTTTTAAACGATTTTTACGTCATTTTTCCGTGGGTTAGAATCAACATGTCTGTGCGCATGCGCTCGAGATAGTCCTGTCTATCGAGGTGCCGCCATCTTGTGGTGGCGTCAGGGACTCATCCCGCAGCACAAGATGGCGCCATGCCTACGACAAAGTTAACGAGGTGAATTACCTTGGGAGTCAGTCAACAATCGATGACAGTCGTTACGTGCATTCCAGTGTCTCTCCGTTTTTATTCCCCAAACCTCCAAAATTACCCGCGATCAATCGTGTAAACTCCAAAAATTCCCAGACCCCAAGTGAGCTCCATTAACGTAAATTATTACAATTATATTTTGGTAGGAATATCAGGAAGAATTAATCTGGAATTCGATAATTTATTTGAGTTGAAAGGACAAGTGATCGTTTATATCATTATTATTTTTTTTTTCATTTAATTTTTCCTTCCCTCATTACACACTAACAAGAGTCTGCATAAAATTGACGCGCGCACGCTGTGTTGTTTCCTGTCATCTGTAAATGCGTATGTGTGTGTTAACACACATGTTAACGCCGGTTTTTCGAGCCAATGTCTAGACTCTTGTGTGTGACGTTTAAATTCAGTGAAACATTTGCTTTATTCACTCGTTTAATAAAGAGACAATTGATATAATAATTTTTATCAGTCACGTGGACTAATTTATTCAGTGAAGAAAAATTCAATAAAACTTTTCACTCAAGTGACAATTGGTGCAATCACGGGGCTGAAGAGGTGGAGTGAAAAAAGCCAACTCGGAACGAATGGCTGACCAAGGAAAAATGTAAGTCTTCATTTTATATTTTCATTTTGATATTTTCCAGGCTATTCATCTTGACTTTCACAAATATTCACAGCACTTTGTACGAGATTGATGGAATTATTTGGAATAAAGGTAATTGGGTCATGAAGGGTCGAACGTTTGACCCAGTAAAAAATTCTCCATTTTTCGTTATTTTTTGGAGGAAAGAGATAATAAAAATATGCAGAAGAAATTGAAGATTTTCCGAGGTTTTTTATCGTTTTCTGAGGAATTCAGAGGCTTTGTCCATGAAAGATCTCGACGTTATCGACCCTTGCCTTTTATTATTGAGGCAAATTGGGGAAAAAAAGAGGAGGAAAAATTTTTGGAATAAAAGGAGCACATTTTCTCTGATTGCTGGTGGATTGAAAGCCATTGATTTGATTTTTCCTCTTTTGTTTCATCTACAAATGAAAAGTCAGTGGGAAATCATGACGTTTTTGGTGAAATCGATAATTCAACGATAGAACCATGAATACCGCACAGATTGCCCTCAACATTTTCTCATTTTTATTCACATGTATACGTATACATTGTGGAAAAAGTTGGCTTTTTTAATCGTTTTCAAGCAGCTGGCCTGTGGAAATCAATATTAAGCGTTACGAAGCGATTCAAATAGAGGGGAACGATGAAATTGCGAATGGGTAGATTGTGTTGGTAGTTTTGGGGGAGTTATATTCCCTCAATTGATACTAATTCAGTGGTTAAAGAATTAAACCGAAATCGATTCCTTCCCAATTAGTTTTTTGGAAATATCTCAGGAAATAATGGAGATACGTAGTTTTTGCCCTAATCCTTTTTTCTTGCTATTGAAATTCTCTACAAAAAATGTCTCCTGCAAAATCACTCCATCTCGCTTATTTTCCGAGATATTTACAATAGAAAAAAAGGGTGAAATAGGATTTTTTTATTATTTTTAAGTACAGAAGGATTTAATCACTTTAACTAAAATTTTCCATCTCGATGGTGAAAAAAGCGATGGAACAATGGGGAAATACCTCGGATTTTATGAAATAATCGTCCCCATTAATTTCCACCCACTATAATCCTCTTTGCCGCAAAAAATAAACGCTTTATTTCCACAGGTGATGATTTATAACTGGAAAATACGTAATTTAATGTTTCCAATATTTAACCGGAGAATAAAAAATCATCAATACTATCAGTCGATACCAGATGCTCTGAGAGAGAAAGAGAGAGAGAGAGGGGGTCAAGGTCAAGTCAAGTTTTGCGCGCACATAACACTTGGAAACGATTGTGGTTTTGAGATTTCAAGGAATTTCAGTGAAACAGTATTGTTCCACTGGCAGATGGGTGAGGGATGGAATAATCGAAACTATGTCGGGGCATCGATTCAATGTGTTGGTAACGGCGGTTAGGCGTGACTAGATATGCCCTGATTTTTTTTAACTTGTCCATTCTAGTCTCTTCTCTTTGTGCTTTTAATATTTTCCAATGATTTCGCGACACTTGTGACGTTTTTCCCCTTTATTCTACATCAAGTAAACAATTTAATACCATGAAAATATCATTTCCATCAATGTTCACCCGGACATTTATCGTACATCAAACTAGTTACATGAATCGTTAAACATTAAATTCATTCTAATCTGCAGAATCTGAATATAAACGACAGAGTCGTCGTAATAAAAGAGATAACGAATTGTGAATAGAAAAAAGGTGGAAAAAAAATTGATATTGTCGTAAGGAGAATGGCACGTGCCTTATCATTGTCCTCTTTGCGCCACGTTTTGAATTTCACCTCGAATTAATCCAATATTCACCAAAATCACCGAAAAAATTTCATTTTTAGAGGCGTTATTAAATTCAACATCGTAAACATCAATTCTCATTGTCATTCACATAAGTTTTACACTTTAATCCTCAGTCACTCGATCATAAGCAATATTCAGCCTCTTTATTAAACCCGAAAATATAACTCTTCAGAAAGTTTATTATCTTTCGAGAGAGATTTCATCTCTTTTTTCGCCCCCGGATACTTTACAGTTTGCCGAATTTCGGTCATGGCCTCGGAAAAATCATTGGGCATTTTTTTCCCTCTGTTTTTGTTCTATTCTCTCTCTCTCTTTTTTTTTACGTGAGGTATTTTCACGATTTTTTTTTTTTCACTTCATGTGCTTTTGCGGAGAAAAGAAGGATACGCGGCCATTCGAACTGTCGATATGCTATAGTGTCTGCGACCTTGTGGCATCGACCAGAGGCGCAAAAGCCTCCTACACCTGTATCAACCTCCATTGTACCCACATCCCTCTGCGTTCTCTTTCGTTACGATTTTTTTTTCTCTTTCTCTCTCCCTTTATTCTAGCTTTTTTTCTTCTGCGACAGTTGCGATCGATTGGGTGGATTTTCTGGGCTTTTCCCGTGGAATTCACGGGTTTATTAGGACTCTGCTTTTATTTATTTTTAATTTGTTTCGTAACTAATTTTTGGATTTTTTTTATTTTTTGGAATATCTTGGAAAATAAGAGAGATAGAGAAAAATCACAAGAGACCTTTTTTGTAGAGAATTTCGAGAGCTATAAAAAAGGTCTCTTGGAAAATTTCTCTATCTCGTTTAGTTTCCGAGATATTCTTCATTGAAAGTGACCTCTCTTTTTAATTCAATTTTTCCTCTTTCATTTTTCTTTCTTTTTAATCCGGAAAATGAATTATTTTCGGGGAATCAATTACTGTCTCTTATTTACTCGATTCCGATGACAACGAAATCAACAATATCCACGAGATTAATTAATTCTTTCGTAAAAAAAGGGGGTGTAGGAATTTTGGCAGAATTGGGTCGAACAAAATTTCCGGTCACAGACTGGAAAAGGATAGTGTGTTTAGTGAAAGGGGGGGTGAAGAGAGGAGGAGAATTGGGATTGGCTAATGGAAAATGAAGATTGATACACCGCAAATCGTGGCTGACATGAGTGACGGGATACGAGTGTTGTTATATGCAAAACATTGGTATTTAACATGCAAATTAAATTGTTTATTTTTCATTAATTTTTTCAGTAGAGAAAATGAATTCTTCAAATTATCATTTAATTTAAATGAAAAAATAAAACACTCACCAATGTTATTCGTGAAAAATTCGTCGGGAAAATAATAAAATCCAAATGCCGGTGAATATCAAGGGCAATCAGGCTTGAGTTTATGTGAAACACTCGGCACATCTGTGTCACAGGACTTATGTGCAGCTGAGGGAATGGCAGAGGCCTCTCTCTGGGGCTCAGTCGAGGCTGAAGGGGTTGAAAAAGAGGGTGGGACTAGAGAAACAGAGGGTACCATACACTCACTCTCATTGTGTGTGTATTACCTGTGTGCACTTTGTAGAGATGAGGTTTCCAGAGTGGGGAAAATAGTTGTAAGGATGGTGGGGGGTGATTCGACGCGCAAGGTGGATCCGAAGGGGCGGGTTTCCGTTCGACACTGAATACCTTCGGCCAGAGGCTTGGATACGCCAGTTGTCCCGTGACTCTTCGTGAAAATTTGCGCTTTTCAATTTAAATAAAAATCATTGAGGAAAACTTTTCGATAAATATTTTCTAAATAATGAGATTTTTAGGTGAGAAATTTATTTACTTTGAGTTTTTAGTGTTTTTGTGAAATCGGTGTTTTTTTTCATGGATATTTATTCATTATTTATCAAACGAATTTAATCCCCCGAGTGACGTAATAATAGGAGAAATAGAGGGAATAATGGGAAAGTAAAAGTGTCATTTAAAAATTGAGGTTTATCGCTTTTCAATCCAGCGTTAAGTGGAAAGAAGGTGGAGTGGGCCCAGGGTCCTTGAGTACGACTAGTCTTCCATTGGAAACATGCCAGAGTGAGGGATGATA
The DNA here is from genome assembly GCA_963565655.1 of Aleiodes testaceus. Taxonomy (NCBI): domain Eukaryota; kingdom Metazoa; phylum Arthropoda; class Insecta; order Hymenoptera; family Braconidae; genus Aleiodes; species Aleiodes testaceus. Next base: position 4,271,552 of record OY751422.1, read on the forward strand.
AGTTTCATCCCAGACGAGAAGAAGGAAAACATGGGAAAAGTGGTTTTCCTTGTTTTCTCTTCTTTTCTTCAGTTTTTTTGAGATATCTCGGAAACTGAGGGAGATGGAGAAAAATCACAAGAGACCTTTTTTGTCGAGAATTTTGAGAGCTACAAAAAAGGTCTCTTGTAAAATTTCCCTATCTCGCTTGATTTCCGAGATATCTTTGAAAAACGCATTTAATTCATTTACCTGAAAACTACACTCTCATTTAATTAATGAAATTCAACTAATTCTTATTCCCCCGTTTGTGTAAACACTCGAGAACACCATGTGCGTCACTCAGAATTGGGGGTGCAATAGAGGGAGATGAAAATAGGCGCATCCTCGCAATTAACGAGATCACTAGCCTGGAAATATTCGCATCGATAGATCAAATCAATTTTTGTTTATTCAATCCCGGATATTTTTGTTGTGTACTTCTGACAACGATAATAACACTGTTATTTTAATAGAATATTGTGAAATCAGTCGAATGATTAGATTGTATAAATAAAATTATATATTTTCTTTTATCCAAGAAAATAATCTAAAAATGTTTCCGTAATTTTCACAATCTCTTCACTATTGATTTACACTTTGTCGAGATTATTTCTGAAGGAGAAAATGAAAAAAAAAAAAAAAGGGGAAAAAATATTTTATGTCCCTCGCAATTAGACCGTCGGGTTGACTTTGATAACGCCATCTGAATCCTAATTGCACTCGGGGGTTCCTTCAAAGACATTTATCGGTAGAACGACCACAGGCACTCTCTATTTACACGTGAATTTTCTCCCTCGAAAATGCCCAGAATAAATTGCAAGAATGACGTAACAATGGGATAAATTATTATTTTTATTGATGCTTAATCATTGGCTGTTATTTCAACGAATTAACGAGGCTCATTCTGGCCACGCCCCTTTTTTAAAACCCCATTAAACTTCCATTTTTCTGAAATTCAATTGAAAACATTAATTATCGTATTTAATTAAAATGAATAAATTCCTTGAATTTTATTATTTTTACCTCTTTTACGGAAACTACACGTGTGCACTCACACAGTATCTCCCTTTCCTCTGCGTGTGCACGTGGACCGATATTGGATTACAGAAACGAATCCTCTTAGGATGCACAAGGGTAACCTCCCCCCCCCCCCCCCCTCCGTTTGTGCTACACAAACTCTGGAAAACTTTATACTCTCTGAAACTCCATAATTCCACAGTGTTTGATATCCCTCACTTCTATCTATCTTGAATGAACAAGTGATGAGACTCGCCGAGTGGTCAGCCCTGAAAAAGACATTACGTCATTAATGCAAGATTATTTATTTGCGTTTTATTAAATTATTTCTTCGATACTCACCACCTGATCCAAAGTAATGAATCACTCAAGTCACTGCCACTTGTCTCCCCAAAAGCACCTGTTACCCCTTTCTTCTATAAAATAATCCAGAAAATTAACGTAATACATCATTTACTTCAAGCATCTTTTCCTCATTTCTCTTAAATCCAATTTTTTTAAAAATGTAGACAATGTCAGGGGAAAAACAAAAGGCAGAAGTTTAGAAAAAAAAAAAAGAGTCAAAGGAAGAGTAAAGTTAGTGAGAGAGAGAGAGAAGAAAAACGTTTTTTTTTTCTTATCTCTGATGCTCTTATTCTCTTTTTTCTCTTCCAACCTTTTTGACAAAGTTGAGGCTTTGAAGAGGCACTCCAGGGGCCACTCCTCTCCTCCTCGATCTTTATGGCATTCGGTTTGAGTTTAACGTTTACAATTTCTCGCATTGTGTTGTTATGTTTTTTGTGACATTATTGTTGATTAAATCGTAAAGAATTCGGTTATTTTTGGGTGGGAATTTATTGAAGGTGAAACTAGTCTGGGTGTAATCGATTGGACATTTTCCCCTTGTATCACGCTATCTTTATTAGACCACGAGATATCCCCAGAAATGTCAAGGGGAGGGAATAAATCAAGAGGCAAATACGTTGATTCAGTTGTGGAGGAACAAACTCGAAAAATACTACTTATTCCAATCTTTCATTAAGAATATCTGGGGAACTGAAGGAGATAGGGGAATTTTTATAGAGACCTTTTTTGTAGCTCTTGAAATTTTCTATAAAAAAGGATTCTATGAAAATTTCTCTATCTCGCTTAGTTTCCGAGATATTCAATTTTTAATGTGAAATTCATGAGGTTTTTCCAATGTTATTGATGGTTTTTTGAAGAATCGTGCAAATGAGAATACCTGAATACTCCCACGAGGGAGAAGGGAATAGAGGCCGGGATTGGCTGAATTTAGGGGTAAAAAGGGGATCGATACAGGCCTCTTTCGGGGGCTGAGATGAGGCCAGTGGAAAGAGTACCAGTGAACAAGATCCTACATTTGGGAAAAAAAGAAGAGGGATGGAAACAGCTGTGAGCTTGACCTTGTCCTCGTAATTCTCATTTCATCCATCTCTGTCCCTCTTTCATTCTATTATCATTCTCCATGTAGGGGAAGGCGGGGTAAAATGGACACATGCTCACTTTGAAATTGTAAATTACGAGAAATCGAGAGAAATATTGGAGATATCTTTTTTCTGATGATTCCATTGAAAAACTGAGGAAATTTGCGGTGGAAATCATGTGTCAAAATATTTTTTTTCGACGAATAGAACCTGAGATATTTTAAAAAAACATATTTTTCCAATTTTTCCAAGGTAAACCCCTTCAAATCTGGGTGAAAAAAATCGAATTTCTCAAAAATTCAAAAAAAAATATTTTCACACTTGATTCTTATGTTAAATCGTCTCAGCTTTTCAATGGAATCATCAGAAAATCGCTATCTCCAACCGATCAATCAGAATCTCCATTTTATCAACATCTCCAATGAATACTGAAGACTAGTCTTCTTCTTTTTTTTTTCAAAAAATTCAATTTCTCCATAGTTTATCGATAAGAAAAAGAGTGAAAAGAGCACCTGCCTTCATCAAACACTGAAACCGAAACATGTGGGAAGCGAACGACACTGCGGTACAAATATCGTCTCTGTCACTGTAGTTTAAGTACAGACGTTGAAAAGAAACGACGGTAACAAGTGTGCGCGTGGCAGCAAACAGACGGATAAAATCCCAAAGAGTGAACAAAAAATAAAATAATCATAACAGTATAGAATTGAGTAAAGTGAGAAGGTGTTGACTTGACTCTTTTAGAATGTCAGATGCTGTTGAGCTATGCACCAGTACTCTTCATAATTTTTAATAAAAAAATATTGATGCACGAGAAGAATAAAAACGAATAAACGTATCGAGTGCTGAATAATCATTTTTTTTATACCGACGTTGGAGAATTGTGTTGCCAGTGCTATTGTGTATTTAGTGACAATAAATAGGGAAAAATAATGGCGTTGTTCTCGGGTAGTGGTGGCTCACCAAGGGCCCAGGACAATAGCACAACCTCCACACCATCCAGACAGCGTAGCCTCAAGGATCGACTGCGGGAGGGATTGAATGTGGGATTTAACTGGCAGTGAGTAATTAAAATTGAAATTAATGTCAAGACGATTCCCAGAGATCAATGAAATCTCTTTATTTTATTTAAAATTAAGGTTTTTTCGATTTTTTGGAATACCTTTAAAACTAAGGGAGATAGAGAAAATTTCGTAGAGACCTTTTTTGTAGCTCTTGAAATTCTCTACAAAAAAGGTCTCTACGAAAATTTCGATATCTCTCTTAGTTTCCGAGATATTCTCAAATTAAGAGAGTCAAGTTTTATCAACTCTTCGCAACGAATTTTTTAAAAATAGAAATGACTCGTGGAAACTTTTTCTGTCGAAAAAAGGAGGATCAAAAAAATTCCACTCAATTTTAATACAGAAATCACATTATCATGTAGAAAAAATATTCTCGTTATTAATCAATCTGCATAGAGATGGCGCAATACGTTTAATTCAGCCGCAGAATAAGAAATCATAAATATTATTTTTAATCTCGCTACTGTATTTCTCATCATAAATAAAACACCATTTGCGATGATAAAATTCTTCTGAGAAATAATAAAAAAGAAAAAAAGCGATAAGAGTAATGCTAGAAATGAAGAAACTCTAGCTAATAAAAGAGTAGCTTCATTTTCCCCTGTTATTTTAAAAAGAGAAAAATAATTCAAATACACGTTCTAATTAACTGGAAATCTCTCTCAGGTTACTTGACCTGAGGGCTATTTGCCTCAGGGCTTACAACAAATACCATGAACTTTCGTAACAATGAAAATTTTCGAAAATTAGTTTGAAACTTTGGAAATATCTTAAATAAAAACCTTAACATCAACCGAGAAACTTCAAATTATTAATTTAACGAATAATTTAATTATGAATATTTTGAAGTAAAATTAATCGAGATAGATCAATGAATATTCAATGTAATTAGAAGCACCTGTCACATTCAGGTAAATTCCAACTGATGGAAGATCATTTGGCCTTGGGCCTTTTCATAGAGAATATTCACGAAATACCACCTGACCATCATGCATCAAATAAATCCATAGAATGGAGATGCAGTGCTGCTATTGGATGCACCAAAATCTCCCTTCCTTCTGTTATTCAATGGAAAATCAAAAAGATTGACAAATCTCAATTGGAAAATTGACCGATTAACCGAGTAATCGTCTCGTTACTTCCCCCCCAACTTTGCCGTATTTTTCTCTCCCACCTCTGATTCTAAAGAAAGTCCTTTTCCAACGTAATTCCCTCATAAATCCCCTCAGGACAGTCGCAATTGGTCGATACGAAATTGAATTGGCCAGTTCCTCTCTTTCCTCCACTTCAAAGAAGTTCAATGACCGGGATTAATCGACATGTGGCTCGTGCATGATGTTTTTTTTCAATTTTATTTAATGAGATTGAAGACATAAATGATTTTTTCCTAAATGGAGATATTCCTCTCTTTAATTAACACAATTTTCCTCAATTCCTCTTTATCCCAGACTGACCCTGGCTGTGACGTCAAAGGGTCCAATCGAGCCTCTCCCTCGTACCACAAAACCAACAAACACTGTTAGGGGAGAGAAAACCTTTTCATTCGAGGACACGACTCAAGAGACATAGACAAGCTCACAAGCTAAACGTTTTGTGATATACACCATGACCTTGCGTCACTTACACACAAGACTGTAAAACAAAAGCACCCAACTAACACCAGAACTATACCACATCGTTTTAGAACTATTCTCAATGCCTATTTCTCCACTACATTCCCTCATTTTCATTGGACAAGCCTGAGAGACACACTGGGCTTTTGTAATTGTGTCTAGTCACTTGAGTGGGCGATACACAATGTCTCTTTGGATCCTGAATGTCAGACCTTCGATATTTGTGACAGCTGATAAATGTATTGTCACTTTTGTCATTATGGAAATATGGGAATTCTATTTAATAGCAGAGAGACTATATTTTTTCTATTTATTTTTGGTGATATCTCCAAAATTATTGGAGATATGCTCTTCTGGAGATTTTGGAAAAGGGAATTATTTGAATTGGTTTCCCTTCGGAATTGATGATTTTGATGGAACATGTCGATGCTATTGTCTTTAAGAGGATCTCGAGAATTGGGAGGGAAATTGGGTCCGTTGGATCCCCTGGGAAATTTCACATTCGAGTTCATCAGAAACTTATATCCCATGTGAATAATTTACGAAAAATAATGGAGTTACGCCCTTCTGTTTGGTATTTCAAAAGCTCTCAGTCATTGTAATAAATAGAGGAAAACCTCTTGGATACTTGAAGAAATTACTGAAGTGGGGAAAAAAGAGTAAAAAAGGGAGACTCATTGAACCGGGGAAAGGAAATTGCATGATTAAATTATCGATGGGTTTTCTGAGTTCTTTTTACTGGAAATAAAGGCAGGGCTCTTTCTCGCTTCAATCGTAATTCTTATTTACCTCAAGGACTTTAGCGAATTCTTCCGGAATTCTTGAGAAATTAAAAAAATTGTTTTATTAATTTTAATGAATTTTGATGACCTGAAACATTTAATACCTCAATAAATTCAGAAGAGCTGTAAATTAAATTTCTTTTAATTATCTCTATTTAAATTTATTTTTTATGAAGGGGGGGTTATAAATTCACAACAAGTTGTGTCGACGTTGATCATTCATACTTGATACACTTGAGTCTCAACTGAAGACAGTGTATGAAATAAATCCTGACGGTTGGCATACGGCCGAGCACCAATTCGTAGCCTTGGCCTCGTTATTTTCAAAAGGTAGAGAAGAGAGAAAAAAAATCATAATACTCACCTGTCAGATGTACTTTCGCCAACAGATGAATTCCGTATTTTTTTGTTATGAGCCTACTGGAGATCCAAGGGTTCTTGAGATGGATTTTTTCAAAATTATTTCATTCAAAGGATGAGAAGATTTCATCTGGAAATCATTAAAATCGTTTTAAAAAAATCACTGAATTCATTCAATTGATAAGTAAATATTATCTTCACGTCACGAACAAGGATAAACTTGAGACATGCGTGTCTCCACGAGGTCAGTGCTCCTTTCATCATAAAAAAAATGTAATAATCAACTCAATTCATCATACGAGAGAAAGAAATTTGGCTCAAGGAGTAACTCAGTGTTATACTTTTCCTGCGAAATAATACGCCATGGCTCGAGGCAATTCCCCGACAAAGACAATGGCCTTCTGACGTACGTGGCTAATATCCAGGATCATTAATCCCCTACCTTAATACTTTTATTTCCGCCTCAAAATAAATCCTGGGGAAAAAGGAATAGATGAAAAAAATAAGAGGAAAATGTTGATCGAAGGGCGAGAAAGGTAGTTCTCTCTATTTTTTTAATTCTCTCTCACTTTCCCTTTTATCTCCAAACGTATCAGCAAAAATAGCACTTCACCCTCTTCTCATCCCCTCATACCTGAGGGGAAAACCTTTCAATCAATCGCTTCCGTGCGTCTCCCCCAGAGAATTCCCTAAATTTGTGTCAAAATAAATAGAATTAATAAATAAAGGATAAGACGGAATTTTTGGGGAAGAAAAAAAGAATTCATTTCCTTACTCCTCGAGTTTTGTGTGACCCTGAGTTAAATATGGGTCAGTGGCATATTATCATGAGACGTATCTACATTTGCATAGAACGAAGTAGTAGAGATGCTATAAATCAAACAGGCTTGGTGCTCCAAATTCTAAAACATTGTGAACTATGTTTTCTCAGTTCCTCCTCTCTGTTTCTATAATTCGACTGTACCGAATTATTACGTGGCAATGACTTTGGCTGAGGCACGTGGACGAGGTCGAGATTGTGTTTCATGTGGGTTGAAGTGAATAATATCATAATTCTGTAAGAAAAATTCAAAATATTTATCAGTTACATAAAATGATGATTACTTTTTATTTAAACCAAGTGCAAAGAAAAGAGGAAAAACTCACCGGCTTTCATGCTCTTACATAACTGAATTAAACTGTACAGAATCGAGCCGCAGACATTTAGATCTTATTTGCCATTAGTAAATAAATAGCATAAAGTGTACACACAATAACACTGATATGGCTTTTGACTGTAACTCATAATAGACTAATCGCTTTAACGAGTTTAATTATTCTCGTTACAAAAGTGCAGTACACAAATTGCTTGATTTTTCGTTATTTGCTAAATTATTTTTAGCTCAATGAAAACAAATTGAAAAAAATAAATAAAAAGTACAAGATAAAGACAAGTGAGAAGAGTAAATAATTGATAACATTGTTGTTGTTGAATAAGCCATTGAGTCTATCGTTGATGTCAATTTTTGTTTTATTACACAAATGCATCAAGTGTCTTGACATCTGGCAGACTGATACCTCATTACTTGTTACTGTCTTTTCAACACTGATATGTGTCACTAAAAACACATGTTTTAATGTCATTAAATTAATGCATTTATGTTACTGAGAAATGTGCTGAAGGTATGTTATCATTTTGATAGTTTTTTTTTTTTCCTCAAAATTCTGGATTAAACGAGTGCAAGTTCATTGCCTACTTCACACGTTACAAAATTCCTCACGTGATTAGATGATTGAGGGCCTCTGGACTGAAGTCAGTCGATACTGGAAAGGGGCGAAGATGGCCACACGAACGCTCTCTCTTTCCTCCTTTTCCCCATTCCAACAATCTTCCGGGAATTCTATTTATAGTTGCATACTCGACTCGCAACACCTCAATGAATGGCAACGACTCGTCCAATGCGTCTGAGCTCGTGCTAACACAAAACTGGTTTTACATGTTTTCCCCTCTTGTCTTCGTTATTATTGAAAATACTAGTAACATGGGAGGAAAAGAGGATTGAATATTATCGGTAAGAATTATGGACAGAAATCATGAATTTCTTGCAGGCAATTAATTTATTCTTCTATTTTCATGGAATTAACCTAAAATATTATTTACGATATTCCAGAGAGGTTTTTGGGTGAATTTTATGATGATAAATTCGCAGGATACTTGGATATACTGATACATTGTGAAATTTCATTTTCTCGTCACGATCAAAACAGAAAATGGCTTCCTCGTATGTTGAACTGAATCGAGAGATCTTCTTTTTCTTCATTTTATCACGGTAATACCTCCAGTGATATCTCATGTACATGTATGAAGGTGGGGGGGAAAGAATGTACGATTCAATTTTACTGGAAAATATTCTAAACACGTTTACATCGACGTGCATTGACAATGGACCTCTTCTGATTCTTATTTCGCCATTTTTTTTTTGTTAAATGTTTTTTTCCTTGCTTTCTTGTGTTTATGAAAAAGAACACATTGTTATCTCAGAAAACAATGAATAATATTTCTTTTGTTTCCTTTTCTTGTTTCAGGTGAGTAATTGATTAGCTACGTTTGAGATTTTTATATTCTGTATGGTTACACTGGATGTACGTGAGTATACTGGTTCATTTCAACGAATCAATTTTTAAAGATTCAATTGTTTGTTTATGTTGAGTAAGATTGATTTTATCTACATGGTATTATATTTTGAGGATATCTCGGAAAGTAAGAGAGATAGGGAAAATTTTATAGAGACATTTTTTGTAGAGAATTTGAAGAGGTAAAAAAAAGGTCTTTATGAAATTTTTCATATTTCTCTTAGTTTTCAAGATATTGTGCTATTTTAGTTAATTCAGAGTAGCTTGTTGATCTTTTGATGTTGACACATGAGCTTCTGTTATTTTGAGAAATCCGATGACAACCACTGGTTCTAGTTGGCTCTTTCAATCAGTACAATTGGAAATAGTAGCTTGTCAATCATGTGTATTATAAAAATTAAATTCTCCCGTTATCACGTAAAAAAACCAGAAATAAAATCGCTATCACAATCTTCAGATTCTGGCAATCTCGAAATTAATGAAAGATAATAATCACATATTTATCATCGTTAATTCTGGAAATATTGTTTCTATCATCAATTTATTTGCGTAATAATTACGCAATAATGCGTGGGAATTAGTCGTGAGATATAAATTTAACTATCTGCGTCATTGTCATCAAAAAATGAATATTTTTGAGGCTTCAGAATGAGGCAGAATGTATTAGATAAAGATTCACCTGCTCATGCATTCACAGCTATGTACAGTATTACGTATTTACATAATTATGTATAAATTGTATATATATTTTGGAAAAACGCCTGGCAGAGACCTCGAGGAAGACGTATGACTAGTTTTAAATTTTCGCCTCTGGCTTGTTTTTGTTTTTCCACCAAAATGTATATAATTCGAGTGGTTCAGGCACAAAGCAACGTTTAATGTTCCACCATTTCCGGTTTAAATTTTATGGCTCAATTATTTATTATCATTTCAATGGTAAAATATTGAAGAAATTTGTTAAAGAAGATGAATCGAGAAGTCAGGTTTATTTTAAAAATATCTCATAAAATAATGGAGATACGACTTTTTTGGAGGAATTCTTTTTTGTAAAGAATTTCAAGAGCTTGAAAAATAGATTAGGGTAAAAACGACGTATCTCCATTATTTTTTGAGATATTCTCAAAGAGGTAATGGAAAATCTGGGATTTTTTTAGATTTTTTCTTCTTCCTCATAAATTCAAGTACTCAATTCACCAACATAAAAGCTAAAATTCAAATTGAGAGGAGATGGGGAGGGGGTATAGTAATGTAAAACAGGTGCAACGAGTTTTTGTCTCTCAAATGAAGACCTTGAAGCGTGCTCGTTCCACTTTACATGATATTATAACCCGATACACAAACAATTTCATCGACCATGCACTGTCATTTTAATCGTCTCCAATTATTTTTCATTTTTAATTCTCATAAAATTTGAATTGTCCTTTTATTTCAATTATTACATGAGAATAAATTGAGTTGAGGACAAATTTAATTTGAATAAAAAGAAATTTCATTTAATTTTTGACACTTCAAATTAATGAAATCGTCGAGTTACTTCAGTTTATTGATGTAATCATAATGATATTATCAATGATAGCGATGAAATCAAATTACGATTGGAGAAATTATTTATCAGTAAATTTTCACAAATTCATTTTAATTAATTGTCAATTGAGAAATTTTAGATACTCATTTCTTTCCCCAGATTTTTTGGAATATCTCGGTAACTAAGAGAGATAGAGGAATTTTGCAAGAGACCTTTTTTGTAGCTCTTGAAATTCTCTACAAAAAAGGTCTCTACAAAAATCGCCCTATCTCGCTTACTTTCCGAGTGCACATCCAATTAAGACTGCAATTGTGAGAGGAATAAAATTACCAATTAACGTATTCTCATTAATTCGATAAAACTCGAGTGGACTATACCGGAAATGCAGTGCCACTGAATCGTTATCATTCTGAAATACTAGTCCAGAGGAAGAGAGCAAAAGGGGAAATAAAAAGTCGATATATATCTGTGTGAACTGAGGGTCGTTATTGAGAGTCCGGGTCACTCAATATCGGGTACCTTGACCTGAAAAATGGAGCACCTGGGTTACTAGGGATCTTTGCAATTGTGTTTATGTGTTGAGGGATTTTAATTGGAAAAAAAGGGCGAATCTTCACTAATTCTTGAGACATTCTGGAGAAAATGGAAAAATCCATTATTTTCCTCTCTACCAAATTTTCTATAAAAAACTTCATTTTTCTCTTGTTTCTATCTCATAAATTAAATCAAGATAATTCCACGTAATTTGCATAATCAAATAATTCATGTAATTCCAATCATCTGATTAAATATTCACAATCACTCATTTTAATTTAAACTCCTTTCATTATAATTGTCACTATCAATTAAAAATTTCATGAAAATTAACTTCACTTGAATAATTTTTCAACAATTAACCCAAATTTCTTCTTAACTGTTGAATAACAAAATTTATGGGTTTAAAGTCAGTGAACAATATTTGTTTAGCATAAATTATCCACGTAATAATAACGTCCCTTTGATTTCACGGTAAATTGGAACTAAACGTGGAGCAATTAATTTTCAACGTCGATATACAATGCAAATAATAACAATAGCAAATAAAATTTGTGTAATTAAAGCAGTGAGATGAGAATTGCGGAATGTATTCATCAACTGAAGGAAATTAAATGTTCAATTAAATCTCTCGTTTAATTCCATTTAATTTTCAGTTTTTTTGGAATATCTCGGAAATTAAGGGAGATATGAAAAAATTCATTGATACCTTTTTTGTAGCTCTTTTTCCGCTCTACAAAAAAGGTATCCATGAAAAATTCCGTATCTCGCTTAGTTTCCGAGATATTTCGAAAATAATGGAGAAATGGAAAATTGAGAGAATTAAAGGGTATTCATGAATTCCTCGGATATTTTGTAGCAAAAAATTCTCAAAAATTCCCAGATCAATTAACCATGTTTACAATTATGAAAATAAAATGCAACCCCCCTCTCTCCTCTCAACTAAACCATTTTTTTTTAACGAGAGACGGACGTGCAAAACGGTGGAAACAATTTGTCAATTTGAAAGCGCGCAATTAGGGAATTGCAACGGATGAAAATATACGGATGGTCGTTTTAATTCGATTAAGACCAATTGACCTCGGTAACACTAAGAACAAAATAAATAAAATAAAATTTCCCCCATCTATGACCCACTTTTCACCTCCTCATTCTCCAAAAAAACCCAATTTTTTTAATCATTTGGAAAATTTATAAAAATAAAAACTTGAGAAAAAATAAAAATTCCTAAATTAATTAAATTTCATGAAAATTCCCGCCATTTTGTGAACCCGAGTATTCTGGAATTGTATACAATAAAAATCGTCCGGCTCAATTACAGTGGGGGGGTAGATTCCATATGTAGTGAGGCTCTCTCGACGTATAAATACCCGACGTAGCGTACATACTGGCTTTAGTATCGTTTTATTTTCCACGGAGACAAAACGCGTGAGAGTAAACAGTTATTTATCTGTTGATGTTGTTGGTGAGTCTTGTGTTTACCAAAAAAAAAAGAAAAGTAACAAAAACAAAATGGCGGAAAGTGAGGCTACGACTCGTGAATCTCAGGATAATGGCAGCAATAATTTCCCCAATTAATTGAAAAAATCGTTGATTTTCACGATAAAATAAATTATTAAAAAATCTCTCACAAAAGAGGCGAGAGGAAATCGGCCTCCCCAAGGACGCCTGGATCCCAAGCGTCGACTGAAAGAAGCTAAATCAGTGGGTATGTTAACCTCGGAAGGGCGTGGATTTATAAACCTGTGAAAGAAAGACTGTTCAGTGTCAGTTCGACCGTCTCCGCAGTCCCATCTCCATTAATTCGTGTCCACTTGACCTTGGAGGCACTTTTGATACGAGTAATCTAACGAAAAATAACGAAATTCCCACTGGAATGTGACAAAAATAAGGCAAAGTCCGAGGAGTCTCCAAAGAATCAACAAAATTTCGTTATTTTCTCTTGAAAAAAAAAAGAGGAAAAAGATTATCAGTTGGACTGGGTACACACAGGCCAACGCACCGGTCTGTCCGGAGTGAAAAGGCGGTCGCGAGCCTGTAGGTCGGCTTTCACCGAGGGATTTAACACCAGCTTGTAGCTGAAAACGGCATACCTTCAGTACGTGCTGTATTCTCGTGCGGATCGGCAGTAGCACTCGTGCACTCGTAAAATGAGGGTTATCTGTTGAGGATTCGAGAGGTGATAAAGAAGCACACAGAGTGAAACGAGTTATCTTCGTTTTAATTAAATACAATAATTGAGTTTCTAAACATAGCATGGAAATGTATATAACAGAGTCGCCTAGTAGTGGCCACAGTGTGCCAAAATTTGCATCTACAAACTCAATACCACTGACTGTTGAACAATCTGATAAATTAGGAACACTTGGATTAATAAATGATACAAAGGGACGTAGACACAGTGTCCTTGATGATTTACGTGCTAAAAGAGACAGTTTGTTTCAACGTGCAAGACGTTCCAGCATATTTGAAGACAAAGAGAATAAGAAATTTCAAGATGAGGCTGATGATGATGGTAAAAAGGGGAAGAGGAGGAGCAGTGAGGGTAATAGGAGAGGCTCGGTTTTTTATGTTACCGATGATTTATTGGAGGAGAATCCGGAGACAATGAAGGAAGAATTTGAGCTGAAGAAAGGACGCAGAAAATCCTGGCATCCTCTTGCTAAACCGAATAAATCGGATAGAAAGAGAAAGAAGGGACTCACTGGTATCACAGCTGATGTTGGCAGTACTGAGGCCATCTATGGGGGAAGACAGAAGAGACTGTCATGGTGGAATATCTTTGTGCCGGATTCTGTATCAAGGTAGATTAAAAATTGAAGAATTTCATTTATTTGGGAGAATTTGAGGAATTTATTTAATAATTCAGTAATGAATGCATTTTTCTAAATATCTTGGAAACTAAGGGAGATAGGGAAATTTAGCAAGAGACCTTTTTTTGAGTTCTTGAAATTCTCTACAAAAAAGGTATCTACAAAAAATTTTCTATCTCTCTTAGTTTCCAAGATATTAATGAAAGAAGATTCATTATTGAATTTATTAAAGTCTCTTCCAAAAATACTCTATCGATTCCAGTTATTTTCTCATTAAATTATTCGTTAAAGTAAGATTCAATAATCAGTTGACCTTGGGGAATCAACAGTTGATTTACAACTGCATAATACAAACTCTCGGAACGCAAAAATATAACGAATTGCTTGATTGGCTCAAGCATCTGCAATATTATCAGCACAGTAGTTTGCTTGAGCCATAAAATGCCTGAACCCGCCTTTTGTAAACTGAGCACGTGATGAATTTAATTGACTGGAGCTAACTGTTGATGGCATGTGCCAATAAAAATGTGAATTGCTGGATTATTGAAATAATATGTCAATATGTTGGATGAACAAAGGGGGAAGTGGGGTCAGAGGTTTCATGTAGAGTTGGAAAATCCAGGGGTTTGATGACATCTTTGTTTTATTCTTGAAAAATTCCATGTTTTTCCTCGTTTTGTAAAATGTGGTCACGTCATTAACAGGCCATTGTCTTTCCCAAGTCTTCTGCTTCTCTTTTTCCCCCCACAACATTCGTCACGTTATTATGTAAATTCCTCCACAATTTATGTATGACTACATTTTAATACTCGGGTTTTTCTCAACTAGAAAATATCTTTGAAAAAAAAAAAAAAATCAAATTACTTCTCTCTTCATGGAGAAATGTATTTTCCCAGTGCATTTTAAAACAAGAATTTTCTGCAAATCATATAATCCCCAGTAGCTAAAGTGTCTCAATGTCGTATTGACCTTCTGTACGTGTTTTTGATCAATGGTTTTATCACCAAAGTGATGTGTCATTACCCAGCGGTTTCCTTCCGTCAAACAGGTAGCATCAACGAAATCATTGAATGTTTTTCATTTTTCCTTCGCTATTTATTTCATCATGATTCTTTCTTTTCAAATCAGTCTCTGATTTATATTTGAATTGATTGATTATTTCTGTTCACGAAGTAGATGTCAATAATGATGAAATAGAAAAGGCAGAGATGATTGATGACAAATTGAAACAATTTCAAATCCTCTCAAGTCATTGATCAATTAAATGTTTAGTTAGCAAGTTTGTGGAATTAATTGAATTCAGTTAGAATTAATGGAAAACAAAATGATTCAATGGAAATCATTAAAGTGCACAATATTCTACAGTTGCTTTCATCATAAACAAAATAACCGTGTAACTCGCATTTGACGAGTAACAGAATATTTCCCCCACTCATTCTTTGTTACGTAATCCATTATTTTGTGGGCAAATAGGTGCAGCGAGAATGCCAGAGGCTTGTCCAATGAAAATTACCCAAGTGATCCCAATATCCGCATTACAGTGTAATTCTCCTCCAATCACAATAATTTCGATAATTCCAAAATAATTCAGAGTATTCAAATGAAATCGTTTAAAGATATAAACATTCTAAACAGATAAAATCCTTTTGAATTATAAATATTTACTTTCACTCGTTATTATTACGATGATAAATTACTTTTTCCTGAATAATGAAGAATATTTCATGGTTTCAAAGAAATTTCCTGGATAATTCATAACTAAATATATTATTACTGTGAATTTCAATGATAAATCGTGAAGCACGTGCTTCATAATTTAATTTACCTACATTTTCTTATTTCATATGCATTAAATTAATCTCTATGTTATTAAATATTTCTTTATCAAATGGTCATAACGTCAGGGACTATGGAAACACTCGATTTATTCCAATTAAACACGATTTATTAAATACAATTGAAGGATATAAATAGATGAGTCAATTCTTTTTTTTTTTAATTCTCTTGAGAATAATCTTAAAGGAGATGGTCTGGATCATTTTTTTTTAAATTCTCTTTAACATTAAAATAATTAATCATTGAATTAAAAACTTCGTGGTTTAACTATTTGCACATGTGATGATACGCTCAATCGATTATCAGTGTAATGTTCATGGATACATGATCAAGAACTGTAGCTCGGTGTTGCTTGTCACCGCAATTATGTTATACTATATTGGATCATACATTTACCTCTCCCTCTTGAACGTCAATTTCATGCCATCACCAACAGATGCGTGTGGTCTTTATCGTGAATAATCAGTCAACTCGATACTCTTATGCCCTCCATAAAGTACTCTCTACAGCTTCTGGTAATAAACAAAGCCGTTTATTTATTGGAAAATTACTCATCTCCAACACTTGTCATTGATGTGCAGCAATTCACGTAGATTCAGTGAATGCCAATTGCACTTTACAGGACCAATGGAATTTTCACTCTGAAACTCTATGTTGCATCCCACGCGTTCAAATATAACCCGCAAAAGGCATTGGCTAAATTCTACTGGCATTTGCCTTTTGCCCCAGTCTCTCAATTCATTCCTCTTTCACCTCAAACTTCTACATAGCTCCAAGCACTCAGTGATATCAGAATGTCCCTCAATCCGATTGGTCATGCACTGGTTAACTTGGACTCTTGACTTCCGGCTCCAGCTTGCCCAGCTCTTCCGTTTATCTCCAAAAACCCCTGGAAGATCGATGGGGAAATGTTGTTGCAGTATTGAGAATTGGCAGAGGCCCAAATTTAAAGAAGCTCTTGAAATTCTTGGAGTAGAGGATTATGGGATTAATGGTGTTTCTCAATTTTTTTTGAGTAGATCTTCAGGGATTAATTTAAAAAAAAGTGCAGGTGTTGGTGACATGCTGGAGCATCTTCCTGAATTTTTGCAGATTTTTTAATACATCTGCTAGATATTTATGGGGATTCAAGGACAGGCTAATTTTATTTGTCCATTTTGGTTTCTGAGATAATCTCCTAGGGCTTTTTTCCCCCCAAAAGAAAAGTAGAAACTAAAGTTTTGAAGGTCGCAGTTCATCAACGCCTGGTGAACGAGTAATTACCCTCATTTTCAAGGGATTTAGTTGGTACGTCTGAGTGATAGGTACGTGTTTACTGGGTCAACGTTAATGGATGATAAGGTCGAGGCCTCTGAAGGATTCTGATTTTTCCAGGATCTCTCTTGAATATCGTGAAAATTTGGTGAAATAAAGTTCTTCTGAATTTTCATTAGCATTAAATAGAGGAAATTAATCAGAGTGAAGACACTTGATGATGATATTTCACTATTTGCTAGTGAATAATTTCACTCATGAAGGAAATTGCTAATTTTTACATGGCCATGCTCTACTAACGTCATTAAAAAATTAATCGAATAACTGGAGAATAATTTTATTCTGCTAATCTCTGATTATATCGGTTTGTGCATTCAGAAAACTAATCACGTGCAAGTTTGCCATCTAGAGAGAGGAAATGAAGCCGCTTAATAAGCAAGTACATGTGCCAAGACTCAAGTGACTCGTTTTTCCTTTGGTTAATCGTCATTCGAAAATTCTCTCGTGGCCAAAAAGACATTCCTAATATTATTTTCATAACTAATGTTAAAATAGGAGCCTTCGAAAATTAATTTTGGTGCCGTCAGGCAACTTTTTGAATACACTAGTTGTCCCTGAGCTGAGAAACGACCTCGTTCGATTTTTTATTTCTCCATTAATTCAATATTGTGCCATTGACTACCAGAATCTTTCTCCTCATAAAAGAATCTAAGATGTCATTGAACTCTTGTTTCAACATCTTTATCTCTTGTTAAATGTGTGAATGAATTGGATAAATTTTGAACTCAACTCAGTTGATCATTTCGAAGAAATTAAAAAATTCCTGAGATACTTAATGAATTTCTAATGCAAAAAAAAAAGGCATTCAAGCACTATCACAAACAGTTTAGGCTACTGTATGCTATAAAGATAGACGATTTCGAAACGTCTCGTTGCAACTTGCAAAAACCATTTATAAACTAGAATCCAGCGGATTTTGTCCTTTCTCACTTTCCAAGGAAGTCGATGACATTCCAACGTTTCAAAAGCAATACGTGTTACCAGTCACGCTCACACGGGGTCAATTCACATGTAGACAAACAGGAAAGGTCCAAATTCGACCTTCGCTTTACTACAGATAAGGTAATCATTACGTGAGAATTATAAATAAAATTTTGAAATCCACTACTATTTTATTACTGGACTACAGACTATTGGTTAATCGAGTTTAACGTTAATACGAAATTTTCCCAGCTCGTGACGACTTCATCGTCATTGAATAGCGAAGAAAATTTAAACTTCAAGGTATTACAAGCCCTTTTCCTCATTTATTACTTCTCCAAGGTGTAATGAAATTTCAGTACCATTAAGACAAACTTGTTCTCTGAATTTCTCAGAAACTCCTGTCTCTTTGTGTCATGAATCAGAAATTCTCAATTCAATCTAAATTAAATTGCAGCAGTTTAATAGAAAAATTTGAGAAAAATTTGAGAATATACTTTGGATTGTCTTAAATTTTCCAGAATTTTTTCAGATTTTTTTGAGAACATCTTCACGTGGAAAATCATTAATTAGACATGAAATGGCCAAAGTTTCATCGTCAGAACGATCAACAGAGTTCTATTAAATGGAGTCTCACGTTCTCTGTAATAAACATAACGGCTCTATCGTTCCACAGAATGCCAGGTATCACATACACGTAACCCATCTAGAAATACCACGCAGAGGATAGTTATATATTGTCCTTAAATTCTGCTAATGTTCGGTGCTTTAACCCTGGTAATACCATGGTATCCAACGCATTCAGACCACCTGGAATACATTGTTGTGTATTGTTAAATGAAAGCGACGTAATTCCACTGTGATAACACACTTTAATGCTCTCTGCTCTTTCATACCTTCAATATTTGACAAAGAATTGAGAATGAGGATGAGAGGGCAGAGTGCCAGAAGAGCTTGGCAGTGATATTTTCGTATCACAAAACTCTCATCACTCTATTCCTAGATCGTTACCAACAGGTGAGAATCATAAATGGGCGTGGCTTCATTGCCAGACAAAAAAAGGTGGACTGCATTTTTCATGGGACCTGTCAACTCTCATTTTTTACTGATGTACTGTAGTTGTTTACAGATTAGGAATTTTTATGCATTTATTTTGAGATTCGGAATTAGACTTTGTTGCAATGAGAATTTATCATTGAATTGATCTTGAATTGATCCGATTGTAATTTTCCTACTGCTTTCAATCCCAAAATTTTCCATTTCCCAATGCACATTTTTGGATAAACCCATAAAATCGTGTAAACACACGATTTATATTAAACTTCAAGGATTTATTAACTCAAAAATATCGAGAGTGCATCTTTTCCTGTTCTTCTACGCATTTAATGGGAAACTCGGTAATAAATCCAAATTTTGTTTAGGAAATTCTAAAATTAATTGAGAAACAAATGCTCTGCCCTGTTAATTTCCTCTATTTATTTTCTCAAAGGTCAATGGCCTCTCACAAACTCGTATTGCTTCGAAAAAAAAAAACCAGTACAGAAATAGGAAAACTGTCACCACACGAGTAGATTTCACTTGACAATTTTATCCTCCATTGACTTAATACGAGTGCAGATAAAATTGTAATATCAAACTAGTGAAGTAATCTAGTAATTTCAGATGTAGAACATTCGTATGCATGAAAGTCTCGTGACCGACTCATCTACATACAAATTACTGAATTGCATTTGTTAACTAGTGCCTACGTTAAAGGCATCGAGTGCTAAAAAAAGGCATCCCCTCGAAAATAAAAAAAAAAGTGGCAGAAGTTAAACAGTGATGAAAATTGCGAAATCAAGTGGGAGGAATTGGTGAAAAAAAAAATCCCATGAAATTCATTAAATTCGAATTAATGAATTTCATATTTACACAATTTAAAAATAAATTTTTTATTTCTTTAAAAAGGCTACTCTGAATTGCAAAATAACTCCAATCGTTAAACATATTATTTCGAATTTATTGTATTCTTTTTTTATTATTTAGTGCACGCACTAGTTTTGCATGTTAACTCACCCATTTTGTTTTTTTCTCCTTTTTTTTTTGGTTTTATTTTGGAATGAAAACGAGCCAGGTCACGACGTATGTCACAGCAAGACGTTTCACACACGAGATCAACGGAGAACCTGACAGCCTCATTCTTCCGGTTCGTATGAATGTTTTTGCTAGAATTAATCAGAAGTATTTGCTTTTATTTCTTCATGAGCTTCATTTTTATTTTCACTTCAACTTAATTAAATCCTCATAATAATTGGATTTTATTGGAGAAATATTAATATCAAATAATGAATTTATTTCAGGAGCAAGAGTCGTAGTGTTGACCATGGATTTTCAACACCATACGATCTGGAATCACTCCGCAGCAAAGTCGAGGGTCGCTTTGAATCAGTTGACAAGCTCTCCAGAGGTAAAAACTATGAATTTTTCATCTCAATTTATTTATTCACATATTTATTGACATATTGAAACATAAGGAAGATACATTGACGCATCTTGGTATTCTCTATTTTCCAGACCTCGACCCCGCGTCAATTGCTGCATTTCATTGACTCACTTTTTTCAAAGTCAAATAAATTCAAAAGTATATATTCCAATAGACAATTATATACGAATTTATTTGCAGTAAAAGAAATAAGTCTAAATAATTGAATTTATCTCGGAAAAATTATTCTTTACAAAGAAACTATTCTTTTTCATCTCGTCATTAGAATTTCGTGTCTATCAATCCTAACAAAGTGTCAGATAAGCCCCTTTTCCAAGTGACACACTTTTTTTTCTCCCTCCACATTCATAAAACAAAAACGCTTACCGAGCATATAACAATGACGCAATTCTCCGGACACAACCGTAACCATACAGACTTGCCAACAGTGCTTTCGATATTTTCTATTACCTAAACATCTGAAAGTAACAGTTATGTAGAATCGTATTTAATGCAGTTCAATAGCACTCTAATCTCTTCGTTAATTCGAGAAAAAAAAAAAATGATTACAATGTCTGATAAATCCCTCGTATTTGCATTAGAAATACTTCAATTCAAATTAATCTCTCGTCAAATATATTTTGATATCACGTAATAAATTAAAGAATTGTTTGACATTAATGAAAGCAAATTCTGTAATACAAAGATTAACATTGTCAGAATTATTTACATGATCCAAATAAATTCTCAGTATCCTTACTAATGGCATTCACATTGAGATTTTCATCTCGGATTATTTAGCGTCATTAACGCCCATTCAATTCTCAACGGCGTCAGACGTTTAATAATTCAGTCGTACATTGACGCTTCGACAGAACACAGTGACAATAGAAAATAATAAAAATTAAACTAAAATTGTTATCGGGAAAAAAAAAAAAAAGGGAAAAGAGGCATTGAATTGTGTTGGAGAAAGAGAATGACCGGATATGTGGATAAGAAATAAAGTTTGTGGTAAACATAATATGTAAGCAAAGAGGTTTTTAAAAAATAAGAGAAACATTTTATGGGACTATTGACAGTTTTTTTTATTATTTTTTGACTCACTGAGGGAGAAACAACCCAGTTTGAGCTCTTAGTTACAATCTAACAGTGTAAATGGAAAGTTGGATAGTCTGTGATATAGAAAAGGACATGATGGAGACGGAATTTTCATTGTCCGAGTGGGAATTTTCAAACTACTATGAAACATCAAATGTCGGTATATATGAGACTAACTTTGGGGACTATGTTGTATTATATGTAGTGCAAGGAAAACCAGTTGGTACTAAGTTTTGGCGTACAGGTAACATGCATGACGACATTTATGTGTTCTATTAAAAGTGGATATTGTATTACTGCTATTGTTATAATGTTGAATAGGATTTATTTCATGATAGTAATTGTCGCTCATTTTTGATGAGCTTTAGCATTTGAAAATCTTCGTAATTTTATTCAAAAATGGAAAAAAGGTGTTCTACTTGTTTTTATTAAATATCTTGGAAATTAAGAGAGATAGAGAAATTTAGCAAGAAACCTTTTTTGTAGCTCTTGAAATTCTACACAAAAAAGGTATCTTGCAAAATTTCTCTACCTCCTTCAGTTTTCGAGATAATAATGAGATTAGTAGACTTCTCCTGTTTTATTACTTTACAACTGAATTGACAGGACTGAAATCAATTTCTTCATTCCTCTCATCCATTCTTGCGTTCAGGTAGTAGGTTAACTTCTCCGAGTACTCTTCCTCAATTATTCCACTCGATTTCACACGCTCAATGTTCTCCTTAAACATGTCCCATGAAATTTATTGCCATTCAAATGATTGAATATCGCTCGATTATAATAAACGGTATTTCTTGGAAGAGAAGAAGAATGATTATCCAGATGGATAACAGGAATTTTTTATCAATTCACGATAGAGTTATCTCGAGTCTTGCGTCCCTGGATTGAAAATTAAATTAAAAATGATAAATTCCTCATGTTTTATCTGTCTATAATCGTGTACTTATGATTAAATAATGAAATTTCAATGAATTTTTATTGTTTCAGATTCTGATAGTGAGGGAAAAGACAGTTCAATACAGGAGAAGAAACATGCTCGTCTCACTCAACCAGAAAACACAATTGCCTACAGAGTGAGTGAATAAACTCATTTTTTCTGCATTATTTGCAAATTTTGCACGTTTCATCTATTCACTATTAAATTATCTCAATGGATTGGAACCAGCAGCGTCCTACAACTGAATACCGATAACGTCAAATTCAATCCCTGAATTTTGAAGGGAGTGGGAGTAAATTCTCCACCCCCTTTGCTCCATAGCACGTCACTCAAAATGCCAACAATTTCATTGTTACATTCATCACAAATGGGGTCACATGGGCCAGTAAAATCCACAAAGTGTCATTTTTTTTCTCCTCTTCATCTTTCTTCTACTTTTTCGAGGGAGAAAAAGACTCGGGGAAAAGCATTTTACTGCTCTACTTTTTTGTGAATATTTCAAGAATGAAGAATATGAGATGGAGCAACTCTTTTCATTCGAAGGGACAGAAAAATTCTTGAAACACAGCAGGACAACTCATCTTGGCTGAATTTATCGTTGAAAAGAGAGAGAAAAATGTTGTGAGACATTTTTTTTTTTTACTTGTTAAACGATATCGAGGAAATTTTTTATTTTATTCGTGTCATGAGGCAATACTGCAGTAAAAAGAGTCGTGAATTCAAGACAACAAATGCCCCAAAATGTTCTTCAAAGACTTCTGAAAATAAATGAACATTTATTTTCTTCTCCATAAAGTTATTAAATCTGTACATTTTTGTATACACCACAAGAGACGTTGAATTTCCTGCGGGAAATTACGTTGAGAATGAGAGACGAAGTGATGGAGTCTGGAGAATCGTTTCTGTTAGTGCTTTCCGTCCGGTTTTGTTGAAATTGGGACAAACGGAAGTACACTAGGTAGTGTTACAGAAAGGATAGGAATGAAAATGACTAGATTGAAAGTGATTTCCACTGATTTTCGTGAACATTGTCAGTTTGGAGAGGAGCAGAAACGGGGAAAGGCGACAGTTCAATTAAAATCATGGGAAAAAAAAATGTATCTTCCATGTTTCCCAGTTTATTTTCCAACACATTGAGGAAACTGTCGTTTACGTGCTCACCTCAATGACGCCCGCATAATCTTAGCGGTAATTAAAATCGACTTAGTGCAACACTGTTGAATCGATTAATGAGGGATGATGGACCAAAGGGGAGAGTTTGTGTCCAATGGAGTACTTGTACGGCTTTATCGTTAATCAGTAGACACGAATTGGTTGCAATTAAATGCTCTCCTTTGAATTATCCAAATTGGGTGGTAAATTATCATTAGAATCATGGTCACCATGACCCAGTGAAATAATTATAATTCTTCTTTAAAAATAATCTCCTTTGATTTTTCTTCCACAATGACTCTTTACTCTGAGTTTTAATTCTTGGAGGAAACTCTCGAAAAATTTAAATCTCAAAAAATCCGAGAAAGAGGCCGGAGATTCCTGTGGATGTCTTTTGTGTTGTATCGAGGGTACTTCTTCCTCGACTCCTCAAAAACAAGACTCTGCCTCTCACTCACTTCCTTTTCTTTTTTTTTTTTTTAAACCATTCAAGAATGGCTCACATTATCCCCCCAGTCTTCCTGTTTCTATCCTTAATGGCACTTCTATTCGGTCATCATTATCCCCTCTCATCTCCTCTGTTCAGCCTCATCTTAGAGTTATCTGGGACAGGAACTAGGAGTAGTCTGTACTCGTGTCAGACCATCTAATCTTACAGCCAATAAATGGGGGGAATGTTTCACATCAATGGAACAATAAATGGATTTTTGGATTGAATATAAAAAAAATTAGTAAACTCGAATTTTCCCTTCAAAATGAGTCCAATCAATTTTTCTACATAAAACTTTTTCATTCGCTCGTGAAAAAAAAATTCCTCTCGTCCAGAAATGAAGTTTGCTCTTCTACTCTCCTCCAATCGATCTCCAAAGTACTTGGAAAACTTTGGAGTTGAATTATATTCAAGCCCCATGTATATAATACTATCTGTAATCAATGATGAAAAGAAAAATTCGAGGAGGTTGCACTAACTCAGATGAAATTTCATACAATCTTCCTCGATATCATATCGATTCAAACTAGTAATTCAAAGTGAGGCCTTTCAATTGTTGTCCACAATGCAAAATTTTACATTAAAATGAATTCACGATTTTATGATTAAACATTAGGGGAATGTGGGGTAGAAAGGCTTTAAGGGATAAAATGGACACATGCTCTCTTTGAAATTGTAAATTACGATAAATCGAGAGAAATATCGGAGATAGATTTTTTTTGATGATTCCATTGAAAAGCTGAGGAGATTTCCGATGGAAATCATGTGCCGAAATATTTTTTTTTCAAGTTTTTGAAAATTTGATTTTTTCACCCAGATTTGAAGGGGATTGAAAAGGTAAATCTGGGTAAAAAAATCGAATTTTTCAAAAATTCTAAAAAATTAATTTTCACACTCGCTTCCTATGTAAAATCGTCTCAGCTTTTCAATGGAATCATCAGAAAATCGCTATCTCCAACCGTTCAATCAGAATCTCCATTTTACCCCGATTTTTCCTAATTCATGTGACATTGAAAAGTCCATTGGGATAGAATAGCAAATGTTTGGTGAAAATCGAGAGAAATTTGGTGCTTCTGGTTACGCTTGAATGTTCATGATAGAGATTACAGCATAGAGGGAGAGCATTATCATTGGTCCGTGAAATTAAACTCCCATGGGATATTAAAAAATGCATTGAAAATCCTACAGACTAAAAAGTTATTCAAAATGTTCGGTATTAAATTCACCAGATAAATCGATTTCCAAATGCCAGAGTTCAAACTCTACAATAGACAACCGATAAACTCTTCTACCAAAGTCTTGACAATGATCAACTGATGAAAATTTGTGCCTCGAGTACTTGAAGATGATGGGGAAATAGGGCAGAGAAGCTCATTATCGTAATTCAACAATTTGTTTGGGTATTGTTTTACTCTGATGGTGTAATCATGTGATATTGAGATTTTCATGAATATCAAGTGGATGAAAGAGGCACGAGAGGATAGATGTAGTCTCTATAGTCTCTGGAATTTCTGATTGCATGCTATGGTCGATAATCCACTTTGGTACAGTAATTCTAAGCGTGATCGAAGACGTGCTGCTTAATTCCAGAGAAAATACCAAAGATTTATGAAGAATTACCCCATGTAACAATTGAAAACTCCAGAATTTCCTTCAGAATCCAATCGATATTCAATCTCCACTAATTGATAACATTGTTTGCCTTTTAGGTGGGCGATAGAGATACTCTGACATCAGTAGCAGCTCGATTCGACACAACTCCATCAGAATTGAGCAAACTCAATAGGCTTGGCAGCACATTTATTTACCCAGGACAGCAATTGTGGGTACCGACAAAGGGTGAAGCACGTCTTGGCACAGATGAGGTCGGTTTAGATACACCGAGTCCTGATCCATGTCATGATCATGATTCCCAGGATGATTTACCACCTGAAGAGAAAGGTAAATTGTTCGATTAAATGATGAAATATATTTTCTTGAATATCTCGGAAACTAAGGGAGATAGAGAAATTTTCATAGATACTTTTTTTGTAGCTCTTGAAATTCTCTAGAAAAAAGGATTCTATGAAAATTCCTCTATCTCCCTCATTTTCCGAGATAATCCATTTATTCGGAATTTGTGTCAGATAAATAATTCACGTAACTCATAAATCAATCATCCAAGAAGATATTTACCGATTCCCATAAATTCGTAATTTATTGCTCTATATTTTTACGTAAAAAAAAATAAGCTGAATGGACTCTTGTGAATTCAAATGAGATTTAAAAATTCTGGGGAAAGATGTGAAACAGCTGATTCGCTGGCGGGAGAATGTCGTCACAATATGGCGTCTCTGATGTCATTCGAATCTGACGCTTGCGTCCACCGTGTGTTTAACCATAATGCGACACAGTTGAGAAAAAAGATCATTTAAAATGGGAAAAAAGGATGAGACGACATTCTGCTGATAATTTACATAATTTATAAAAAAAAAAATTCTGCATAAATTAGCATCAAGTGTTGCTATTGTCCTTCAATCAATATTTCATTGTAATCGGGGCATCAGGTTATGGCCTATTGGACAGGTACATGGAACAAAAAAAAGAGGAAATAAAATTGCAAACTCGATAAATTCATTAATTCATCAGTTCAAAATGTCCAATCTTCATTTACTAAAACGCAGAAATTTATTATCGATAGAAATGTGTCAGAGTTACTCAAAGTCATATAATTTAAATGGCTGAGCGACCAATTGAAGCTGAACACACGTTCCAATGGTCGATTTAATGTTAAAGCATGAAAACATAATATTCAGTCGTATTATTATTTTCAAAAGATTTTCACTACTAAAACCAACAAAATTGGAAATCTAACTTGTAGTAATTAATTGAAATCTCTTTATTATTAAAAAAATTTAATTTCTCTCATTTTCTGTAAACTCTACCTTTTAAAATACATTCTGAATGAAAAAAAAGAAATAATGTATTAACGTGTTGCAGAATTGCTGGACAATTTGCGACCTGTTTCACCGAAACCAGGTCACATGGAACGAGTTAAAACTCCACTCGACAGTCGCACTGCTGCTATGGATGAAGATGAGCCAGCGTACAGAGAAAGATTTTTGAAGATAAATGTTCGTCATATAACGGATGGACAAGTATGTATATTTTATTCCAGATTATCTATCTCCTTTATTTTCCAGGATATTGTAAAAAAAAAAATATATTCAATGCTGATATTCCTAAAATTCCAAATAAAACTATTTAATCTAAAAATTCTTGAAATTCTCTTTTCAGGGAGTTGTTGGTGGAGTTTTATTGGTAACACCAAATGCAGTGATGTTCGATCCAAATGTATCAGATCCACTTGTAATTGAACACGGAGCTGAATCATACGGTGTAATAGCACCAATGGAATTCGTAGTTAATGCAGCAATATATTACGATATTGCACACATGAGAGTTAGCCATACTGATGCACTTGGTACTGATAAAAAACCAGAGATATATTTTATGAAAAAACCAACGAAAGACAGAAAATGCCTGTCACCAGGTGGTGGTAAAGATGAGAATTTTTCTGCTGATGATAATGAGAGTGTATGCAGTTGTGCTGAGCGTGAGGGTGATGCATTTCCAAAGGCCTTTGAGAGAGATCTTGTTACACCGACTAACCTTCAGAATGTACGTAGAAACAATTCAATTACTCTGAAAATCTTTGAGTTAAAGAAATCCAAATAAATGCACAAGTCTTTAATGTTCCATGGCACTTTTTTTATAAAGGAAAAGAAATGAATCAGACAGTTTTACGATGTCATAAAAAAATGCAAGAGAAGGGAAATGTATATTTTTTATTTATGAAATAGGATGAGGGATCAGTTTCTAAGGAAAAGGAGAAAGACAAGGATAAAGAGAAGGAGAAGGAGGATGAAACGAGTGCTGAGAAAGAGGCAGCTGTTGGACAAGCAACAAGGAGCCTGGAGGAACGCAGGCGTTCCATGCTGGATCACCACTGGGCAGTTCCCAGCAAAGACAGGTCTTCAATATCAATGGATGATGAGCAACAGGACTCCATCAACTCGGACAAGGTAATTAAAGTGACGAGAAAATCAGAGAAACTTTTGGGCTTTTTTTCAATGCTTCAATTTATTTATTTTTTGCTTCAGTCGCAGCCGGAGCCATCCAAGCCAAATTCCATACCTGAGGACGAGGAGGGATCTCTAGTCAAACAGTCGTGCTACGATTCTGGTATCGACATACGTGAACCTATTCCCCCTATTCCTGTAGTACAACCCATCCCATCCAAGAAAGTTTATTCGGATGCGGACATAGTTTTATCTTCAGATTGGGTACCACCGATAACCATTGCGCCGACAAACGTTACGAGCAACACACTGGACACTCTGCCAGCTGTTAACGGGAGGAAAAAAGCGAGCTCGGTGTCATTCAGTTTGGACAGCAATGCTGAAGAGCAGGAGAAGGATGAGGAACTCAAACAGGATGACGACAAACAGGAAACACGTAAAAATAAGGTAATTTACATTTATTTTAGAAGAGGAATTAATCGTGGAATTCTTTAGAAATTAAATCATTTATTATTATCTGTAGATGTTGAAGAGGTTGTCCTATCCTCTCTCATGGATGGAAGGCCTCACCGGTGAAAAAGACGAGGAGCAAAAATCAGTACCTGAAAAAGTAGCAAGTTACCCAAACAGCGCCGACAGCCATCACTCCTCGGTATTCAGTAAAGTCTTTTCGAGGTAAGACAATCATTCATCTCCTTCCAACAGAAAAAAAGCCTCTGATAACTTTAAATTGAGATATTAACAATTTTATTAATAATTTTAATTTATTACGTTGAAATAATGTATTTGGCATTTTTTTTGGGAATTTTTAAGATGCTTAAATGCGTGAAGTTTGAAAGAGTTTGATTTTTCATTAATTTGAGAAAATTCCAATTCATTCATTAACACCAAAA